>CM033475.1:88503459-89703459 GCA_019447015.1 Hymenochirus boettgeri | reverse complement strand
AAGGGTTCTGAGAGAACATTATTCACTCAAACTATAGATGAGTTTTGCGTATATAGTGCCATGATTTTGTTTAGGCAATTAGATTTAAGGCCTGCTTGTATTAGAGTCAGTTTAAGAAATGACCAGTCCACTCAAACACCTTTTCGGCATCAAGGGATACAAGGCACAAGGGATATTCTGTTTTTGAGCATTATTGATTAGTTGTACCGTTCTAATGGTGTTATCTCTGGCTTCTCTAAGTGGTACAAAGCCCACTTGTTCGTTATGTATCCATGTTAGGATATATTCTTTTAGTCTTAAAGCTAGTATTTTTGCATATATTTTAAGATCAATATTTAGTAATGATATTGGTTGATAGTTTCCACATAATGTTTGGTCTTTTTCCAATTTTGGTATGACACCTGAGCTTCCAGTGATTGAGGAGGGAATGGGGTGGTTGGGGAGATGGAGTTGAAGGATTTTAAAAGTAAGGGGAAAAGTTCTTTTTTAAATAACTTGTAGAATAGGGTAGAAAACCCGTCTGGGCCGGGCCTTTTTCAACTGCTAAGGATTGAATTGTCATCAGTAGTTCTGCTTGTTTGAATGGTGATTCTAGTGTTTCAGCTTGTAGATTTGTAAGCCTCGTGATAGGTGTTTCATAAATGTATTTGTATTTATCTTGATTTGATATATTAGTATAAGTTTGTATATTTTGTGGGTTAGATTGGTTGACTGAATATAGCTTAGTGTAAAAATCTCTAAAGGTAGATGAAATCCCTTTCGACTTGTATACATATTGTCCTTTTACCTCTTTCAATCTTGAAGTATGCATGTTACAGAAACAGATATATAAAGAGCGAGCTAAAGATCTGCCACTTTCATTGCTAAATTCGTATATCTATCTTTGCCTATAACTTTGTTGTAAGTTAAAGGTTGAGTCGTAGGCTTTTAAAAGCTCTTGTTTAGCCATTTGGAGGTTGTGGTAGTCACTGTTTAATTTTGTATGTTTATGCCTTGATTCCAGTCTTATAACTTGTTGAGTTAAGTATTCTATATGAATTTTTTGTTCTTTTTTAATGCGAGAGTCGTGTTGGATTATTACACCTCTTATTACACATTTCAAGGCTTCCTATTTAATGGGGGGCGAGGTAGGATCTGTTCTGTGTGATTTTTTAAATTCTAAGATTGCTTTCTGGAGAGTAGAAACGCATATAGGGTTTTTAAGTAGTTGATTGTTCAGTTTCCAGGTCCATCCTCCTTTGGATGTGCCAGGAGGTGTAAAACATAGAAAAATGCTAGAAAGTAAAATCCTTGTCTAATGGGTGTTGTATGCTCCACGTGTTAACCAATTGGTATTCAGTCAGTTTGTATTTAAGGGCCCTATTTATAAAAGATCGGTATCGTTATCGTAAAATACCGATCGTTATCGTAAAATAACGACCGGGTTTTTACCGATAACGACCGTTATTTACCGATAACGACCGGTATTTACCGATAACGCCCGGTATTTAACGATATCGGTAAATACCGGTCGTTATCGGTAAATAACGACTGGTATTTTACGATAACGACCGGTATTTTACGATAACGATCGGTATTTTACGATAACGATACCGATCTTTTATAAATAGGGCCCTAAACCTCTTAAGGTTCTTATGAGATATGAATGGCTTGAAGTAATATCTCTTAAAGGGTTATGGGTGAAGTTAAAATCACCTCCAAGGATGACTTGTCCTTCTCTGAAATCATATAATTTATTTAGGTAGGTAATACGTGTAGCAATTTGTTTATCATTAGGCTGTGAGGAAAAGATAAGAGTCTTATTTGTTGAGTATGTTTATAATTACATCGTGTAATGAAGATATCAGTGTGGGGGTGTTTTATGCCCCCTTTCTTGTCTTCTGAATTTTTGTAAAGAAGATTTGGCTGGTTGCTATTTTTCTTTGGAGGGATTTGGCAGAGTTGGTATTGGTTGGTCCCAGTCTGGTAAGTCTACTTGTGGGAGATCAAATTTGACAAGAAAATTGGTGCAAGCCTTCTGGGTCTTTGAGGGTAGCCCTCTTTCCATCTTTCCAGGCCTGAAGGACAAATGGGAAGCCCCATTTATATTTAAAGGGCAAGTCCAGCCCCAAACTTACTTAAAGGTAAATCGTCGCCCAAAACCCTAAACGGTAATAGTTTGAAATCTGAAATATATAAGTCTAAGCTGAAATCCTGCACAATGTCCTGTTTCCCCTGTTTCTGCTTCCTGGTTCTTCCAGTTAGCAACTGTCAGTTATGGATTTGACAGTTGACATCACAGCCAATGTCTGAATGTTAAAGGGTATCTCCACTGAGGAAAAATATATATTTTTTGTTTATTTTAAAGGGCAACTCCAACCTCATAAGAACATCTTTTAGAAAGAATGGCCTCTTTAAAATATGTTGATATATTCTACTTTGTCCTATGAATTCATTATTGTATGCCTGCTATGCTTCTGGATGCCCCATGGAAACTGAGCCATTTAGAAACCTGTACTGAGCCTTTACTGAGCCTGGGCATGCTCAGAAAAGGCAGACAGGGGAATAACATTCAGTCATTGGCTGTGATGTCAACTGTGATGTCATAACTGACAGTTACTAACTGGAAGAACAGGAAGCAGAAACAGGGAAACAGGACATTGTACAGGATTTCAGGTTAGACTTATATATTTCACATTTCAATCATTTACCCTTTAGGGTTTTGGGGGGTAATTTACCTGTATGTAAGTTTTCCTTTTGGGGCTGGACTTGCCCTTTAAAGTACACCATCCCCCAACCCTCCCCTTTTACCTTTTTTCCCCAGAATTCCCCTTCGTTTGATTGCAGCAGCATGGGAAAGTTGTGCTGGTTCCTGGGGGTGTGTCTTCCCCTGTGCTGAGAGTGCTGTCCCGCAATGTGCCTCATCATGGTAGCAGACACACCCACTTGGCTGCAAAAAGAAGGACTCTCTAAGTTCATTTTTACAGCTGATCATGCAGAGAGAGACAGTGGAGGAAAAGTTCAAACCCTCTTCCCACAATACTGTAACAAAGGCAGGGGGAACTTGTGTTGTTTTTAATAAAGATTTTTGTGTCTAACTCTGAGAGGGGTGGTTGAAAAAGAGATCTAAAATTGATTTCATTGGGGATGCTGGGAATATGAGGCAATCTGGCATGGGAGGGGGTGAGAGAGAGAAAAAGATTTACTCCTCCATTAATTATTGAAGTCAGCAAGCTGCTGTGATGGTCATGTGATTATTCCTCCATTAATCAGTGAACTCAGTAGCTTGAAAAGTGTGTTTGTGTGTGTAGAAACGACCAACCATTTGGACAACACAGACAGCAGTCCCTACTGAGCTTCACACGTTCTGCGCATGCACTAAAGGAAGACATTTCCCAAGCAGGCAGTCACTGAAAGTGGGCAGACCTGCACCATCCACAGCGTTCAGGGAGAAACTTATTGGATTTCTTCTAAACTACTGCTCAAAGACACAGGATACTGCAGGTACATTTCCACCTTACACATATCCATCCTTACAACCCAGGTGACTTTTATCAGTGAAGATACCCTTTAATCCCCTATCTGCCTCTTCTGAGCATGCCCAGGCTCAGTACAGGCTCAGAACAGGTTTACATGAGGCATCCATTAGCATAGCAGGCATACAGTAATGAATTCATAGGACAAACTATGATATATCAACATACTTCTAAGAGGCTATTAGGGCGATGCACCAACGGATGTCATATCGGTTAGCGTTACTTTAACTCCTTTCTTGCGGCGGCTGTGTGGCTAATGGGTAAGTTAACAGCGCAGCCGCCACAAGCGATGTTATATGCCAAAATCGGCATTTTATTGCGGCACTTTCAATGGCAGCTAATAGCTGGCATTGAAAGTGCCGAAATAGAACAGTGCCAGGTAGCGATGTTCCGAGCACCGCTATCGGCATATAACATCGCTGGGCTGTTTGCACAGGGTTGCCGATAGCTGCGCTCAGTGCATCCCCCTGTATTCTTTCTAAAAGATGTTCTTATGAGGGTAGAGTTGTCCTTTAATTCCTTTTTCCTTTAAGAGGGTTAAGCGTGGGCATAATGCTCTTTGTTGTATATAAGTGAATCTGGATAAGTCAGCATATGAAAATATTTTAGTGCCATTAAAGTAAATTTCCTCTGGCTTTAGACATTATTTGATCTGTATTATTAAAATAATGAACACAGCATACCACATCTTGTGGGTTTTTTTTCTGGGGCGCAATGCTCGATGGACTCTATCCAGT
Source organism: Hymenochirus boettgeri (assembly GCA_019447015.1). NCBI lineage: Eukaryota > Metazoa > Chordata > Amphibia > Anura > Pipidae > Hymenochirus > Hymenochirus boettgeri. The sequence continues at coordinate 89,699,207 of CM033475.1, read as the reverse complement.
TCGATAGCATTATCCTATTGTTGGCCTAATAGAGAATTAAAAATGCGTTGGAGTGCAGTTGGTAGTTGTGTCTGTTCTTTCGATTCTGGTAGGCATCTGATCCTGATATTGTTTAGTCGGCCTCTGTTCTCAACATCATCAAGTTGGTTAAGTAATGATCGAATGCCTGATTGCTTGCTGTGAGTGAATTGTTTGGTTCATCTCAGATAACCTACTGTCCTGTGTCTCAATTGTTGATTCCTGTAAGCAATTTCCTGGAGGTCTGTTCTCAGGCCTGCAATTTCTTCCTTACAGGTTTGTTCCACTTTAGTTACCAGCTCTGAGAAATCTCTTTTGGTTGGAAGGGATCGGATTAAGAAGAGGATCCTTGGATCACTCGGCCGTTTTTTACGCTGGACCTTGGTCGCACACCATTTTGGCCTGTGGGGTATGTCGCACGGTTTTGAGGAGCTGCGGCATATATTTATCTGCCGGGGTAATCTGAGAAGCAGAACCTTTGGAAGGTTTGTGGTTTCCCATTTAGGTTGCAAATTTGTAGTCTGCTTGGCTGTATTTGGGTTCGTGGAGGATTAGCTTGAGGAGCTATCAGCCCATGTGACCATTCACGGCGGCTTACAAACCCCGGCCCCTGAATTAATAATTTGAGTACATATGCACACTCCTTAGTGCTTCTTCTCCATATCCTGCAGTGTAACTATTCTGTGTTCTTCTGTCTTTACTTCTGCCCCTATTTTCTGTCTCTTTTTTTCCTGTTTTATATTTATTAATTAGTTTCTTTCTATTCTTATATAAATAAGGTGCAGAGTATAATAAAGTGGCATATTGTACAAAATACAGTGTGATTCATTTATACTAAAAATATAAAAATCTTGGCATTAAAATCTTGTGCATTTAAATATTACATTTTATAGGCAGACATTTAATATGGACTAAAGTTCTAAATGGGGTGCCACAGTGTTCTGTGTTGGGCGGCTTGGGCCACTTCTATTAAATCGGTTTATTAATGATTAGGGATGGCTGGTTCGCGGATCCGAACCCGGATCCGCCGCGGATTTATCCCGTTCGCGAACGGCGCATTTTTTGCCGGATTTTCCGCCTTCCGAACTTCCGATTCGTGGATTTTTCATATTTTCGAAAATTTTCGAAATTACGGGTTTTCGCGTATTTTCGAAAATACGAGAAAAACACGTAATTTCGAAAATTTTCGAAAATGCAAGAATTTCTCTTGCTTTCATAAATACGTATTTTCAAAAATTTTCGAAATTACGAGGATTACTCGTATTTTCGGAAATACATATTTTCGAAAATTTTCGAAAATACGAAAAATCTAGTAATTTCAAGGGAATTTTTCATTTTAATGGGTCCGCTCGCTGATTTTCGAATTTTCGAATTTTTTCGAAAATTCTCGGATCCTCGAGCGGACCGGATTTTGCGAAGTTCGGACATCTCTATTAATGATTTGGAAGTTGGTATGGTCAGCAAGGTCTCTGTGTTTGCAGACAACTCAAAACTTTGTTGACCATTAAAAGCTGTGATGTGCAATCATTGCAGGCAGATCTAGATAGATTGTCACATTGGGCAGCTAAATGGTATATGAGATTTAATGTTGATAAATGTAAGGTGATGCATTTTGGACTTATGCTGTTTATATAAATTGCTCTGCGATAAGTGAGTCACTGATGGAAAAGAATCTTGGAGTTTTGGTGGATAACAAACGTAAATGTGCCAGGCAGCAACTGCTAGAGCCAATAAGATATTGGGCCCTATTTATAAAAGATCGGTATCGTTATCGTAAAATACCGATCGTTATCGTAAAATAACGACCGTTTTTACCGATAACGACCGGTATTTACCGATATCATTAAATACCGGTCGTTATCGGTAAATACCGGTCGTTATCGGCAAATAACGGTCGTTATCGGTAATAACGGTCGTTATCGGTAAAAACCCGGTCGTTATTTTACGATAACGATCGGTATTTTACGATAACGATACCGATCTTTTATAAATAGGGCCCATTGTCTTCTATAAAGAGGGGCATGAATTAAAGGGAGAAAAATAATATTCTCCCACTTTAAAACAGACTGGTAAGGCCTCATTTGAGGGGCGTGGATTCAAGGGAGAAAAACAATATTCATTGGTAAGGCCTCATTTGGAAGATGTGGCACAGTTTTAGAATCCTGTGTACAAAAAGGACATCTTGGAAATGAAAAGGGTTCAGAAAAGGACAATTAAATTAATAAGTTGACTGAGGGAGATTGAATATAAAGACAGATAAGTTACAATTATGTACACTAGCGAAATGATAAATGTGAATAAATACATTAATAGGCCATGCAATAAACTGTCTGGGGCATTGTTTACCAATAGAACATGTCAAAGGACATGCAGACATCCCTTAAGACTAGAAGGAAAGTTGTTTAGTCTTCAAGTTTAGAAGGGGTTTTTCAACGTGAGAACGATAGGCAGGCTCACTGGGTAGTTTCATGGTCCTAAATTATCTTAATCGTATCAGATTTAGATAATGGAGCTGAAACCCTCACAATTCCATAACTACTACAATAGCATATATTATATACCTAAATGGTAACTATGGTCTCCAATTCTTCCAAACTAGTTAGGGTTATTAAAAAGCCTTCCTTCAGAAATGAACCCTAAATCACATTTTTAGGTAAAATTTGTAAAACGTTATTTCTGGAAAGGTTCAGATATATTACTTACTGCTTGAACACTTTGGGGGTTATTCAATAAAAGTTCTCATTGTTTAAAATGGTGCTAATTTTGCCCCAACCAATCAGATGTTAGCTTTCAAATGTTACATAAGTTCTGATTGGTTGGGGCAAAATTAGCACCATTTTAAACAATAAGAACTTTTATGAATCTCCTGTTTATTTTTTTCCCCAGCCATGTGACAAGGTTGAGTCATGTGACCAGCCTCTGCCAGCATTAATAGACTCCCTTCTCAACTGTCATTTTTTTTGTTATTCTGTTCAGGTATTTTCTGGCAGAGGGGAGGAGCAGTGGTCCAGTGATGTCACTCAACCAAATGGGGACAGGAAATTTGAACATATCACAATATAATTTCTCACAGGCTCCAGCCAGACGTGATTCAGGGCTCATTTTTAAGGAAAGACTGCCGGCTTTTATTTAACCTAATTTGTTTGGAGAGCACAGTTGCCCTTTAAGAGATATACCAAAAAATTAGTCTATATTAGGTTCCATACATATACATACAATAGATTATCTTTTGTTATAGAATTTTATCTCTATCCCTGCCTCTCTTCAGTATAGGCATATGGTCAAGCCCAATGAATTGTAGGTTGATATATTATGTTGTAGTTCTAAAAAAAGGGTAAAACTACAGGCTTTTGTGTCTTTTTTTGGTGGATAACAAATGTAAATGTGCCAGGCAGCAACTGCTAGAGCCAATAAGATATTGTCTTCTATAAAGAGGGGCATGGATTAAAGGGATTAAAATGGATCCATCCTAAATCTGAGTGATAGTTCAGTTTTGCCAACACCAAGAAGATTTACCCAGAGCCACTATCGATCTGACTACATCTCCAGCACACGATTCAATATTCCATGTGCGCCTCTTTAAGAATAGGAAAATGGTGTTGCCACTTGCAGATTTTTACTGGCAGCCAACAATCAGTGTACAATACATGTGTTTATTGTACAATCATAACACTGAGCCATAATAAGAAATTCAATAGTAATAGACTAAATCTTATCCAGTTAATAAAAAGGATTAAAAACTTTGAAATAGCCATGACTTTGTTCACCTAATTTATTAACCCCTGTCCCTCCTAGCTTCCAGATCCATCCTCTGCAGCCGTTGCACCTAGCGTAAACCCTTTGGGCATTTGTAGGCCCTGCCTGCCTTAACCGCTGAGATATTTAAAAAAACAAACAAACATCAAAACGCTACTTACACACCTAAAAAATAAATATCTCGCCGGTTGGGGGCCAGCAGGGAAATTCTCTTACCATTTGGCAAAGGCTTTTTTTAGAACATACACACCTTCAGATATGTAACGGGGTCATTATTTCATACATGCAAAATTTTGCACACAATTCTTTTAGAAATGTGCACTTGTAGGAGATTTTCTGAAAAAAATTAAGATAAAAAGATGATTCAAACATAGAAATCTTCCCAAACCCACAACATAAGCAAATATGCACAGATACACAACCACCAACTAACCCCAAAGGGGACCAAGACATAAGTACAATCAGAGAAATAAAATCCCTCAAAACTATTTTTAGAACCTACATACCTTCAACTAAGTGTAATTCTTAAATTCATACAGTATATGCAGAATTTGGCACACAGTTCTTTTTGTAAATTTTGCACTTTTTGCAGATTTACGGGAGAAAAAAGTAGAAAGGAATTTTTAAACTTAGAAATCTTTACCAATCCCCCAGTTAAAATATAAAAGCCCTCTAAATATTGCTCTCCCACATGTCCTCAATAAAACAGTACACCACTTGCACATGGGGACACTGCCAGAATACAAACTCAATTTATATATGTAATATTAAGTTAGATCCACTAGACTTGAAGTTTAGTTCTTGAAGACATTTTGCTAGTCATTCAATTTGCTTTATCAATTCAAAATGAAAAACATGACAAGAATCTGATCTGTTGATCTGTCAATAAATACTCTGGAATGTGTCCCAATCAGCACATAACAGCAAGGTGTTAGGGACCTACTAAATGTAAGGTGTTAATTGAATTGTGTAACACAAGTGGTGTTATCAAAACAGCCAAAGATAATACCTCAAAACAGCATTTTACATGGCAGAAAATTGGTGTTGAACACCTAACACAATGTCCTTAACACCTTGCTGTCTAGATCACAAGCTGGGTGTCGTCAGAACAGATCAGAGAACATGCCTACTAGCACAGAGGCAAATGCTAAGGAAAGGCAACCTTAAAACTTATGGATATCTTGATTGAATTTCATGTAGTTTTTGATAGAAAATATGCTAAAACAAAAATAATAGGGTTAATCTTCACAAAAAAACAAATAAACAAAAAACCGAACCTATTACTAAATATTTTAACATTGGTTTAGAAGAATGTCAGAAGCCAATTTTTCTCATAAAAAGTTTTTTTATGAAAAAAAAAATAATTTCTCATAAAAAGTAAGGTTTTTATGAGAAATAAAAGCATTAAGTGTCAATGGAGCTCGGTAACTGAAATGGGTAATTGGTGGATCAGTTTACAAGGAAATACAGGAACTGTATTTCCGAAGAACATACTTTACCGAGGTATTTACACAGAACTTCTAAACAGCAAGAGAACCCAATAAAATCGAGTTGCACTCTTAACAGTACTTAGCACAACAATGTATCAACATGTAACCCACCCCTTCCATTGATCCCTATGGGGGTAAACTGTCAATAATATCCTTATAATCAGCGCGCTACTACGTAGTAGCGCAACGATTATAACACGGAAGTACCTTAGAAAGCCGTACCCTTTGAAGTAATGAAGAGCCACATCAGCCGGAAGCAAGTTTGAGAAGCCGGGTGTGTGTGAGGGAATCGAGGAGGAAGCAGGAGGGGTGCAGTCTAAGCTGCTAGAATCCGGAGTACTGAAAGGAGCAGGTGGGTGGTCTAATGAGGACCCGTGACTGCTAGGAGAAGAAGGGGTCAGCTGATCTTCTTATGCTTCTGAAGAAACAACACAGTGACACGGGGCAAGAGAGGAAAGAAGGATCGGTAATGTCAGTGTGATTGAAAATGAGGACAGGGGGATGAGGGGGTTGGGGATGTGACAGGGAGTCTTTGAGCCTGCATGAAAAGTAAAGTGTGTGTGTGTGTGGGGGGGGGGGGGGGCCTGTGAACTTGTACAGCAGCCTGTGGACGGCCCAAAAAACATTGGTTTTGTTTATAAATGAGGGTGGGGAGGGGTGGGTTATAATGGATAATGTACCCCCTACTGTAAATTCATAGGGATATTAGAAGGCACCTCGGAGTTCCGTGGCTTGTATAAAAGGCACTCGGCCTCCAGCCTCGTGCTTTTATATGGTCACGGAACTCCTCGGTCACTTCTAATATCCTTATAATTTACAGTAGGGGGTACATTATCCACTATATAACTTGTAACCAGAGGCTCAGCATTAAATCACAGCACTATGGGCCATATTTACAGTATAAATGCACAGCATCGCAATTTAGCGATACCGTGCATTATTGGTAATGTACTACAGTGGCCATAAATGTACGTCTGCGGTTATAAATTTATGCCTAACATTCATTAATTAATAAACATACGGCCGTATAATACCATGCGGTAGTAAACTAACGCAATGGTAGTCTACGGGGATCAAAAATCTAGGATCGCATTATCGTAGATTTATGGTCGTTATCTGTAATATAATTCTACACATGCATTAGCCAGGGGCTGCATGATCATATTTTAATCTGTAAGTAGCAAAAAACAGGACACTGAGCTTGAAAAAGACTCTATGAAAAGCAAAGATCCCTGCCAAAATTATATAGAAGTGGCAATTGCAGCTTCTGGAACTGAAGTGGACTGGACAAAACCTCTTCAGAACTCAAGCAAATAACTAGAAAGAGAAAGTTTATATATACACTTTGGATTGAAAGACTGCATTTTGGATGGGAATGTGTGTGTGTGCTGCAGGTTTTAAAACTCAATAATCTATCAATCACAATAAAATCAGAAGTTTATTCTGATTAAACGATAGGTTCACTAAAAAAGCGAACCTACCCTGCAAACTTGTGTACTCTGTCATGCTAAAAGAAAACTTGTGGTAATCCATGAACCACAGCACATTTAGAAGCTTTATCTTTTGCTAGGAATAGAATAAAAAAAAAAAAATGGTAGTAAAATCAGCTAAATATTTTGTATTTCTCCAGAAGGCTGTATGCAATTCACGCTTGCTTGTAAATAAACTGCAGGGTAACAAGCAGCTAACCCAAATCTTATCAGGGACTTCCATATCGGTGTGGAGACATCTCTATAGAACACACTTTGTGCATAGAGACAGTGAACACTGCTGTCAGGGGATGTGGCAATAGGTGCACATGCTCACAAGGCTCTTTGAAGTCTACATGGGCTGTGAGTTGTACCGCCAACTTCATGGAAGCCTTCTTAGTTATTGAATCTATTTCTGACATGTACGTAAATGCAACTAGCGAAGAATCTTAAAACTATAGGTGTTATGGGGACGAAAAGTTAATATTAGGATTTTAAAAAATTTGTTTAATACTCCTTTAAATTTGAAGATATGCAATAAACTATACAGTTTAATTCCAACATCAACTGAAAAAAATCTGCTTATTACTAACTGTATTAAAAATATTTTAAATTAAGTGGATTAAAGGACAGAGTAATATGGCAAAAAAATACGCCCTGCTTCCCATACATAGCAACTTCATGATAGATTATGACATGAGTATTAAAAACTAAAAAAAAATTGAGTAAGTAAAGTAATTGAGACTTTTAACTTATGACTCAGTGTGAGATTTACTGGATATTGAATGCATGAACTGTTTCAGAGTTTTAAACTGCAATGAGATGTTTCTGCTCTAAACATGAGACATTTCTAATTAATATATGTTATTTCAATTTCCTCATCGTAGATTATTTTACACAATACTTGGTTTTAGTTATTATTAGTCATACTGTGAAAGATTCAATTATCTAACATTGCTAATGCATCCATGACTCCATGTAATCTAAAGAAAAGGTCAAGTACCCTAGCATCTTTAGATGCTGACAAGTTGTAAATAAATGTAGGTAAGGTTTCTTTTTCCATTAGCCTCCTGATCTTTGTTAGAAATAAAAAGAGGTTGACAAGCTTCATAGCCTGATGCTCTTCAATGTTCACCTTTTCCCTCACTCCTGTACTCCTCTTAACCACCAGCTTGACAGACTTTCAGTGTTCATTTCTCTTTCAAACTATGGTGTCAAAGTGCAGGATCTTTTAGTTCTCTATTATTTTAGTGGGTAAGAAGCTAAGCACTCTAGAACTAGTAGTAACAAGAAAGGTGGACATTACGATATAGAGGGGGGCAGGAAACTGAAGTTATAGGCAATATTGGGAAATGAGGAAACAGAGAAAGCAATTTAATAAAGAGCAGGACAGAAGCTAAAATAAAATAAGGGAAAACAACATAGCAATGAGGGGGAAGCTAAAAGGTATGTGGAAAGGTGTGCATATTGAATGAGGAACAGAATGGTGAGCTAAAACCAATTTTTAGAATGGAGGAAGGGGTAAAAGGGTCAAAAAAAGGGCCCCCGACCCAAACATATATTTTATTAATAATATACTCGTGTAAAAAATGGTTTAATTGATTATATATATTGTGTGTGTGTGTGTATATATATATATATATATATATATATATATACAAACATAGAAAAGATAATCAATGCACATTCCTAGGCCCCATACAATATCATATTATCTGCACACTGGCATACTTTATAAACAAAGGGGTTTTAGTATACATTACTGTGATCACATGAATGAAAAGCCTTCCAACCACGTCAAGGTAACCCCAGTCTGGAAGGTCCTAACATCTTACCTTTTTAAATTTCTTTTACTTCAATTAGGATTAGCAAACTAGTTTTCTAATTAGATTAGTTTGCTAATCGTAATTGAAGTAAAAGAAATTTAAAAAGGTTAGAAGTTAGGACCTTCCAGACTGGGGTTACCTTGACGTGGTTGAAAGGCTTTTTATTTATGTGATCACAGTAATGTATACTAAAACCCCTTTGTTTATAAAGTATGCCAGTGTGCAGATAATACAATAATGTATGGGGCCTAGGAATGTGCATTAATTATCTTTTCTATGTTTGTATAAATGTTTGACCAGATCAGTAGCACTTCCGCTAAATGTAGTTGTAAATTAGCCTAATTGGAGTGCTTTCACAATCCTTGTATCCTTGTATTGTATGTATTAATTGGGAGGCCTGGTCAAGCCTCCATGTGGTAATAGAACCCCAACACGCCCCTTTTATGGGAGGTCCTATGCCTTTTAATATAAAGCACTGGATGGCCTCTTCCCTCATTTTAAAAAGCCTAAGGCCTGGGGGGAAGTGAGAGAGCCTGTTATATGGATCCAGTGTGTAGGAATGAGTAATGCAAAAGTTTTCTAATCGTAATTGAAGTTAAAGAAATTTAAAAAGGTTAGAAGTTAGGACCTTCCAGACTGGGGTTACCTTGACGTGGTTGGAAGGCTTTTCATTCATGTGATTACAGTAATGAATACTAAAACCCCTTTGTTTATAAAGTATGCCAGTGTGCAGATAATATTATACTGTATGGGGCCTAGGAATCTGCATTGATTATCCTTTCTATGTTTGTATAAATGTTTGACCAGATCAGTAACACTTCCACTAAATGTAGTTGTAAATTAGCCTAATTGGAGTGCTTCCACAATCCTTGTATTGTATGTATATATATATATATATATATATATATATATATATATATATATATATAAATATAAAGCAAAGTCCACCGCACTCCATCCAAACACAGCTGCCTGGGTGTTATCCGTAAAGTAACAAACAATCCGTAAGGTACAGAGCACTCCTAGGTCTGGAACAAATATATTTATTGAATAAAGTAGGTCTGAAGTCCTACGCGTTTTATCCCGAATGTTGTGCCGTCTTCAGGGTTACAGACACAAAAACCAATCACATTAAATAGATAACAACACATCCATAACCACACACCCCTATCCCGCCCCCACGTGATCTACCTAGAACCGTGAGTGTCTAACCTGTGATGGAACAATAAAGACCCGCCCCTGTGCATAGAATCTACTCCCTCACCGCTTCCATCTTCGGACTCCGCCCCGTGACAGAAACAGCATACCCATAAAAAAGTGCCAGCACCACAGGTATAAGTAACAGCCGCCTCCGCAAACGGCCCCAAGTGCCGAAAATAGGCGGAGCTCCAAAGTGCTTCCTTAATTAAAAAATCCACAATGGAAATAGTGCATAGCTACATAATAAAGTGCCAGTGCTCCAAAAGTAGAAAAAGCCTAAAAAAGGCAGAACGTGTCTCCCGTGTTTAAATTTATACTTATTAAAGTGCAAGTGCCCATCTAAAAAACAGTACAACTTCAAAATGCAGATAAAAACTTATTTCAGATACTGGTCAAAGAGCATCAATTAAATAATCTAGAAACAACCTGTAAAAGATAAAGTCAGTAAATATAAACACCATACAATAAACAGTCAAGGGGACTAATACTTTTAGCAGGAGTATAACCTGATAAAGATGAATACAGCTAAGTAGAGGGAGCCATATGTATAACATGTAAAAGTCACAAGCTGAACACAGGGAAAATCAATGTCAGGGGTATATACTCAATGCTGGGCAAGGATACATAGTATCAATAATTAGAGCAAGTCTAAACAATTACAACAAAAAGATACTATAGCCACTGGATACCCCATCTAGAAACATAGTTACAATTTAAAGGAAACAATTAAATGCTACTTGTTCATTCAAACCCATAGGGGTCTGTGTGCCGAGTTTTCTAATCCATTTCACCTCCCTTTGTAAGAGTGCCCTATTGCGATTTATGCCTTCCTTTTTTGGTTCAGCATCGATGGCCATCCACCACAGGGTAGCAATGTAGCAATGTCTCGCAACAGATTGTTCTCCAAATTTGTCAATGTGGGGCGGCCTGTCATCCTTAGGGCCAGTGTTCTGCATAGCTGCCCTAATGGCCTGTCTATGATTAGCAAGGCAGTCCCTCAGTGTTGTAGTGGTTTTGCCCACATAGTATTTGCCGCAAGGGCACTTTATGATGTAAATGACATATTGACTTAAGCAACTGAGTCTATTCTTGATTTGTATCCTTTTGCTGCTATGGGGTGTGGGAAGTCAGGTCCAGTCAGGACACTCCTGCACGCTACACACCCCTGGCACTTGTAACAACCACTTTTGTTCGAAGGAAGCCATGATACATTAATAGGAGTGGGGTCACCTAAATCAGTCCTCATCAGAATATTTTTTAAATTCTTTTCCCGTCTATAAGCAAACATCGGTTGGGAATCCTTGAATGGTACCTTGACTTTACACTTAGTCTACAGGCCCTACTCAATGGGGAATATGTACTGATGTATGGTATAGAGGTTTTGTTGCTTTTTACATTTTGTAGGTCACCCAGCGTACTCGGCCCGGTGTCTAAGGCTCGTTTAATATTTTGGCAGATCACTTCCTCCTTGGAACCTTGATCCACAAACCTCTGTTTCAATTCCTTCAATTGTGTTGTCAGGAAAGTGTGTAGTGACTTGGCAAGAATGGGTTAATTATTGGTATTAGTTCTTGCAAAGGACCAATAAAAATACCATTCCACCCTGGAACAGTCCTATTGTTTATATTACGATTAGTGAAGCATGGAACCAGATCTTCTTTTCCAGACAATGTGGGGCCGAACCATGTATCTGGAATTCTCTTCAGCTAGGGGTCTGGTGGGTACCCTAAGAGGTAATTTTAAGGACAACCACACATGTAAAATAAATGTATTTTGGTATTGGAATATGTAAGACAGAAACCAATATTATATTTGTGAATGGAAAGGCAGGCCCATCAAAATAATACCCAACATGGAGCACTTATTCCCTTGCCAAGGTGAGTTATTAATATCTTGGGAAATATGGATTACACACAGGTCATGTTTGGTATTGGAGGAATTGATAATTAATACAGGAGAGGAATATGTGGTCAATATCCCAGTACAATGTACATATCTACATTTATATGGAATCTGCCTAACTGAGGGGGAATGAATGCTTTTGACTAGTTGGAAATCTGGACATTCCTAGATACTCCCACCTCATGAGGAGGGGAGTGATTCATCAAAGGGTTTAAAAATCCTTGTAGCCCCTATAACTGTGTTCATACTGAGGGGACATGCTAAAATCGTGTGTATGGACCCAATGTTTCTTCCCGCCCCGAGATACAGGACTTCTTCTAGTGAGTAGGGTCTGTGAATATTTTTATCCTTTTTATTTTATATAACTGTTGTACCTATTGTATGTCATTTTATTATAACCACTTTTATTTTTGTATTATATGCACTGTCCACCTTTTGGAATATTAAATCTAAAATTTAATAAGTTTTGTCTTTGATGCTCTAAAAGAACTCAGTTAGCCTCTGATAAGTTTATATGAGGTTGAATGAAATGTTTTGCAGTGTAAATGCTAGTTAACTCTGTGACTGCTTGTGAAGGACTGATGCTAATTAACCAGTTAGTTGCTGGAGTGAATGGTGTAGTGTTAACCATTAAGCTGCCAGGACAGGCGTGTGCATAGTCAGTGAGAGTCAAGAGTGTTTTTGGGGCGTCTTTAAGGCCATAACTTAAAGTGGTGGCAGCTTGTACCAATTGATTGGTCAGATCACATGCCCAGCGAACTGGCGTTCGTGACATGTGTCATAGCCCTATCTTGGTTGGAGTTATTCCGCAATACCTTTAGACTTTGGGAGTATATTATTCCCCTTTTATGGGATTCAGGATAATAACTCTGGGCATGCATTAAGGTGTTACGATCCGTGGGTTTGGTAAATAACATTGATCCCAGCTTGTTCCCTTCCCTGAATATCCTGAGGTCAAGAAAATCTATAGATTCCATATTTGCCTCCATGGTCAAATGGACAGGGGAATCCAGATTGTTTAAGGTGTTCACAAACTAGCTACACTGCTCCATGGACCCCTGCCATAAGAAAAAAAGATCGTCTATGTATCTTTTATAGAGAAGAATTTTTTCTCCACCTATAGGGATGATGAGCCTCTTTTCATATTCCTCCATGTAAATGTTGGCAAACGAGGGTCCGATATTCGACCCCATGGCCATTCCGGCCGTTTGTTGGAAACAGGAATAATAGTTTGATTCCAGAGAGAACAGAAGAAGGTCCATAAAAAACTATATAGGGGGAAATTTGTGTCCAGCTGCTATTAGGGCTTTCATGTCCACCCTTTCTTTCTGGGGGATGATAGTATACAAATTGCTGACATCACCCGTCATAAGCACTGTGTTTGGAGTCAAATTATTAAATTTCCGTAATTCTCATAGCAGGTGTTGACTATCACAAAGGTATGACTCCATATTCTTTACAATGGGTTGCAGAAAAAAGTCCAAATAAGTGGTAACTGGTTTGAAGATAGAGCTACATGCTGCCACTATAGGCCTTCCTGGTGGGGCCACAGTGGACTTGTGGATTTTAGGGACCGTATATATAATAGGGGCCCTTGGATATTCAGTAATGAGATACCCTTTTTCATCCTCGGATATCCATCCATTTTGTAGTTCAATCTGGATTCTAAGGTCCAGTGTTCTCTTAAACTCCTGGGTAGGGTCACAGATTAGTGCCTTATAGGCTTTTACCTGTTATACATATGGCTCCTTCTACTTAGCAGTACTCACCTTTATCGGGTTATACTCCTGTTTAAAGTATTAGTCCCCTTGAATGTTTATTGTATGATGTTTATATTTACTGACTTTATCTTTTACAGGTTCTTTCTAGATTATTTAATTGATGTTCTTTGACCAGTATCTGAAATTAGTTTTTATCTGCATTTTGAAGTTTTACTGTTTTTTGGATGGGTACTTTATTAAGTATAAATTTAAACACGGGAGACGCCGTTTGCGGAGGCGGCTGTTACTTATACCTGTGGCGCTGGCACTTTATTATCAGTATGCTGTTTCTGTGACGGGGCGGAGTCCGAAGATGGAAGCGGTGAGGGAGTAGATTCTATGCACAGGGGCGGGTCTTTATTGTTCCGTCACTGGTTAGACACTCACGGTTCTAGGTAGATCACATGGGGGGCGGGTTAGGGGTGTGTGGTTATGGATGTGTTGTTATCTATTTAATGTGATTGGTTTTGTGTCTGTAACCCTGAAGACGGCCCAGCATTTGGGCTGAAATGCGTAGGCCTTCAGACCTACTTTATTCAATAAATATATTTGTTCCAGACCTAGGAGTGCTCTGTACCATACGGATTATATACAGCAATTCAAAAGTGTTTATTGTGACATTTCAGCACACAATTTGTGCCTTCTTCATACAAAATTTTATACAGTGCTTGTGATACAAAGAACTTATATGGGGAAGTGCATAGGTAGTTCTCTAGAGGTGGAATATAAAAGTGCAAAAATGAAGATACTTTAAATATTTTAAATACAATATAAATATAAGTTCCAAAAAAGTGCAAAAAGGTAGCACATCCATTACAAAAAAATATATCAGTGTATTATAATGTATATCCTATATAATATATATATAATAGTTATATAAAATTATCGTAAATAGCCTTGAACGTTTGATAATCATTGAAAATACGATTGGAGACTACTTTCAAGTTTCCGATTGTATTTTCGAGTATTATTGAATGTTCAAGGCTATTTTCGATAATCCTCAAATGTTCGATAATTATAGAAAATAGTCTTGGAAGTCCCGAAATCCAGACGATCCATCTGGATTCGGACGTATCAATCGTATTTCAGAACCGAGGGGTTCCATGATCCAGGTCCGGGTCTCTACCCCAAATTAGTGTTCAGACCTTTGGGTTTAACTGTATTTAAGTGAAAAATCCAGTATGATTCCCTTTGTAATAAGGCTGTTTGTCTGTCACCTCCCCAATCATTTAGAGGAATATAGTCAATGATCTTTCCTCTTAGATCAGAAACCTGGCGCTTTAACTCATAAAAATGTTCAGCTATAGGAGTACCATACATTTTTTGTTTTTCACTCACTGATCTACTGAGGGCTAGCCTAATGTCACTTCTGTGACGTTGGAACTTTTTCTTGAAAGGACCGATGATTTTGCCAATATAAGAAAGTGAACAAGGGTTAACATTAGAGATGGCCGAACTTCCAAAAGTTCTGTCCGTTTTCAAACTCTTGAACTATATGGAAAGTTTGAAAGTTTCAAAACGGACCCATTAAAGTCAATGGAAGTCAAATAGTTCAAAAAGTTCTAATGAAATACAATTAAAATATCAATGGTAACTTATAATGTAAATGGCTGTGGGACCTGGGAAATGGTCTGGGGAACACGTTTGAATATCCAGAACTTTTAAAAAATCGATTTTATTCTCACACGCGGTACTTTCGAGCTCCCGGGTTTGAGTTTCGATAATTATCCCATAAATGATTCAAACTTTCAATAATTATCACATATACGATACGAACATTCGATAATTATCCCATAAACAATTCGAAGTTCATTCGATTTTCGAATTCGATAAGTATCAAAAGTTTGAAAGTCCGAGAAATCCGGGATAGTTTGAGAAGTCCGAATCCATTCGAACTCGATAACTTTGTCTCGAACTCGGTTCGAGTTCTAGTCCATCTTTAGTTAACATATACACACAATAATCCGTGTTACAATTGTAATATCCTCTGATGGGGAATGTGCGGCCTGTATTCAGATGCGTAAATTAAATTACCTGTTATTTTTGAGTTACATACATTACAATTGTAACATTTAAAGCAACCTTTTCGTTCAGAAGACACAAAAGGGCTTTTTTTATATTTTTCGTAGTGTCCGCCTGTATCAGTTCACTACACAGAGTTTTGGATTTTTTTATACAAAGTGGCTTATGTCTAGTTTCCTCCGCCAAAGATGTATCACCCTGGATAGTAGCCCAGAATTTATTAAGATTTTTATTGACAATATCAGAGAGGGTTGTGTAACATTGTTCAAAGGGGACTCCCCGTTCAAATGTAACTCTGGGGTTATCTTCCCGTGCATCAACCATTGCCTGTTTCAGCACCTTGGATTGATAACCCCTTACCCTAAATGTATTCATCATTTTGTCAAGATTTTGTTCCATGATTCGTTGTACGGATAAATTGGGATTTAGGTAGTCCCTTAAACACGTGCTTTGAATGGAAACTTAGGCCATGAAATAACGAGTTGCGATCTGTTGGCTTGGAAGAAATAGATGCATTGATTACATTATTACTGATGTTAGAAGTGTCCTTGTGGCCCTGACAAGGGTCCTTTGGGGCTTATGGGGTCCCGCAGCTCAAACCAGGACCCCCTCTCCGGCGTCTTCTTGTCGGTGACACCAACTCTGCTGATATCGCCAATGCCAGCCGATGTCAATTTGGCCACCATTGATACCACCTGCACTGGCAACATCAACATCGCTGGTGTTGCCAACCTCTTGATCCAACACCTTCTTTCTTCTGCCATCAGCTGCAATGAATTCTGAGGTTTGCAGCTTTTTATATAGGTTTGCAGAAGGACCAAATCCAATTGTGATTGGTTAAGATTTCAATGCTTGCAATCATATGATCACACATTAACCAATCATATTTAAATATAATATTCAAATATGATTGGTTAATGTGTGATTATATGATCGCAAGTAGAGATGGACTAGAACTCGAACTCGAACCCGAGTTCGAGCCGAATTATTCGAGTTCGAACGGACTCGGACTTCTTGAACTATCCTGGACCCGGATTTTCAATATTTTCCGGACTTTCAATAATTATCGAATGTTTGAGCGTTTGAACGTTCGAACACGTTCGAATATGCGAGTAAAATGTCTAATAAACCTATACGCGAGTAAATTTTGAATTCGAATGTTCGAACGCGAGAGCTCGAAAGTAGGGCAAGTGAGAGTAAAATAGAGTTTTCGAAAGTCCTGGTCAGCCAGGTTATTATATGGTTATTATATGACTAGGTTATTATATGGTTATTATTAATAACCATATAATAACCTAGTCATATAATAACCATATAATAATCTAGTCATATAATACCCATATAATAACCTAGTCATATAATAACCATATAATAACCTGGTTATTATATGGTTATTATATGACTAGGTTATTATATGGTTATCATTAATAATTATATTATTTTTATAATGGGAGCTGCAGTGGTATATATCCTTATAAAAATCAGCTATGTCACTAAGTGACTAATTTCTTATATTTCTTATATCCCACTACTCCGCCCATTCCAGTGTTCATGCCTAGACAATGACTCAGCATGTTTAACTTCACTAACAGAACCTGCTGGAGCTGCTTTCTGTCACTTCATAACCAATGTCTCTCATACTGTATGCACAAATAAAGGAGGATTTACTCTTATTTGTAAATATTGCCCTGGTGTCCGTGGTATTCTCCTACCTTGTCCGGCGGACGCTCGCTCCTCGCTCCACATCCTCAGTGCGCATCCGGATGATGTCACTACGGGTAGTGACATCATCCGGATGCGCACTGAGGATGCGGATTGCACGGCCGCCGGACAAGGTAGGAGAAAGGTTGACTCGAGTATAAACCGAGGTAAGATTTTCAGGCTTTTTTTAAAGCCTGAAAACCTTGGTTTATACTCGAGTATATACGGTAATAATAACCTAGTCATATAATAACCATATAATAATCTAGTCATACAATAACCATATAATAATCAGGTTTTTATATGGTTATTATATGACTAGGTTATTATATGGTTATTATATGACTAGATTAT
Organism: Hymenochirus boettgeri; assembly: GCA_019447015.1. NCBI lineage: Eukaryota > Metazoa > Chordata > Amphibia > Anura > Pipidae > Hymenochirus > Hymenochirus boettgeri. The sequence continues at coordinate 89,681,709 of CM033475.1, read as the reverse complement.
TATATAAGGGATAATGCGCCCCTTACAGTGTAATATAAGGATATTACGCCACCGAGGAGTTCCCTGACCATATGCTTTTATACAGAACAGGGAACTCCGAGGTGGCGTAATGTCCTTATATTATAATGTGAAGGGGCGCATTATTTCTTATAATACGTAAGTATCGGATTCCTTCACCCCATTCACATTTTAAATTCTAGCCTTGTCCCTATTTCCACCAATCCCCCAAGCTACCTCCTGTAACTTAAACCCAGTAAAAAGGAACGAGTAAAACCTTCTTTATGTGTGCATACTGTATGCACAAATAAAGGAGGATTTACCCCTATTTACAAGTATTTGCCACTTAAGATGTTTGAAAACTACAACTCCCAGCAATAAAGCATGCTGGGAGTTGTAGTTTCCAAACATCTTAAGTGGCAAATACTAACTCCCTCAGTTTATACTCGAGTCAATATCTTTTTTTTCTCCTTTTTTAGCTAAAACTAGGTACCTCGGTTTATACTCGGGATGGTTTATACTTGAGTATATACGGTAATAACCATATGATAACCTAGTCATATAATAACCATATAATAATCTAGTCATATAATAAGCATACATTAATCATATAATAACCTAGTCATATAATAACCATATAATAACCAGGTTATTATATGGTTATTATTTGACTAGGTTATTATATGGTTATTATATGACTAGATTATTATATGGTTATTATTAATAACCATATAATAACCTAATCATATAATAACCATATAATAATCTAGTCATATAATAACCATATAAAAATCTAGTCATAATAACCATATAATAACCTAGGCATATAATAAATATATAATAACCTGGTTATTATATAGTTATTATATGACTAGGTTATTATATGGTTATTATATGGTTATAATAACCATATAATAACCATATAATAACCTAGTCATATTATGGTTATTATATGACTAGATTATTAAATGCTTATTATATGACTAGGTTATTATATATATTAAGCATGTAATGTAGTGGCTGGATAGTGTACTGGTTATAGGCACCGCCTTTGACGTGGGAGCTGTGATATGCTAATTGGGATTTTCCAGGGTACATAATTGCCAAAGATTCTTGTACAAGTCATTCTGAATTGAGAAAGCCAGTCGGATTACTAGCGAAACGTCTTCAAGAACTAAACTTTAAGTCCAGTTGATCTAATTTAATACAACAGATATACCATGATGACCTGGATGAATGAGAACCTTGACAAGTGTGGGAGACTTGGGTTTGAATCCTGGCTAGTGGCAGCTATAGTAATATAGTAACCTAGTAATATAATAACCATATAATATTATTTATAAAAATAAATAATAATAAGTAATATAATAGTATATGGTTATAATATTACTAGGTTATTATATGGTATTATAATACCCTAGTAATATAATAACCATATAATAACCTAGTAATATAATAACCATAAAATCTTTATAAAAATAGATAATAATAAGTAATATTATATGGTTATTATATTACTAGGCTATTACAATAATCCAAACATTTGCATAGCTGGCCTAGCCAGGATTCAAACCCTGGACTCCCATGCCAAAGGAAGCTCCTTTAACCACTACACTACCTCACATATATCATGAATATATGTACCTTTTGCTAATAACCTAGATACTACCCTAGTTAAATAATAACCAAATAATAACCATATGATAAATTAGTAATATATTAAGCATGCAATATATTGGCTGGATAGTGTAGCGGCTAAAGGCACTGCCTTTGATGTGGGAGACCAGGGTTCGAATTCTGGCTAGGGGCAACTATACAAAACTTTGGATTATTTTAATACCCTAGTAATATAATAACCATATAATAACCTAGTAATATAATAACAGTATAATATTATTTATAAAAATAAATAATAATAAGTAGTATAATATTATATGGTTATAATATTACTAGGTTATTATATGGTATTATAATAACCTAGTAATATAATAACCATATAATAACCTAGTAATATAATAACTATATAATACCCTAGTAATTTAATAACCATATAATATTATTTATAAAAATAAATAATAATAAGTAATTTAATATTATATGGTTATAATATTACTAGGTTATTATATTATCTAGGGTATTATAATAATACAAACATTTGGATGCCCATAGCCAGGATTCGAACCATGATCTCCCATGTCAAAGGCGGTTCCTTTACCCACTACACTATCCATTCCCTCAAATGTTTGAAACCTTTACCCACTATACTATCCATTCCCTCGAATGTTTGAATGTACTGTTTGCTAAGCCTAGGAAGGACTGTATGCTAACAGGAAGGATCATTCGTTCGTTTGTACATTTGATAATCCTGACAATTGCCCGCCTGACTTGTTTTAAGAAGTTTTGGTGACAGTGACGTATTCCCCAGACCATTTCCCAGGTGCCACAGCCATTTACAGTAAGTTACCACAGTTAGTTTTACTGTAATTCACTCGGATTTTTCGAACTATCTCTCCCCCATAGACTTGAATGGGTCCGAATTCGAACTTTTGAACTTTTTCTGAAGTTCGAAAACGGACCGAACTTTATATAGTTCGGCCATCTCTAATTGCAAGCATTATAATCTTAACCAATCACAATTGGATTTGGTCCTTCTGCAAACCTATATAAAGAGCTGAAAACTTCTGTGGAGCTCAGAAGTTGTAAGGGAAGTTTTTTTATATAAAAGACAAGTCTGTTCTTAAGGTAAAGTAAGGGTCAGCAACTGTGGCAACAACTGCTGTGTATGAATAAAAGTAAAGACGAATGGGGTTGACTAAGAGTTCACGACAAATGAACTTGACAGAATGATGAACCGAAAGAGGATCAATGACAAATAACTTAATCCCATAGTACATGTGTAAAGTTCTAGCTGACTCCTGAGTTTGGAAATATAATCTTTAGTAATGCATATCTTAGTAATCAGTGTGTCTAATCGTGCTGTGCAAGGGTAATATGTCTTGCATCCTAATTATCTACGGAAGCAACAAATATACTATGCCCTTTTGTGAATGCATGTCTAGCCTATATAAGATGTCCAAATTATACGCTCGCTCTCTCTTCCTTGACAGTTGACAGCTGTGGCTGCTTGGGTGGGAGCTGCTTGCAAGTATCTGTGTGTGTTTGTTTGAGGAATAAACTTGTTCTTTCTTTCATCAGATTGTTTCTCTCATAGTATTTTCCACAACAATTTTGGAGGTTCCACCGAGATTTTATGTGTGCCATTGCAAGACTCTTCAGGGCACCGCTCAAATCTGCTACTCGGAGCTGAGGGAACAACCTGCTGAAATTAGACAACCAGAAAGACTTCACATAAGGTGATTACTGACCTGGGGGGTATACTTGATTTTTAAGGTAAATCCAAGTCCCGCCGGGGGAGGGTTTCACCCTTGACGTTGGGTGACGACCCTCTAGGGAAGGTCCGGTAACTGATTGACTGAAAGGGATCAGTGGAAGGTCGCTAGGGAGCTATCTAGCTAATAGAAGCAGACGGGGAAGCTTCTGAAAAGTATATACATAGTAAGATCAAGTGAAAGAAAGCATCTCAAAAGAATAGAGATGGGAAACAAAAAATCTAAGCCGGCAACATCTGACGTCCAAGCGCCTGACATCCAACCAACTGACGTTCATATGCCTAAAAACCTGATACCTGATGTTCAGACACCTCAGATCCAGGAGCCTGAGAGCCCTGATCTCCCTCCCAAGGACCAGTACATGTTAACCAATTACGGCCCAAATTCAGTAGCAACCTTTCATAAGTGGGTAAAGAAGTTTGGGTTCCCTGAAAAAGGAAGTTTTAGTATGGTACAATCATCAAAAATGAGAGATAAAATTAAAATATATATGGAATTGGATAGCGATGTGGTTGAAGTAAAAGACTATGAAGCATATGGTATGTGGGTAGAAGAAGCATATTTAAGAAAGGTGTACCCCCAGGCCACCGGCACCCATTCACAGCCAGGTAATGACCTACAGGCAACAAAAGAGGAGGTGGCGGATGGGCGAGGAGCCATACAATGGGTATACCGACCATGGATTTTTAACGAAATGAGAAAGGTGGGTGAACATTTGCCAAATATAGAGGAGGAAGGGGGATCAATATACGGGAAACAGTTACTAGACATCATTCATGGATGGAGGCCATCCATAAGGGAACTGCAAAATTTCCTAATAGGTAACTTAGGAAGACTGTGGAGTAGGGTGTCGGGTAGACTCCCTGATGACGACGAGGAATATAGTTGGCAAAAGGATGCAGGTGGGCAGACAACTGACTACCAGAAGAAAATTACTACATTCTTGGAGCACCTTACGACAGTTTTTCCAATACATTGTGATGTAAACAAAATTATAGACTGTAAGCAACAGGACGGAGAATCTGTGGCTAACTTTTTGACACGACTGACTAAGATATATACAGCTAATGCAGGATTCTCCAAGCCCGACACTAAAACACTAGCAAAGGAGCCTGTAGGAATATGGGAAGAGACCCTAAAACGATATTTCATTGATGGACTGTTACCACCCATAAAGGACTATGTAAAGAAACACTGTTTTCAAATAAGGGGGGGAACTCTTAGCCAAGTGGAGACATATGCCCTGCATGGAGAAGAATACTTCAAGGAAGCAAAACAAAAGGAAACCCGCCGTAAGGAGCAACATGCATACCGGCTTCAAATGGCCAAACTAAGGAACCAGGGAAGGGGCAGAGGTAAATGCAGAAGGAAAGGATGTTGTTGTCACTCAGCTTTGAACAACAAGGAATTTAACTGTTACTATTGTGGAAGCCCAGATCATTTTAAAAGGAATTGCCCTGAGTTAAACCAAGCAAAGGATCATAAATCAGACTGACTAGAGGAGAAGGGGGATCGGAGTCTGGAGGTCCACGCTGCTACTGAGAACCTGAGTAAGTACCTTTCTAACCCTGCACACCTGTCCTACACTCACATACCTACATACACACAACCTGTTAATTATGCAATGTATATTGGTGAAAATTATGCTAAGGTTATGCCATGTGTCACATTAATGATTGCGGGATAGCCTGTAAATTTTCTAGTGGACTCCGGGGCTACTTACTCTGTTATCTTGCAATCTGTTTTAAACCCGTCACCAAAACTCAGTGGGAGGTTTGCATATTCAACAGGGGCGACTGGAAATACAGTCAAGGAAACCTATGCAGTGCCTTTGGCCATTAGCGACCCATTAAAAGGGGAAATTTATTATTCTTTTCTGTTGTCCAATTGCTGTCCTGTCAATCTTTTGGCAAGGGATCTGATGTGTGAACTTGGCATGATCTTGACAGCCGATGAAAACGACATTCAAATAGATAGAGTAAAACCCTTGCTTCAAATCGTTAACCTAATTCAACCTTCTCTGAAATGTGTATATTAGTGGGCTCTAGTTTCTAGCAAAGACATTGAGAATGAATGTTGGATTTCAGCAGCCAGGAATGATGAATGGAAGGAATGATGTTGTTTTCATGGAGCCAGATGGTTTACACTGCACTAGTCATGTGTTAAAAGGTCACAACGCTGCTTATGAGAGTGTGTGTTGTGACACTGAACCAATACTGGAAGAAATCTTTGTTAGCTACATGTACTGGCAGAGGAATATGTGTGCTCTAAAAGTTCGGTGCGGAAAAACAAACCCTGTTTCAAGTCTCAGGGTCCGTACCACACAACCTAGCAAGGGGAGAAGGAGACCAGTGGACAGCACTGGGACGATGAATAGCCAGGTGTCAGAACAAGGAGTTGGATTGGAAGTTTATAAGGGTAAATGAATACTGAGTTAAATGTATATTGAGTACTGTTCAACTGTCATCTGAAGGGTGTTAAAGGGACAGTTCAGTGAAAATTATCAATATTTGTTAAATTGTTAGTTTGTTATACCTTCTTAGTTATTCTACATATTCTCTCCCATTTTGAAAAATCAGTTGATTTCATACCTATTGCTATTCCCTGCTGTTGACATTAGTGAGCTGACATTTCAGCTTCTAACAGTCCTTCTTCTTCCCAGGATGCACCACATCCTTGGAATGTTCCTAACAGTAATTTCTACTGATTGGCTGTTGGATGGGTCAAACATGCTCAGATCTCTACTGAGCAACTGAATCAACCCATGCACTGGGTCAAGGGCAAAACCATAACGGTCTCTACTAGGGGTCCTGCAAACAGGAAGTCAGTATTTCAGTTGCATTTATTTATACACAGACACAATGCTGAATGGGCAGGTTAAGGTCACTGGGATGAAAAAAACACTGCTCTTTTTTCTCAAAAGTATATGTATTTCCACTGAACTTCCCTTTTAAGCTTATCAGTATGCAAATAATGACTCAGATTACACCTACTGTAGTTGACTGCCTAGACACAATTTCAGCTTGTTTGTGGGCAAAAGACAAATACAATGTGGGGTTTATGAAAAATGCACAACCTGTGGAGGTAGTTCCCAATGGAACATACCATCCAAAATTAATGCAATATCCACTAAAATGAGAAGCAGTTGAGGGAATCAAACCACTGTCTGAAGCTCTTTTAAAATCAGAAATTATTATACCATGTGAGAATTCTCCTGTATGAACCCCCATTTTCCCAGTAAAGAAATATAGGGCACCATGGCAACCTGTAAAATGGCGATTTGTTCAGGATCTAAGGGCTGTAAATGCTGCTTTACACATTTTAGGGAACCTAATGTCCCTAATCCACATACTATACTGTCACAGGTACCCCGAAATTCTGTTTTTTTTCAGTGACCTGGCAAATGCCTATTTCAGCATACCTGTGCACCCCAACTCCCAGTATTGGTTTGCTTTCTCATTTAAAGGAAAAACCTATTCCTGGGGGTGTTTACCAATGAGGTATGGCGATGGCCCTGCTCTGTTCTCTGCTGCACTCAAGGAGGACTTGGAGGGATTTCACCCTCCCTCATAAAGTGCACTGTTACAATATGTGGATGATTTGTTGTTGTGTTCTCCAAATCAGGAAATTTGTAAAACCGATAGTATGAGCCTGTTGAATTTTCTTGCAGAACACGGTCATAAGGTCAGCAGAAAGAAATTACAGTTTGTACAGCCTTAGGTTAAGTTCTTGGGCCACATCATAGACAAAAATGGTAAACAACTGTCACCTGAACGAATTGAAAGATGCCATGTCCTTTTTAGGGATGACATCTTATTGTAGTCAGTGGATTAAAAATTTTGCCTAAACTGCTGCTCCACTTGAAGCCATAATTCATGGAAAGAACCTAACTGCACGCAGTCCTATTCAGTGGACTGAAGCAGCTGAAAACAGTTTTGTAAAATTGAATGTTATGTTGCAATCCACACCTACACTAGGGCTTCCTGATTATTACAGCACCATGGTGACTAGTTGTGCCCAGTCGCCTATTTCTCTTCAAAACTGGATCTAGTCGCTCAGGGGCAACTGCGTTGCCTCAAAGCGTTAGTGGCAGCGGAAAAGGCAGTGCTTACCTCTCGTGGATTACCAAGGACTAACACTTCTGGTTCCTCATGATGTCTCTATGATTTTGCTGGAACAAAAGACAACGCATTTGTCTACAGCACACTGGCTACGATATCATACAATTTTGCTGGATATGCCAAATATTACAGTTAAACGTTGTAATATCCTTAACCCTGCAACTCTTCTATCCACAGCAGAAGATGGTGAACCACATTACTGTGTAAATGTTTTAAACACTGTTTGTACTCCAAGGCCTGATTTAAAGGATGTTCCCATTTTAAATGCGGAATTGTTTGTTGATGGTTCTTCTTTCAGGGATGCTCAAACTGGTAAACGTGTACTGAGTATGCCGTGGTCTCTCCACACAGCACTTTAAGCGCAGAGCCCCTTCCAAATTCCTTATCGGCCCAAGCTGCTGAGCTTGTGGCTCTTACGAAAAGCATGCGAGCTTGCAGCCAATCAAACTGTCAACATCTAAACTGACAGCAGGTATGGTTTTGGAGTTATCCATGATTTTAGGGTTCTCTGGCACGAATGTAGTTTTCTTACATCCACTGGAAAACCCATTGCACACCACCAGCTTGTTCAGGATTTATTAACAGCTTTATTACTTCCTTCAGCAATTGCAGTGTGTAAATGTTCTACACATACAAATAACACCGATTTTATTTCAAAAGGAAACGCATGAGTAGACTTGGCAACAAAGGCCGCTGCAAAATCTAACCTTATTCCACAGGTTTCTCTGTCATGCGTTGTCACAACGCCGCCACTATCTCTAAATGAAATTTATTTACAAGTGACTTTGGCGGAGAAAAATGAGTGGCTAAAAAATGGATGTAATGTCAAGGAAGGGACCTGGTGGGGTCCAGATGGCAAACCATGCTTACCTAAGTATCTGTTTCCTTTCTTTGCTAAATTGACACATTGTCTAGACCATGTGGCAAAAGGGGGGATGATAGCAGCAGTTCAACAGCATTGGTATACAAAAGGGTTTGCGATATGTGCACAAAACAAACTATGTAAAAAAAAAAACATTTGCCCAGAATAATGTGGGAAAAGGCATTCAAATGGCGCCTGGAGCTCATCCAGTCCCAGTAGGCCCATTCAATCACTTACAGATGGATTTCATTAAACTGAAACAGTGTCAGGGCAAGAAGTACTGTTTGGTAATTGTGGATGTTTTCTAGGGCCGCCATCAGGGGGGGAAAGAGGGAACTCCAGTATGGGGCCCTGACTTGGAAGGGGCCCAGAGAGTGAGAGGAAAGGAAAAAATACTGCATTCGAACTCCATTACTAGATAGAGAAGAGAAATGGTGTGTGTCTGCTGCATGGCCCTATGACTCAGTCAGTAGGTGGCTTTAGGAGGCTCCCACCTCTTGCCTGAACTTGTAGCTGTTCTGTGCTGTGATCTCCTTAGAGAGCAGGAGGTAGTAACTGTAAGTTATACTGAACCCATTTCTGCTTGTGAGAGTCCATGGGGGGCATTGTCTCCCTCTGTCTCACTGCTGTGTACAGGGACTGCTCTTGGGGGCTGCTGGGCCCAGAACCTTCATAGCAGTGATGGGAAACCTTATCACTTCACATGTTTTACTACAACTCCCAGCATGCCTTTACTGCATTCTGCTACCAGGGATGCACTGCACATGGGGCAGGTAATAGCCTAATAGGGGTACTGGGCAATATTGCCAATGCCATGCGGGCAGCATGGAAGCTCCACGCCATCTCTATCCCGCCTATATACATATCTCCATTTCTGTGTCACATAGCAGTATGGCAGCTCCAAACCATCTCTACCCTGCCTATATACATATCTCCATCTCTGTGTCACATTGCAGCATGGCAGCTCCCCACTGAGATGGAGATATGGATATACACAAGATAGAGATTGTGTCACATAGCAGTATGGCAACTTCACACCACCCCTATTTTGCCTATATTCAAATTTCTATCTCTGTGTCACATTGCAGCATAGCAGCTCCACACCACCTGGAACTGTAATCTGACACAGAGATAGAAATATGGATATAGGCAGGACAGAGTGTGGAGCTGCCATGCTGTGTGGCAATAGTGGCAGCCTTTTTCCAGTCAGTGCTTAAATGGGTAGGTGTAAGGATTTGAGCATGGAGAATGGGGTGAATATATCAATAGTCAATATGAATGAAATACGTTTTAAGCAACACTGATGCAGAATATAATGTGGGGTCTAATATGGGATCAAGTCTGTGTGGGCTTGGCTTAAAGGTATGTTACCAGTCTGTGGGCATCTTAAGTGTGTGTACTGGATACGGGTACATTTTATATTTACCGGTCTGTGTGTGCGTCGGGGAGGTGGAGCATGTCTAGTGCCGTTAATGTAATGGGCTTAATGTCTAGTTGATAAATGATATTGCAAGCAACAATGTAAAATGGGAAAAATGGTCTTTAAAATGTGTGTAACCTTAACAAAGTGGGCGTGGTCTTAACGAAGTGAGCCTGAAAAAAATAATCCGCATTCACCTCTTCTCTTCTCCCCATGTGTCCCTCATTTGCATTTTAAAATGTTGGGAGGTAGGCGTGACGTGTCTGAGTTGGTTTGTGCTATTGGGGGCCCAGAAATGTACCCAGTATGGGGTCCAGAAAAGTCTGATGGCGGCCCTGATCTTTTCAAAATGGGCTGAAGCCTTCCCCACATCAAAAGCTGATGCATCTGCAGTAGCAAAATATCTGATTAGGGAAATGATTCCCAAATGGGGAATCCCAAAACGCATTACCAGTGATAATGGAATGCATTTTATAAACTCAGCAAAATCTATTTGCATTGACTTAAAATACCACTGTTCATACCACCCAGCAAGTGCAGGGGCAGTTGAAAGGGAAAACGGCACCTTAAAAAATAAACTTGCTAAATATGCGCAGAAACTGGTCTAAACTGGATACAGGCTTTACATTTAGCTTTATTTTATATAAGATCCAGAGTGCGAGTTAAGAATATCCTGACACCATATGAGATTGTGTTTGGAAGATGTATGCACACAGGGGTAAATCCACCAGGTCCTGTCCCCACTACTGAGTTGTATGAGGGGTAGATGCTAAATTATTGTATAAAACTCTCTAAAATGCTGTCTTCTCTCCATCAGGTCGTAAAAGCAAACGTACCGACCGGAACAGAGAGACAGCTACATGATCTTGCCCCAGGAGACTGGATTGTGACTAAGGACTTTAGACGCAAGGGGTGGAAGAAACCCCGTTGGCTAGGACCGTTCCAAGTACTACTAACAACCCGACAGCCATCAAAGTTGCCAAAAGAGCCACGTGGATCCATTTCTGTAAGTTATATTTACAGAAGTGGAATCCAGGCTCTGCAGTAGACACTGCACCCCCTACTTAACCTGCCCACCAAGTCCAGAAGCGCAGAGGACACAAATCTAACTCCATGTGGATCCATGGCAGCCACTGCAAATGAGCTCCAGCACCCATGAAGCAGCCACCCGTGGAACTACCAGCTCCTACAAGCAGCAAGTAGACAAATTGGAATGTTTGGAACAAGGAAATATCGAAACAGAGACAATGGGGATTTCATAGTTTGGGAATTACAAGAAGAATGTGGGTTTGTTTGTTTCCAATATCAGTACTAGTGACTGTTCTCATTTTTGTGTGTTGTGAGTACAGCGAACACAAGTGTGCTCTATACTCATGGAAGGGAGAACAATCCCCTCCTAAGAACAGGAAAGAAAATTAGTTAAACATAACCAAAGTTAATGACCCTGACAAAAGTTATGCTGTAAAGGTAAATGCAGGGGATACAGCATGTACAAAGGAAAAGGTCAACCCCTAAATGGTATCAACCCAAAGATCTACTAGTACCAACAGCATGGCAGGAAAACATGTGGTACCATTGTGCCCTATCAGAAGGTCGTAAGCAGGCACCAGGTAAATTGTGCCTCACAAGTTTCCCTGAGCCAGTATCAGTCGATGGAGTTATACCATTGGATAGTCACCCTATGACACAGGCTGAAACCTTGTGTATTCTGGCTATCACTTATACGGCTCTGAAAGCATGGAAGGATACAGACCCTGCCAAGATAGAAAACTTTTAATCCTGTATTGTGTGAATTCACACTCCAAACCCTAAACATAGAAACTACCTCACTAAGACACCTGTAAGAAAATTTGTAAATTGCCATGGTCATTCCCTGATGACACCAACGGCCCGAATGTATTCAGTAATGGGTTAGCAATTAGAGCTAGCGCAACCAACCCAGAGTACTGTGTATGTCGGGGGAAATTTGTGGTGACTTGAGCTTCCCACAGTTTAGTGTGGACCAGGGTGGAGTGGAAGTCGGATATTCCAAGTGCCAAGTCCAGTACATCCAGCATCCACATAAGCCAATGTTTGACCACTATGACAGGATTAACATTAGAGTAAACCATGGGGAAAAGAGATATAGCGTTAAGCAGACAGAGATAATTGCAGATAGTACTTTAGGCTTGGGGACCCCTAAGAACCGGTATTGGGTATGTGGGTCCCGTGCTTACACTTATCTGCCCAAAGATTTTCTAGGCTGTTTTTATCTAGCTGAACTAACCACTCCTATGACTTTCATTCCCATTCAAGAAATTATAGCTCAAGAACCCTCCCGTTCTAAAGGTTACAGAGACCCACACAGAAAGAAAAGGGAAATGGCAACATTTACCAGCCAGGATGGGTTCCATTATCGTATAAGTTTAGATGAAAAATGGGGAATAGGACTGCTTCCTTGGTATGGGGTAACCTTCTTAGCAGACCACATTGATAATATCACCTACAGTATGTATCTGTACACACAGCAGAACACAGAGATACAAAAATGGTTTAACAATGCTCTTAGAAATCACAGAGGTGATAATGAAACATTAGCTGGTGTTAGACTACATATTTGCTAAAGAAGGGGGTATGTGACATGCTTTAAACATGACAGGTACAGCATGTTGTGTCCTATTACCAGATCCACACGATAATTTAACACAGATGATCAAAATTCTAGATAATCTGGCTACCTATTTCACACCCTAACCATCTGCAGGACCAAGTGCTAAGAAATGGTTTCATAATGCTTTTGGTCCATGGGGAGTCATATTGATCCAAACATTAGTACCTATTCTAATAATGTTGGGGTTCATGTTATGCTTTTGTACCTTTTTGCTTACATGCATGAGGGCCATGCTCTTATGCTGGATAGGGGGAGTAGTTGGACAATATGTCAAAATTCCCAAAGGAAAAGAAAAACCTATAAGTAAGATGCCTGTACCAGTAACTAAAACCATTTCCATGCCAGTAGATAGTAAAATCTATGAACCAATGTACCCTTGGGATACACTCACTGACCAAGAATTGTTCAGCATTCTCAAGGAAGCTAGTGCAACTCTTTTTAGGATCAGCAACTGTGGCAACAACTGCTGAGTATGAATAAAAGTCATAAGTAAAGACGAATGGGGTTGACTAAGAGTTCACGACAGATGAACTTGACAGAATGATGAACCGAAAGAGGATCAATGACAAATAACTTAATCCCATAGTACATGTGTAAAGTTCTAGCTGACTCCTGAGTTTGGAAATATAATCTTTAGTAATGCATATCTTAGTACAGTGTGTCTAATCGTGTTGTGCAAGGGTAATATGTCTTGCATCCTAATTATCTACGGAAGCAACTGTGCAAGGGTAATATGTCTTGCATCCTAATTATCTACGGAAGCAACAAATATACTATGCCCTTTTGTGAATGCATGTCTAGCCTATATAAGATGTCCAAATTAGCCTCAAACAGTAATGCCTGTGAGTTCCGTGCACTCTCCTGCTTGAGCCTTAAACAGTAATGCCTGTGAGTTCAGTGCACTCTCCTGCTTGAGCCTCAAACAGTAATGCCTGTATCATTTGAGGCTCAAGCAGGAGAAAGCAGAGAAAATGATTAACATTCAGCAAACCAGTAACAAGATGTTAGAAACTTTCAAGGCACAAAGCTAGGCTCTGGAGGGGCATAGGTAAAAAAAAAAATATGGCAACATATTTTTAGAAGTTCAGCTTCCAAATGAATATAACTTGATTTTACAGTGCACTTATCCTTTAAATGCATATAAATAGAACCGACAACCAAAACTAGGCGCTGAAAGTCCACTAAAATACAGGATATAGTATCCCACAGGAGCCAATTCACAGGGGGTTCAGTGATATATATTTAAGATGTAACATGTTTTAGATCTCTTAGGTCTTTCATCAGATGCAGAACTGTAAATAACAATAAATATCACGGAAGTACTGTGAATTGGCTCCTGTGTGATACTATACCTGTGATTATCAAGTTGTTATGAGGATTTGGTGTATCCTGGAGGGGAGAGGATTTCATCAGCTACTATCTCTTATGCTGGATTTAATAGGCAGATCAGTGAAAAACATTATTTAAAGCTTTTTACCCAATGTTGTTGCGTTCTTCCTTATGCCTATATATTGCTTGTTGAAACTGTTCTATTTGCTCATTGGTGGTTATATCTCTATCGTGGAACTCTTTCATCTTCTCCTTCATTTGAGCTATTTCTCTTTGCCTTTCCATCTTTTCGCTCTCTGAAGTATCATCAGCACTAAACAAGAAAAAAATTGGGGGTTATACCAATTGAACAGGATCACTATTTTAGCATTAAAGGGTATGTCCATCAAAAAAGTAAGTTGGTTTCTTTCTGATTTACTGAAGAACAGGAGGTAAATGCACTCTCTCTTACCTCCCGTTCTTCAGTAAATCTTACAGGAGAGGAGGAGACACTTACCCGCAGATCTGCTCCAGCGCCGGCTTCACTGACAGTCTGGGGAATTCGGCGCTGGAGCAGGTCCGCGGGTAAGTGTCTTTTTTGATGGACATACCCTTTAATGCAGTTAACTTTTGTTAGGCATACTTCGGTTTTTCCAAGGCTTTTGATACTATGCCACATCAGTGACAAATGCATTAATTAAAGTCTGTTGGCCTTAAAGGGGAAGTTCAGTGCAAATACATATGCTTTTCAGAAAAAAGGAACAGTATTTTTTCATCCCAATGACCTTAATCTGCCAATTCAGCATTTTGTCTGTGTATAAATACATGCAACCGAAATACTGACTTCCTGTTTACAGGACCCCTAGTAGAGATTCTTATGGTCTTGCCCTTGACCCAGCGCCTGGGTTAATTCAGTTGCTCAGTAGAGATCTGAGCATCTTCGACCCATCTAACAGCCAATCAGAAGAAATTACTGTTAGGAACATGCTTGTGAAGGTTCCCATTCATCCAGGTCATAGTATATCTGTCAAAACAGCATTGTACATCGCAGACAGTTGGTGTCGCCCCCCCTACCTCTATTTAGGCTTGGTTTCTTTATTTTCACGTAAATGGCCTCCTTAACACCTCTCTTGAACCAGTCACGTTCCTTCGCCAATATGTTAACATTACAATCTTCAAAGGTATGTCCTTTATCCTTAAGATGCAGGTACACGGCTGAGTCCTGACCCGAGGAATTGGCTCTTCTGTGCTGGGCCACACGGTTCAAGAGAGGTGTTAAGGAGGCCATTTATGTGAAAATAAAGAAACCAAGCCTAAATAGAGGTGGGGGGTTCGACACCAACTGTCTGCCATGTACAATGCTGTTTTGACACCTTACTCTGGGCGTTCCTATAACACCTCTTAGCCACTATCCAATCACACCCTTAACACCTGGCTGTGATATGCTAATTGGGATTTTCCAGGGTACATAATTGCCACAGATTCTTGTACAAGTCATTCTGAATTGAGAAAGCCAGTCGGAGGACTAGCGAAACGTCTTCAAGAACTAAACTTCAGTCCAGTTGATCTAATTGAATACAACAAATATACTGTTAGGAACATTCAAAGGATGTGGTGCATCCTGGAAGAAGGACAGTTAGAACCTGAAATGGCAGCTCACTAATGTCAACAGCAGGGAACAGCAAAGGGTATCAACTGAGCGTGCCTTCCTATTGGCCTCGTCGCCGACAGGGAGGAGGGAGCGGAGCCTACCAGAGCAGCGTTGCTCTGAGAGTCTGCAGTAGGCTGCGCCAACCCAGGGGTGAGGACTTAGCGGTTCAGGTCCTCACCCTTGGTAAAAGCTAAGGAACAAGGAAGAGGAGCGGAGGGAAGGTGAGTATAATTGTCCTTTAAACAAACTAACAATTTAACAAATATTAATAATTTCCATTGAACTGTCCCTTTAAACACATTTTTACATGGATAGAGAATTGGTGGATGGATTGTTCATAGAGAGTAGTTGTTTACCAATGATTTAGAAGTTGGTATTTAAGGTTTGCTGGTGACACAAAATGATGTAGGGCATTAAACACTATGGGAGAGATAAAACAGGCACGATCACCCAGTCAAGGTTTATTTACAAAATGGTAAAGTTGCCTTCCTGTAGATAGGGTAATGGAAAGTTCATTGAACAGTATCAAGAGGGGGTTGGATAAAAAATAGAATGAATATTAAATGTTTCCAGTAACATAATAAAGGTCTTCTTGATCATAGATTTTATTTTTCAATTTAAAGTCTAGAAGGAATTTTTCCCCTTCAGACTCAGTTTTTATTTTCTGTTGCCTTTTCAGCTGTTAGGGCTAGAACGTATCTCTCAGGATGCAATCCGTTAGCATGCGAGATACAATGTGGGTGGCGACACTGAAAACGGACAGAGCACATGCAATTCAGGAAAAAAATTATGATTATGGTGAAAACGGATTACAGGACATTACCAGAAGCGCCGCATAATGTGCGTAAAACACTGTTGCATTGCGTACATTACCGTGGCCTTAGTCAGTCATTATGGTTAAGGTAAAAAGGTTGGACTAGATAGACTTAGGTCTTTGTTTCATCTCCAATACGGTGTTACCTTTTTTTCAATTCTTCAATACGCCTGTGGAGCTGGGTTTCATCTCTTTCTAAACGTTTTACTTCTGCTCTGTGTCTGTTATATGAAACCTGGAAAGACAAAAGCTTTTTGTTGGTTTAAGATGCCAGAAAGTGTAGGCACTTTGAAATATTGAACCGCAGTATAAAATTAGCTGGTTTCTTCCACAAACAGCGCCCTGCTAATCTACATTTTTATAGCACATATTTTTCCCATTTATGTTCTTTTGGCCCCCGTTATTGGTTAGATGCGGAGATAGTTGGTACAAGAAACAGAAGTTAAAGATGCTTAAAGGAATTGTATACTGAAAAAAATATACTTTGCCTCATTTCAATCTATAAATGAATACATGTAAGCAGCACTTACTCTGATGTGTTTGTGTTACTTCAGGACTTCAATCCAGTACTTGTTTTGCTCAAGCTCAGTCCCTTAGTCCCCCAGCCACCTGCCAGACTATCTGACTCTCTGAGGGCAAGCATGATCAGTAATCCGTATGAGGCAGCATTGGGAAAGGTTATTTCCCACAATGCAGTTCACGTACCAACTGTCACTATTCCAACTACAGCAAAACTATACATAACAGAAGAGTTTATGATACTAAAGCACTTGATTGACAGCTCAAAAACATTTCAGACTGGATAGCTAAAGAAATAAGTACAGTGATAATTGGGAACAACTATAGTTTCCAGTCACTGAACTTCCTCCTTCACCGGGGTCTTCCCTAAGAGGTGTAACATGCTGCCCCTGGTGGTCTAGTGGAGGTACTCCACTGTGATCTCATTCAGATCACACTGCAGTACCTAGTATAGTAAAAGCTGTCAGCTTTACTATACTTTTTGTGAATGGAACTCAAAGTTCCATTGACAAATAGGATTTTTTCTAAGTCTTTGCTACTTAGCGAAGACTTAGAAAAAAAATGGGGACAGAGATCAAAATTTGGTGATCACTTCTGATCACCAAATTATTGATCTTTGCCAATGAATGAAAAATCACTTCCTGGAAAATGATTTCCAGGAAGTGATTTTTCCGATCAGATTTCGAATTGGAAAACAGGCATTATCATTCCCTAAGATGATTTGATGATCATCTATGGGAATGATCCGAAAGAAAAGTGATACACACCTTTTTTTTTTAATTTTTTACCCTAAAAGTATAAATTAGCAAAAAAACTTCTTCTCCAAGCTTCCCAATGTCCCCGGTTATATCGGTAAAGTAAATGCAGATACTTATTTGTATGATTTCAAGGGCAACTAAGCCTATTTTATAAGGAAATTTTGCAGAGGTACCAAAAAAAAGACCGGACTGAATTTTTAGGATCAGTAAAGTGTGCAAAAACGTGTGTGACTCTCCGTACTAACCGGTTTTCACTAAAATACCACTAAAAGGGGGAGAGTGTGCGTGTGGGGGGTGGGTTGTGGTGTTTTTTAATTTTTTTCTTGTAACTGCACTTCTACATGCGTCCCATTTGAGCTAGTTGATGGCCTCGTCTCTATTTGCACCCACGCAAATGACACACCGTTTGATTCAGGAGATATGGGAGATTGTTATTTAGTGTTTTTTTTTTGCTTGTCAAGTGGGTTTAGGTAGTATTTCAACCTTTGAATCTTCTTATTTTATTTTTCACAAAATCTTCTAAAAGCACGGAGTTCTATGGATGACAGCGTCTGGAATTCTTCATGTATGTATGAAAACATGGCACCGTAATGTAGCTGAAGGTGCATAAATTCCAAAAATATATAGTTTGTGGGGGGTATTTCCAAGTTTAGGGCTGTTTCCTTTGAAAAAGGGTAGGCTGTTCAAAAAACAGAGCACTTTGATTTTTTTATAGCATCCCGTTTGATGCAGGATATGTGGAAGATTGCTATTTAGTGGGGGTTTTTGCTT
This sequence comes from Hymenochirus boettgeri, assembly GCA_019447015.1. NCBI lineage: Eukaryota > Metazoa > Chordata > Amphibia > Anura > Pipidae > Hymenochirus > Hymenochirus boettgeri. The sequence continues at coordinate 89,663,449 of CM033475.1, read as the reverse complement.
GTCAAGTGGGTTTAGGTAGGATTTCAACCCTTGAATTATTATTTCTTTGGATCACTGGGTCTGGAATTCTTCATGTATGTATGAAACCATGGCACCGCAACATAGCTGAAGGTGTGTAGATTCCAAAAATATATAGTTTGTGGGGGGAATTTCCAAGTTTCGGGGCTGTTTCCTTAGAAGTAGGGTAGGCTGTTCAAATTACAGAGCACTTTGATTTTTTCTTGTAATTGCATTTGTGCATGTGTCCCATTTGAGCTAGTTGGTGACCACGTCTCTGTGTGAATCCACGCATATGGCATACCATTTGATTCAGGACATGTGGAAGATTGATATTTAGTGGGGGGTTTTATTTGTGGGGGGGCATTTCCAAGTTTTGGGGCTGTTTGAAATTACAGAGCACCTTGATTTTTTTCTTGTAATTGCACTTATGCATGCTTCCCATTTGAGTTAGTTGGTGGCCATGTCTCTGTGTGCAACCACGCATATGGCATACCAATTGATTCAGGACATTTGGGAGATTGATATTTGGTAACTTTTTTTTTCATTACTTGGGGTTTTGGCAGGGTTTTTAACTTTGAAACTTGTTGTTTCTTTATTTTTTTTCAGAAAATATGCTAGAAGTGCAAAAAAAGATCTGCGCACACACAATTGATGGTATGAATGAAGAAAAGGCACCGTTGCTTAGATGAAGGTATGTAGATTCTAAGAATATATATTTTTGGGGGGTATTTTTGAGTTAGAGGGGTGTTTAGATTGTAAAATCTTAAAAGTTGCTGTTATTGGGCCACTACGCATTGGCTCACTTTGTGACTAGTGGCTTTCATGTCTGTGTGTGTAACCATGCATATGGCATACCGTTTGATTCAGGGCATTTGGAAGATTGATACATGACATGGAAATTTGCCATGATTTTTAACTTTGAATTGTATTTTTATAAATTTTTCCTGAAAATCTGGTAAAAAAGCAAAATTTTACATGAAACTGCGCCCGCACCATTGGTGGTATGCATAAAGGAATCACACCATTGTATAGCTGAAGGTGTGTAGATTCCAAGAATATATAGTTTTGGGGTTTTTTTCTAATATAGAGGGGTGTTTAGTCTGACAAATCTGAAAAGTTGCTGTAATTGGGCCATTGTTCATTGGCTCACTTTGTGGCTAGTTGATTTCATGCGTGTGTAACCATACATAGGGTATACCGTTTGATTCAGGACATTTGGGAGATTGATTAAAATATTTTTTTACATTACTTGGGAATTTGGCATGATTTCTACCTTTGAGAGTGTTTTTTTTTAAAATTTTTAGAAAATCTGCTAAAACTGCGAACATCTACGAAGAACTGCGCCCACATCATTGATGGTACGAATGAACAAACTACAGAATTACATAGATAAAGGTGTGTGGATTCGAGAAATATATGGTTTGTGGGGGTTGTTTTGTGGGGAAAAACTGCAGACTGTTCAAATTCAGATTTGGCTGAATATTTTTGCTGTTTCTGAGCCATTGTGCATTGTCTCACTTCATGGCCATTCGCTTCCACGTTCGCGTGTGTAACCACGCATATGGCATACTGTTTGATTCAGGACATTTAGGAGTTTTGGTATGATTTCTACCTTTTTGAATGTTGTTTGATTTTAATTTATTTTGAAAATCTGGTAAAAGTGCAAAGTTTGTGGGGGGTATTTCTGAGTTGGGGGGGTGTTTTGTGGAAAAACTGCAGACTGTTCAAATACAAATCTGGCTAATTTTTTTTTGCTGCTACCGACATTTCGCACTGGTCATGCTCTGGGTTAGTTGGTAGCCATGTCTCTGGGTATACCCATGAATGTGGCATATCATTTTATTCGGGAGGGGTTAGGCTTTCATATTTGAGAGGCTTTCGAACTTTCCTCCACAGTTTTTAGCTGAAATTCGCATTTGATTTTGTCTCTGATATTACAGTTAAGGAAAAAAAGGAAAATGTGAGAAAATAACTTACAATTGGACGAAGAGCTGCGTCCGGGTATCTGCATTTTGATCGAAACTTACCTCACTCGTAAAATCCTGCGGGTGTGTAGTTTCTAAAAATATCTCACTTGTGGGGATATTTTAGTTAATTTGGAAGATATTCTATGTTAACTGTCAGTAATGGTTATACATTTCAATTTGGTGTAATATTCTTGAAGGTGCACTTTTAGTTGGGGGGGGGTCTCCTGTACAGGAAAAGTCGGGTACCTACATATATCTGGTATCGTTGTACTCAGAAGTATCAGAGCTTTTAGAAACAGTAAGATTTTTGTGTGTAACCTTAAGATAACTATACGTAAAAATGGGAAAAATCCATTAAAATTTGCAAATTTTTCATTTTTTTCTACACATTTTACCCATAATTCCAGTAAAATTTCCAGAAGAGTTACAAAATTTTGTTACCATGTTAAAGTAGACTTTGTGCTGAAAAAAACAATGTATAATATTCCTGATTTCCTGCAAGGTTTCCTACTGTAAAATTAGTCTAAAGTGATTAAGGGCAAAATCCTGCAAATTCTTCTGGCAGTTAACGCAAAAAAAAAATTGAAATTCTCCTAGCAGTGAAAGGGTTAAAAGATAACTGTATTGCCTCAAATGTATTTTTTTTAAATAATTGCTTTAAAAAGCGTAAAGGTATGCAGCCCTCCCCATACATTTTTTTCCTGATTTCGAGCCTCTCTCTGCCTTCAATTAGCCATGCTGTGAAGGGGGCGTAACAATTCTATTGTATTGCATGTATCCACCAGTATCCAAACAAAATTGTTAGGTTTAGTTGTTTTTCACAGGTGCAATCACTCAATTCACCAACAGATGGCAGCACAAAGGTCAGAAGAGAGTCCTGCAGGCAACAGCAAAACTATTATCCATATCCGAAATTAAACAATGTCCCGGGGGTATCCAGGATATCAACCTTGATAGGGTCGGTATAAAGCAGGTAAATAAAATTACAATCATGTGGGCTTGCCACTGTCTTAAGTTAGTTGGAGTTCTTGCCATGAGGATCTCAGAGCCCAATACTGCAAAGATCTGCCCTTGCCTCTCTCCACTACTAAAATACTCAGTATGCCCTTATAGTTTCCATTCTTGACTACTGCATCATTCTTCTACTCCCAGCTTAATTAATAATATTCAATACCCTTTGACATTTAAATCTCTACAATCTGCTGCATGCAATCCATACCTCTCTTCTCTCTTGGCCCAATATGTTCCTGGCCGTGACCTCACAAGGCAATCTTCTCCACAAACCCCCAACAAACACTGCCTCCTCCCACCTTAAACCACTCTCTCTTGCTGCTCCCTACTTTTGGGACTGCCAGGTAACATCCTTTAATACTGTCAAATTTAAACTTTTACCCTACCTTTCTGAGAAACGGCAAAATAAAGGTTTGTTAGCCATCTCAAAAACTTTGGACCCTTCCCCCCCCACTTATATCGGGGGGAAGGGGACAAGGATCTCCTTCCTAATATGTCAAGATGTGCCACACATCAATTTATCCAAAATTTAAATATATGTATTCTTAACCTATGTATGAAACTTTATTCGTTTTTGTATATATTTATGTAATTGCTTGCACTTATCCCCATGTTTGCATTTTTGAAGTACAGCGCTGCATACCAAAGTGGCACTTGATAAATAAAATTATTGAAATAGGAATATAGCACCCCACAATGTAATATAGAAAATGACAATAGTTAGGTAAATCCATTACCTACTGTCCCCTGCATTCCCAGCATTCAAAATAGGTATACATTTTACCTCTGCCTCGTTGCTCGATTTTAATTTCCTTTGCAAATCTTCTTTTAAATGTATGCATTTTGGTTTTAATTCTAAGGCCTCTTTAGTTATCATTTCAAGTTGCCCCTGAACAGCACGAAATTTATCTTCTGCATTGTTTACTTTCCCCTGGAGGAAAAAAAAAAAAAAGAAAAAAAGATTTACAACACATAACGGACATCAAACACTTAGAAATAAAATAGCATTGTAGTGATCCTACAGCAACATTAGCTATTTCGGAAAACGAAAAAAATTATATTTTTTAAGTTGCCACCTTAATAGGGCTAATAATAATTAGAGATTATTAGAATCATAGGGTATATTTTAGTATAGATAGAAGAGTTTGTAATAGTAAAATACTGCTCATTCTTTATCGGATAGAACGTTTTATAACAGTGGATCTTTTGAATACATCTACTATACTGGCATTTTTTCATGTTCCATGCTCCAGATCACAACATAATTGTTGATCTTCCGGTTGTCGGAAGATCATTTGAAAATTGGGAGGTAAACAGCACAATAGTATACTGAAAAACATGGATTTACCTTATCTTAAAGGAGAACTAAATCTAATATGAAAGCTTTTCTCACCAGAATACCTATACATTTTAAAATTCTTCTCTAGTAAGTTGCTTTTATGTTCATGTAAGAAATAAATTCTGTAACTAAGAAGGCTTCCATGTTGTTTCCAGTACAACTTACAGCCGATGTAGTTTGCAAAAAGCCATGTGTACCTATTGCCACACCCCTGACCCCAGTATTCACAGATGTCTCCCCACCAATTTGGAAGTCCATGATTGTTTCCATTATGTTCCTAGCAAAAGAAAGATTCTACATGTAGTAGTGTTGCACATAGTAACTCTGTTGCGGTAAAACTATTGTTTTTAGCAAGACAGAGTACATGATTCATGACAGAGTTACAGATTCAATTCCTCCGACATACTTCTATTTTTTACTGAATGTTAATATCTTGTTTCTTACATCCATGCTAACTAAGAAATACATTGCAAAGATTTTTGGATGAAAAGCAAAAGAATTATATCAGTGACAGGAGCATTGAATGTGTTTGGGAAAAAAGATAAAACCCCTGTTCTGTGTCAGGAAAACAGAGGATGTCTGTGCGGTTATAAGATCGGCTGCTAGATTCTAGGAAGCAAGGCTGCAACTTCCTTGTTTTAATGTTAAGCACCACAGAGCATTTTAAGTGTACTACGTACACATAGCTGGGTTTCACCCAGCTATGGTGGATTATGGGAGCCGACCCCTAGTGCCCACAGGTTAATTTTATAAATCACCCAGCATTCACAGCAAAGAAAGAAGTGAGACAAAGCTTGTTCTACGTTTGCGAATGTATGGCCGCAAATCTGACTCACCCCCATACCATGTTTGGGAAGTCAGTCAGGGCCCTATATGTGGTGACTGCCTCACCTGTCGAGAAATTTTAACATAATTGCATGCGTTCCACCTTTACACATACCTGCCATTCTTCAATCTTTTGTTCATATTTCACTGTTCGACCTTCTTCTGCAGTGATTTGCTGACGAAACGGCACAATAAGACTTTCTGCCTCTGCTACCTATATAAAGAATAAGATGGAATTAGCAAAACCGAATCTACAAATTCCCACACTGTAGGGGACACTGTCCTGCAAGGCCTGATGAAATTCCAGGAAACTGAAGAGAAGGAGCATCTCTGTGTGTAATCCATATCTGCCTCTTCCTTGTCCTCTCAGAAGACACTGGAATGCGCTGTGGAGATCTCCCCTCTGCCTCCCTTGGCACTGCATCAGGCTTTCAAAATAAAGAAAAATTCCCACTATCTTGGGGACCCCCAGCCCTAAACGCTATATTAAAATCAGCACAGAAATATACTTTCCAACCTTCTTTCCCTCAGCCACTGCCTTTTCTGGGAATGGAAGAGCAGAAGGGGCGGACTGGCAGCCACTTCTGTGATTGGCTGAAGGTCAGTCAATCACAGATGCGGCTGCCTGGCAGCAGAGGGAGGCGGGGAGACAAAGGTGGGTAAGTACATTTCTGTGCTTATTTAAAAGGGCTTAATATAGCATTCAGGGTTGGGGGGGGGGGTTCCCTACAGTGTGTGAATTTTTCTTTATTTAAATGCCTGAAGCAGCGCCAAGGGATCCGGAGGGAGGGAGGGGGGGAAGAGCTCCACAGCACATACCAGGGTCCTACACACAGAGTGGCTCCTACTCTTCAGTTTCCTGGACTTTAATCATGCCCTGCAGGACAACCATAAGGAGCAGAGGAGTAAGGTTAGGATTTTTTTAACACACAATTCAAACACAAGAATTGGTCTAGAGTATACATGGTATGCATGGTGGTGTAAAAATGACCTTAAAGCTCATAATATAATATAGAAGGGATACATATTATTTGGCATGATTAGGGCTATTCATATGGCGATACAATCAAGCCATTATTTAGAAGAACCATACACAACACTGGTATAACTAGGGATTATAACCCCATATTTTATTAGCCAGACAAAGCAGGTAGACCCAAAATTAGGACGTAGACAGACTATCTTCCTCAGGGGAAAGACCCTGAGCACGGTGCAGCTTTCTTAAAGCAACAAATATGAAAGATTTTTAAGGCCTCCTGTTATGGAAGTAATCACACCATTCACATAAAGTGCTATATACGGTAAGACAAATCTACAAAAGACAATTCCGTAATTTGGCCCTTGTCAAATGTTACCGTACTTACATTCTACTTGGAGGGGAACATTTGCCCACAAAAAGCTAGAAACTGTAAAAACGTACATCTAAAGTATAGTGCAAAATACCAGTTAGCCCTTTAAAAATATAGGATGCTGAAGGTCACTGCCAGCATGGTCAGTCTTTTTATTGGTAGGTTTACTTTCTGGGGCATATAATAGATCTGACCTGTACTATACCTTTACCAAATAAACCCAAAACATAAAATATTATGTATAAAATTAACATGTTAAGTTCCAGGGGACAAGAGTCTTTATAATCACAAGCCTTATGGGTCTCCCATCCAGGTACAATCTTAGCCTTATTCTTTTCCAGAATGACTTCTAACAAACATACACTAGTATTCCAATGCTTCCATTACAATAGCTCTAGCAAAATACGCTACTGTTTTAGTAAACACCTAATAAAATCTTACCAATGCCCAGGCCATCTGATGCTTCAAATCTTCCAGCTTCTCTTTCATATCTCCCAACGATGCGATACTTTTAAACCTTTCCTCTTTCTCTATGCACTCCAGGCGCAGTTCACGAAGCCGCTAAAAAATAGGTTCCAAAATTAGATAGACTTGACTATAGCAGCCCCTTGGAGTTGATCGTCTGGTTGATCTGATTGGGCCCTGTTTGGAATGTGCTACATCTTGTATTGGGTGAGAGCGGGCCTGTGAATCCACATTTGCTATAGTACTGCCTTACAGTCGGTGTTAATATGCGATTAACACTTTAAAATATTTTTAAGGGAGATGGTACATCAATATATTGATGTCTTTTGGGCATTTTGGTTCCATTTATTAGGTATCTTACAAACACTGTGGCTTTTATTAGGCTTCATTCATTTAATATATATTTAAAGGCTGCTGCTTTGTTTCAGATGCCGACAAATGTTTAGTGCCCGTCACGGACAGAAAACTTCCATCGTTCATGGTCAGCCCTCTGTACTAAACTATAGGGAGTCAGCCACCATCAAAGGGTGTGTTGCACAAACAATCTCCCTATACTTTATACAAGGAAAACACTTGTGACTGTGAGTAGCCAAATCTTTCAAACATGACCGACAGTTTCTTGCAGATTCTGTCTGATATCGTTTTAAGGATTGGTACTGTGTGTACTTTACGTAATTCGGAATTGTGCATATAGTATGAATATGATTGATGTTGGAGCCACATTACTACATTAAGTATTCCCTGAGAGAGTATACCCCTTGTTCAGTTCTATTTGCTTTCCCTTTCCCTACTCTTCCACACTTAAACGTGGGTTTTTTCCGTCTAAAACCCACTTTAACCGGAAAAAAAAAAATCGGGTTAATGTGGGTTTTAGACGGAATTTAGAGCACATCGCCATTTCCGAATGTTTTTGGAAAGAGCACTGTGCTAACGATCCAAAACCCCTGCCGTTAAGTTTTGCGCTACCTCGTAGCGCGAAACTTAACGGTAAAGGCTGTGGAGCATTAAGTTCGCGCTCCTTACCTTAGCCCGATTCCGCGATGTAATAACTGACGTAATCCCGTTTACGTCAGTTATTGTATCGCGGGATCGGGCTAAGGTAAGTAACGCGCCTCTCACTTATTGAATCTCCCCGTATGTGCTTTATTTCAAAAGGGCCCGCATTTTGATGTGCTTCCTGCTAATGAAATGTAATCGATGCAAGAAATATTCAGCTTATTTCTTATGCTCTGGAATGTGGTTTATTTATTTCTGTAAGATTGTGCACCTTCATGCTAAACTATACCAGGTTTATACCAGGTATACCACTGAGTATATAGTTTTTCTGCTGGATCACAATAGTTTAAGGGAGCAAATTAAAAAGAAAATTAACTTTAACCCAGGGAACAATATGTTTCTCGTACCTCAATGCCTTTTTCAACTTGATCATATGTTCTGGACTTTGTTTCCATGATATAAGAATAATCTTCCTTCATCTGCTCCAGCTGTGTAGCCTTCATAAAGAACTACACCAAAGAAGAAAACTTTATTGGGCCAATATATCTCCCATGTTAAAAGCCACACACAGTACAGTTCTCCCAAATAAGCACCACACTTTATCATCATACAGTAGAAAATCCTAGGATCAAACAATAACCATGACCTATGCAGGAAATAAATTAAAAGGATTACAGTCCAGGGGAGGTAGGGAGTGTGTCACAAAGGATTTCAGTGAAATGATTGATAGAGGGAACAGTTTAGTTGTTTTTTTTTGTTCTAAAAAAAATTGTCCTCACAGTGACCCCAACGGGATGTAAAAATGAGAATGTTATAAATCAAGAAACTTCATTGCCTAGGTGGGGTGACAACCTAGGAGGAAGGTTAACAAATCCTATGGAGGGGGATATTTCAAGGTCTGGATTTCAGATAATCTTTGGAAGATCATGGTGTATTTGTGACCAACATAGATTTGAATAGCAGAAAAGGAGAGTGGGCTTAATACTTTCCCCCTGCCATATGTTGAGGAGGTTTAATTTTAACCATTTCTACACATTTAAAATTCTGTTCAATGCTGTCAGCTCTCAAACACATAATTTCTTCAACCAGGTGCCCTCCAGAGATAGGGTCCAATGCACTCTTGTCCAACCTGTGGGTGCTCACTCCTCAAGTATCCACCCTCCATGGAGAGTCACCATGGAGGGTCACCAAATAAAAGATTAAACCGTTTTTAGAGTGCGACTCTCACCTTGTTTTCCTTGCCCTCCAGAGATACATTTCTGAACAAGGTAAGAATTCAACAGAAAACGTGTCAACCCAAAAGATTATATGGCGCTCCAAAAGTGTTTAAATAAAAATATCAGCATATCTCGGTTTGACATGTAACAGGTAATATACATACAAAAGATGGGATAGTATACATCCACACAGAGAGTACTTAAAGGGTATGTCCACCCTAAATTCGAATTTTTTTGTATATGATCCCCCCTGGGCTCCCAGCCCCAACCGCATTATTTTTTTTTTTAGAAAGCCCCCCAAACTCTACTTACCTCCCCTCTTTCCTGCGCCGCGCTCCCGGCCCTCTGCTTGCGAGGAAATGCAAGCAGAGGGGCGGGACCGGCAGCCGCGTCTGTGATTGGCTGAGCGGCAGCCAATCACGGACGCGGCTGCCGGCAGCTCACTTCCGCGTAGGAAAGCGGAGAGTTAAGTAAAAGATTGGGGAGCTTTCTAAAAATAAAAAATATGCGGTTGGGGCTGGGAGACATGGGGGAATACTGTCTAAAAGGGGTTTTAAGCTAGGGGGAGGGATAGCAGAACGGGAGGGAGAGGGAGGGGGAGGGAGGGGGGAGAAGGGATGCAGTATACATGGCAAAGATCTCCGGGAGGCCAGGTAGCAGGCAGTGTCCTATATGGACCTGCTAGCCTCCTGGTGGGGAGTTTTTGGGACTTTGGGGGGGACTACAGGAGAACCATATGGAGCTGGGATGTGAGGTAAGGATTAAACTACACTACATGGTGGGGCCAGTAGTTGGGGGGATTATAGTTTTGGGGGTGGACATGCCCTTTAAAGCTGGAGAGTCAGTCCCTAGACAGTAAGCGAACGAGCGACAGGGATCTCATTAAAGGCAGGTACTGTTACTAAGATAAAGTTTGAGAATTACGTCTCTTACGAAGGTAAAATTTACTAAGATTAAAGGTTAGGACCCAGCAGAATAAAGCAAACCGTAACGTGGTTGCTGGGCTTAAGATAATTTGGCCAAGTTATTGAACTAATTGCTTTAAATTCACTGTCAGGCTTTTTAAGTCGCAGTTCACTGATAACGTTAAATGTAAGCAAATTAGTTGGATGTGCACTAGGCTTCTATTGTTTGTATATAACAGGTAATACTGATTCAAAATGTACCATTGGTTTAAATTACCTTATACTTGTCAGATTCATTTTTAGAGTGCAAAAAATTCTTGCTCATCTCTTGTGTTAAGACAGATACGGGGTTATCCACCTGGAAAATGAAGATATTACTAAAGCACTGATTCGCCATTTTAAGATGTTGTAATGCTCCTCTAGTTAAGTCAAATCAGAGTCTACTATTTCTGGAAGATAGGGCAGACTTAAGTGTAAACCAGCTAGGGCACACCTGTCAAACTCAAGACCCGCAGGCTGAATCTGGCCCTTCTGGCCGTTGTTTGTGGCCCCCAGTGACTGTACACAAGACATACTACATTGCTATCTATTTTCAGTCCCAAGAATTGGCGGAACTATAGATTTGCCACGGTCAGCCCTTTTTAAACACCTGATCGCGTGTACCTTTACTAAGACAGGTGTGTTCAGCTGTTTAAAAACAGCCGATTGCGGTAACTAGCAGGCAGATGTAGAGTAACAACACTGCTTGTGACTGCACAAATGGATAGCAGCATAGAAAGGCTTGGATGCAGTCACTGCTGTAACAACTGATCGTATATTCGGCCCCCTGAACTAGGGGATCCTAACCCCTGGGTTTGAACTAGAGGTCCTGTACCATGCTGCTAAAGTCCAGTTGGTAATGCCAATTTCTGCCTCTTTCCCATATTCCAGGACTTGTACAATTGAAAGACATGCTCTGCAAAGAGTACATGTTCCTATTAGCCAGCATGAGAACAGTCCTGCGGGCACGCAGCGCTCCTTTCTGCTTTTAAAGTTGTGCTAACCGATTTACGATCTGTTAGCGAAACGTTAAGTCTCTTTTTGCGGCGACTGCGTGAGTACCGAAAGAGGCACAACCAATTTCACCAGAGACCGTGCAGCTGTTTGCGTGTAAGAATGTAATTCTAGCTAATAGCTGGTGTTAAATACTTGTGTGCGGGCGAGACTCACCCAGATTAGTGCAGCCTTTGGTAAATCCTCAACGGGAGATTTGCCCAGAGCGCTTGCACCTCTGGGTAAATCTTCCTGCACAACTGAAAGAACCTGGCACTGTGGTCCGAAATATGATAACACAGCATGCAATATCTAGAACAAAGCCATGCGTAAGGACCTAGTGGTTTAGGTCCTCACTACAGGTGAACAAAACTGATGAGTTTCGTTCAAATTGCAGTTATTTGGAACAGAATTAAGTTTCCAAAAAAATCTACTTAAATTGACATTGCAATGTGCTGCTGATTTTCATGTCTCCTGCTACTGAACTTCTACACTGACCAGATAAGCAGGTTCTGGTTTCTGCCTGTAGTTCATTTACCAGGGAACCAATAGTATTTAATAGGTTTATTGTACGTGTGTGGCACTGTTTCTAAGCTGGTGTGCTTGCAAAAAGCACCATGTCAGTGTTGGTTACAGTTGGCAATTGTTACCTGTATATTGAAATGATCAAGAATATACGTGAGTTCTTCTTTTTTCATGGAAACTATTGTACCTGAAATAAAAACATGTTCATCCTTCAATTTTAAAGAAGTACAAGTCATTGTAAGATAAAACTTACCTTGAAGATAGGGCAACAATTCAATGCCTTATACATCTAAAAATTGTAATGTTAATGAGATCTGCACATCCGAATATTCTGAGCCGTGTTATAGGTCATTACCGATATTGCATCAGAATTATAGGACACAGCACATGACAAAGGCAAGTTTAATGCATACTGGGTACATTAAAGGGCATGTCCACCCTAAATTAAAATTTTTGCCATAATGTTCCTCTCCCCTGCCCACCCCAACAGCTGTGTTGGCACTGTAATAAGTTTCCCAATCAAACTTGCATCCCTTCGCTTCCGCATCTCTGATTGGCTGCCGGACAGCCAATCAGACGCGGCTGCTGGCTAAGAAGACAGCTGCGGGATCGAAGGGATGTAACTATGATTGGGAAACTTATTACAGATCTAACACGGCGGTTGGGGGTGGGAAGGGAAGTGAAATATTACGGCAAAACGCTTTTACGCAAGTGGAAAGGGCAGGCAGAGAGGAATTCGGATGGTGGGAGGGAGGGGGAGGAAAGGGCTCCCCTGTGCATGTCACACTACCTCCCGGCAAGACAGGAGCCAGAGACATTTGGACAGGAAGACACCTACTACTCTTCAGTTTCCTGGACTTTGGACAGACATTGCAGGAGAACCATCAGGAGCACAGAGGCCAGTAGTGGGTAGAATTTTAGTTTTGGGGGTGGGCTTGCCCTTTAACAAACAAACCACAACATACTGTTGGAAAGGTCAGGCCACCGCTTTATTTGTTCTACCAAACAAACTAAAAACAGGTAATTTACAAGAAAAGAAAAAAAAACTTAAAAAGGTATAATAGATAGATATATATTGCCTTTGAACCTGCTGATATAATTATTGTAAATATCCTTATTATAACCTTGTTAGTATAAACATTACAATAAAGTCTCTGCCAGTCGGCCTACCAGTACATTTGAAAACTCCACTATAACTCCCTGCTGAACCGCTTTTCCTGGTACAACAGATGAGCATCCTTTAAAGCAGATGACCTTTTACCACCATTACTATTTGGCTACCCCACATTGGAGTTAGACCAATACATTAATTCTCTCCTAACCATTGCCTCATCTTCAACTTACTGACCGACCGACAGACAGTCCTGCCATATCTGGAGAGAAAGAAAACAATGGCATACACAACATAAGAAACCAAGGCCCCTTGCTCTATTATGACCCATGTGAAGGGGGAGGGGGGGGGGGGGGGGGAGCTTCGGCCCCAACCTGGACAAAAGCCCCCAACCCGATTACCCCTTGGGGGGGGGGGGCTCCTCTTTTCCTTGATGGCCTATCCTCACCCCTCTGCTCTAACCCTAATCCTATTGGCTGCCCATGCTCACCTCTATCCTGCTTATCCTTTGCACTGTATTGTTTGGCCATGGTGCTAAATACATACAAACTGCCTGAATATAAGTAGACTGTGAATGGATAACTTTCATTCATTTTCCTAAACTGCTCATCTGACACAGATTATGGGAAAACCCCACGCACTTAAAAAAACTTTATTTTTTCTGTTCAACTATTGGTCTAACTCTTAAGGGGGAACTGCGGTCTGCAAACAAGTTTATCTTAAATGAAAGCAGGGCCGTTTAAGGCATAACCCACCTAGGCAAAGAAATAGGGCCCCTATGTTGAACCAGGGTGCCCAGTATTCTCCCTAGCAGCTTTTACTTGCTGTGTTAGATCTGTAATCTGTAACTTTGTAGTGAGTAGAGACCCTGAACTCAGCTCACTCTACTTGGATACAATGTTACAAATAAACTGAAGGGGAAGGAAGGAGGGGGAAGGATGAGCTCAGCTAATAGTACTGGGGGGAACAGTTCTAAAATTCCAGGTAAAAGTTGCTACAGACTTTATAACAGTGACCCCCGTGACTAGCAGCCATGAGATCCCTATCCCTGCCTCTTTCTTACTTCCACCCAACTCTCCAGTTAGAACTTAGAGAAGGTGAGGAGTGAACAATTCAATGGAGGAGACATGGAAAGCAGGTACATACTGTATATCATGTCAATGCTGGCAGCTGGAAGGGTTAAAGGTAATACTCTACTGGCACTGAAAGTGTTAATGCCAATAACATGGAGAAGTCTGCTGGCACTGAAGGGTTAATGGCAATAATCTGGAAAGTGCTGGCACTGAAATTATAAATGCCAATACTATTGGAAAATCTGCTGGCACTGAAAGAATTAAACATCTCAGATCTCTAAAATGGCTAGAAATGAAAGACCAGATTTCTACCTTTAAAATGAGCCAACAACCATCTCACACACCTTAAGATATGGAAAAAATAAATCACTGATAAAGTGGGTGGGTGGGAGGTTCTGATTCTGTGGTCCCACTGGGTGGGAGGTTCTGATTCTGTGGTCACAAATACTAGTTCCTCCTTCTAACCTGCAGTTGGCACATGCTCAGTGCAGGATAAAGCAGAAGAAACCAGGAAGAGAGGATGAAATCCGTACTCTAATCCCCTCACCCCAGGACAACTCTCGCCTTCTTTTGCCTGCCCCACTGCCTGCAGTTCTCGAATCTTTCACCCGTCACCAGTGGTGTATCTATGCTTAAAGATTCGGGGCACGTGCCCCGGATCTTTCGCTCGATGCCCCGAATCTTTTTAGTAACCCTTTAAAGTGCGGTGCCCCGAATCCCCGCGACTTTCCCCTTGAAATCTCCGCCGGCGCGTAGCCGTGAGACGTCACCGCGCCACTTTGCAGAAGTAGGCCGCGGCACCGCGCAAGTAGGGACAGGGACTGGCTGCCTAGAATTGGTTGATGTATAATACCAGACACCTTGTCGACAACTTGGGTCCAGTAATTGGAGATTAAGGGGCAATCCCACATCATGTGCCAGAAGTCCGCTTGGAGACACTAACATCTAGGGCATTCCGATCTGTGTCTAGGGGATATTTTTGACATCCGATATGGAGTAAGGTATACCTGATGTGTTATATTAAACTGTATTAGTTTATGGTTTGCGGATACCGATACTCTATTGTGGGAGTCTGCTAGATCTTCCCAGCAATCCATACTTATTTCAGGTATATACCATGACCATTTGGAGATAATAGATGAGGAATTGGTATTGGCGCAGAACTCGAGATATATATTTGTAGATTATTGATACCAATTGTTTTCCCCATTATTTTTAAGAATACGAATAATAGGTTTGCTTTGCACTGGTATTTGTGTGCCTTTAAATTCAGCTCGCATGCAATGTCTCAACTGCCAATACCTGAATAGGGATGAGGCAGGAAGTTGTAGCTTTTCTTGCAGTTCAGCGTATGACATTATTTCATTGTTTATAGTAATTGGTGATAAATATCAGATTTGTTTTCCCCCCCAGAAATCCACTCCTGCAAACGAGCAGAGCTCCGGGAATCGGGGATTATGCCATAAAGTGGATTCATTGAATGGGCCCCCTAACTGGAACAATTTGTTTGTTTCCTTCCATATCTTAAATTGCTGAATGTGTAAAGCTGTCCCTCCACCTGGCAATATATTTGTTGGTGACTCTAGGAAGTTCATTGGGAGTGATGGTAGGTATGCATGTAGTAACCCTTCTGCGTCATATATGGATGCAAGTGATGCTGGGGGGGGGGGTGTCTTGGGGTTCTGGTGGAGGGGGTACAACCCAATCTGTGAAGTACTTCAGCTGTCCTGCCAAGTAGTAGTAATAAACATTGGGCAGAGCTAATCCAGTCTGTGTCTTGTGGGCTTGGAGGATTTTCATCTTAACCCTGGGGCGTCCAGATGCCCATATGAGTGAGAGTAGTGTGCTATTCAGTTTTTTGAAGAAAGATGAGTGGATATATACCATACTGTGTTGTAGGATGTATAATATTTTAGGGAGTAGTATGATTTTGATTAGGGTTATCTTTCCCCACACATTAATGGGGAAGGTTTTCAAGATTTGCATCTTACACTCGACAAGGCTGAGAAGATGGAGTACATTTAATTTCATAAAGTCTGAAGGGTTTTTTGTTATTATTATACCGAGATATTTGAAATGTTCTACAATCGGTACTAGATTTTGGAGAATAGGGGGCATGATTGTTATTTTGTCCAGGGGAAATAGGCAAGACTTATCCCAATTTATATATAGGCCTGATATTGGACTGAATTTGGAGATTGTCCTGTATACCGCTAATAAAGATGTTGATGAGTCTGACAAGTATAGAATCATGTCATATGCATGTCATCTGTATACATACTGATCAGGGAGGTGTATGATCCTAGGGTGAGACCTTGTATGTCCCTGTTGTTTCTTAATAAAATTGCTAGCGGTTCGATATCGAACGCGAACAGGTAGGGGGATAAGGGGCAACCCTGTCTGGTTCCCCTAGCTAATATGAAATATGGGGATATCATAGCATTTATTTTGATGGAGGCTTGAGGGTGCGCATATAGCAGCTTAACCTACTGGATATATTTGGGGCCAAAACCAAATCTTTTCAGACATTCCGAAATATATGGCCATTCAATTGAGTCAAATGCTCTTCTGGCGTCCAGAGAGAGAGCATGACTCTTGTCCCGGGGGTTGTCGTGGTCAAGAAGACAGTTAATAAGGGTTTTCCTGATGTTTATTGATGTTGATTTCCCTGGTATGAAGCCCGTCTGATCTGATTGTACTATTGTTGTTCTGATTTTTTGAAGTCTGGTTGCAAGTATTTTGTAATCTAAATTTAGTAAAGAAATTGGTCTATACGAAGCTGGGTCCAGAGGGTCTTTACCGGTTTTATGTATCAGAATAATATGAGCTTCATACATGGAAGATGTATGTAGAGTTCAGCCTTGGCGAAGGCAGATTGGTATGTGTTTAGTAATTGGGGGAGAATATGCTCACAGTATCTTTTATAGACTTCTGCTGGTAGGCCATCTGGGCTGGGGGGTTTTACTAGAAGCCATAGACCCGATGGCTTCCATCAGTTCATGCCCTTTTGTGAATGCATGTCTAGCCTATATAAGATGTCCAAATTAAATGCTTGCTCTCTCTCCCTTGACACTTGACAGCTGTTGCTGCTTGGGTGGGAGCTGCTTGCAAGTATCTGTGTGTGTTTGTTTGCGGAATTCTTTCATCAGATTGTTTCTCTCATAAGTCTATTTTCCACAACGGAAGTCATTGCAGCAGATGGCAGAAGAAAGAAAACATAAGATCAAGAGGTTGGCAACACCGGCATCGACGTTGATGTCGCCAGCGCCGGTGGTGTCACTGGCGACCGCAGTGACATCGCCTGGGAGTTGGCAACATCAGCAGAGTTGAAGACGCCGAGACCTGAAAAGGTCCTGGCATCAGTTCAGAACATTTTATTTTAGGTAACCAGGTATGCCGCTTTAGTGTATTTTGCTTACTAGTACTTTTCAGATTCATAATTAAATGTGTGTAACTGCATTTAACTCAAATAGATTCCTGTTCATAGATTTAGTGGGCTAGATGCAATATGTTTAGTAAAAATTTAAGTTAATTCTCCTTAAAGGGTATTTCCACCCCCAATGCTAAACGCTAGAGTTCTTAACTTGAAAAATTGCTCATAAATAGACTTACCCACCTTAGTTCCCTCAGCCTCTGCCCCTACTGCTACTTCTGAGAACAAAGGATTCAGCCAATCACTGCTAGCTACTAGTAAAGGAGCAGAGGGAATGAGGTTGTGTAAGTCTATTTCTGAGGGGGCGGTCCCCTACAGTGTACAAAGGAAAAGGCAGGCACTGGATTACACACAAAGAGGCTCCCACTCAGTTTCCAGGACTTTCAGCTTTGGAGGAAAACCATAAGGAGCAGAGGAGAAAGGTAAGTATTTTTTAACACTACACAGTGAGGCCAGCAATGGGGCAAATTTTGATTTGGGGGTGGACATGCCCATTAAGTAAACTATTGTGCTACCTCGTAGCATGAAATTATAGCCTTACAAGCCATCTCTCTGTACCTCACAGCTCTCCTGTGCTTAATGTATAAGTATTTACTGAAGCACAGGATTTCAGGTAAGAAGAGCCGGCTTCATTTGTTGCATCTCCCCCAAAATATTTAGTGGCTGAAGCAATAAGAGGTGCAAAAGTAGCATGAGCTATTCATTTGCAGCCACAAATTAAATACTGGCTTTCTACTGGGTTTCTGCAATGTGATTGGTGCAAATTCTTAGCAAGGCCACACATATTTTATTGCATCCATCCCTAAAGTAGTATACCAGCACTTCCCTATCCATAAAAACGAACACAACGCATTTAAATACATGCATACATCTGTAGCTGGCAGGTCTTCTGACTTTTCCCCTTATTGTTTATTCTTTCGGTGTTTTACTCCTTGTTTAATTTTCTTCTTAGTACTTCTTATTGCTTTTATGGTTAATTAATTCCCCTAATTTTCTGCCTTTCCTTTTTCCACTCCTAATGTTCTGCTCTTATTTGATTACATTCCCCTTTCCAAATTTTTTACACTGTTCCCTTTTTACTTCCTTCAATATATTCTGCTCACTCTTTATCCCTTATATCCCTTTGTTTTAAATTAAGATCAAGTAATGAGGACTTTATCTACTACATTTTATTATTTTTAAAAGCTGACAATCCATCCAAACAAACATCTGTTTCCCATCATCCTTTGCTACTGGCAAGTACGCCCCATTCAATTCTATAGGACTGGTGTCAAATAATAAATAAAGTAACTGACAGAAATGTAAAGGTTAAGAATATTATAGTTCAGATTATCATTACATGAGAAATCACATGAACTTATTGATTAGACTTAATTATTAAACTTTCCTTTCCATTCTAAACCACTAATCCCCCTTTCTCCATTCAATTGTGCCCTTTTCCCTTCAAGTGTATATTTTTACCATTATGAATATCAAAAATAGAAAAGAAATTAGGCAAATCTACGAGGAGCAACATATAAGGTAAGCGTGCTCAAGCATGGTAATATGTAAAAATCTAAACGAAAAAACAGGTAGAACACGTCTTCCCAACATCAGGTTATTACCACTGATAAATGGTAAAATTCATGGGCACTCCAAGTCATATAAATCCTCAACAAATGAATAATCTACAGGTATTCAAAGTGAATTGCCCAGATCATGACCAAAATATTTTTTTTTTATTATTATAAGGCTAGAAAGATATTCCAAAAGGGAGATCGACGATGCAATAGCTAGTCCAGATAAAAGGTCAGGGCTGGTCTGTCCAAGATACTAGCAAGTGGTCAGGGGAGGCTAGCAAACAGAAACAATAAACAATTGGTGGATCAAGACCCAACTCCTCTCCCTCGCCGCAACCCGACCACTTAAGCTTGATACTTTACCGTCTCCGTTAGGTCACATGGGTATACCTTTGCGGTCTTCTCAGATATTCTCATGGAGTGTGCTCAATCCAGAAGTCTGTCCTGGCTTCCAAACCTAGACAGCAACAGTGTATAGATTAAAAGGTCTGCCACCAAACCTTCCGGCTCCCTGCTTCAAACAGATAAAAAGTTTCTTTTATTGACACATGTTTAAAATTGCTACAAAAACTTTATAGGCAGTTTAGTCTAATGCGTTTTGGGTCATGTGACCCTTACTCATAGACTCACACAGCAAACCGCCACCTCACAATCTTTTAAAAGGCATACCAGCCTATCAGTAATTAATCATTAACCCTTTGTTTACCACTTTTTAATATAGAACTCCAAAGGAAATTATTGCAGACATTAAAAAAATATATACAACTGGTCTCATAATGAGCTATTTAAATACTCTTTTATCTATCAAATATCTTAATGGTTAAATATATATCTGATTTATGCTGACCTCTTTAAGGAGGGAAGAGAAAAGAAAAGAAAAGGATATCTTCATGTTTTACACATGATGCCAAAAACTGAAATGTAAGTATAAATAAAAGTTAATACACATTTTTAAAATCTGCCAAGTAATATATATACTGTACTGAAGGGGGCAATAGAGAGCAATAGCGACTCTTGGTACATAGCCCCTATAGTGTGTTAAACATATTTTTACCTTACTGTTTTTAGTATTAAATAGTGAACTACTCAGTTTAGATTGCGTTCTCTTTTGGGTACACAGGTTGCTATTTGTTTTTGTTGTTTTTTTGGTATCCTTGTTCCCAGTTTCTTAATCCAGCAGGATACTCTTTTATCCAAGAGCATGAGGGGATCACCTCCTTTTAGACCACACCTGACTTTAAATAATTTGCACTGTACATGTGAGTATCCTCATTACACTAATTGAAATGTTTCCCTACTGGGAATCTACAATCTCTCCTAAGTATAGTATTCAAATGTTCTATTATTCTTTCTTTCAGAGTCATTCGCCCCACTTATTATTTCTGACACTTGAGACAAGTGCAACAAATAAAATTGGTTGTATCACAGTTAACATAATCTAGAATTTTATACTTAATCCCTGTCACATTAGATCTAAATTCATCTCCAATTGTCATTCTCCTATGTGTCTAACAGATATTCCTTCCACATCTTTAATTTACTTTTAAGTTTAACCACTTTGTATTCACACTCCTCTGTCTATCGGTCCAGCATCTTAAAAATCAAACATACACTCAATTAGTATGTGGTCTTTTTGAAAGTTCAGTATGTGATAAGTATAATGTGGACACTTTATTTGTAATAAATGCCATTATTATTTACTGGTTATGGAATGCAAGGTGTTTAAAATCTGCTAAGCAAATTTTTCTTCCTGCAAATTCAGTTTTGCTAATTATATCTACTGTTAAGGAATTGCATAACAAAGAACGAGACACAGATTTATGGAAAAATATTGATATTCATGAGTTTTGAAGTTTAATTGTATTATTTTCTGTTTTAGGATTGAATTTGAAATAAAATTTCTAGCATAAGCTAGGAGACAGCCTTCTACCTAGACTCTTAGCTCTTTTTGAAACCACCTTTACTCTAGTGTTTAAGATCTGCTTAACGATGGCTTCACTTTTTAAAACAGATAGATGTTTAAACATATTTTTTTTTGATATAATCATATTCGAGGCTGTAGTCCATAATAAACTACAGACAATCATCCACTTAATTTCTCGGTCTGTCCCTATCCAACAATAACAATTTTCTCTATCTTGAATGAGCCGACCTGTAGGCCCGACCACTGTTCAAATTGCTGTAGTGCATTTCTAAGAGCCTAATCTTACGGTCTCTAGATGCACTGTCAAACAGCTGATCTGTTGAACAATTACGACATAATCGTGTAAATTGTCTGAACGGGATACCTCTTATTGTTTGTCTCGGGTGAGAGACGTTGTTTGTATCGGATGAGAGACGTTGATGTCGCCAGCGCCAGTGGTGTCACTGGCGGCCGCAGTGACATCGCCCGGCGTTGATGACATCAGCAGAGTTGGAGACGCCGAAACCTGAAAAGTTCCTTTTTAGGACCAGGGGGGTCCTGATTTCGAGCTGCAGGACCCCCCACAAAGGCACTTGTCAGTGCAGCAAAGGGGTCCTTGTTCGAGCTGCGGGACCCCTTAATGGGTCCTTGTTAGGGCCACAAGGGCACTTATAAGTGCTGCAAAGGCACCTCTAAGTGCCGGGAAGCGGGGTCCCTGTTTTGAGCTGCGAGACCCCTTAAGCCCCAAAGGGCCCTTGTTAGGGCTGCAAAGGCATTTCTTAGGGCCACAATGGTCCTTGTAAGGACCCGGGAGGGGGGCCCGATTTTGAGCTGTGGGACCCCCGAACGTCCGGCCGCAGGATTGTCGGACGTTCCAAACCCTCTGACAAATACCTCCTTACTCACGGATAGCTCTCACCCGAGACAAACAATAAGAGGTATCCCGTTCAGACAATTTATACAATTATATCGTAATTGTTCAACAGATCAGCTGTTTGACAGTGCATCTAGAGACCGTAAGATTAGGCTCTTAGAAATGCACTACAGCAATTTGAAAAGTGGTCGGGCCTACAGGTCGGCTCATTCAAGATAGAGAAAATTGTTATTGTTGGATAGGGACAGACCGAGAAATTAAGTGGATGATTGTCTGTAGTTTATTATGGACTACAGCCTCGAATATGATTATATCAAAAAAAAATATGTTTAAACATCTATCTGTTTTAAAAAGTGAAGCCATCGTTAAGCAGATCTTAAACACTAGAGTAAAGGTGGTTTCAAAAAGAGCTAAGAGTCTAGGTAGAAGGCTGTCTCCTAGCTTATGCTAGAAATTTTATTTCAAATTCAATCCTAAAACAGAAAATAATACAATTAAACTTCAAAACTCATGAATATCAATATTTTTCCATAAATCTGTGTCTCGTTCTTTGTTATGCAATTCCTTAACAGTAGATATAATTAGCAAAACTGAATTTGCAGGAAGAAAAATTTGCTTAGCAGATTTTAAACACCTTGCATTCCATAACCAGTAAATAATAATGGCATTTATTACAAATAAAGTGTCCACATTATACTTATCACATACTGAACTTTCAAAAAGACCACATACTAATTGAGTGTATGTTTGATTTTTAAGATGCTGGACCGATAGACAGAGGAGTGTGAATACAAAGTGGTTAAACTTAAAAGTAAATTAAAGATGTGGAAGGAATATCTGTTAGACACATAGGAGAATGACAATTGGAGATGAATTTAGATCTAATGTGACAGGGATTAAGTATAAAATTCTAGATTATGTTAACTGTGATACAACCAATTTTATTTGTTGCACTTGTCTCAAGTGTCAGAAATAATAAGTGGGGCGAATGACTCTGAAAGAAAGAATAATAGAACATTTGAATACTATACTTAGGAGAGATTGTAGATTCCCAGTAGGGAAACATTTCAATTAGTGTAATGAGGATACTCACATGTACAGTGCAAATTATTTAAAGTCAGGTGTGGTCTAAAAGGAGGTGATCCCCTCATGCTCTTGGATAAAAGAGTATCCTGCTGGATTAAGAAACTGGGAACAAGGATACCAAAAAAACAACAAAAACAAATAGCAACCTGTGTACCCAAAAGAGAACGCAATCTAAACTGAGTAGTTCACTATTTAATACTAAAAACAGTAAGGTAAAAATATGTTTAACACACTATAGGGGCTATGTACCAAGAGTCGCTATTGCTCTCTATTGCCCCCTTCAGTACAGTATATATATTACTTGGCAGATTTTAAAAATGTGTATTAACTTTTATTTATACTTACATTTCAGTTTTTGGCATCATGTGTAAAACATGAAGATATCCTTTTCTTTTCTTTTCTCTTCCCTCCTTAAAGAGGTCAGCATAAATCAGATATATATTTAACCATTAAGATATTTGATAGATAAAAGAGTATTTAAATAGCTCATTATGAGACCAGTTGTATATATTTTTTTAATGTCTGCAATAATTTCCTTTGGAGTTCTATATTAAATTTAAAAGTGGTAAACAAAGGGTTAATGACTAATTACTGATAGGCTGGTATGCCTTTTAAAAGATTGTGAGGGGGAGGTTTGCTGTGTGAGTCTATGAGTAAGGGTCACATGACCCAAAACGCATTAGACTAAACTGCCTATAAAGTTTTTGTAGCAATTTTAAACATGTGTCAATAAAATAAACTTTTTATCTGTTTGAAGCAGGGAGACAGAAGGTTTGGTGGCAGACCTTTTAATCTATACACTGTTGCTGTCTAGGTTTGGAAGCCAGGACAGATTTCTGGATTGAGCACACTCCATGAGAATATCTGAGAAGACCGCAAAGGTATACCCATGTGACCTAACGGAGACGGTAAAGTATCAAGCTTAAGTGGTCGGGTTGCGGCGAGGGAGAGGAGTTGAGGGAGAGGAGTTGGGTCTTGATCCACCAATTGTGTATTGTTTCTGTTTGCTAGCCTCCCCTGACCACTTGCTAGTATCTTGGACAGACCAGCCCTGACCTTTTATCTGGACTAGCTATTGCATCATTGATCTCCCTTTTGGAATATTTTTCTAGCCTTATAATAATAAAAAAAAAATGTTTTTGGTCATGATCTGGGCAATTCACTTTGAATACCTGTAGATTATTCATGTGTTGAGGATTTATATGATTTGGAGTGCACATGAATTTTATGGTAATAACCTGATGTTGGGAAGACGTGTTCTTCCTGTTTTTTTTTTTTAGATTTTTACATATTTCCATGCTTGAGCATGCTTACCTTATATGTTGCTCCTCGTAGATTTGCCTAATTTCTTTTCTATTTTTGATATTCATAATGGTAAAAATATACACTTGAAGGGAAAATGGCACAATTGAATGGAGAAAGGGGGAGTAGTGGTTTAGAATGGAAAGGAAAGTTTAATAATTAAGTCTAATCAATAAGTTCATGTGATTTCTCATGTAATGATAATCTGAACTATAATATTCTTAACCTTTACATTTCTGTCAGTTACTTTATTTATTATTTGACACCAGTCCTATAGACTTGAATGGGGCGTACTTGCCAGTAGCAAAGGATGATGGGAAACAGATGTTTGTTTGGATGCATTGTCAGCTTTTAAAAATAATAAAATGTAGTAGATAAAGTCCTCATTACTTGACCTTAATTTAAAACAAAGGGATATAAGGGATAAAGAGTGAGCAGAATATATTGAAGGAAGTAAAAAGGGAACAGTGTAAAAAATTTGGAAAGGGGAATGTAATCAAATAAGAGCAGAACATTAGGTGAGGAAAATGAAAGGCAGAAAATTAGGGGAATTAATTAACCATAAAAGCAATAAGAAGTACTAAAAAGAAAATTAAATAAGGAGTAAAACACCGAAAGAATAAACAATAAGGGGAAAAGTCAGAAGAACTGCTAGCTACAGATGTATGCATGTATTTAAATGCGTTGTGTTCGTTTTTATGGATAGGGAAGTGCTGGTATACTACTTTAGGGATGGATGCAATAAAATATGTGTGGCCTTGCTAAGAATTTGCACCAATCACATTGCAGAAACCCAGTAGAAAGCCAGTATTTAATTTGTGGCTGCAAATGAATAGCTCATGCTACTTTTGCACCTCTTATTGCTTCAGCCACTAAATATTTTGGGGGAGATGCAACAAATGAAGCCGGCTCTTCTTACCTGAAATCCTGTGCTTCAGTAAATACTTATACATTAAGCACAGGAGAGCTGTGAGGTACAGAGAGATGGCTTGTAAGGCTATAATTTCATGCTACGAGGTAGCACAATAGTTTACTTAATGGGCATGTCCACCCCCAAATCAAAATTTGCCCCATTGCTGGCCTCACTGTGTAGTGTTAAAAAATACTTACCTTTCTCCTCTGCTCCTTATGGTTTTCCTCCAAAGCTGAAAGTCCTGGAAACTGAGTGGGAGCCTCTTTGTGTGTAATCCAGTGCCTGCCTCTTCCTTTGTACACTGTAGGGGACCGCCCCCTCAGAAATAGACTTACCCAACCTCATTCCCTCTGCTCCTTTACTAGTAGCTAGCAGTGATTGGCTGACTCCTTTGTTCTCATAAGTAGCAGTAGGGGCAGAGGCTGAGGGAACTAAGGTGGGTAAGTCTATTTCTGAGCAATTTTTAAAGTTAAGAACCCTAGCGTTTAGATTGGGGGTGGAAATACCCTTTAAGGAGAATTAACTTAAATTTTTACAATTACTAAACATATTGCATCTAGCCCACTAAATCTATGAACAGGAATCTATTTGAGTTAAATGCAGTTACACACATTTAATTATGAATCTGAAAAGTACTAGTAAGCAAAATACACTAAAGCGGCATACCTGGTTACCTAAAATAAAATGTTCTGAACTGATGCCAGTATCTGCTATATAACGTTTTCCAGGGACTACTATTTTTCTCTTATTTTTAATGCAAATCATGCTGTTATAAGTGGACCTCTGGTATAATAACACAGGTCTAATATGACACTGGTTGTTATTATTACTATTATTACTTACTATTATTAGTAACAATAGTATTATTACAATATTATAATAGTGTTTATCTATTATAGGTCTAAAGCTGACTCTCTAATTTTGCATTTAGCTCATTATCTCATTTAATTTCTTAGTGACATATGTCTATAGGCACTTCACATAAAAAAAAACAGATGCCTATGACACACCTATGATGGCTGAATAAAGCCAAAACTTGCCTGTAGCTTGCTATCTGGTTTAGCATTTAGATTGTGGAATGCTTTTAAAGCCTTGTAGTAAGTGTAGCATTTCCTAATGGCTACTATGGAAACATGGAAATAATTTTTGGGAGTACAGTGTTAACCTAAAATAAAATCTCAGACAGAAAGTTTCTTTTTATAATAATTTCTGATATTACCATGGTAATTTATACCAAGGTCACTTTATATATATACTGTATATATACATTCCACAGAGGACTAATTTAAAGGATAATGGATAAATAGAGTTTCTGGTTAAAATTATTTATAAGTAGATAAAAATATAAAAGAATATTAAAACTAAGACCTATATGAATAGAACATTTAAAGGAGAACTAAACTATTATGGGAACTGACCAAAAGGTGTGGATTATGGGAGCTGGTGGGTTAATTTCATAAACCAACAGACACAGCAAAGGGAGAGGTGAGAATCAGCTTTTTGTATCTTTGCTAATGTGCTCTGTCTATTGGGACACTGTTGTCTGGAAACTTAAGTCCCCTTTAAGGCTGAGGCCACACTGCAACATGCCAGAATCACGCAAGTAATTGTGTGCGTTATCGCATGCGTTTGTGTGCGCAATTCTTGTGCATCTTGCGCATTCGGTTTTGCCGTTTTCCATTATGGAAACGCATGCGTTAACGTACCAGAAATGTTGAACGCATGCGTTACCATGTGCATCGGAAATCGCGTGAATTTTTGCATTCCCGCTATTTCCATTATAACCAAAAGGCACGCACAATCACGAGAGCAAAATGCGTGTGCAAATGCACATTAAACGCGCAAGTGTGGCCTAGCCTAGTGATGGATAAAGGATCCTAATCTATATATATAACAGTCAATGTATATATGTATGTTTGTATGTTCCAGAAAAACTTCCTAACGGCTCAGAAAATTTCCTTGGGACTTGGTATACTTATGTATAAGGATCTGGAAAAAAGCATAGGCTACTTTAAAGGGCATGTCCACCCCCAAATCTAGAATTTAACCCACTGCTGGCCCCACTGTGTAGTATAATAAAATCCTTACCTTACATCCTAGCTCCAAATGGTTCTCCTGTAATGTCCCTGTAAAGTCCCAAAAACTGGCCACCAGGAGCACTGTTTCTGCCTCTGAGGCGTTCTCTCAGAGATTTTTGGATTGCTCAGAGCAGCCCTCCCTCTCCCTCCCGTTTTCCTCTCCCTCCCCCTAGCATAAAACCCTTTTGGGGTACTGTAGGGCTCCCTCCCCCAACCCCTATATTAATATGTGCAGAAACTCTACCGATTATTACATACCTTACCTCTCTCCTCCGGCATTCTCCACTGCCGGCAGCCGTGTCCATGATTGTCTGCCTCTCAGCCAATCACGGACATGGCTGCCAGTCTGGCACCCTGCTTGCAGTTTCATGCAAGCAGAGGGCCGGGCCAGTACTCTGGAGGAAAGAGGTAAGGTAAGTAATGATAGGGGGAGTTTCTGCACATATAAATATAGCGGTTGGGGCTGGGGGAGGAAGCCCTACATTACCCCAAAAGTTCAAAAAAAGGGGTGGACATGCCCTTTAAAACTTTTAAAAATGCCTCTGTACCCCCTTTTTTAACCTGTGTGCTACCATCTAGGGGTGAATCAAGTTTATTGCAAATCTTCCAAATATCACAGATTGTTCAGGGCAGTATAATGCTTTGCTTCATTTTGTTCTATTGTTGCTGTGATAGGGGGATAGAGCTGGCAATTATGAGGAACAGCAGACCATGTGATGTAACAATGTCATTTGATCAGTCTCCTCCACTCGCTTGTGGCTCACCCAGAGTTAAGATTGAGAGTTCAGAGAAGGCAGCTAAGTAAATATGTAGTTTTACTTAAGGATATACAATGACAGCTGTGAATAGGATGACACTGCCCACACTGCAATACAAATTGCACTGTTAGACTGAGGCCCCACTACAACGCACTAAATCGCGCATGTAATTGCAAACATTATCGCATGCGATTTCTGTGCATTGTCGCGGCTGTCCACATTTGCGCATGCGTTTTTGTAATTTATTATAAGAACACATGCTTTTGAGTAAAAAAATGGTGCACGCAAATGGTGCACGCAAAACGCAAACGCATCGGAAATCACAGGAATTTTTGCGTTCCATTTTAACCAAAACTGCATGCACAATGGTGTGTGCAAAATGTGTGCGCAAATGCACTAAAAATGTGTTTTAAATGTGTATTAAAGGCCACGTACACATGCTTTTAACTCACATTTCTTTTCCATGTGTCATTTTTGCAAAAGGGGGACATTGTGTGTCAATAATTTAATTTGATCGATTGCAGTAAAAAATAAATGAATGCGAGATGTTGTACCCCCAAGTTAATGTGAAACTAACTAAAGGGGAAGTTTATGTGATACGCTCTAAAGAGGAAGTTGGTGCAATATGCCTTAATAGGGAAGTTGGTGTAATACGCCTTATAGAGGAAGTTGGTGTGATACGAGTTAAAGGGAAAGTTAGTATGATACATGTTAAAGGGGTAGTTGATGCAATATGTGTTAAAAGGGAAGTTGGTGTGATACGCGTTAAAGGGAAATTTGGTGTATGCCTTAAAGGGAAGGGTGGTGGGATATGCCTTAAAGGAGAAGTTGGTGTGATACATATTAAAGGGAAAATTGGTGTGATATGTGTTAAAGGGGTAGTTGATGGGATTATGCATTAAAGGGGAGGTTGGTGTAATACGCCTTAAAGACAAAGCTGATGTGATATGCATTAAAGGGAAAGTTGGTGTGATAAGCCTTTAATGTGAAGTTGGTGTGATAAGCCTTAAAGGGGAAGTTGATGTGATATGCGTTAAAGGGGAAGTTGATGTGATATGCTTTAACATGTATCATATCAACTTCCCCTTTAACTTTAAAGCATATCATATCAACTTCCCCTTTAACAACGGGGTACAACACCTCACATGAATTTATTTTTTTAGGGTGAATACGAACATTATTTGCCCCCAAATTTGGACATTTTGCAATACCCCCTTATTGCACAAAATAACCCCCCAAATATCATGAGGTATGTTAATTGGGGTTGTGATCTGCCCTAGAATCCTGCATTGTGTCAGGTACCCCAAAGTTCACCAGATTTGTGGTAAACTTTGAATGGGTCAGGTGAGAAAGTGAATCTTTAGAAAAAACGGGCAATGCCGGGTACTCTGCTTGTATATATTTTGTTCAAACACACAAAAAACAAAAAACTCTGCTTGTATATATTTTGTTCAAACACACAAAAAACAACAAAACTGTCTATAAATTAATTTTATTTAAGGTTTTTACATTATGTTTTCTAAAAGCCAATACAAAGTAGAAGAAAAAAATAAAAACAACAAATCTTTGGATTTTATGCTGGCATTAACAATAGATATTCTACATTGTTTATGAATGTCCTTTATATCCTTCTAGGGTCACTTATTGTGTGCTTATAAAACAGGTTACAGTATATACTTGTTTCTTGTATCGTACACATATTAATGATAAGACAATTAATCAAATAGGATGCTATAGTCAGGAGGATTCCTAATCTGTCCACATGGCTCCATCAACAATTCGCCTCCAGTGCTTGTAATAACTTCTTCCTGTTAGTAAAGAAAAAAAGTAAAAATATACTGTTAAATTAAATATTATCTTAAATAGGATGCTATCTTCCTACCAAGTAAGGCTGACACTGTCTCTGTGTCTATTTGACAGGTATGTGTTATAAGCCATCATAAGCCCCACCCCCAAAATCCATTTTTTTCCCTAAAGCTAGTTACAGACCTGCAATTTTCTGTCCATTCCTCTACTGATGGACACCTTAGGAAGAAAAAACAATTTATTATTATGCAGGCTTGTGGCTAATTTAAAAAATGATTTAAAGGTTCAGGGGCAGGGCTTATGATGCAGCTAATGGTGCTCTATCCTAGCTCTGTCCCAACCTTAAACTTAGATGTACAGTAGACCTCAAGTGCTGGTGATGTCACAGCTCATAGTGCTAGCAGCTGCTAATTACTGCTGTCATTTTGGATAGACTGCAGCTAGAATCATGATCCTGGAGTCATTTTAAAAGTAGGAGTATATCCTTTTTAATAAAGGCCACTTGTATGGAGACCGCAGTTCCCCAAAGTAAGCAGATATGATGCGGAGATGTAGCATACAATTGCAAAGGTATATATTTAAATACAATCATAAATAATTAAAGTGTATGTCCACCCCAAAATCTTAACTTTTTTTGGTGGAGGGGACCCCCCAAACCCTAACTGCTGGGTCCCCCCCAAACCCTAACCATTGGGTTTATAACTCAGTCTCTATTGCTACCTCCAGGAAAGGAGTAGCAATAGGGGCCAGACCAGCAGGCTGCCAACTATTTAGAGAGCCGAGGGAACAAAGGTGGGTTCTAAAAGTCTGGTTCTGTGCACTTTTTAATTTAATAAACCTGGCGATAAGGGTTGGGGGGACCCCTTCACTACAGAAAAGTTTCTTTTTTTAACATTAAAGAGACAGTTCAGTGAAAATTATCAATATATGTCACATATGCTAATTGGGATTTTCCAGGGTACATAATTGCCACAGATTCTTGTACAAGTCATTCTGAATTGAGAAAGCCAGTCGGATGACTAGCGAAACGTCTTCAAGAACTAAACTTCAAGTCCAGTTGATCTAATTGAATACAACAGATACATACAGTAATGAATTCATAGGAAAAACTATGATATATCAACATATTTTAAAGAGGCCATTCTTTCTAAAAGATGCCACTGACATTTTCCAACGCATCCACAGTCCTTTGCATTGTGAACCCATGCGCACACAGTGCAAAGGGCATGTCCCCCCACCAACAACCTCTATATTCTTACACACAAAAAATGCTTCCCATCTCTACTTACAGCCACGAGAGACAGCCAACCACAGTCATGGCTGCCATTAATGAGAACTGCGAGGGAAGGAGGTTCTATAAGTAGAGAGGGGAAGCGTTTTTTTGTGTAAGAATATAGCGGTTGGGGGGACATGCCCTACACTATAGCAAAAGGAATTAATGCTGCAGGAGAAGAAGCCAGGGAGAGTGGGAAGGGGGGGAGGGGCTGCACTGCACATGTCTCTATCCCTCCCGGAGGCATCACAGAGGCAGAGACCTTTTGGACAGGAAGATAGCTCCTACCCTACAGTTTCCTGGACTTTGAAGAGCCACTACAGAAGAACCATAAGGAGCAGGGAAGTAAGGTAAGTATTTTTTTTTAATTGTACAGTGGGGCCAGTAGTGGGTGAATTTTTAGTTTGGGGGGTGGACATGCCCTTTAAACAGAAAAAAATGAAACTTAGAAAATCAGTGAACATACCCTTTAATACCAGGAGCCAAGGGGGCCCCATCTTCTTATTTTTCCTATGACTGTGGATGAAGCAGGGATAGGGGCCCCATCATAGTTTTGCTGCGGGCCCAGTGACTCCTAGTTATGCCACTGACTGTAATAGTTGTAAAAATAATCTCACAATAATAAAAAAAACTTTCTTTCATCAAGAAATAATTTCTGAGGACAAATGGACATCAATTAAGGTTAGAATAAAAGGGGTTTATCCTCTCCTTCATAAAGGGTTCTTTACACAAAGAATGTTAAAGGGCATGTCTACCACCCAAACTAAAAATTAACCTATTGCTGGCCCCACTGTGTGGTTTAAAACAAATAATTACCTTACTCCTCTATTCCTTATGGTTCTCCTGCAGTGACTGCATCCAAATTACTGTTGAAGTTTTTAAAAAAATAAATAAATAAGTAGATTCAGATGCTTATATATACAGTATGTATGGTTAAATGGTTGAACTTGATTTCTACATACCCTTTATTCTAGCTCAGACATCAATTTGTGAATGGTTTAATGCAGATTTTTAGATTATATGTTAACTTTATAAGCATTCAGAATTTGCATGTGTATCAGTTTAAAGGGATTAGAGGGTAACTTTAGTTTCATCAGGGCCCTTTAAATCTAGTCTAGAATCTAAAATGCTACGAATCTTGAATTCCTCTTGAAACTGGAATTTACAGTAAGAAAGGAGCATTTTAATTGGTAGTAATGATTTAAATGAACATGTATATGATAGCTGTGTTTTGCTAAAGGAATTATCTGGCCATATTCTGTAATAGTTATTTATCTGGGTTTAACAGAATCACATTTACCATTCAATTAAAATAACTTGTAAGCTTGTAGCAGATTCTATTTGTGGTATTTAGAAGAAATAATTTCTTGTACCCCAATGTACCGGCCCCGAGGTGCGGGGGAATTGGGGCTTGACGGGGACGGGAATTAGGGAGCTGCCTACCTGGGTAGTGTAGGTCTCGGGTCGTCGGAGGATCTCGTCGCGCAGGGGGTTATGGGGCGGCCGGAAGCGGAAGTAGCGAGAATCGCGCGAGACTGGGCACAAGGCCCTGAGGAAGAGGAGGAGGAGCCAGAGCAGTCCTGGTGCCGGGAGGAAAGATGGCGGACGGAGCAGATGCGGTGGCTCAGCAATTTCGGGCCTTGGCTGAACAGCAAGGTCCGGATTGGATCCTACAGCATCTAGGAGATCTCCTGCATAAAGAAGCGGACGCAGTGGGGGCTCGAAGAACAGGTAGACATGGGAGGCCTCCAGTACGCTTATCTCCTAATCTGGCCAGGCCATCAAGAAGAAAGGCAACCAGAGGCAACACGGCACAGGATTCTCCCAGCCCTGCACCTAAGCAGAAGAAAGGCAGATCGCGCAGGTTGGATCACTCAGGATCAAAGAAATCCCGCCAGCCATCTGAAATCAGGCAAGTACCTATGCCATGTGACACGGCCTTACCTAGGCCTGGAGCAGTACAAGGGCCTAATACACCCATAACACTATCCCCACCTTTTATGCAGCCCCAAAGTGGTTGGGAACAAGCCAACAATAACGCTACCTTCACTGTCCCAGCTTTAGTTCATTCCACTCCTGCGTCAACCCAGCTAGACTTAGATAGAGAAGGGGGACACCGTTTAAGCGATGGGGGAGCATGGGCAGCAGAAGCTAGGTGGCCGGGGAGCGAGGGACAGCAGATAACTACATCAAGAATAGAAAACACCCTGGCTATGGTGAGGGAACCCCCCACATCGGAACCCTCCATGCCCATACCAAGGAGCAGCCCCAACGAACAACGGAGCGCAGTGGGGTCAGGTAACGATAACCACTCGGATTATCATCAGGGCCGCAGTATCGGATTACAGGCAGACACTCAGAATCCACATGTCAGGTGCAGAAACCGATCCCCCCATGGTGCGTATAGCCCCAGGGGCAGACACGTTGGTTCTCACCATAAGGAAAGGGGAGATAGGGCCCCTAGGGTTTCTAAGGGCCAGGAACATCACAGGCGACACAATGTCACTAGCTTAACTTCTGCAAGGGAGAGAGACAGGTCCACAAGGCCACATAGGGTCAGGAATCCACAACTTATATCACAAGATTATGTCGGGTCCGTTTCGGCTTCTAGAAGCCAGGAACACACCACCAACGAGGATAACAGCCACACATATCCAGTCAGGAGGGAGGTTACTCGGCCATGTACTCCCGCTCATTTTTCTTCCAGGGCATCCTCTCCAAGACGGACGTCTTCAAGGGGACAGTCTCCTTCCCAGCTTTCCGGGTCCGGTGCGCCACAAGCCCGCTCTTCAATCGTACGCATCCCGGGTTCAGAGATTCCTCCTCCAATAGGAACCCAACATGCTGACATCACGGCTCCATCGAATCAAGGGCCTGGAGGTGAGACTTCATCTTTACTTTCAGGGTTAAAAAGATTTCTTGTCTCTTGGGAATCTGGAAAGGGAGGTTTGGAACCCCTGGTAGAGGCAGCCACTCAGGTTGGGACAAGTACATTGCCCGCATCTACAACGTTACCTAGGGTCATTGGGAACCCCCCTTTTGCAGAGCCAAATAGACCACACTCCAACAGTCCCAGCACCCAATTTGCCAACAATGGTAAAGGATCACAGTAACGTTGAAGTAAACAGGGATTCTTGGGCTTCTTTAACAGGAGTGGCCGAGACAGCACGCCAAGGCGCATATGTCTCCTTTGCAGGTCCATTAGGTTTACACGTCAGGCCTGAGGTCAGGGAGCGCATATGGAAAGGCGAATTTATCGAGCTGTTTTCTCTGCTCCCTCTGGATGAGATCCTTGACCTCAGGGGTGATGAAAAATTAGACACCAAAAAAATGGAAGAAGAGAAGTCAAAACGTTATAGAAAAATACCCAAGACTTTTGGGAACTGGCTGAGAGCCTTTTGCATCTTAGCCAGCATCATAGGGGAAAAAACACCTGAAAAGTTCTCCTCACTGTTCTGTTATATTGAAGGAATTTGGGAGGCATTTAGAATTTACGGCGGTCTGGCATGGTGGAGGTATGACGAACACTTCCGACAACGCCTAGCTGCTAACCCTACCATGAGATGGGATCAGGTAGACATTACACTCTGGCTAAAATTAATGACCGCACAGAAACAGTTGCCCTTTCGGAGGGGCTTCGGGGGGTTTCAACAAGTTCCCCCCGCAGCCTCTGGAAAACTGGGATACTGCTGGTCCTTTAATGAAGGCAGCTGCAAGTGGGGCTCCACTTGCAAATTTAGACACGAGTGCACGGGCTGTGGAGGAGCACACTCCTTCTCCCGTTGCTTTAAACGCCCCAAATTCAGTACTACACCAGGGGAAGCTCCCAAAGGGGAGAACGTCAGTGAGGTTAGACGAGATGTTGCCCTGGCTCGCCAAGTACGCTAACAAGCGTAAGGCGGCCTTTCTTTATTTAGGTTTTCGTGACGGGTTCCGGATCCCTTTTAGGGCTAAGGAAGGTCTCATACATGCAAAGAATTTGAAATCTGTCGCACAGTATCCCGAAGTTGTGAGTCTTAAGTTGAAAAAAGAGATCGCGTTGGGGCGGATGGCGGGTCCCTTTCGGGACCCGCCTTTTGCCCAGTTACGAGTTTCCCCTTTGGGGGTCGTCCCTAAGAGGGATCCTGGCCAATTTCGCCTAATCCACCACCTGTCATACCCAAAAGGGGAGTCAGTCAATGACGACATTGATAAGGAATTGAGCTCAGTCTCCTATACATCTTTCGACAGGGCGGGGACATTAGTCCGGTCGGCTGGGCCAAGGGCCCTTATGGCTAAAGCAGACGTTAAGTCAGCGTTTCGTCTGTTACCAATTCATCCGGAATGTCACCATCTGTTGGGATGTAGATTCTCTGGATCCTTCTTTGTGGACCTGTGCCTTCCCATGGGTTGTTCACTCTCGTGCGCCTACTTCGAAGCTTTTAGTAGTTTTTTTAGAGTGGGTGGTACGACAGCGGGCATCAGCGGGCACACTAACACATTATTTGGACGATTTCTTGTGCGTAGGCCCAGGCTCATCAGACGCTTGTTTCCATATGTTGGAAACCCTTCAGAGAGTTTGCTTTCAATTTGGGGTCCCATTGGCCCCTGGTAAGACGGTAGGCCCCACTTCATGCATTACTTTTCTGGGTCTGCAAATAGACTCAGTGAAACGGGAATGTCGTCTTCCACGGGTCAAATTGGAAGTTCTGAGGGAGACTATTTCGGGGTTCTTGCGAACCAAAAAGGCCACTTTACGCTGCATTCAATCCTTGCTGGGAAGGCTGTCCTTCGCTTGCAGGATCATACCCGTAGGCCGAGTATTTAATAGACGCCTGGCCTGGTTAACGTCAGGTTCCACGGCTCCTCATCATCACATACGGATTCCGGCAATGGTGCGGGATGACCTGCGAGTATGGAACACCTTCCTCAACACATTCAACGGTCGGGTCTATTTCCAGGACGCTGAGTGCTCGGCGGATGAGATACAATTATTTACAGACGCAGCTAGTACTTCAGGTTTTGGGGCTTTCTTCGCAGGCCAGTGGTGCGCAGAACGTTGGCCCGAAGAGTGGCGGGCACTCGGTCTACTCAGCAACCTCGCCTTTCTTGAGCTGTTTCCCATTTTGATAGCATTCTTTATTTGGGAGGCTGAGCTCAAGAATAGGCGACTTGTCCTGTTCTCTGACAATATGAGTGTGGTAGCAGGTATTAATGGTTGGACTTCATCATCCCCACCAGTGCTTAGGTTGCTGAGGGCCCTAGTTCTCCGGTGTCTTCTCTTGAACATTCAGTGCCGGGCAGTGCATATCGAAGGTAGAAATAATGTTATTGCTGATGCCCTCTCCCGCTTTCAGTGGGAGCGCTTCCATCGGGCAGCCCCTCAAGCAGAAGTGAACGGTCGGCCTTTCCCGCCCCGGCTCTGGAAACTTGGGACCTCCGATTATTTCGCATGGTAAAGGCTTCACTTACAGCTTCCACATGGAACGCTTACGCCCAAGCATGGAGAGAGTGGCTTAGCCTGGAACAGTTGACCGGGTGTTTACATAATGTTGAGGAAAGGTTGGCAACTACTGTATGGGAATTCTGCTGTCCATTTAAAGGGCAACAAAAGCCTCAAAACAATACAGCAATATTTTTAACAATATATACCAGTGGTGACAAACCTTTGGCACGTGTGCCAGAGGTGGCACTCAGAGCCCTTTCTGTGGGCACTCATGCACAGCAAAATTCACCAGAGTTTGTTACCAGAAAGGCAAAGAGACATGTATGTATGAGACATGCATCAGTAGGTGCAATCCTCCAAAAAGTCCCCCATAAGCGACTAATGTATAAGCTAAGGTCTGTTGGTCTAGGGAGGCACATTTGTACATGGCTAGAAAATTGGTTAATGAATAGGATGCAGAGAGTAGTTGTTAATGGGGCTTCATCATTATGGACTAAAGTGCTAAGTGGGGTGCCACAGAGTTCTGTGTTGGGGCCGCTTCTATTTAATCTATTTATTAATGATTTGGAAGTGGTATTGTCAGCAAGGTTTCTGTGTTTGTTGACGACACAAAACTTTGTCAATGGATGTGCAATAGTTGCAGGGGATCTAGATAGATTGTCATATTGGGCTGCTAAGTGGCAGATGAGATTCAATGATGATAAATGTGATGTATTTTGAATACTTGTTCTGCTTATACTATAAATGGCTCTGTGTTAAGTCTGCTTATACTATAAATGGCTCTGTGTTAAGTCTGCTTATACTATAAATGGCTCTGTGTTAAGTGAATCCCTGTTGGAAAGGGATCTTGGAGTTAAGTTAACAAACTTAAAGGTAGCAAGCAGTGCCAGGTGGCAACAGCCAGAGCCAGCATGGTATTTTTTTTGTATAAAGAGAGGTATGGATTCAAGGGAGGAAAATGTTATTCTCCCTCTTTACAAAGCATTGGTAAGGCCTTATTTGGAATATGCAGTGCAGTTTTGGTATCCTGTGTACAAAAAGGACATCTTTGAAATGGAAAGGGTTCAGAGAAGGGCAACTAAATTAATAAGGGGATTGGGAGAGCTTGAATATGAAGAGAGACTGGATAAGTTTCAATTATGTACGCTGGAGAAAAGGCACTTGCGTGGGGATATGTATGTATGTATATATTTATTTATTTATATAGTGCCACTAGGGGACGCATCACTGTACAATATAGAATACAAAAAGTCTTGCAAGGGGGACAGTAAATAAATACATAAATAAGTAAGAGCATCATGAAATATACAAGTGCTTGAAACATGTAACATGAGGAAAGAGGTCCCTGCCCTGTAGATCTTACAATCTAATTAGGTGGGTAGCATACCCACAGTCAACAGTCCTATGCTGTGCTGTGCTCAGAGAGATAGGATGAGAGGTTAGATTTAAACTTGTTTATTGAGGTTTCTTGATGTGATTACTGTGTATAAACACATTAACGGGCCATACAATAAACTATCTGGGGCATTGTTCACTAATAGAGCATGTCAGAGGACACATGGACATCCTTAAGACTTGAAGAAAAAGGTTTAGACTTCAAGTTCAGAAAGGGTTTTTCACTGTGAGTACGGTAAAGCTATGGAACTGTCTTCCAGTGGACATTGTTATGGCAGGTTCATTGGTCAGTTTAAAAAAAAAAGTGGATGAGTTTCTGCAAACAAGGAATGTTGCAAGTTACTGGTATTGATACATAAAGTACATAAAGTTGATCCAGGGAAATTTTTTCCCCCTTCATAAATTTGGTGGTTTTTTGAGGATATTGCTAGATGGATTGAACTAGATGGACGTATGTCTTTATTCAACCTCAAATAATATACTACTGTATACCATACCCCCTACACTGGGGTTGAGTCAACCTCAAATCAAAGTGAGAGAAGTACACTAAATCAGTGTATAAAAATGTATCATTGAAACACCATTCAACTTTAATCTATAATCAAACTATCTACTGTATCTGTTTCTGTCTATCTGTTTTAAGTTGTTTTGTCTGTAGTAAAACCTTAGTATTCATAGTAAACTATCGTGTTGGCACTATGCAATATATAAGTGGGTAGAGAGGTGAGTGGGTTAGTGACTCGAGTATAAGCCAAGGTTCTATTTTCAGGCCTGAAAAACTCAGCTTATACTCAAGTTTATATGGTATCTATCTATCTATCTATTTGTTTCTGCAACATGGTAAAATACCTTGTGAAAGTCAATAAGATCTGTAAGCCTTGCATGTCTGTTGGGGTCAACGCCAAGAAAACTGTAATAATCGCCAGATGCATCCACTAAAAAGTGCTTGAAGCCAGTTTGATGACGGTAAGACAGTGCATAGCCCCAAATTTTCTCACTAACTCGAACAAGAAAGGAGCCCTCTGGTTTGTTCATTAATATTTCTTCTGCTTCACCTCGACTTATAATTCCTGATAAAAAGAAAAAAGAAAATTGTAAAAACTGTGTTTAATGCACAACGCATAAAATAATGTAGTAATGTAGGCAGCAAATATGCCAGGAATGAATGGAATATATTAATATATCTATGCTCTAATGAATTGGTGGTGTCATTGTTATGTTAAAGGTACACTATACTCATGCAGTAACCAATAGCTTTTTGGCTCCTCCTTGCCAGATTGGTATGGGGCCCAGAAATCACTTGGCCCCATAGCAAAATGTCAGACACACACACGCCCCATGACAGCATGCCCCCCCAAAACAAATTACCATAGCAGCAATCCCCCCTAAATAATTAAATGAATTAAAAAAAACGCTATAGAAACAAAGCTTGCAAGTTTCAACCTTCTCTAATAGACAACTCCTCTCCACCAGCCTATGCCAAAATAAATGATAAATTCTATCCCTCATGTACTGCACACACTATTGACTCTGTCCATTCTTCCTGGCCTTCTGCTGCTCTTACCCTCTAGTGGAAAAATGTGGCACTGTAAAGAAATCCACACACGGCAGCAGCAGCAGAGTGCATGCTAGCCCAGGAAGCAGAAATACTCCATGGCAGCACAGCGGCAATTTGTTTCATAGGTCAAAGTGTCCCATAGCAACCATTGTTGGACTGGACTGTTGGGGCCCACCAGGAAATCTGAGACCAGGGGCCCACCAGGATGAGTTTAAGGGCCCAACTTAATTTTATTTCTGTATTATAGCTGATGTACATATCTATATTACTCCTACTGACTCCAAATGTTTATTTAAATATATCCCTTACTGTTTCTTTGGCTCTGTATTTAAATTTTAGAAGTTTCCTGTTTCTTGGATGAATGGGCTGTGAACCCACCGGGGGATTCCCCTGTTACCCTGTGGGCCAGTCCGACACTAATAGTAACTGCTATTGTTGCTATGGTGATTCCTATTCCACTGTTAACATGTTGTGCTTTCCTTTATCATAGGATTGAGAGTAGCCAGATAGCAGTCAGTTACTGTATAAGTATATTGTCCCTAGCAATATATAATGCCTGTCAGATTTGCATACTATGCACAGGTTCCAGGCAAAAGAATAAAAATTTTACCTACCCAATACCAGTTCTCTCCAAACAAGGTGTATGCTTTATTCTTGGAGGATACAATTTAGTATAAGAGATCCACTGATTTAGAAAAGAGGAGTGATCATTGTGCACCTCTACATGTTACATTGTATCCTGTAATTGGTGTTTTGTGTATAATGAATAACAAATTACTACACTTGGAGTTCTATGGAGACATATTATCTGTTGTATTTTAACTAACTACTGTACCAACCATTGCAACCAGGTAAAATATGAAAATGCATGCACACAAAAAAGAACTCCATGATAACTCTGATAAACGTATATGAAATGTAATACTCATGTTTCACCAGTATAGGTATTTCATAGTAACACAGTAATGGAGGGAGGATGGTTAGAGAAATATGCTCATCTAGTCCAACCTTTATACCCTACTCATTAACCCTACAGTTGATCCATAGGAAAGTAAATAAATCCCAAGCTGGAAAAAAAAAGGGGAGGGGGGGACTTTTCTGACTCCAAATGACAATCAAAACGGATTCATGGATCAACAAGAACTATATAGATATAGAATAATGTACCCCATTTTTTTTTTTACAGTATAAAGATATTAGAAGTTACCATCGAGTTTCATGGCCCCTATTCCGCTGCTTTTATGTTATTATGGAACTTGTTAATGACTTTCATTAATCTTATATTTATTTATTTTAGGGAATATATTATTCTCTTTTAGATCAGGACTTGGCTTACAGTAGGTGTAAAATTTATGCTGAGTAGAATAGATTAGCATGAAAGTAAAATAGAATCTCACTACCCACAACTAATGA
Source organism: Hymenochirus boettgeri (assembly GCA_019447015.1). NCBI lineage: Eukaryota > Metazoa > Chordata > Amphibia > Anura > Pipidae > Hymenochirus > Hymenochirus boettgeri. The sequence continues at coordinate 89,622,858 of CM033475.1, read as the reverse complement.
AGGGATTTCAGTCAAATTAGGAAGAATAGGTTAATGGGGAACTACATTCCCCAGACAACATTACCTCAATAGAAAGAGCATGTTTGCAAAGATATAAAAAGCTGCGTCTCATCTTCCCCCTTTCCTCTGAATGCTGGGTGATTTATGAAATGAAAGCGTGGATGTAAGAAACAGCATATTAACATTTCTGGTAAAAAAAAGTCTGGGGAATCGAACCTTCCATACTGTGTCTTGCTAAAAGGAAAGCTTTCTACCACTATTCCACAAGAAGAATATTTATATTTTGCTAGGAACATAAGAGAAACAAAAGAAAGCAAGCCTGAGGAGTTGAACCCGTGTCCCAATGGTCTGTTTCCAAAATTGCCACTTTAGCAGCGAGTCACAACTAGACATGCAGAAAAGATGGGTACATATAAAAAACTCCTGCCTTCCGAGTGATATCAGCTCTAAGCGATTCATTAAAAGAGGTGATTCTGTTTTAAAGGGGGGCATTGGTGCATTAAGAAACTAAAGTATTTAGAACAAGAATGGGTTTAAACACAAGATTGCAGTTCCTGTGCATTGCTGTTACTATGGCTGTGAATTGCTGTTGCTGTTTATTGCTTCAGATTGAGTCAATCTTTCTCCTACCTTGGCAGGCGGCCGCGCGATCCGCATCCTCAGTGCGCTTCCGGATGACGTCACTACCCGGCGCCTCTCACTTTGCGGCGCCGAGTAGTGACATCATCCTGAAGCGAGAGGATGTGGAGCGAGGAGCGAGCGGACGCCGGACAAGGTAGGAGAATACCACAGGGACACCAGGGCACACAATACTTACAAATAAGAGTAAAACCTTCTTTATTTGTGCATACTGTATGCACAAATAAAGGAGGATTTACCCCTATTTGCAAGTATTGGCTTCTGCAGATGTTTGAAAACTACAACTCCCAGCAATTAAAGCATGCTGGGAGTTGTAGTTTCCAAACATCTTAAGTGGCAAATACTAGTAGGGGTTACTATGTGGGATTTTTCTCTACCCTCGGTTTATATTCGAGTCAATCGCTTTTTCTCCTTTTTTAGGTAAATCTAGGTACCTCGGTTTATACTCGTGATGGTTTATACACGAGTATATAGGGTAAACTCCAATACTTAAATATATTTTCTCTAAACCATGATAGCAAGATAGTAAAGCAAATAATTGATGGATCAACGTAAGCTTAAAGAGCAACTGTGGTCTTTTAGCAAGTAAGGTTTAATAAGCCTTTCCTTTAAAATGAGCCCTGGATCATTTCTCTGGCTGCAGCCTGAGATATTATATTGCGGTTAATGTTCAAATGTCTTGCTTCCAGTAGATCGAGTGACATATAACTTAATGATTGGGAAAAAGTACCTACACAGATATAAAAAGAAAATTTGACAGTTGAGAAATTGAACATTTTAATGCAGACAGAGGCTGATCACATGACTAAAAAGCTAGTCATATCGCTAAAAACAGGAAGTGTTCAAGCATGAATTACTATTGCTGACTCTTTCCAACAATTACTTCTCACAAAGTTTACCTAGAGATGTGATGAAGGGTTAATTTATAAGGTGCAATGGAAGGCTTTTTATATAACCTTTACTATTTTAGAAAAATTGGAGACCACAGTTACCATTTAATAAGAATAAACTGATACGTACAAATGTATAATGCAGATGGGATCTGTGCCCAACTCCCGGGAAGATTTCTGGATTTTGGGACTCATTTTCGAGGGTTACCAAAATGTTCGAGATTATTTTCAGGGGGTTAATGAAAAAAACCTTGTACATTTGGTAACCCTTAAAAATGCGGTCCAAATCCTCAAAAATATGTTCCATTTTCGGATCTATGGGATCTGTAAATCCAAAATTGGAACAAAACTTACTAGTTTCGGCCATCCCTACAGACTACAACACATTATTAGCCTGAAGTGATTATTAAAAAAAATATGATTGTAAATTAAAAGTTCAAAACTTTCATTTAAAATGTTATGATTGTAAAATTGTTATATTGAGTAATTAACTTATTGCAGTAAGCGGAATAACATTTCCATCCATCCAACCAATCCTCTGCCTCATTACACAGCTTTGTATTATGTGAAAAAAAACAATCATTAACCTAGCACATCAATGGTCTTCATTGTACATGCTGAGCAAACAGAAATTTGCTTTCCAATTTGTGACACTGTCTTATTAAGTCTCATGAGTACCTGTCAAAGTTCATGTTCTAATTAAGTGGAATTTAAAACAGAGCCTGCTATCTAGAAAAACATATTGTAATCAAAATTCTTGTTCAAATATGGCACGAACCTGCTCATATACAGGAGAGAAAAAATGTCAACTGTAATAGGCTTGCTTAAAATAAGTATAATAACCCTAAACAGTATGTAGGTTTCTTTATCTTTACATTGATATTGTAATAATTAGTAGATCAATGTAAACTAACAAATAACAAAATGCACAAACATTCATAACACTGCTTTTTTGTCTCCTTATTAAACTAACAGGAAGATCGGAAAAAAAGTTCTTATTGTTAAAAATGGTGCTAATGTTGCCCCAACCAATCAGATGTTAGCTTTCAACGGTTTAATAAGATCTGATTGGTTGGGGCAAAATTAGCACCATTTTTAACAATAAGAACTTTTATTGAATGCCCCTGTAAATGTATTAGTTTACCTGATTAAAGGGTAACTATGGTCTGCCACTGCCCTGTATTCAAACAAGCCTTGGATGATGATTAGTTGGGGCAAAATTAGCACCATTTTTAACAATAAGAACTTTTATTAAATGTCCCTATAAATGTATTAGTTTACCAGATTAAAGGGTAACTATGGTCTGTCACTGCCCTGTATTTAAACAAGCCTAAGATGGTGTTTCTAGCTTTTCTGTTAGAAAAGCTGCAGAAGGGACCGGACTGGTAGATACTCAGTTATTGGCTGAGTTTCAGCTAATCACTGATCGGCTGCCAGTTCATCCCCTTCTGCTGCTTCCACGATCGGAATAAGCTGCAGAAGGAGGGAGAAGGATGGTTACCATAGGTTATGGGGCATATAGGTTATGGGGCATTTCATTTCAAGATACTCGTTGTTTTACAAAATTAAAGTTTGTGCACGGAACAGCAGCAGGAGGGAGGTAGAAGGTAAGGAACCCCACTGTACATGCCAGAAACCTCTAGGAGGAACTGTTAGAGACAGAAACTGATTACACCAGGAAATCCTCCTACTCTTCAGTTTCCTGAACTGTATTTTAGCCATATGCAGCAGATGAGAAAGGTACGTTTCATTGCTCAGCATTGGGCCAAATTTCAGTTGGGGGTTGTACATTCCCTTTAAGTTAAAGTTACACTTCCTTGTCTGTCTAAGTCTGTGGCCAGCACACGATGAGCTATTTAAAATCTCCACTCCAAAATAATCTATCTTTTCTAAAGCTAGTTACAGACCTGCAACCATTATATGTATTTTCCTTTGCCTATGGACCCCTTAGGGAGAGAGAACAATCCTTTCCAGACTTTTTATAGCTTTAAAAACTGGTTAAGATATTTGGAGGGCTTATGGTGCAGCTGATGATGCTCTACTGTATACCAGCAGTAGGATACAAGTGTATATGCTCACACCTCAGACTTGGGGGCAGACCAATGTGCTGGTCATATCACAGCTCACAGTGCTAGAAAAAAACACTACTTGTTATCCTGCTCTAAAGCTGGATAGATTGCAGCTAAAAGCATGATCCTGGAGGTACTTTAAAAGCATGAGCATGCTTGTTGGTCCTATGCTTCTACACAAAATGGGATCATACATAGAGAAAGGAGTCTATATCTGAAATGACGGTATCCAATGATTGTCAATGTTAAATGTATGTGTCCTATAACATAAAGCCAAAAACACGTTTATGTCTTTCACAAATGTAAAACCTTATGCTTTTAGTATCACAATATTTAGACCGGTCTAAACGTAATCTCCTGTATTGGATAGACAAATAAAAGAATAACGTCTTAGGCTGGGTACACATGGGGCAAGATTTGTCTTGAGTGACCATTCGCCAGTATAAAGCAGCCACTTGGGACAAACCACTGTCGGTTGCACCAATAATAGCTGTTCCAACAGTTAACCTAGACCGATAGGGTCCATATGATTTACTCAAATGATGTGCAAGTGCTGCAAGCAGACCTAGATAGATTATCAAAATGGGCAGCAGAATGGCAGATGAGATTTAATGTTGATAAATGTAAGGTGATGCATTTGGGATTTAATAATCCCTGTGCCACCTACACCATAAATAACTCTGTGTTAAATGCATCTGTAATGGAAAAAGATTTGGGGGTTCTGGTAGATAACAGACTTAGCTATAGCAAACAATGCCAAGTAGCAACGGCTAGAGCTAGCAAGATATTGTCTTGTATAAAGAGGGGAATAGATTCAAGAGAGAAAAATATTATTCTCCCTCTTTACAAGGCACTCGTAAGGCCTCATTTGGAATATGCGGTGCAGTTTTGGAATCCCATATACAAAAGGTAAATCTTCGAAATTGAGGCAGTTCAGAGAAGGGAAACCAAATTAATAAGGATAATGGAGGGGCTTGAATATGCAGGCAGATTAGACAAGTTAGGGCTGTTTACATTGGAGAAGCGACGTTTGCGTGGGGACATGATAACCTTATACAAATATATTAATGGGCCATACAATGAACTCTCTGATGCATTGTTTACTAATAGGTCATATCAGAGGACACGTGGACATCCTTTAAGATTGGAAGAAAAGAAGTTTCATCTTCAGGTTAGGAAAGGTTTCTTTACAGTGAGAACGGTGAAACTGTGGAACTGTCTTTCAGCAGAAGTGGTAATGGCAAGTTCATTGAATAGCTTTAAAAAAGGCCTGCATAAATTTCTAAAACTAAAAAATATTGAGAATTACTGGTATTAATGCATATAGATCTGGTTGATCCAGGGATATTTTCCGATTGCCGTTTGGAGTCAGGAAGGAATTTTTTTCCCCTTTTTAGCTGGTTTTTTTTTGCCTTCCTCTGGATCAACTGTTAGGTAGGGTTAAAAAAAAAAAAAAAAAAGAGGGTGAATAAGTTGGACTTGATGGACGTATGTCTTTATTCAACCTTAATTACTATGAACTATGAACTATACTACACAGCTCATAGAATGCATTTAGGATTTAGATTAAAGTGATTCCTTATACAAGTGTTTTTGAGTGTTTTATATTATATTTTTTTATATTAGTTGTCATTTTTTTCTCTAGGGCTTTACTTTTTCACATAGAGAGAGCTAAATGAAGTAAGTATATCATATAGAAGTATGCCCTTTTATATAGGAGATCATGTACCCTGAACTGTAAATTATAAGGATATTCGAAGTCACCGAGGACCTGCGACCTTGTGCTTTTATAAGGTCACGGAACTCCGAACTACCCCTTTGTGGCTTCTGGTTTGCTTCTCTTCGTAGAACTGTAAGATTATAAGGATATAATCTTACAGTTCCTCCCATAGAAATCCACTACAGGGTAGGTTATATACTTATAATCCACCCCTTCATTGGACTGCAATGCATTCCATCTGTAAATAATAACTTTATAATCAGCACGCTACTATGTAGTAATGCGGCTATGGGCGTCCGCAGAAAGTTTTCCAGAGGGGGGCAAAGAGAAGAATGCGGCGTGTCTAGTACACCGCTGGGAAATTTGGGCGTGGTCTATTGTGTGGGTGTGGTTTCCACATTGTGAATATGGCTTTGACACACCCATGGGATGTTTGAGGAAACCGCTAAAAAAAAAATAAGCAACTACAACTAGGTATAAATGATATGAATACATTTTTATCCCCCCATGATTGCAACTTATACAGTAGCTCCCAACAATGGTTCAAATGATCTAGTTGATGGTTGAACTACAGTTTCCAGGATACCTTTCTGGATTAATTCACATTAATTGGACAAACAATGGAGCCATGTTTGAAATTAAATCAACCTGTTTCATCACAATATAAATAATAATTACTTTTAAAACTCTCAGTGTAAGGGTGTGTTACCTTACAAAATGGGTCATTTCAAGACAGTTTTAAAAGTTTGAATTTAAACTTTCCCTTATTAGTTCTAATTGGTTTTATTCTTCTCTCTTCACTCTTCTTCAGAGATCCCTCATTAATTCTTTCATATAATAGTACAAAATTTCCAGGGCCCTATATAGTATAATAATGGCCTGGTGAACTGGATAAACAAGTGGGCATGGAGGGCTGATGCCTTGTGAACTGGAGGAGGGCTGACTTAATGCTGTATGGTGAACTGCAGGAGGACTGGCTTGATTCTGTCTGGTGAACTGCAGTAGGGCTGACTTGAATGTCTGGTGAACTGCAGGAGGGTTAACTTGACTGTCTGGTGAACTGCAGGAGGGCTGACTTGACTCAGGGGAACTGCAGGAGGGCTGACATGACTGTCTGGTGAACTGCAGGTGGGCTGACTTGAATGTTTAGGGAACTACAGGAGGTTTGACTTAATGCAGCCTTTTGATTTCCTTGTTTTGACTTCAGACAGATACTGTATACAGATAAAGAAATATACAAAGAGTGACAAATAGAGAGCCAGGCAAAGAGACAGATAGTGAGAAAAAGAGAGAGACACAGAGATAGACAGATAGAGAGGTAGTTCCATACCTGGCTATTTTCCTGGCACTAACTCCTCTCATGCAACTTTAGAAAGACAAGGGAAAACTCCTCCACACCTGACCACCCCAGTGCAGTATTTCTGGCCTGGCCAGCCACCCCCCTTCTCTCTACAGCATTAGGATGCCTCCCCTGCACCACAGACACCAAGGCGTCAAAGAATTTGGCCAACCATCATCTATCCCTACAATCACTCCTGCTGGCCAATCAGATGCCTCTCCAGCAGCACGGACTGGGTAAATGAAAAAAAAAAGAAATAAGATGGACCTGTAGCCACCCCAAGCCAGGATGAAATTCCAGGGGGGGCCAAATGCCCCACCTTGCCTCTATGTGCGGATGCCGATGAACGCGATGCCCAGAAGTGGGTCCCCCTCTCCTCTACCCCATGTTCACTTCCCCCACCTCTGTTCTCCCCCTCCCTTTAGGCTCACCATCTTGCCACATTCTGCATCTGTCGCACCAATGTGGCTGCCATGGCTCCTACTCTTCCTTTTACATACTGCACAGAGCCTACTCAATTGCGCAAATGACTTCTGAATCACTTGCACGATTGATCAGCCCTGTGCAGGATGTAAATTAAAGAGGAGGAGCTGTGGCAGCCACAGTGGTGCAGCAGGGGCAGAATGGATTGGGAGGCAATGCAAGGATGGTGAACCTAAAGCAGGGGGTGGTGGTGCTGGGGAAACAGAGATAAGTATATGATGGGGGGGGCAGTTGTCATTGCACAGCGGCCAGGTATGTACTTAAATAAGAGGGTGGATTATAATAGATAATGCACCCCCCTCGAAAAAGTATTAAAATATTAGAAGTTGCCTTGGAGTTCTTGGAGTTCTAATACCCTTCTAATTTACAGTAGGGGTTCATTATCTATTCTATAATAATATATAATAGTCACTTGGTTATATCATGGATCATGTGATCACTGACAAAAAAAATGCCTTGAGAGAGAGAAAAATAATACCATAACAATACAATCAATAAATAAATACAGTAAGTGAATAAAACCAAATGCATCAGAATCACACAACCTTTGCAGAACCACTCCTGCACCATGTACAATGGTACTAAATAAAAAAGGCAAAGCAAACAAAAACTACTATATTATACAATAGGTAACATACCCCTGGGTAATACAAGAGAACAAAAAGCAACTATTGAGTTATATTACTTGAATAAAAGCAGGTGCATTGTGAATTCTTATACTTCACAATAAAAGTACATTTTCCCTTATAAATTACATGAACAAATTGTAGGGTAGCAAGGAGAAAGAAGCAGTAGCAGCCACAGCTGGGAAAGCACTGTGAGTCAAGCAAAAATAAAGTACCTGTCAGACAATTCTGAAATCTTGCAGCCTTCTTTAAATCTTCCACTTATTTGCTGGAAATCCTTTTAGTCAAAGGCATTTCCTGATAATATTTATTTTTATTTTATTATTAAGTAAGTACTACCAGGATTATTTAACGAGAGGGGCATAAATTTGCCTGTGCTGTATTTTTGTAGTAACCAATCAGATGTTAACTTTAAACTCATCTACTACATTTAAAAAACATTCGATAACATCTGATTGGTTGCAGCAGATAAACAGCATGGGCAAATTTTGCATCCCTTAAATATTAAATAGGCTCTGGTTGTGGGCAGAGCGGTTCAAGAATGGGGGTTGGCAACACAAAGCTTCCTGTCACCCATAGAGATGAATAAAATCAGCTAGTCTGTTTCACTTGATGTTCTGCCAGATCAGTGACTTCTCTAAACCTGCAGTTTCACCTCAACACCATTTTCTTACAAGATGGCCGTCCACTGAAAACTCACCTTCCTACATTACTGCATCTTCCTCCCGCCGTTCGTGCGACATCAGAAAAACCACCTGGTCCAAATTTTTTTTTGCAACAGACTTATCATAAAATGAATGGAACATTCCAGGACTCTATTTAATGTCTAATCTGTGTATAGTCTGCATTAGTATAGAAAATAAAGCACAGGATAATTTATAGAGAAATAACACTTTACATTATTTTATCCAATTATCAGAATGCTTTTTTTTGTTCTAAAACTGTTTGATCTACATAATTGGTGATAGCTGTTTCCAGTCACCCTCTTTAATTAGCAACATATTAGTATGTCTTTGATGTAAAAGAGCTCTGTGATATTAATAACTGTTCTATGACACTGAAATGAATCTGTTTTATTTTGCACGTTTTGATCAATAGTTTGATTTATTGTAATGACTATTAAATGTGTCCCCATTGGTTCAGTAAGAAAACAATGTATTTTTATTTAGGATTTTATGTGTTATTAAAACAGAAGTGTTCATTTCCTGTATTTCTTTAAAATCTACTCATAAGTTAACGATTATTTGTTTTTCATTTATGAAAAAAAGAACCAACAAAAGCAGAAACAAAAGTTTCTCACTGAAGAAGACTCAGCTGTTAAAACCTGTTGTCGTTTGTCTACCAGCTCTCACTACGCCACACATTTGGATGCTGAGGGAGGTCACCCACCAAAGCCCCTAATAGGCTGAGGCCAGCAGTCTGAATAAGTATAACCTAAAGTATGCCATTAGGTGGGAAAATAAATTTATTTAAGGGAGGAGCTCTGCTAACCCTACAGGCTCACACAGTTTTGGTGCCAGTTGCAGGAAGGGCATTACTGCTACAGCTGAGAATGGCTACAGAATAAAAAGGGATATCATGGCTACGACACTTCATCTCACAATCCAAACATTACAACCTGGTACATCAAGTGCCCTACTTCCCCAGAACCAACCTGACTATCTACCACTAGCGGTGACCCCTCATAAAAAGCCCCAGAAAACCGAGGCCTCCACAAAGACTCAGCCCAAGTCCTCCCACTAAAAGAGGTCAAAAGCATATCCCAAATAGCCGCAGCACAAGAACAGGCCACCATCGCTGCTGCAACCCATGTAAACTCCCCTCTCCTTCACAGTCTACTCACTCAGACACACATCTGACTGGTCCTTTGTGCAGCACAATGACTGCACCAACAACCGGAATTACATTGACTATCAGAACTCCCGGTATTCAAGATCCGCAAACCGGAACACCCCTCCTGCAGTGACCTACATACCTCTCACCCCTCCACAAGGTCCATCAGCTCACAACACCTACATACGTGAACACAGCGTGGATGCTGCAGTTGAGAGGAACCAGAGGCCGACATCTTGGATCTCATCACCAGTGATAGCTGACTGCCCTTCCACAAAAGATGTCCACACCTCACAAGCAGCCGAAACCAAAAGGATGCCTCAGATCCCAGAAGCTCCATCCACCGAACATCACATGGCGAGTCTGAATGTGGGAGGGTATGGGGACAGTACAGCAACCCCACTGTCCACCCCCACTAACAATTACCCCCATTCTGAACTATAAAACATCCTAGAACAACTGCTACAAAACCTACACCATGCCCCTCCTGCTGCTTATACCCCTCATAACTCAGTCAGAGACATGAACAACAACAGAAATCCAGCCAGCAGAAGGTACAGCCAAGCAAGCAGGGGTAGTGAAAGAGGTTCCAATGACTTTGAACAAATGAGTATGTCAACTAGACAAAGTTTACCCCATTCTAGACTATCAGACCCATTATGTGAAGCTGCATAAGTTAGAAGGTGCAGTTAGAAGGTGCAGTTAGAAAAAAGATTCAGTTGATAAACCACTACATAAACCATACAAATCAGTCGAAAAGCAAAAAACACACACACCAATCAATTAATAACTGCATTCATGGTTTCATAGTATATACCAGTGTCATCTGCAAAAAATTCCCTAATCCAGAGGTTTCCCTCCGTCTGCCGCTGTATGGCTGCCAAAAAAACATGCCAAGACATGAGCCTCTGGCTCATTACCATGACCCCAGGCAGGCCTTTAGCTCACCACCCCTTTCATGGCACCTCCAGTGCACACAGGAAGTCAAACTAGGATGCATGGCAGAGCCTTTCAATAGTCTTCCCATATACAACCTGCGCATATCCCCCCTGGGTATCATCCCTAAAAAACCTGGGAAATACAGAATCATACACCACCTCTCTTACCCAGCAGAAACTAATGACGGGATTGACAAGGAGGAAAGTTACATCCTTTACGTTTCACTTGACAGAGCATTAGAATTGGCTAGAGAAGAAGGCCCTGGGGCACTTTTAGCAAAGTCAGACATTCAATCTGCCTTTAGACTGCTCTCAGTCCACCAAAAATGTTTCCACCTCCTGGGATGCCGACTTGGAAATAAATACTTTGTTGACATGTGCCTGCCCATGGGTTGCTCTATCTCTTGCTACTTCTTCGAAGTCTTCAGTACTTTCTTAGACTGGACTGTTCAAGTTCAATCTCAGCTCCCTTCTGTCACCCATTACCTGGACGACTTCCTCTCTGTCGGTCCCAGTTTCTCAAATCACTGCTCAACCCTCCTACGAGTCTTTAGGGAGACACTGGCTGACTTTGGAGTCAAGATGGAAGGGCCCACTATCTCCCTGAAGTTTCTAAGAAATAAATACAACAGAAAGAATATTTTAACTCTCAAACAATAAACTGGAAGAGCTATCTTAGAGATATCTCTTAAAGATTACAACAGCAAAAAAGATTACTACTAAAGGGTATCTACACTGGTAAACCCCCCTTTTTTCTATTCAGTTGTATTGAAAAACGGGGGGGAACCTCACATTCTTCAATAAAACCTTCAGAAGCTGGGAACGAAGGGAAGGAACTTACCGAACATTCTTGCTCCTCCTCCGCTTCACCTGACAGGTCCTGATGTACTCTGTACTATATGGGACCTGTCAGATGAAACGGGGGTAAGTTCCTTCCCTTTGTTCCTGGCTTCTGAAGGTTTTATTGAAGAACAGGAGCTAAGATACAGCTCCTTTACCTTCCATTCTTTAATGAAACTGAATAGAAAAATGTGTTTTACCAGTGGAGATACCCTTTAAACAACTACAATTCCTACTGGATAATCTAATATTCGCATGTATGATATTTCCCATGGGAAGAGTCTTTTGCAGAAGACTCTCTTTAGCTACAAAAGGCCTTAAAGCCCCCATCACCACATACGAATAATTAAAAGACAATATAAAAACATGGCAGTATTTCTTAAATAGCTACAAAGGTAGTACTTATTGGCAATATACAGAAATAGACAATTCCAAACTTCAATTACATACAGATGCATCAGGAAGCATAGGAATTAGCTCCTTTTATGCAAGGCATTGGTGCACCTGTCGTTGGCCTAGAGTTTTTGCTCAGAGTCCCCTCATTCACAACATCACCTTTTTATAGCTATTTTCCATATTATTATCTATTCATTTATGGGGCCAAAAATTTTGCAACAAACAAATAGTTTTCCGATTCGACAACATGGCAGAAGTCACAGTGGTAAACCTCTTTCTCTCCGGCAGTACTAGTACTGTTAAGAGAATTAGGGCCCTGTTTATAAAAGATTGATATCGTTATCGAAAAAATAACGATCGTTATCGTAAAATTGCGATCGTTATCAGAAAATACAGATTGTTATCAGAAAATACAGATCGTTATTTTACGATAACGATCATTATTTTATAAATAGGGCTCTTAGTCCTGTTGTGCCTCATCCTTAATATATGGTTTAATGCCAAACATGTACCAGGGGTTGATAATCGCATAGTCGATGACCCTCTCACGTTTCCAACGAAGAGCTAATAGGAGCTCTTTGGTCTAGTGCCAATGGCCAACCACCAAGGTCTGTGTGTGCCGCTTTACTTGTGGACGCAAGTTTCTGAGAACTGCATGGACTCATAGAAAATTCTCTCTCACGTCTCTCACGTCTCTCACGTTCCACCTGACGTGGCTTGTACCTTCCCGATGGTGCGGAGACTCCTGAAGATATGTTAGCTAGCACCTTTGCATTTATTAAGTTAAGTTAACTCTTGTTCCATACATCATGGTTGCAGCCAAGTTAGAATCCAAAATATACAGGTCTCATATGCAAGTACAGTCAGCCAATGGAATTCACATTTGCCACTTCCCCTAACACTATACTATAATAACATAAACATATACCGGTTAACAATAATAACAAAAACCAGATGCTGATAACACTTATTAAAATGAGTAAGATATATACCAGTGGTGGAAATACCACCACTGCGACAGGGGGTGGGAGCTAAGAGGGCCCGCACCAAAGACCGGAACCAAACTGGAAGTTCAGTTCCGTCTTTTTAAACAGTTGATCACACATATTTTTAATTCATATGTTCAATCAGGGGCCCGGGATCCAAACTCGTGGGGGGCCCGGAACCCTGCAGTTAAGCCCCTGATACATACTATAAGAAAATATCTTAATCTGTATCCAGCAGCACCCAGATAAAGTCACATACTCTTTATGGTACTGGCTACTCCCACCTGTTTTTCTCTAAAGATTTAAATACATTTTTGCACAAAAAAAATTCCCAGCCACTAATGTTGAATCCTCGTTTCAAAACAAACCCTGTTATGATTCAAAGGGCAAGTTTTGGAAATCCTTAAATTCCGTAGATGCAATGGATTTTTCTAAAACTTTGAAACTCTGAACTTCAAAAATTTTAAATTTTAATTTTAGAAAATCTAAAATGACATTCTAAAAATGTTAAACTCCTATAGAGAATTTAAAAAAATGCTATTAAATACATTTGTGATTAAAAAAAAAATTGGATTTTTGCAATTAGTGAACTTAAATTCTGCAGAACCGCTAATGCTTGTGACAAAAATCACAGGCAGTTTTATAAGTGAAATTGCCAGGGCCATAACTTGGGGCAGACCTTAACCTGTCCCTGCTAAATAAATAAAAAAAAATTGTCTTTATAGAATTTTATAAAAATGTACATTTAGTGAGCAAGTCCTTCCTTGAAATGAAAATGACAGGTCTGCCATTGACCCATTCTACCCCCTCAGGGGCCTTGCCTTGCCTCTTTAACAAGAAAAGTCACAATGTAGTTTTTCACTAATATATAGTTATTTATGACTGACTAAATCCATTACTTTTTAGGCTGTGGTAGTCTTGGTGTACATATTTACAATGAACAGCATGATGTGTAAATAGAGAAAAGTTTTCTAGCAAGGCAATCAGTGCAAAGCATTAGCACATACAATTAAACCCTTCATTAACTAAACAAAGGACTGAATTATATATTTCCACATACTATTAATACAATAAGCCAATAGCAGCTTAAGGTGTATGCTGTCTGACAACTCTATTATAGCATTAGAACCAGAGGAATCATTGTTAAGAAAAAAACTACAAATAAAATGAATGAGCATTTGCTACAGAGGAGATGGACCTGTTAGAGATGTTAGTCTGTGTCCTTCAATGTGCCCTTCATCTAAACATTAATAAGTGGCGCTGACACAAATGTTTCATTTAGAGTTTGTTAGTGCAGTTTGATGGATGGCAGTTTTTCCAGAGGTGTGAATTCAAGGAAGAACTAAAATTTTCTTGGAAACATCACATATGCAGGTGTCAGCAGACTGATTACTTGTGAAGGTTTTGTGTTGGTCTACATGATTTAGTGACTTTCCATCAAGCAGATCTTACTATAGATCCCTACAGTTCGTGGTTGTAAATATTATTGCGATCAGAATCAACTGCATGGAAGGCTGACAGCTGCTATTTGGTTACTGACTTTGTATATTTTAAAGAAATATTTATTTTGCAGAGAATAGAATTGGAAACATTTGAAATTGTATAGAGTTTTGTTGATGATAATTCATGTTCTTTTACATCTATTATCTATAATCTTTTTCCTGGGAAAAGTCTGTGCCATGGATTTCCACATGAGAACCACATGCAGTCAATGGACAAGGATGGATATGCTGAAGGCCAAATAGATAACTATAAAACAATAGTCAATAGTATAAATACAAGGCATCACTGATAGAGAGCTCAAGGAAACAAGTGCATATTATGCATCCCACCCTGCAATTTGAGTCTTCTGAGCAGGGTGGGGGAGGGTTGTGGCGGCTTAAAGGGGGCATGACAGGGAGGAGATTTAATGTGGATTTATAAAGCGCCAACATTTTCGTAATGCTTTACAATGACATATACACATACAAACACATTTATTTGACACATACAACCTATTAGTATGTCTTTATGATTGTGGGGGAAAACGGAGTGCCCGGAGGAAACCCACCCAAGCACGAGGAGAACATACAACCTCCTTGCATATGTGTCCAAGGGTGGATTCGAACTCTGGCTAGCACTGATGCCTTGCAGCGCTGAAGTCCTATGAGCCACTGTGCTGACATTCTATTTAAAGGAGAACTAAAGCTCGAGACAACATTGTCCCAATAGACAGAGCACATTCACAAGCATACAACAAGCTGTGTCTCACCTCTCCCTCTGCAGTGGCCATTGGGTGATTTATGAAAATAACCTGTGAGTACTAGGGGTCAGCCCCCACAATCCACCTTAGCTGGGTAAACCCCCAGCTAAGTGTCTGCGTACAGGCACATACTCTGTAGTGCTCAACAGATCATGTTAGCATACACTGGAAGACAAAAGACTGCCTCAAAAAGGCCCCCTAAAAAAAGCACAATCCACTTAAGGATCCTTCAAAAATCAGCTTTATTGAACACAATAACCCCTCCACATCACACTGTTAAACAATATTACACATGCGCGTTTCATCTGTATTACCGTATCAACGCAGGCTTCGTCAGGGATTCAAAGCCTGTTGGAGTGTGTCATCAGAGTACCGGCATTATCGGTGTTTGTCCGGCATGCTAGTGGAATATCGGGACTTGTAAATTTGGACATTAGGTAGCAGTCCAGTTCTATTTTTAGCTGGCTGGCAGGTTATCCTTTTTCTTCTCTGGGGGATGGTATCTTTCTTTATCTCTGGGGACCCTCAGAGTTGGGGGCAATTTTATATTGATTTTATGTGTGATATTGTGTAACAGTGTGAGGGGTTATTGTGTTTAATAAAGCTGATTTTTGTAGGATCCTCAAGTGGATTGTGCTTTTTTAGGGGACCTTTTTGAGTCAGTCTTTTGTCTTCCAGTATATGCTAAGTTTTATCTAACCTCTGAGCACTGAATTATTATATGCGTTCCATAGGACTTACCCATTGAGTATGGTGCACTTATCTATGTATTATGTATATCATCTATGTATTATGTATATCTGTCAGGAAAGTGTATAGTGACTTTGCAAGAATGGGTTAACTATTCGTATTAGTTCTTAGGACCAATAAAAATTCCATTCCACCCTGGAACAGTCCTATTGTTTATATTACGATTAGTGAAGCATGGAACCAGATCTTCTTTTCTAGACAATGTGGAGCCGAACCATGTATCTGGAATTCTCTTCAGCTAGGGGTCTGGTGGGTACTAAGAGGTCATTTTAAGGACAAGTCATACATGTAAAATAATGGTATTTCGGTATTGGAATGTGTAAGACAGAAACCAAGGTTATATTTGTAAATATAATAATATGCCCATTAATAGGATACCCAACATGGAGCCCTTATTCCCTTGCCAAGGTGAGATATTAATATCTGGGGAAATATGGATAACACACAGGTCATGTTTGGTATTGGAGGAATTGATAATTAATAAAGGAGAGGAATATGTGATCAATATCCCAATACAATGTACATATCTACATTTATATGGAGTCTGCCTAACTGAGGGGGAATGAATGCTTTTGGCTAGTCGTAAATTTGGACATTCCTGGACACTCCCACCTCATGAGGAGGGCGTAGTTCAACAAATAGTTTAAAAGTCCTTGTAGTCCAAAATAATGTTGTTCATACTTTGGGGACATGCTAAAACGTGTGTATGGACCCAATGTTTCATCCTGCCCCAGGACACAGGACTTCTTCTAGTGAGTAGGGTCTGAATATTTTAGCCTTTCTTATTTTATATAACTGTTGTACCTATTGTATGTCATTTTATTGTAACACCATTTTATTTATTTTGTATTATATGCACTGTCCACCTTTTGGAATATTAAATCTAAAATTTAATAAGTTTTGTCTTTGATGCTCTAAAAGAACTCAGTTAGCCTCTGATAAGTTTTATGTGTTTGAATGGAGTGTGCAGTGTAAATGCTAATTAACTCTGTGACTGCTTGTGAAGGACTGATGCTAATAACCAGTTAGTTGCTGGAGTGAATGGTGTAGTGTTAGCCATTTAGCTGCCAGGACAGGGGTGTGCATAGTCAGTGAGAGTCAAGAGTGGGTTTTTGGGGCGTCTTTAAGGCCGTAACTAAAGTGGTGGCAGCGATACCGATTAATTAGTCAGATCACGTGCCCAGCGAACTGGCGTTCGTGACAAATTGGCTGGCAGCGGTGGGATAAATTATTTTTTATTAGAGCATTAGTGCTTGGATTAAGTTATTTAAACCTTGTACTAAAGAACTGTATCCTTGCGAGGGTATCAGTCTTCAAAGACAAACTCAGTGCATTTTTTTTTTAAAAGACATACGTACAAACAGTTTTTCCCTTCCTTCTCTGTTTTTCTTTCCTATCTTTTATTTGGCAAGGTTAGCTGAGGATGGCAACCTTTTACAAGAGACAAACCAAGGAGGTCCTGATCAATTTCTGTGAGGAAAGAGGTATTGATGTCCTGGACAAGTCCAAGGAGCTGCTGATAAGGGCATTGTTGGAGAGTGACCAGGAGCAGCAGAACTACACAACTGAGTCGGGAAGCGATGTGGATTTCGCTATCCCAGAGAGGACTGTTAACCTTGGATTTTCTCAGCATCAGAATACCACAGTGCAGGAAGACGGTAATTCTTCCCTGCAAAAGGATTTACAATTGTTGGGTTCAGATGACCCCCAGCTACGTCTTCAATTGATCTTGCAGCATCAGGAGAGGGAGGCAGCCGCAGCAGCAGCTGAGAGAGCTGAACGGCAAGCCCAGCGTGAAATGGAAGCCGCAGCAGCGGAGAGGCAAGCGCAGAGGGAAGCGGAAGCCGCAGACCGTGCGTTTCAACTGGAGTTAGCAAAGCTCCAGCACCAGACCCAGTCTCCACAGTCCAGTGAGTCCAGAGAGGGTCCGTTTGCTTTGCATGGTTCACCCAAGTTTCCTGTCATGGACAATGATAGCAATTTGGACACTTTTTTGTTGAGTTTTGAGAAGTGCTGCAGACAGTATCAGTTGCCACTGGAGCAGTGGGCAAGATACTTGACACCTGGATTAAAAGGCAAAGCCTTAGATGCCTTTGTTGACCTACCACCAGAGATTGATGGGGACTATGAGGCTTTGAAACAGGCTCTGATTAAGAAGTTTAACCTCACGCCAGAGGTGTATTGCAAAAAGGTCCAACTGACAGCTACTCAGATGTTGTGAGTAATCTGAGAACCAGTTTTCGCCAGTGGATTAAAGGACTGTCGGTTACCAAATTTGAGGAGCTGGAGGATCTTATGGTAATGGATCAGTTCCTTAACATCTGTCCTGGAGATGTGCGACAGTTTGTATTGGATCGGGAGCCAAAAACAGCGCAAAAAGCAGCAGAAGTCACAGACACCTATGCAGCCAACAGGGTGCCAACATATCCAAAAGGTCCAACGTTACAAAGATCACCAAGCTGGAAGGATCGTCACCACAGGGAAGCCGCACCGCAGAATGTCAAGGCGGGTGAGAATTTGTCTGAAAGGCCCAGTGTGAGCGTAAACCATGGAGATCCACGCAGATGTTTTATATGTAACCAGACGGGACATGTAAGAGCTTCCTGTCCAGAAAGAAAGGGACCAGTGTCACCAGTCAATCCTGTGGTAATGCTCGTATCTGGTAAGACAGAGAATTTATGTCATCATATGCAGACTGTGACTGTGGGAGTTAAAGTTACCCAGGGGTTACGGGACTCAGGAGCTAACTTGTCTCTGGTGCGCCCAGAGATGATTAACTTTGGGGACATTATTCCTGGGAAGACTTTATTGGTAAAGGGAGTGGGTGAGAGTCATCCACGGGTACCTGTGGCTAATGTTTACTTGGATTGGGGTGTGGGGAGAGGTCTGAGGGAAGTGGGGATATCCAATGAAATTCCTGTCAATGTGTTATTGGGGAATGATTTGGGGAGAATGGTCTCTGCTTTTGTGCCAAATGATCCGGTCTCACTAAGTCCAGCCGCGCTGGAGTGTGACCACCCACTGCAATCAGTAAAGGGAACAGGTAACAAGGGGCAAGGTAACTGGGAGGGAGGGCTGAGAGACCAGAGCAGATGTCCATCAGTGCCAGAACCAGTATTGCCTAACTGTGTTAATGGAAAGAGAAAGGGGGATCCCCCAGTTCACTCTCTGGTTGAGTCAGGTATAGTACCTGTAGGTAGGGATTGTCACAGTAGCTGGGAGGGAGGGCTGAGAGACCAGAGAGGGTGTCAGTCAGTGCCAGAACCAGTACTGTCTACATGTGTGAATGTAAAGGGTGAGGAAAGGTATCCCCAGGGTGATGTTCTGGGTAAAGTACCTGTAGTAGAGAGGGATTTCCAGGGTAGGATCCCTGATCCTGTGCCCAATCTGCCTGAGGTCCTGGATAGCAGTCAGGAATTAGTACAGGAGTGTGTGGGGCAGGTGGTAAGGACTCAAAGCAGGGTCCTAATGGATGTTTCCACTCAGACTGAGGGAGAAGAGGGTAGCTGTGGGCATGCGGTAGCGCCAGTACCAGTTCAGTGGTGGGTGGAGAAGAAAGGGTAAGGGTTAAAGAGGGACAGCTAACAGAGCTAGGAGTGTCCCAGGTAGATGGAAAGAAGGTAGCTATCCCTGAGGACAAAACCATACCATTAACAGTCACTGGTTTGTCCCAGTCTAAGAGGGAGCAGGGATATGGTGAGCAGGAAGGCAAGGAAAGGGTTAAGAGTGACCAGTATCTGTCTGAGTTTAGACCCAGGGGATGGGGAACTTTAGACTCACAGGATACAGGTAGCAGTGAGGATAAAGGAGGATCTGTCCAGCAGGAGAGTGTGTCAGAGGGAGGACAGATGCCTGAGGTTAGGAGTGGCCGGGTACAGTCCCCTACATATCAATGTACTCCAGGTGGTGAATACAGAACTGTACCTGTCAGCACACAGAGTGGTCACACAGATGGTGGTATGGGTGGTTTTCTCTCTATATCAAAGTGTGTACAGACTGGGCATCAAGAGGTTAACCAGTCTACTTGGGTGAGTGAAGGTGAGCCCAAACCCAGTTCTCATAACCACAGTAAAGAGGATGGTGGTTTTGTAAAAATGTGCAGGTGGAATCACATTGTGGAGCAATATGATTTACATTCACCGAACCAAGGGGATGCAGGTGGATATTCGTGTCTATCAGAACCGCCTGAGACTGGACGTAGTGGACGTGACCTGTAAGTCACATCCCGTGCGCCATTTTTAAAGGGGGAGGTGTCAGGAAAGTGTATAGTGACTTTGCAAGAATGGGTTAACTATTCGTATTAGTTCTTAGGACCAATAAAAATTCCATTCCACCCTGGAACAGTCCTATTGTTTATATTACGATTAGTCAAGCATGGAACCAGATCTCCTTTTCTAGACAATGTGGAGCCGAACCGTGTATCTGGAATTCTCTTCAGCTAGGGGTCTGGTGGGTACTAAGAGGTCATTTTAAGGACAAGTCATACATGTAAAATAATTGTATTTCGGTATTGGAATGTGTAAGACAGAAACCAAGGTTATATTTGTAAATATAATAATATGCCCATTAATAGGATACCCAACATGGAGTCCTTATTCCCTTGCCAAGGTGAGATATTAATATCTGGGGAAATATGGATAACACACAGGTCATGTTTGGTATTGGAGGAATTGATAATTAATAAAGGAGAGGATTATGTGATCAATATCCCAATACAATGTACATATCTACATTTATATGGAGTCTGCCTAACTGAGGGGGAATGAATGCTTTTGGCTAGTCGTAAATTTGGACATTCCTGGACACTCCCACCTCATGTGGAGGGCGTAGTTCAACAAATAGTTTAAAAGTCCTTGTAGTCCAAATAATGTTGTTCATACTTTGGGGAAATGCTAAAAGTGTGTTGGACCCAATTGTTTTCTTCCTGCCCCCAGGATACAGGACTTCTTCTAGTGAGTAGGGTCTGAATATTTTTATCCTTTTTATTTTATATAACTGTTGTACCTATTGTATGTCATTTTATTATAACACCATTTTATTTTATTTTTGTATTATATGCACTGTCTACCTTTTGGAATATTAAATCTAAAATTTAATAAGTTTTGTCTTTGATGCTCTAAAAGAACTCAGTTAGCCTCTGATAAGTTTATATGTGTCTGAATGGAGTGTGCAGTGTAAATGCTAATTAACTCTGTGACTGCTTGTGAAGGACTGATGCTAATTAACCAGTTAGTTGCTGGAGTGAATGGTGTAGTGTTAGCCATTTAGCTGCCAGGACAGGGGTGTGCATAGTCAGTGAGAGTCAAGAGTGGGTTTTTGGGGCGTCTTTAAGGCCGTAACTTAAAGTGGTGGCAGCGAATACCGATTAATTAGTCAGATCACGTGCCCAGCGAACTGGCGTTCGTGACAATATCAAAACAAGCAAGTTGCAGTTTTGCTTCCTAGAAGCTGACAGCTAATCACATTATAGTACAGAGATCCTCCCTCTCCCTAACGCAGAACAGAGATTTCAGTTTTTTGTTTTCAAACACATTCAATGCTCCTGTCCTAACTACACAATGATATAATTCTTTACTTTTCATACAAAAAAAAAGTAAGTAGAAAGCATGGATGTAAGAAACGGAATACTAACATTTCAGCAAAAATAAAAAAAAATAAAAGTAAGTCTGGGGAATAGAACCTGCAACTTGTACATTTACTCTGTCTTGCTAAAAGCAGAGTTCTTACCTCATGGCTAACAAAGATAATTTATCAAACATTAGTAAATGTAGAATCTTTTACTATGAACATAATGGAAACAAAAAATAAAGGAAACTCTGGGGTTTAGAACTTGCAATTTTCTGAACTGTGTGTTTCTATAACTGGCATCTTACAAGGTAAGCCACCACTGAGTATTCTGAACACTTAGGTACATTTAGGAGTTTTATCTTTTGCTTGGTACATAATAGAAACAAACAAAAAAAAAGAAGTCTTGGGTATTAAACTTGTGACCTTCTGAATTATGTGTTTTTAAGCCTGGTGCCTTACCCAGTGCGCCACCACTGAACAAGCAAAGTAACCTGATACATTTGGGAGTTAGAAAACACTCTGTGCATAGAGACAGTGAATACTGGGGTCAGAGGGTGTGGATCTTTGATGGCTTCATGGGCTGTGGGTTGTACTGGCAACAACATGGAAGCCTTCTTAGTTACAGAATCTATTTCTCACATGTACTAAATGCAACTAGAGAAGAATGTTACTAAATGCAACTAGAGAAGAATTTTACAATGTATAGGTGTTCTGGGGAGAAAAACTTTCACATTAGGTTTTTAAAATTTTAAGTTTAGTTTTCCTTTAAATGCCACAATTCTGGACAGGTTCTTGTTAAAATCAAACAATTATCTTAGTAATTTCAAGTTTTAAAACAGATTATACTATTCTAAAAAAAAAAATCAAAAGGGCAAAGAGCCATGGCACTATAGCCATGGCTCTTATTATATTATTTTAGCCAGCTTACTATATACAGTAGTAATTGTGGATTACAATTCATTGATCTAATAGAATGATAACACAACTGATTTAATTGACAAATAATATACAGTTTGGCACATAGCAAACCAGCTGCTGAAGGAATTCTTGATGCATACATTGAATAACAAAATTCCTCAACTGTACAACAAAAATTAATATTCTGAACTATATTTTTGTGACTTACTGAACATAAATACAGTAAATATTACTTTTAATATTGTGCATAATGCCCATAAGGTCAGTGTTCAACTAGCTATTCTTGTGCTTAATATTTGTGCTTTGATGTTTAAAAATATTGATCGCGAAAGTAGGGCTTATTCTTTAAAATACATCAAACAAGCTGCTGCTGTGAATCACAATAGACTAAATTATTATGTAACTAGATAAGTACAGTTTGAGACCATAATTAAAAAAATAAATTACCAGGCGGTTTAATATATGGTATTGGCCACAACATTCATTTTAAACCTCAGAACAGTGGCAATAAGAAAAAAGGATTTAGATCAAAACAAATAAAAAAAAGAAATACTATAAGAAAAGTAAAGAAAAGTATGATGGTTTGAATAATTGGAATGGCCTTGGATTCAGGTCTGTAATTAGTTGTATCACATTCATGGGCAATGTGAAGGCCAGAGAGTGCATATATCTATGTATTTTTACTGTATGCTCAGTGAGAAAATGGCAGCTTGCCACCTGTTTGAGAGATGTAATACTATTCAATCTTCTACTGTACGCAAAGATTTTAGGTTTTGCTTGTCCCATAAAGCTGAAGATAATACTTTCCTCCTCTTCTAGCCCCTTTTGCCTTCATGGCATTTTCTTCACATTGATCTAAACCCTTTGTAATGCTTGAATATAAAGTATAAAGTTAAAAATATTTAAATAACATTGGGAGGTTCAGAGAGCCTCACTGAGATTCACTGATTTGCACATTTCTAAAAGCGGTGTTGCAGTGTGAAGGTCTCTAGCTCTCCCTGTCAGCTGCAGCAATATAAATCATACAGACTTTTATGTGTTGTGACATCTGTTTCTGACATTGACTCCTGTGTCATTTGAATTCATCAATCCTCCTGCCCTCTTGCTCTTGTGTCATTTTTTCCCGTCCTCTTGCTTCTGTGTCATTCACTCCAACCCTTCAGCTCCTTAGTAATTTTCTCCTTCACTCCAGCTACTTCCTATTTTTCCTTTCCTCCTGCTCCTGTGTCATTATTTATTGCCATCAGGGTCATAGCTATAAATCACTGGGCCCCACAGCATAATTTTGGATGGGGCCCTTTCCCTAAACGTAAAGAATAAAAAAAAAACGTAACTACACCCCTCGTGTTTCCTAGACCTCCCCTCGCATAAGAAGTGTTTTTTTTAGGTAACCTCATAAAAAGTGTCCACTAAGAAACTAACTACTACCATAGCTACCTTTCTAACAAATAGAATGAGTATGTACTGACAGACACTAAAAGCTACATCATATACACAAAAGCTACATCATTCTAATAATTCAACCAAATAGGGACTACCTTGCAAAGTAAAGGTTCATACCTTGAGCACGAAATAAAAAAAAAGATCTTAATAAACCTCTCTTGATCCCTGAACTCTTGATGTTTTTTCTTATCTAGGAACTGCCTTGGAGCTTCACAGAAACAGCACATAGATAATGTCCTAACTGGTAAGGAGTTCAATGTAGTTCCTACAGGGCAGTTGAGAGATAAGAAACATGTCTAGGTCAGGGATTTCACATAGCAAACCAATTGAAAGACATTTTTATTTTGAGAGAAGGTCAAAGGGCCCCCCTTGGTTGCAACCATAGCAGCTGCTATGATTCCTATGCTACTGATTGCCATCCAGCTCCTCTCACATTTTCCCTGCCATTCGGCTCCTGTAAATTTCTTCCCGACCTACTGTACAGTTTCCATATCATATATTATATATATATTTTCCTGCCCTTTGGTACTGTGTCTGTTACTTCAACATACACCAAATACTTAAACTGATAAACTTATAGAAACAACATGGGGAGGACAATGGCATGAACCCTATCTTAGCACAGCTCTGTGCAATGCATTTCCATTTCTCAACAGTGTACCTATTTATGGTGAATGTTGGAGGGTAGGCACTATACAGTGCAGAGCTACAGGGGATGAGGTAAAGTAAACCAGATCTAAGCACAGCTTTGTGCAATGCATTGCTAATGAGTAAACCAGCTTAAAGTGGAATGTTGGAGCTGGAGGTTAGTAACAGAAAGGCTGTTTGTGGGACGTTTTGCAAAAACAAACACTCTTCCTTCCCTCTAACCTGGGAAACACTCTTCCTTCCCTCTAACCTGGGAAGCACTATTCCTACCCTCTAACCTGGTTTACCAGATCATCTCATCAAAGATTTTAGGATTTGCTTGTCCCATAAAGCTGAAGATAATACTTTCCTCCTCTTCTAGTCCCTTTTGCCTTCATGGCATTTTCTTCACATGGATCTAAACCCTTTGTAATGCTTGAACATAAAGTATAAAGTTAAAAATGTTTAAATAACATTGGGAGGTTCAGAGAGCCTCAGTGAGATTCACTGATTTGCACATTTCTAAAAGCGGTGTTGCAGTGTGAAGGTCTCTAGCTCTCCCTGTCATACAGACTTTTATGTGTTGTGACATCTGTTTCTGACAATGACTCCTGTGTCATTTGAACTCATCAATCCTCCTGCCCATTAAAGTGGTAATGTTAGAGGATATGTGCTGTTTCTATAAGTGAGACTATTAAAGGGGTAAAGTTGGAGGATATGTGTTGTTTCTATAAGTGAGCCTTTTAAAGTGGTAATGTTAGAGGATATGTGCTGGTTCTATAAGTGAGCCTATTTAAGGGGTAAAGTTGGAAGATATGTGCTTGTTTCTATAAGTGGAGCCTATTAAGGGGTAAGTTGGAAGATATGTGCTGTTCTATAAGTGAGGACTATTAAAGGGGTAAAGTTGGAGGATATGTGCTGTTTCTATAAGTGAGACTATTAAAGGGGTAAAGTTGGAGGATATGTGCTGTTTCTATAAGTGAGCCTATTAAAGGAGTAAAGTTGGAGGATATGTGCTGTTTCTATAAGTGAGACTATTAAAGGGGTAAAGTTGTAGGATATGTGCTGTTTCTATAAGTGAGCATATGAAAGGAGTAAAGTTGGAAGATATGTGCTGTTTTTTATAAATGAGACTATTAAAGAGGGTAAAGTTGGAGGATATGTGCTGTTTCTATAAGTGGAATATTAAAGGGGTAAAGTTGGAGGATATGTGCTGTTTCTATAAGTGAAACTATTAAAGGGGTAAAGTTGGAGGATATGTGCTGTTTCTATAAGTGAGCCTTTTAAAGGGGTAAAGTTGGAAGATATGTCTTGTTTTTTATAAGTGAGACTATTAAAGGGGTAAAGTTGCAGGATATGTGCTGTTTCTATAAGTGAGCCTATTAAAGGGTTAAAGTTGGAAGATATGTGCTGGTTCTATAAGTGAGCCTATTAAAGGGGGTAAAGTTGGAAGATAGTGCTGTTTCTAAAGTGAGACTATTTAAAGGGGTAAAGTTGGAGGATATGTGCTGTTTCTATAAGTGAGCCTATTAAAGGAGTAAAGTTGGAGGATATGTGCTGTTTCTATAAGTGAGACTATTAAAGGGGTAAAGTTGGAGGATATGTGCTGTTTCTATAAGTGAGCCTATTAAAGGAGTAAAGTTGGAAGATATGCCTTGTTTTTTTATAGTGAGACTATTAAAGGGGTAAAGGTGTAGGAATGTGCTGTTTCTATAAGTGTGAGCTATTAAAGGGGGTAAAGTTGGAAGATATGTGCTGGTTCTATAAGTGAGCCTATTAAAGGGGGTAAAGTTGGAAGATATGTGCTGTTTCTATAAGTGAGCTTATTAAACGGGTAAAGTTGGAAGATATGTGCTGTTTCTATAAGTGAGCTATTAAAGGGGTAAAGTTGGAGGATATGTGCTGTTTCTATAAGTGAGCCTATTAAAGGGTAAAGTTGGAGGATATGTGCTGTTTTATAAGTGAGACTATTAAAGGGGTTAAGTTGGAGGATATGTGCTGTTTCTATAAGTGAGCCTATTAAGGAGTAAAGTTGGAAGATATGTGCTGTTTTTATAAATGAGGACTATAAAGGGGTAAAGTTGGAGGATATGTGCTGTTTCTATAAGTGAAACTATTAAAGGGGTAAAGTTGGAGGATATGTGCTGTTTGTTTCTATAAGTGAGACTATTAAAGGGGTGTAAAGTTGGAGGATATGTGCTGTTTCTATAAGTGAGCCTATTAAAGAGGTAGTAAAGTTGGAAGGATATGTGCTGTTTCTATAAGTGAGACTATTAAAGGGGTAAAGTTGTAGGATATGTGCTGTTCTATAAGTGAGCATATGAAAGGAGTAAAGTTGGAAGATATGTGCTGTTTTTTAAGTGAGACTATTAAAGGGGTAAAGTTGGAGGATATGTGCGTTTCTATAAGTGAGACTATTAAAGGGTAAAGTTGAGGATATGTGCTGTTTCTATAATGAAAACTATTAAAGGGGTAAAGTTGGAGGATATGTGCTGTTTCTATAAGTGAGCCTATTAAAGGGGTAAAGTTGGAGGAAGATATGTTGTTTTTTATAAGTGAGACTATTAAAGGGGTGGTAAAGTTGCAGGATATGTGCTGTTTCTATAAGTGAGCCTATTAAAGGGTTAAAGTTGGAAGATATGTGCTGGTTCTATAAGTGAGCCTATTAAAGGGGTAAAGTTGGAAGATATGTGCTGTTTCTATAAGTGAGACTATTAAAGGGGTAAAGTTGGAGGATATGTGCTGTTTCTATAAGTGAGCCTATTAAAGGGGTAAAGTTGGAGGATATGTGCTGTTTCTATAAGTGAGACTATTAAAGGGGTAAAGTTGGAGGATATGTGCTGTTTCTATAAGTGAGGCCATTAAAGGAGTAAATGGAAGATATGCCTTGTTTTTTTTATAAGTGAGACTATTAAAGGGGTAAAGTTGTAGGAATGTGTTTCTATAAGTGAGCCTATTAAAGGGGTAAAGTTGGAAGATATTGTGCTGGTTCTATAAGTGACTATTAAGGGGTAAAGTTGGAAGATATGTGCTGTTTCTATAAGTGAGACTTATTAAAGGGAGGGTAAAGTTGGAAGATATGTGCTGTTTCTATAAGTGAGCCTATTAAAGGGGTAAAGTTGGAGGATATGTGCTGGTTTCTATAAGTGAGCCTATAAAGGGAGTAAAGTTGGAGGATATGTGTTGTTTCTATAAGTGAGACTATTAAAGGGGTTAAGTTGGGGATATGTGCTGTTTCTATAAGTGAGCCTATTAAAGGAGTAAAGTTGGAAGATATGTGCTGTTTTTTATAAATGAGACTATTAAAGGGGTAGAGTGGAGGATATGTGCTGTTTCTATAAGTGAGACTATTAAAGGGGTAAAGTTGGAGGATATGTGCTGTTTCTATAAGTGAGGACTATTAAGGGGTAAGTTGGAGGGATAGTGCGGTTCTATAAGTGAGCCTTTTAAAGGGGTAAAGTTGGAAGATATGTCTTGTTTTTTATAAGTGAGACTTAGAAGGGGGTAAAGTTGGAGGATATGTGCTGTTTCTATAAGTGAGCCTATAAAGGGTTTAGTTGGAAGATATGTGCTGGTTCTATAAGTGAGCCTATTAAAGGGGTAAAGTTGGAAGATATGTGCTGTTTCTATAAGTGAGACTATTAAAGGGGTAAAGTTGGAGGATATGTGCTGTTTCTATAAGTGAGCCTATTAAAGGAGTAAAGTTGGAGGATATGTGTGTTTCTATAAGGAGACTATTAAAGGGGTAAAGTTGGAGGATATGTGCTGTTTCTATAAGTGAGCCTATTAAAGGAGTAAAGTTGGAAGATATGCCTTGTTTTTTATAGTGAGACTATTAAAGGGGTAAAGTTGTAGGATAGTGTGTTTCTATAAGTGAGCTATTATAAGGGGGTAAAGTTGGAAGATATGTGCTGGGTCTATAAGTGAGCCTATTAAAGGGGTAAAGTTGGAAGATATGTGCTGTTTCTATAAGTGAGCTTATTAAACGGGGTAAAGTTGGAAGATATGTGCTGTTTCTAAGTGAGGCTATTAAAGGGGTAAAGTTGGAGGATATGTGCTGTTTCTATAAGTGAGCCTATTAAAGGAGTAAAGTTGGAGGATATGTGCTGTTTCTATAAGTGAGACTATTAAAGGGGTTAAGTTGGAGGATATGTGCTGTTTCTATAAGTGAGCCTATTAAAGGAGTAAAGTTGGAAGATATGTGCTGTTTTTTATAAATGAGACTATTAAAGGGGTAGTAGAGTTGGAGGATATGTGCTGTTTCTATAAGTGAGACTATTAAAGGGGTAAAGTTGGAGGATATGTGCTGTTTCTATAAGTGAGACTATTAAAGGGGTAAAGTTGGAGGATATGTGCTGTTTCTATAAGTGAGCCTATTAAAGGAGTAAAGTTGGAAGATAGTGCTGTTTTTTATAAGTGAGACTATTAAAGGGTAAAGTTGGGGTAGTTGCTGTTTCTATAAGTGAGACTATTAAAGGGGTAAAGTTGGAGGATATGTGCTGTTTCTATAAGTGAGCCTATTAAAGGAGTAAAGTTGGAAGATATGTACTGTTTTTTATAAGTGAGACTATTAAAGGGGTAAAGTTGGAGGATATGGGCTGTTTCTATAAGTGAGCCTATTAAAGAAGTAAAGTTGGAAGATATGTGCTGTTTTTTATAAGTGTGACTATTAAAGGGGTAAAGATGGAGGATATGTGCTGTTTCTATAAGTGAGACTATTAAAGGGGTAAAGTTGGAGGATATGTGCTGTTTCTATAAGTGAGACTATTAAAGGGGTAAAGTTGCAGGATATGTGCTGTTGAAACAGCACATATCCCCAACTTTACCCCTTTAATAGTTCCACTTATAGAAACAGCACATATCCTCCATCTTTACCCCTTTAATAGTCACACTTATAAAAACAGCACATATCTTCCAACTTTACTTCTTTAATAGGCTCACTTATAGAAACAGCACATATCCTCCAACTTTAACCCCTTTAATAGTCTCACTTTAAAAAACGTACATATCTTCCAACTTTACTCCTTTTAGGCTCACTTATAGAAACAGCACATATCCTCCAACTTACCCCTTAATAGTCTCACTTATAGAAACAGCACATATCCTCCAACTTTACCCCTTTAATAGTCTCACTTATAAAAAACAGCACATATCTTCCAACTTTACTCCTTTAATAGGCTCACTTATAGAAACAGCACATATCCTCCAACTTTACCCCTTTAATAGTCTCACTTATAGAAACAGCACATATCCTCCAACTTTACCCCTTTAATAGTCTCACTTATAGAAACAGCACATATCCTCCAACTCTACCCCTTTAATAGTCTCATTTATAAAAAACAGCACATATCTTCCAACTTTACTCCTTTAATAGGCTCACTTATAGAAACAGCACATATCCTCCAACTTAACCCCTTTAATAGTCTCACTTATAGAAACAGCACATATCCTCCAACTTTACTCTTTAATAGGCTCACTTATAGAAACAGCACATATCCTCCAACTTTACCCCTTTAATAGGCTCACTTATAGAAACAGCACATATCTTCCAACTTTACCCGTTTAATAAGCTCACTTATAGAAACAGCACATATCTTCCAACTTTACCCCTTTAATAGGCTCACTTATAGAACCAGCACATATCTTCCAACTTTACCCCTTTAATAGGCTCCCTTATAGAAACAGCACATATCCTACAACTTTACCCCTTTAATAGTCTCACTATAAAAAAACAAGGCATATCTTCCAACTTTACTCCTTTAATAGGCTCACTTATAGAAACAGCACATATCCTCCAACTTTACCCCTTTAATAGTCTCACTTATAGAAACAGCACATATCCTCCAACTTTACTCCTTTAATAGGCTCACTTATAGAAACAGCACATATCCTCCAACTTTACCCCTTTAATAGTCTCACTTATAGAAACAGCACATATCTTCCAACTTTACCCCTTTAATAGGCTCACTTATAGAACCAGCACATATCTTCCAACTTTAACCCTTTAATAGGCTCACTTATAGAAACAGCACATATCCTGCAACTTTACCCCTTTAATAGTCTCACTTATAAAAAACAAGACATATCTTCCAACTTTACCCCTTTAAAAGGCTCACTTATAGAAACAGCACATATCCTCCAACTTTACCCCTTTAATAGTTTCACTTATAGAAACAGCACATATCCTCCAACTTTACCCCTTTAATAGTCTCACTTATAGAAACAGCACATATCCTCCAACTTTACCCCTTTAATAGTCTCATTTATAAAAAACAGCACATATCTTCCAACTTTACTCCTTTCATAGGCTCACTTATAGAAACAGCACATATCCTACAACTTTACCCCTTTAATAGTCTCACTTATAGAAACAGCACATATCCTCCAACTTTACTCCTTTAATAGGCTCACTTATAGAAACAGAACATATCCTCCAACTTTACCCCTTTAATAGTCTCACTTATAGAAACAGCACATATCCTCCAACTTTACCCCTTTAATAGTCTCACTTATAGAAACAGCACATATCTTCCAACTTTACCCCTTTAATAGGCTCACTTATAGAAACAGCACATATCTTCCAACTTTACCCCTTAAATAGGCTCACTTATAGAACCAGCACATATCCTCTAACATTACCACTTTAAAAGGCTCACTTATAGAAACAACACATATCCTCCAACTTTACCCCTTTAATAGTCTCACTTATAGAAACAGCACATATCCTCTAACATTACCACTTTAATGGGCAGGAGGATTGATGAGTTCAAATGACACAGGAGTCATTGTCAGAAACAGATGTCACAACACATAAAGTCTGTATGACAGGGAGAGCTAGAGACCTTCACACTGCAACACCGCTTTTAGAATGTGCAAATCAGTGAATCTCACTGAGCTCTCTGAACCTCCCAATGTTATTTAAACATTTTTAACTTTATACTTTATGTTCAAGCATTACAAAGGGTTTAGATCCATGTGAAGAAAATGCCATGAAGGCAAAAGGGACTAGAAGAGGAGGAAAGTATATCTTCAGCTTTATGGGACAAGCAAATCCTAAAATCTTTGATGAGATGATCTGGTAAACCAGGTTAGAGGGTAGGAATAGTGCTTCCCAGGTTAGAGGGAAGGAAGAGTGTTTCCCAGGTTAGAGGGAAGGAAAGTGTTTTGTTTTTGCAAAACGTCCCACAAACAGCCTTTCTGTTACAACCTCCAGCCCAACTATTCCACTTTAAGCTGGTTTACTCATTAGCAATGCATTGCACAAAGCTGTGCTTAGATCTGGTTTACTTTACCTCATCCCCTGTAGCTCTGCACTGTATAGTGCCTACCCTCCAACATTCACCATAAATAGGTACACTGTTGAGAAATGGAAATGCATTGCACAGAGCTGTGCTAAGATAGGGTTCATGCCATTGTCCTCCCCATGTTGTTTCTATAAGTTTATCAGTTTAAGTATTTGGTGTATGTTGAGTAACAGACACGTACCAAAGGGCAGAAAAATATATAATATATATGATTGGAAACTGTACAGTAGGTCGGGAAAAATTTACAGGAGCCGAATGGCAGGGAAAATGTAGAGGAGCTGGATGGCAATCAGTAGCATAGGAATCATAGCAGCTGCTATGGTTGAAACCAAGGGGGGCCCTTTGACCTTCTCTCAAATAAAAATGTCTTTCAATTGGTTTGCTATGTGAAATCCCTGACCTAGACATGTTTCTTATCTCTCAACGGCCCTGTAGAACTACATTGAACTCCTTACCAGTTAGGACATTATCTATGTGCTGTTTCTGGAAGCTCCAAGGCAGTTCCTAGATAAGAAAAAACATCAAGAGTTCAGGGATCAAGAGAGGTTTATTAAGATCTTTTTTTTTATTTCGTGCTCAAGGTATGAACCTTTACTTTGCAAGGTAGTCCCTATTTGGTTGAATTATTAGAATGATGTGCTTTTGTGTATTGATGTAGCTTTTAGTGTCTGTCAGTACATACTCATTCTATTTGTTAGAAAGGTAGCTATGGTAGTAGTTAGTTTCTTAGTGGACACTTTTTATGAGGTTACCTAAAAAAAACACTTCTATGCGAGGGGAGGTCTAGAAACACGAGGGGTGTAGTTACGTTTTTTTTTTATTCTTTAGTTTAGGGAAGGGCCCCATCCAAAATTATGCTGTGGGCCCAGTGATTTATAGCTATGACCCTGATGGCAATAAATAATGACACAGGAGCAGGAGGAAAGAAAAATAGGAAGTAGCTGGAGTGAAGGAGAAAATTACTAAGGAGCTGAAGGGTTGGAGTGAATGACACAGAAGCAAGAGACGGGAAAAATGACACAAGAGCAAGAGGGCAGGGATTGATGAATTCAAATGACACAGGATTCAATGTCAGAAACAGATGTCACAACACATAAAAGTCTGTATGATTTATATTGCTGCAGCTGACAGGGAGAGCTAGAGACCTTCACACTGCAACAACCGCTTTTAGAAATGTGCAAATCAGTGAATCTCAGTGAGGCTCTCTGAACCTCCCAATGTTATTTAAATATTTTTAACTTTATACTTTAATATTCAAGCATTACAAAGGGTTAGATCAATGTGAAGAAAATGCCATGAGGCAAAAGGGGCTAGAAGAGGAGGAAAGTATTATCTTCAGCTTTAGGACAAGCAAAACCTAAAATCTTTGCGTACAGTAGAAGATTGAATAGTATTACATCTCTCAAACAGGTGGCAAGCTGCCATTTTCTCACTGAGCATACAGTAAAAATACATAGATATATGCACTCTCTGGCTTCACATTGCCCATGAATGTGATACAACTATTACAGACCTGAATCCAAGGCCATTCCAATTATTCAACCATCATACTTTTCTTTACTTTTCTTATAGTATTTCTTTTTTTTTATTTGTTTTGATCTAAATCCTTTTTTCTTATTGCCACTGTTCTGAGGTTTAAAATGAATGTTGTGCCAATACCATATATTAAACCGCCTGGTAATTTATTTTTTTTAATTATGGTCTCAAACTGTACTTATCTAGTTACATAATAATTTAGTCTATTGTGATTCACAGCAGCACTGTTTTTGATGTATTTTAAAGAATAAGCCCTACTTTCGCGATCAATATTTTTAAACATCAAAGCACAAATATTAAGCACAAGAATAGCTAGTTGAACACTGACCTTATGGGCATTATGCACAATATTAAAAGTATATTTACTGTATTTATGTTCAGTAAGTCACAAATATAGTTCAGAATATTAATTTTTGTTGTACAGTTGAGGAATTTTGTTATTCAATGTATATCAAGAATTCCTTCAGCAGCTGGTTTGCTATGTGCCAAACTGTATATTATTTGTCAATTAAATCAGTTGTGTTATCATTCTATTAGATCAATGAATTGTAATCCACAATTACTACTGTATATATAAGCTGGCTAAATAATTAATAAGAGCCATGGCTATAGTGCCATGGCTCTTTGCCCTTTTGATTTTTTTTTTTTAGAATAGTATAATCTGTTTTAAAACTTGAAATTACTAAGATAATTGTTTGATTTTAACAAGAACCTGTCCAGATTGTGGCATTTAAGGAAAACTAAACTAAAATTTTAAAACCCTAATGTGAAAGTTTTTCTCCCCAGAACACCTATACATTGTAAAATTCTTCTCTAGTTGCATTTAGTAACATTCTTCTCTAGTTGCATTTAGTACATGTAGAAATAGATTCTGTAACTAAGAAGGCTTCCATGTTGTTGCCAGTACAACCCACAGCCCATGAAGCCATCAAAGATCCACCCCTCTGACCCCAGTATTCACTGTCTCTATGCACAGAGTGTTTTCTAACTCCCAAATGTATCAGGTTACTTTGCTTGTTCAGTGGTGGCGCACTGGGTAAGGCACCAGGCTTAAAAACACATAATTCAGAAGGTCACAAGTTTAATACCCAAGACTTCTTTTTTTTTTGTTTGTTTCTATTATGTACCAAGCAAAAGATAAAACTCCTAAATGTACCTAAGTGTTCAGAATACTCAGTGTGGCTTACCTTGTAAGATGCCAGTTATAAGAAACACCATTTCAGAAAATTGCAAGTTCTAAACCCCAGAGTTTCCTTTATTTTTTGTTTCCATTATGTTCATAGTAAAAGATTCTACATTTACTAATGTTTGATAAATTATCTTTGTTAGCCATGGGTAAGAACTCTGCTTTTAGCAAGACAGAGTAAATGTACAAGTTGCAGGTTCTATTCCCCAGACTTACTTTTATTTTTTTTTATTTTTGCTGAAATGTTAGTATTCCGTTTCTTACATCCATGCTTTCTACTTACTTTTTTTTTGTATGAAAGTAAAGAATTATATCATTGTGTAGTTAGGACAGGAGCATTGAATGTGTTTGAAACAAAAAACTGAAATCTCTGTTCTGCGTTAGGGAGAGGGAGGATCTCTGTACTATAATGTGATTAGCTGTCAGCTTCTAGGAAGCAAAACTGCAACTTGCTTGTTTTGATATTGTCACGAACGCCAGTTCGCTGGGCACGTGATCTGACTAATTAATCGGTATTCGCTGCCACCACTTTAAGTTACGGCCTTAAAGACGCCCCAAACACCCACTCTTGACTCTCACTGACTATGCACACCCCTGTCCTGGCAGCTAAATGGCTAACACTACACCATTCACTCCAGCAACTAACTGGTTAATTAGCATCAGTCCTTCACAAGCAGTCACAGAGTTAATTAGCATTTACACTGCACACTCCATTCAGACACATATAAACTTATCAGAGGCTAACTGAGTTCTTTTAGAGCATCAAAGACAAAACTTATTAAATTTTAGATTTAATATTCCAAAAGGTAGACAGTGCATATAATACAAAAATAAAATAAAATGGTGTTTATAATAAAATGACATACAATAGGTACAACAGTTATATAAATAAAAAGGATAAAATATTCAGACCCTACTCACTAGAAGAAGTCCTGTATCCTGGGGCAGGAAGAAACACTGGGTCCATACCACACGTTTTTAGCATGTCCCAAGTATGAACAACATTATTTGGACTACAAGGACTTTTAAACTATTTGTTGAACTACGCCCTCCACATGAGTGGGAGTGTCCAGGAATGTCCAAATTTACGACTAGCCAAAAGCATTCATTCCCCCTCATTAGGCAGACTCCATATAAATGTAGATATGTACATTGTATTGGGATATTGATCACATATTCCTCCTCCTTTATTAATTATCAATTCCTCCAATACCAAACATGACCTGTGTGTTATCCATATTTCCCCAGATATTAATATCTCACCTTGGCAAGGGAATAAGACCCATTTTGGGTATCCTATTAATGGGCATATTATTATATTTACAAATATACCCTTGGTTTCTGTCTTACACATTCCAATACCGAAATACAATTATTTTACATGTATGACTTGTCCTTAAAATGACCTCTTAGTACCCACCAGACCCTAGCTGAAGAGAATTCCAGATACACGGTTCGGCTCCACATTGTCTAGAAAAGGAGATCTGGTTCCATGCTTGACTAATCGTAATATAAACAATAGGACTGTTCCGGGTGGAATGGATTTTTATTGGTCCTAGAACTAATACGAATAGTTAACCCATTCTTGCAAAGTCACTATACACTTTCCTGACACCTCCCCCTTTAAAAATGGCGCACGGGATGTGACTTACAGGTCACGTCCACTACGTCCAGTCTCAGGCGGTTCTGATAGACACGAATATCCACCTGCATCCCCTTGGTTCGGTGAATGTAAATCATATTGCTCCACAATGTGATTCCACCTGCACATTTTTACAAAACCACCATCCTCTTTACGTGGTTTGAGAACTGGGTTTGGGCTCACCTTCACTCACCCAAGTAGACTGGTTAACCTCTTGATGCCCAGTCTGTACCCACTTTGATATAGAGAGAAAACCACCCATACCACCATCTGTGTGACCACTCTGTGTGCTGACAGGTACAGTTCTGTATTCACCACCTGAGTACTTGATATGTAGGGACTGTACCCGGCCACTCCTAACCTCAGGCATCTGTCCTCCCTCTGACACACTCTCCTGCTGAGACAGATCCTCCTTTATCCTCACTGCTACCTGTATCCTGTGAGTCTAAAGTTCCCCATCCCCTGGGTCTAAACTCAGACAGATACTGGTCACTCTAACCCTTTCCTTGCCTTCCTGCTCACCATATCCCTGCTCCCTCTTAGACTGGGACAAACCAGTGACTGTTAATGGTATGGTTTTGTCCTCAGGGATAGCTACCTTCTTTCCATCTACCTGGGACACTCCTAGCTCTGTTAGCTGTCCCTCTTTAACCCTTACCCTTTCTTCTCCACCCACCCACTGAAGCGGTACTGGCGCCTACCGCATGCCCACAGCTACCCTCTTCTCCCTCAGTCTGAGGGGAAACATCCATTAGGACCCTGCTTTGAGTCCTTACCACCCTGCCCCACACACTCCTGTACTAATTCCTGACTGCTATCCAGGACCTCAGGCAGATTGGGCACAGGATCAGGGATCCTACCCTGGAAATCCCTCTCTACTACAGGTACTTTACCCAGAACATCACCCTGGGGATACCTTTCCTCCCCCTTTACATTCACACATGTAGACAGTACTGGTTCTGGCACTGACTGACACCCTCTCTGGTTCCTCTCACCCTCCCTCCCAGCTACTGTGACAATCCCTACCTACAGGTACTATACCTGACTCAACCAGAGAGTGAACTGGGGATCCCCCTTTCTCTTTCCATTAACACAGTTAGGCAATACTGGTTCTGGCACTGATGGACATCTGCTCTGGTCTCTCAGCCCTCCCTCCCAGTTACCTTGCCCCTTGTTACCTGTTCCCTTTACTGATTGCAGTGGGTGGTCACACTCCAGCGCGGCTGGACTGTGAGACCGGATCATTTGGCACAAAAGCAAGACCATTCTCCCCAAATCATTCCCCATAAACACATTGACAGGAATTTCATTGGATATCCCCACTTCCCTCAGACCTCTCCCCACACCCCAATCCAAGTAAACATTAGCCACAGGTACCCGTGGATGACTCTCACCCACTCCCTTTACCAATAAAGTCTTCCCAGGAATAATGTCCCCAAAGTTAATCATCTCTGGGCGCACCAGAGAAAGTTAGCTCCTGAGTCCCGTAACCCCTGGGTAACTTTAACTCCCACAGTCACAGTCTGCATATGATGACATAAATTCTCTGTCTTACCAGATACGAGCATTACCACAGGATTGACTGGTGACACTGGTCCCTTTCTTTCTGGACAGGAAGCTCTTACATGTCCCGTCTGGTTACATATAAAACATCTGCGTGGATCTCCATGGTTTACGCTCACACTGGGCCTTTCAGACAAATTCTCACCCGCCTTGACATTCTGCGGTGCGGCTTCCCTGTGTGACGATCCTTCCAGCTTGGTGATCTTTGTAACGTTGGACCTTTTGGATATGTTGGCACCCGTTGGCTGCATAGGTGTCTGTGACTTCTGCTGCTTTTTGCGCTGTTTTTGGCTCCCGATCCAATACAAACTGTCGCACATCTCCAGGACAGATGTTAAGGAACTGATCCATTACCATAAGATCCTCCAGCTCCTCAAATTTGGTAACCGACAGTCCTTTAAATCCACTGGCGAAAACTGGTTCTCAGATTACTCACAACATCGATTAGCTGTCATTGGACCTTTGCCTTTTGCAATACACCTCTGGCGTGAGGTTAAACTTCTTAATCAAGCCTGTTTCAAAGCCTCATAGTCCCCATCAATCTCTGGTGGTATGTCAACAAAGGCATCTAAGGCTTTGCCTTTTAATCCAGGTGTCAAGTATCTTGCCCACTGCTCCAGTGGCAACTGATACGTCTGCAGCACTTCTCAAAACTCAACAAAAAAGTGTCCAAATTGCTATCATTGTCCATGACAGGAAACTTGGGTGAACCATGCAAAGCAAACGGACCCTCTCTGGACTCACTGGACTGTGGAGACTGGGTCTGGTGCTGGAGCTTTGCTAACTCCAGTTGAAACGCACGGTCTGCGGCTTCCGCTTCCCTCTGCGCTTGCCTCTCCGCTGCTGCGGCTTCCATTTCACGCTGGGCTTGCCGTTCAGCTCTCTCAGCTGCTGCTGCGGCTGCCTCCCTCTCCTGATGCTGCAAGATCAATTGAAGACGTAGCTGGGGGTCATCTGAACCCAACAATTGTAAATCCTTTTGCAGGGAAGAATTACCGTCTTCCTGCACTGTGGTATTCTGATGCTGAGAAAATCCAAGGTTAACAGTCCTCTCTGGGATAGCGAATCCACATCGCTTCCCGACTCAGTTGTGTAGTTCTGCTGCTCCTGGTCACTCTCCAACAATGCCCTTATCAGCAGCTCCTTGGACTTGTCCAGGACATCAATACTCTCTTTCCTCACAGAAATTGATCAGGACCTCCTTGGTTTGTCTCTTGTAAAAGGTTGCCATCCTCAGCTAACCTTGCCAATAAAAGATAGGAAAGAAAAACAGAGAAGGAAGGGAAAAACTGTTTGTACGTATGTCTTTTAAAAAAAAAATCACTGAGTTTGTCTTTGAAGACTGATACCCTCGCAGGATACAGTTCTTTAGTACAAGGTTTAAATAACTTAATCCAAGCACTAATGCTCTAATAAAAATAATTTATCCCACCGCTGCCAGCCAATTTGTCACGAACGCCAGTTCGCTGGGCAGTGATCTGACTAATTAATCGGTATTCGCTGCCACCACTTTAAGTTACGGCCTAAAGACGCCCCAAAAACCCACTCTTGACTCTCACTGACTATGCACACCCCTGTCCTGGCAGCTAAATGGTTAACACTACACCATTCACCTCCAGCAACTAACTGGTTAATTACATCAGTCCTTCACAAGCATCACAGAGTTAATTAGCATTTACACTGCACACTCCATTCAAACACATATAAACTTATCAGAGGCTAACTGAGTTCTTTTAGAGCATCAAAGACAAAACTTATTAAATTTTAGATTTAATATTCCAAAAGGTGGACAGTGCATATATACAAAAATAAAATAAAATGGTGTTACAATAAATGACATACAATAGGTACAACAGTTATATAAAATAAAAGGATAAAATATTCAGACCCTACTCACTAGAAGAAGTCCTGTGTCCTGGGGCAGGATGAAACATTGGGTCCATACACACGTTTTTTAGCATGTCCCCAAGTATGAACAACATTATTTGGACTACAAGGACTTTAAACTATTTGTTGAACTACGCCCTCCTCATGAGGTGGGAGTGTCCAGGAATGTCCAAATTTACGACTAGCCAAAAGCATTCATTCCCCCTCATTTAGGCAGACTCCATATAAATGTAGATATGTACATTGTATATTGGGATATTGATCACATATTCCTCTCCTTTATTAATTATCATTCCTCCAATACCAAACATGACCTGTGTTGTTATCCATATTTCCCCAATATTAATTCCTCACCTTGGCAAGGGAATAAGGTCCATGTTGGGTATCCTATTAATGGGCATATTATTATATTTACAAATATAACCTTGGTTTCTGTCTTACACATTCCAATACCGAAATACCATTATTTTACAGGTATGACTTGTCCTTAAAATGACCTCTTAGTACCCACCAGACCCCTAGCTGAAGAGAATTCCAGATACAGGTTCGGCTCCACATTGTCTAGAAAAGAAGATCTGGTTCCATGCTTCACTAATCGTAATATAACAATAGGACTGTTCCAGGGTGGAATGGAATTTTTATTGGTCCAAGAACTAATACGAATAGTTAACCCATTCTTGCAAAGTCACTATACACTTTCCTGACAGATATACATAATACATAGATGATATACATAATACATAGATAAGTGCACCATACTCAATGGGTAAGTCCTATGGAACGCATATAATAATTCAGTGCTCAGAGGTTAGATAAAACTTAGCATATACTGGAAGACAAAGACTGACTCAAAAAGGTCCCCTAAAAAAGCACAATCCACTTGAGGATCCACACAAAAATCAGCTTTATTAAACACAATAACCCCTCACACTGTTACACAATATCACACATAAAATCAATATAAAATTGCCCCCAACTCTGAGGGTCCCCAGAGATAAGAAAGATACCATCCCCCAGAGAAGAAAAAGGATAACCTGCCAGCCAGCTAAAAATAGAACTGGACTGCTACCTAATGTCCAAATTTACAAGTCCCGATATTCCACTAGCATGCCGGACAAACACCGATAATGCCGGTACTCTGATGACACACTCCAACAGGCTTTGAATCCCTGACGAAGCCTGCGTTGATACGGTAATACAGATGAACCGCGCATGTGTAATATTGTTTACAGTGTGATGTGGAGGGGTTATTGTGTTCAATAAAGCTGATTTTTGAAGGATCCTTAAGTGGATTGTGCTTTTTTTAGGGGGCCTTTTTGAGGCAGTCTTTTGTCTTCCAGTGTATGCTAACATGATCTGTTGAGCACTACAGAGTATGTGCCTGTACGCAGACACTTAGCTGGGGGTTTACCCAGCTAAGGTGGATTGTGGGGGCTGACCCCTAGTACTCACAGTTTTTTCATAATCACCCAATGGCCACTGCAGAGGGAGAGGTGAGACACAGCTTGTTGTATGCTTGTGAATGTGCTCTGTCTATTGGGACAATGTTGTCTCGAGCTTTAGTTCTCCTTTAAATAGAATGTCAGCACAGTGGCTCATAGGACTTCAGCGCTGCAAGGCATCAGTGCTAGCCAGAGTTCGAATCCACCCCTTGGACACATATGCAAGGAGGTTGTATGTTCTCCTCGTGCTTGGGTGGGTTTCCTCCGGGCACTCCGTTTTCCCCCACAATCATAAAGACCTAATAGGTTGTATGTGTCAAATAATGTGTTTGTATGTGTATATGTCATTGTAAAGCATTACGAAAATGTTGGCGCTTTATAAATCCACATTAAATCTCCTCCCTGTCATGCCCCCTTTAAGCCGCCACAACCCTCCCCCACCCTGCTCAGAAGACTCAAATTGCAGGTGGGATGCTATATGCACTTGTTTCCTTGAGCTCTCTATCAGTGATGCCTTGTATTTATACTATTGACTATTGTTTTATAGTTATCTTATTTGGCCTTCAGCATATCCATCCTTGTCCATTGACTGCATGTGGTTCTCATGTGGAAATCCATGGCACAGACTTTTCCCAGGAAAAAGATTATAGATAATAGATGTAAAAGAACATGAATTATATAAGTGAGACTATTAAAGGGGTAAAGTTGCAGGATATGTGCTGTTTCTATAAGTGAGCCTATTAAAGGGGTAAAGTTGGAAGATATGTGCTGGTTCTATAAGTGAGCCTATTAAAGTGTCTTATGTTTTTGGTAACCCTCAAATGTATCCTTCGATTTTGGTAATGCTCAAATGTATCCTTCAATTATGGCAACCCTCAAATGTATCATTTGGTAACCCTCAAATATAGCATTCAATTTCGGTAACCCTCAAATGTATTGTTCGTTTACAGTAACCCTTGAATGTATCGTTCGGCAACCCTCAAATGTATCATTCGGTAACCCTCAAATGTATCGTTAGGTAACCCTCAAATGTATAGTTCGGTAACCCTCGAATGTATTATTTGGTAACCCTCGAATGTATTATTTGGTAACCCTCAAATGTATCGTTCGGTAACCCTTGAAATGTATCGTTCGGTAACCCTCGAATGTATCGTTAGGTAACCCTCAAATGTATAGTTCGGTAACCCTTGAATGTATCATTCAGTAACCCTCGAATGTATTGTTCAGTAACCCTCGAATGTATAGTTCGGTTACCCTAGAATGTATCGTTCAGTAACCCTCGAATGTATAGTTCGGTTACCCTCGAATGTATCGTTCAGTAACCCTCGAATGTATCGTTCAGTAACCCTCGAATGTATAGTTTCGGTTACCCTCTAATGTATAGTTCGGTTACCCTCGAATGTATCGTTAGGTAACCCTCGAATGTATAGTTTCGGTAACCCTCTAATGTATAGTTCGGTAACCCTTGAATGTATAGTTCGGTAACCCTCGAATTGGCCATAACCCTCGAATGTAGCATGCGGAAACCCAATAATTGCCAGAATTGTGGGGGAAGGAAGTGTTTAAACAAGATTTGGTGATATGGACGTATTCCCCAGACCATTTCCCAGGAAGCACAGTCATTGCTATTTTTTCTGTTTTTTAATCCGAACTTTTTGAACTATTTGGGCATGGCCACACTGCAGCTAAAACATAATTGCACATTGCACAATTGCATGCGATTTTGTTGCGTTTGCACATGCGTTTTCTTCATTAGGTATAGGAAATGCATGCGATTGTGATTAAAAACGTGGAAAGCAAATCGCAACGCACCCAAAAACGCACGTTTTCCATGTGTTGACGCGTTTTCAATGATTTGAAAAAAACGCAAGAACAAACGCAGAAAAATCGCAGCAGTGTGGCCTAGCCCTTTCTCCCCATTGACTTTAATGAGTTCATTTTCGAAATTTTAGTTCAAGAACAAACCGAACTTCAGGAAGTTCGGCCATCTCTATTGTAGGGGGATGCAATACTTACCTCTGTGATCCTCTATCGTTTTGGGTTTCACATAATTGCATCATGGTAACCACAAAGGTAAGATGCACCAGCCTAATACCAGCATTTAAAAGATGTTAGATTTCGCCATTTGGCATTGGTTGCCTGTGCCATTAATACACGCTAACCTGATATTACATTGGGAATTTAGTGGCCAGTATTACATTTACACCATGATGTTTGTATCTGTCTGACTTTATCCTGAAAAAGGAACGTTTTCTGGTGGTTGCTAAGTGGAGTATGTAAAGCTAGAAACAAAGCAACATAATTGGTGTCTATGGAATACCATGTAGCTTAGAGATTGACACAAATTCAATATAAAAATCTAAATTTACCTGAGTTCTGTTTAATGCCCAGAAAATCAGCTTTTAATCCACTTTAATGCAGGGAAGGTGGCTTTCTAAATATACTCCTTACTATATTTATTTTGTGTTATTTTGTTTGCAGTATAAATACATTCCTTCAACCTTTCTTCATATCGTTTCATACTGCCAGCAGAGCATATTTCCTCCTGCCAATTGACCAATGATTCTGAGATATTTTCCCTGTTGGCAGGTAGACAAGAACATGAATCACAGGAAGCACCAAAGTGTAACGAAAAAACCTTTCTATTAATTCAGGGATGATTGAGAGGTACAGTTTCTGTGCCAAAGCAAAAAGGTAGCTGAACACAGCAGTTAAAATGAATTAACTGAAAACTGATAATGCAAGAGATTTATACTATATACTAACAGGGAGATTCAATAAAAGTTCTTATTGTTAAAAATGGTGCTAATTTTGCCAAAACCAATCAGATCTTATTTAACATTTGAAAGCTAACATCTGATTGGTTGGGGTAAAATTAGCACTATTTTTTAATGATAAGAACTTTTATTGAATCTCCCTGAATTTTTGTAAAGCAAATTAGGGTACAATATATGATTTATTTAGACTCCAAAAGGAATAATTCACCAAATATATTACAATATGTTTTGCATTCTAGAAAAGTGGATGAAATGTGGTTTAAAGGAACACTAAACCCAACAAAATAAATATTTGCCATTCGTTTGTATTATTCACAGGGAGGTGAGTGAGAACGCTTATTCTCACCTCCCTGTGAATAATAGGACGCTTGGGGGACCTGGAACTTACCTTACCCGCCGCTCCACTCGCAGCCGCTTCTTCACTGAACAGCTGTTCTCTCCCAATCTCGCGCCCTATCTTTTGTATTGGCGCGCATGCGCCTAAGATAGGGCGCGCGGTCGGGACAGAGCGGCTGTCAGTGAAGAAGCGGCTGTGAGTAGATCGCGCTAAGGTAAGTTCGAGGTCCCCCGAGCGTCCTATTATTCACAGGGAGGTGAGAATAAGCGTTCTCACCTCCCTGTGAATAATACAAACGAATGGCAAATACTTATTTTGTTGGGTTTAGTGTTCCTTTAAGACATTGCAGTTGATTCAGTTAGAGTGGACAAAGCTAATTTGGTGGGATTTTACCCTATTTAGTTAAGAATGATAGACCTAATCTAGGCAAAAGGTAAAGTGATGGATAATGATTAATAAATCACTTTAATTTTTTTACATTTCCTGTCAGGGGTCTTATTTACTGTAGGTAATTTAACAGAATGACATATTGTACTGTATATAGTTATTTAGAAAGGAATTATGATGTTTAA
This sequence comes from Hymenochirus boettgeri, assembly GCA_019447015.1. Taxonomy (NCBI): domain Eukaryota; kingdom Metazoa; phylum Chordata; class Amphibia; order Anura; family Pipidae; genus Hymenochirus; species Hymenochirus boettgeri. The sequence continues at coordinate 89,578,305 of CM033475.1, read as the reverse complement.
CTCCCCCATGGAAATTCCATTATCATAACCTGTTGAAGACATGATGAACAAAGCAGTCACCCTCTTCCATTCCTTCCACATACGTCTTATCCATGTGCACTGCAGCTATGATACACCATCTCAGCATTTAAGTAGCTGGAAGGGCTAGGTCACACTATAGATTGGTTTGTTCTGTTTATCTATATGCAGGTATTTTAATGTTAATCACAGACGACAAGGCAGCTAGAAAGCTTAGGGAGAGAGGGGCCAAAAAGAGCAAAAAGCCTTTTCACTGAGCATAAAAATGGAGAAGCACCTTCTTATAACAGAAGGCATCTTGCAGTCACATGCTATATGAATAGCATTGCCCACAAACCTAAGAAACAAGAAGTCATTTCTTACTCCCAGGTTCCCCTGAGTAAGGGGCGGACATATGCAATACACTCCTTTATGTCCCTTAGCTTATGCATGTGTCCAGGACTGCTGGCTAATAATATGCAATATAGCTTAATATATAGAGCCAATCATCTGACCTGCAGATACAACGTGTTCCAATCTTGTTAGATCTCATCAGTGCAAGATACAGATTAATGGCTCTATGGTGTAGGACTTGGGTGTACAGTAGACAAGGCAGCTAGAAAGCTTAGGGAGAGAGGAGCCAAAAGGAGCAAAAAGCCCTTCACTAAGCATAAAAATGGAGAAACACCTTCTTATAACAGAAGACATCTTGCAGTCTCATGCTATATGAATAGCATTGCCCACAAAACCTAAGAAACAAGAAGTAATTTCTTACTCCCAGGTTCCCCAGAGTAAGGGGCGGAGATATGCAAAATACTCCATCAACTCCATCAAAGGATGTCCGTTTATTGCATATATATTTATTTAATATATTTGTATAAGGTGATCATATCCCCACACAAGCCCCATTTCTACGGTGTAGAAATACCTAACTAGAGATGTCCGAACTTCGCAAAATCCGGTCCGCTTGAGGACCCATTAAAACCTATTAAAATGAAAGTTCGGCAAAATCCGTTCTTCAAAAATACGGGGATTCTCCGTCCAAAAATGTGAAAAATCCACGAAATTTTTAATTTACAAGGATTTCTCGTATTTTCCCGTATTTTCGAAAATACGAGAAATCCTCGTAATTTCGAAAATTTTCGAAAACGCAGTTCGGAAAAGTTCGGAAGCGGAAAGCCGGAAAATCCGTGATATCCGCCGTTCGTGAACGAGGTAAATCCGCCGCGGATCCGGGTTCGGATCTGCAAACTGGGCCATCACTATACCTAGCTTGTTTATTCTGGTAAGTATTGAAGATCTCCTTGCATTCCAAGTACTGTGAAGCTTTAGTGGTGCTGTGTCCTCAAGGCTGCTTAACCACCAGCAGATGTGAATCGATAGAAACAATATAAAGCGAGGGCACACACTTCGTGAATTTTCTATTTTATTGTGACAGGTTTTGTGCACAACGTTTCTGGGTCACCCCCTTCCTCAGGTTTATTCTGTATGCAAAGTTAAACCCCTCCATTCCCCTTATTAATTTAGTTGCAGTTATCTGAACCCTTTCCATTTCCAAGATGTCTTTTATTTACAGGATTTCCAAACTGATGCGCATATTTCAAATGAGACCTTACCAGTGCTTTGTATAGGGGAAGAATAATATTTTTCTCACTTGAATGTAAACTCCTCTTTATACAAGTCAATATATTGCTAGCTCTAACATTTGCTGTCTGGGATTGTTTGACCCCTCAAAAACATTTCCACAGAGGTTCGCTTGGCAGCACCAGGATTGTTAAAACCCATATGCATCACCTTACATTTGTCACTTCAAAGTAATTTAGAAACAGACTGGCAGAGTCTGTTTATAAATCACTTGATTCACCAGATTCAACAGTTGGCAGAAAAAACATCAGATAGCAACTGCAGGATATGTTCACAAAAAATTTAATTTAAAAAATACACATTCATTGAAAAACAGGAGGAAAAGGAGTGTAGTCTTCTCCTGTTTTTCAAATAATTTGAATACAGGAGGAACCAACAGAGAAAGTGTTCAATTAGTCTGTGATTACATGCCTCTCCTGCAGACAATGCATTATTACATATAGTACACACGAGCATATAGTATAGGGGAGTGCGTCTTAAACTGATCCAGCAAACCCCCTATTCTTTTTAAGAATTGGTCAACCTTCCTCTTCCTCCACCTCTTGTTAAAAGACCACTAGAGATGGACTCGAGCACGAGTTCGAGAAAAACTATTTGAGTTCGAACGGACTCAGACTTTCGAACTATCCCGAACCCGTTTTTTTCGGACTTTCGATAATTTTTGGACTTTCAATAATTATTGAATGTTCAAAGCGCGAATATGCATGTAAAATGACGATTATACCAATACGCGAGTAAATATCAAATACACGAATCTACAAGTAAAATGTCTATTATAACAATACACGAGTAAATATCTAATAAACAAATGTGCAAGTAAAATGTCTATTATACCAATACGCGAGTAAATATCGAATTATCGAAAATGCGAGTAAATTGTCTATTAAAGCAATACGCGAGTAAATATTGAATTATCAAATATGCAAGTAAAATGTCTATTATACCAATACGCAAGTAAATATCGAATTATCGAATATGTGAGTAAATTGTCTATTATATCTATACGCGAGTAAATATCAAATTAACAAATATGCGAGTAAAATGTCTATTATACCAATACGCGAGTAAATATCTTTTATGGGCTAATTAGCAAATATTCGAACGCAAGAGCTCGAAAGTAGATCTAAAGACCACATAACAAGTAAATATTATATAGAAAAGCAATGCAACTATGATATTAGCTAATTAAAAACCATGGTACTGGTCTGCATGTCTATGTCTCAAAGCGCACACTGGTATGCTGGATCAAAAGATTCTCAGGCTTTAAAAAGTTTTAAAAAAGCTTTATTTAGTAAAATAAGATACAAACAACATGTATGCCTGCCTTACGCGTTTTGAGACTGAAACTGCTCTTCACTCCTATGAGTGAAGGGTTCGGGGCTAGCAGCACCAGGACCACCAAGAGGAAGTGGTGGGTAGCCATTATCTGGATCATTAACTTGTATCAAAATTGTCCCAGTGTATAATTGATCAAGTGAAAGGCTCAGGGTTTGAGACACCCGGGCTTCCTACATAGTTGAACATATTCTTAATTAGGGTCTAGTTTGCGGTCCTTGTGTTATCTAGGTCATAACTGCTAATTTTTATGGCTGCATGTTTACAGTATGTCTCCACACTGACAGATGGAGATAATAAAATGGGGGTATTTAATTGCTTACTGTTAGCCTTACCCAAATTCTATGCACAAGACACTTATTTATCACTTATTTATGTGGGCCCTCGCATATGTTGGAGGCAGGGTCTTGCTGCAATACCACTCTAGATACAATGAAATAAATGGGTGCCAGTGGTTTTTGAACTTAAAGGACAACTGTGGTTTCAAAATAAGTTAGGGTTAAATGAAAGCCTGCAGCATTTCCTTTAAAATGAGCCGACAATCACATCTCTGGCTTGAGCCTGTGAGAAATTACATTGAGGGGAATGTTCAAACTTCCTGCTTCCAGTAGATTGAGTGACATCACCTGACCTCTGCCCCGCCCATTCGCCCCAGGGGAGAAGCATGAGAAGCAGTTAAGTCTTAATGCTGGGGAAATTAGGAAGTGCCTGGGGAAATAATTGACAGTTGAGAAGGGGAGCCTATTAATGCAGTTAGGGGCTTTTCACATGACTACAAGCTGGTCACATGGATGAAAATAGGAAGTGTTCAAGCAGGTAGTAATATTGCTGAACATATCTGTTGTATTAAGTTAGATCAACTGGACATAAAGTTTTGTTCTTGAAAACATTTTGCTAGTCATCCAACTGGCTTTCTCAATTCACAATGACTTGTACAAGAATCTGTTGGCAATTATGTACCCTGGAAAGTCCAAATTAGCATACCACAGCCAGGTTTTAGGGACTTTCTGAATGCAAGGTGTGATTGCATTGTGGGTAAGATGTGTTATATGTACTGCCCAGAATAAGGTGTTGAAACAGCATTGTACATGGAAGACAGTTGTTGTTGAACCCCCCTATCTCTATTTAGGCTTGGCTTCTTTCTTTTCACATAAATGGCCTCCTTTACACCTCTCTTGAACCAGTCATGTTCATTTGCCAATATGTTGACATTACAATCTTCAAAGGTATGTCCTTTTTCTTTAAGATGCAGGTACATGGCTGAATTCTGACCCGAGGAATTCTGTGCTGGGCCATACGTTGATGCAGTTGCTGTTTGGTCTCCCCCACATACAAATCAGAGCACTCTTACCTGCACTGCACTGCGTATATGGTCGCTTTTCTTGTGTTTCGGTATTGGGTCTTTTGTATGTACCAATTGTTGCCTCAGTGTGTTGTTTGATTTAAAGCAGACAGGGGTACAGTGTTTTTTGAAAATTCTTCTTAATTTCTCTGAGACCCCTGCAACATATGGGATGACCATGTTCTTTCTCCTGTCTTGCTTTTCCCCTTCACTGTTGGTGTACCAGTATATGTACCAGACACACTCACTTCTGTGAGCAAACTTATATGTACCAGTCACACTCATCATAGACATACTTCCAGTACCAGTCATGTTCACTGTGCCAAAAGGTTTAGAAGAATCCCTGTTCAGGTATGTACACTGGAAAAACTTTTTTAGTTAATTGCCCGTTACTGAAAATAATAATTCATCCCAACTATTACTGTGGAACTTTTTTGTTGATCTGCCACCTTTTTTTTAGATATCTAATCTAAAGCATAAGTTGCTTCAGCTGTCAATCAAGTACCTTATCTGATTTGTGCAAGTACTGGATTTTGCTGTAACTGGAAATCAAAGGACATGAATGTTCTACAAGCAAAAACATGGATGTGCTATGGAATCTCCAGCTTTACTCATCATGGCAAACCTTTACTTGACAGAAGTGGAAACAAAAGTTCTTTATCTGGATGACACCTGGGTTAAAATCCTCCAGATAGAAGAACAAGCTGATAATTACAGAACAAGAACAAGCTGATAATTGACAAGTCACCATTTTTTGTTTTAAAAGTTGACATACCCTTTAAGAATTAAACTTCATATCCAGTTGATCCAACTGAATACCATGCATAAGAACCTTCAAAAGCATAATATTGTTGTATCTATTATTATTATAAAAAAATAAAAGGTACACTATTGCTGGTAATTTAAAAATAATAATAATAAATAATACAAAAACAAAGACCAGCATTATGATAAATACAATAATTAATCAGCCGAGACCCCTTTACCAAACAAATCTATATGTTTTATACTTGTCCTGGTCATGTTGTAGCATTTAACAAGTTATTATATTAAAAGCAGTAAATCAGTCAATATCCTTGACTGAAAAAGCTATGCCCTGTTCATATAGGCTGCCATCATACAAGACAGCAACATATAAATGACTATCATTAAGTATTAAGTTCAGCAAAGACAGCAGCATATAAAAGACTATCATTAAGTATTAAGTTCAGGATCTGCTAAGCATAGAAAGAAATACCTTCCACATTTCAAAATCTTCAAAAAAAGTTCTGACTGACAATAGGATTTCTCTTTCACTGCTACTGAATGCGAAATCCCAGACAGCTATTGTTATTTAAACAAAAGTATATATATGACGTACTTTACAAAGGAGATTTAAAAAAAGCTGGTTTCACACTAGTAATTAGCCCGTTCGCATGCATTATTCAGCTTCTTGAATCTCTGGTTACAAAGCATTGGTGCCGCAATGCTTTTTAGTTTTTGTAATCCGTCTTCCAGTCCAGTTCGCATTACCTACTTCAGATATTCCACTCTCTTCAGCATGAAGATGAAGTTCAAAAGCATTTAATTTGTTTGCTAATAACTTTTCTTTGCAAGCTCTTCCAAAGGAGCAAGTAGTAGAGAAAACAATCTCATAGGTAATAAAAACTGATGAACTGTAACAATTACTAAGAGCTACTGCACCTGAAGCAATAACCTGCAGCATTGCTTTTTGTATTCACAGACCATTCCAAGACTGACAAGCTATCACACCAAACATGCTAAATAATCTACTGTACACAGGTGACAAATACAGGGGGAGAAGGTATTGACAGTTTAATCTTCTGTGGAACAGATATCCAATAATATACAGTACTATCACATTTTTTACTGTCTATGGAAACTAAAGGTAATGGGTGTTAAGGACCTTCCTCTCCCCTTGGATTATTTACATTATCTACTGTATAATGTTTAAATTCTATATATCTGTAAAATGAATATAAAGGTTCACTAACCTGAACGGTTATATTTGGTTAATTGTTCAAAAAGCACAGAATTACATATTACAGTCATAGTATCAAGCTCAAAATGTATTAAACCTGGGAGTTCCTGTGCCTTTTTTATGACTGCCACAAGTCATGAGCAGTTCCTTCAATTTCAGTAACCTTTAATTATACCCACTGACATAATTTAGAAAAGTACTTTAATACAGTAGCTTTGTTTGACTCTGCTTAATAATGATTACCTGCTATTCAAAAAATAAACCTTTCTTTATTCACAAAACCAAGACTTTTTTTGTTGTTTCTGCTGAAATGCGCAAACTTTCATTTATCAAGGGTGCCAACTTCCTGGAATTTCCATTAGTACCTAGGAAATTGTGTAACTTTTCTCAGTCCAACAAACTACACTCACTCCTATCTTATGGATTGCGCTTTTTTTTTTCAGGCCACATGTTGGGTATTTATGATCTGCATTCATTAATTTGGCTTGAAAAAGCCAAATTACTGTTCTTTCTATTTCATCTTCTTCTTCTTCTTTTTCTTCTTCCGTTTTATTCTTCCACTTTTTTGGACCGTATCTCATCCCACAGTTTTTGAGCTAGAGACATGAAATTTGGTACAGACGTGCGGGGCATATAGGAGAAGTGTGCTATCTTCTAGCTAAGCAATCCACAGAAGCGTTATGGCGTTATCGGTGAATTTCTGGACATTTTTTCCCATAGACTATAATGGTAACAATCCTCAAATGTGGATATTTCAAAACAGTTTTTTTCATGGTCATAAATACAAATGGTGATACCCCCAACCCCCCACACAGACTCAGGTACACCCACCTACTGACCTACCTTTCCTTTCCCATGGAAGCCATATTTAAAGGGTAACTAAAGTCAAAAAAACTAATTTAGATTTATCCTCAATAAAAGATATTTTATGGTTATAAACACAAAAAAGACACACACCCTCAACCAGACCCAGGTACACGCACCTACTAATCTACTTATCCATTACTGTGGCAGCCACACTTAAAGGGTAACTAAAGTAAAAAAAAAAACTAATTTAGATTTATACTCAATAAAAGATAGTTTTATGGTTGTAAACACAAAAAAAGACATACACCCTCAACCAGACCCAGGTACACACACCTACTGATCTACTTATCCATTACGGTGGCAGCCATATTTAAAGGGTAACTAAAGTCAAAAAAATTTAGATTTATCCTCAATAAAAGATAGTTTTATGGTTGTAAACACAAAAAAGACATACCCCCTCAACCAGACCCAGGTACACACACCTACTGATCTACTTATCCATTACAGTGGCAGCCATACTTAAAGGGTAACTAAAGTAAAAAAACTAATTTAGATTTATCCTCAATAAAAAATAGTTTTATGGTTGTAAACACAAAAAAGACATACCTCTCAACCAGACCCAGGTACACACACCTACTGATCTACTTTTAATGTGGAAGCCATACATTAAAGGGTAACTAAAGTCAAAAAAGCAAATTTTGATCAATAATCAAAAAACGTTGTTTTTTAACCCCCAACGTGATACAGGTATACACAGCTACTGACCTACCCCTCCATTACTGTTGCAGCTATACTTAAAAGGTAACTAAAGTCAAAAAAACTAATTTTGACCAATCATCAAAAAAGTTGTTTTTTTAACTCTCAACCTGACACAGGTACACACACCTACTGATCTACTTATCCATTACTATGGCAGCCATACGTAAAGGGTAACTAAAGTAAAAAAAACTCATTTTGACCAATCATCAAAAAAGTTAGTATTTTATCCCCCAACCTAATATGAATGCACACACACCAACTGACCTACCTTTAATGCATGTGACATAAGTAAAAAACAACTATGTCCTCTTCATTGACATTATTGAGTTTTAAAATCTGCAGCACAAACACACAAATTCCCTTCCAAAATGCAGTCTTTCAAGCCAAATTCAAAGTTTATACTTAAACATTCCCTTTCTAGTTTAGTTTACTGTTTTAATGTCTAGTCCCCAAGCCCCACGTTTACTGCATTGTCTTGCAACTGTCATCCTGCACTTGCAGTCCTAATTTGGTAATCACCAAACACAGAGATGATGTTTTCAAATCTAAAGGTATTTTTAAAGCCTACTGACAACATTGATCCAGCCAATGTATGTACCACTTAGTAGGTGGTTTGTTCCATACCCCAATGATAACTTTTTGGGGGTATTCACTTCATTGATGCTATCATAGTTTACAATGTGCTTTTTTTCTTACATAAATGTACATGGGCTTCTCTATCATCCGTTTAATAGGGAATGACCCCCTCCTGATGTTACAAATCTACCAAGTCCTTGTATTAAGTAAGCCTCAACCGTTCCACAGTCCAAATCATCTTCATTAGACAGCATTACCCAAGTGAGGTTCCAGGGCATTTTGCCATTTGTGGCTTCCTCAGTTGTTATTCATAATGCTTAAGTATGATAGATTTGTATTATTAGAGGGGGCATGCCCTTTAATAGCTACTGTGTTAATTACAATTAAATTGTAATTATTTGGGGATTGTTAGCTGTAGCAAACAATGCAAGACAACAATGGCTAGAGCTAGCAAAATATTGTCTGGTACAAAGAGGGAAATATATTCAAGAGAGATATAAATTTTTCTTCCTCTTTACAAGACCTCATTTGGAATATGCGGTGCAGTTTTGGAATCCCATATACAAAAGGTACATCTTGGAAATGGAAACAAATCAGAGAAGGGCAACTATAATAATAAAAGGAATGGAGGGGCTTGAATATGCAGGCAGATTAGACAAGTTAGGGCTGTTTACATTAGAGAAACAACGTTTGCGTAGGGATATGATCACTTTATATAAATATATTAATGGGCCATGCAATTAACTCTCTGGTGCATTGTTCACTAATAGGTCATATCTGAGGACATGTGGACATCCTTTAAGATTAGAAGAAAAGAAGTTTCAACTTCAGGTTAGGAAAAGTTTCCTTGCAGTGAGAACGGTGAAACTGTGGAACTGTCTTCCAGTAGATGTGGTAATGGCAAGTTCATTGAATAGCTTTAAAAGTGGGCTAGATAAGTTTCTAAGAATTAAAAGGGTAATGTCCTATTCATCAAACTAACAGTGTTAATTTAGACCTCTATTTGACATTCTTAATTAATTTAATTAATTTAATTGTATGAATATATATTTTTGTGAATACAGATAGAGGCTTACTAAATATGCCCCAGACCCTTCTCTATTGTCAACCTATTTCGAACCGTAATGGTTCTTACTCATAGGCACCTCATAGTGCCTATGAGTAAGAACCGTTACGTTTCGAAACGCGTCAGGCCATGTGTGTGCCTTCTATTTGTATTATAGGTCAATAAAATAATTTGATTTTACTACCACACAAAGTTTCTGTTTCCACTGTGCGCTGCAGCCTGTTCACGTGTATATTGTAAATACCATTTCTAAAACTAAAAATATTAATAAATACTGGTATTAATACATATACTGCAGTTCTGGTTGATCCAGGGATATTTTCCAATTGCCGTTTGGAATCAGGAAGGAAACCCCCCCCCCCCTTTTTTTTTATTAGCTGAGGCTTTTTTCCCCCTTCACTGGAACAACTGTTATATAGGGTTAAAAAAGAGGGTGAAAAGATTGGACTTGATAGACGTATGTCTTTATTCAAACTCGATTACTATGTTACTATTAACTATGTTACTATTTTCTCGCTGCTTTATTTGAATTATCCACTTTATACCCTAACAATGTATTTCTACAGTAAACTTAATATATCATGCAACTGTCAAACAGCCAGCTGTTTCTGGATTACTAAATCATACTGTATCATGGCTATGCCATCCCCTGTGTTTCGGACAAATTCTAGCCATTATATCATTCTGTAATCTATATTCGCACTAATGTACTTTACTTCCTTGCAGTGTGCCTGTGAATGATCATGTTTTTTTTAGCCATTGAGTCGCCATACAATGTGTTTCTTTCTTTATTTTTAATGGCATTCATTTTCACACTGTGAAAAAAATAATAGTGGAAATAGTGAATGGAATGTGGAAAATAAAATACCATAACCAATATGTAAGTATGTATGAAAAAAATAATAGTGAAATTGGGTTGGGGGAAAAGTGCCATAAAGCTCTAACATTGTTTATTAAATAAACCATATTAGCCCAGCATTCACAAATATTATGATAAAAGGAATTTCATTATACTCAGGAACATTCAATGGCAAGATAGTCCATAATTCTGTGAGGTATTGACAGTTCTGATTGTTTTTTTATGTTGTTACCAAGATAATGTAAAAGATAACCAGGGTGATCGAAAATTCCATAAAATACACAATGTTTGTTCACTGTTAAAGCCATTAAACGCTTATAGAATGCAAGGTAACCCTCATGGGAAATGTGTTATGTTTTCTTCCTCTTTGCTAAAGCGAATATATAATGTCACCTTTAGAACATTGTATTTAACATAAATCAAGCCACATCTATATTACAGCAAACATCATATAGATGTGGCTTGATTTATCTCTTTCCATCATGCTGGTATATCAACAAAGATGCAAAGAAATTTCATGAAGAACTAAAACTTGCTAGACTTTTTAGTCTAGTAGGAGTAGTACACCATTGCCTTTACCTTTAACTTTTTCAATGCATAGCTAATGCATAGCTAAAAGATGCTGGAAATCCATTCAGAGGAAATAAAAGGCCAGAAAATACTTTTTACAATGGAAAAGATACTTTACACACTCTTATCTTACAAAATAGCATTATGCAACTAATCAAAGAAACAAGGAATAAAACCCCACTCCTTAAATTGTAGGAGGAGACAATTTTTTTTCACTTTAGCCAATACACGTGGCCAGACCTGACGGAATTACATTATGCAAGACAATCTAAATGTTTAGAGCCATTTATTCAACTAGCAGACAAAAACATGTTTTGATCTTGTTAGATCTTATCATGATGGCTTTCATGAGGAAGGATCTGCAAACATGTAGCTATAAAGCTTTTGTAAATCCCTCAGCTAAAAACAATGCCAAGCATCCCATTAAAGTGCATCTCCACCCCTAAAATATTTTTTTCCTGTAATGCAGGGCACCACATCCCACCCCCAACTGCCGATTTACAGAAAGATGCTTACAGACCTTCTCTCTCTGCTCCGAGCTCTCTGCTAGTTGGCAGCCAATCACAGACACTGCTGATGACTATGCAGAACACTGAGGGACCGAAGTTATGTAAGTATCTTTCTGAAAGTTTTTTTGCAGAAGTAAATCTTAGGGGTGGGCTGGGGTGCCCTACACTACAGAAAATGTCCTTAAATGGTAGGGCACCAAACAGCAAGAAGTAATCCAGAGGAAGGGAGGTGTGGGGTGGGGAGGGGGAGGGCTCCCCGGCACATGCCAGAAACCTCTCAGAGGACAAGCAAGCACCAGGGACCAGATGATACCTCCTACTTTTCAGGTTTTTCAAATTTGAACAGACACTGCAGGAGAACCATTTGAAGCAGAGATGTAAGGTAAAGATATTTTAACACTACACAGTGGGGCCAATAGTTGGTTATATTTTAGTTTTGGGGGTGGACATGCCCTTTAAATAGGGCCATTGATCCTTTTCAAAACCTCAAATATTGCTGCAGAATTGTCTCTTTCTTAAAAAACAGTACATGTGATCAGTATTGTTCTGAGCTTCTACTGTATATTTGTTCCTTTTTTTTTTTCTTAATAAATGAAGTTATTTGCTTCAATTTTTAGGGTTTCTGCACTGAGAGATCTAGGATACTCATCTGTTCAACAGCTCTCTGCATGCTCTGTGCTCCTTAACAGGAATTCATTTTCTGTGGCCAGACCTGCTGGAATTGTGTGTGGTGTTACAAACACAGAACAGCTTTTCTTAAGCACCACACAATTTAATATTCTGTCCAGTCTGTATTCCAATTTATCAAGGGTAGGAAATCTGATATTGATCCTATACTCTCATTAAAGGGACTGTAAACTCCCCTAAACAGAACTATGTGCCATTCGTTTCTATTATTCACAAGGAGGTGAGAACGCTTATTCTCACCTCCCTGTGAATAATAGGATGCTCGGGGGACCTGGAACTTACCTTACCCGCCGCTCCACTCGCAGCCGCTCCTTCACTAAACAGCTGTTCTCTCCCGATCGCGCGCCCTATCTTTTATATTGGCGCGCATGCGCCTAAGATAGGGCGCGTGGTCGGGACAGAGCGGCTGTCAGTGAAGGAGCAGCTGCGAGTGGAGTGGCGGTAAGGTAAGTTCCAGGTCTCCCGAGCGTACAATTATTCACAGGGAGGTGCGAATAAGCGTTCTCACCTCCCTGTGAATAATAGAAACGAATGGCACATAGTTCTTTTTTGGGGTTTAGTGTTCCTTTAAGTTACACCATGAAAGAGAGCATACAACAAAGCTTTTGGCCGAGAAAGTCTCCTAATTGCTTAATTAACTGTTAGTTCATCTGTCTGCAGAGCTGCCTGAACTCTACAGTGCAGAAGTCATGTGAGCTAAAGTGAAAATAAATAAATGAAAATACCAAATGTGCTCAAATAGGCTCTTAAAATACTTTTATTTCTGGTGAAAGTTAAAGGGATTGTAAGGAATGCATATGTATGTAAGTAATGATGCTTAAAAAAACATTTGCTATCAGCAATTAAACATTTTATTGAACTGATAATATACTTTTGGTTAATGTAAAATCGGAGAAAGTCAAAGGTAAAGCACAAAATGCTGATTAAATGATCTGTAACATGCCTTTCCTAACAAATAATATCCCTATATTAATTAAAGCATTCCTCTTTCCTAGGTCACTGGCTCAGGCATGCTTTGTAGTGAGCAGGGCACAAGAGAGAAACTTTGTTTTTAGCTATTTTGCATCTTCCTGTGATAAGGGGAGAGCGAGTGACAGTTAATTCTGGGCTTGCTATAGCGAAAAATATTTTTGCCTGTACTACGGTACTTTTAGTTCAGAACTCATTTCTTTGTGTAACCTTTTCCATGGGTGCTAGAGGATTAGGCTTTTTGGGTAATGAAACAAAACATCATAAGCTATTTTTTTATGGTCGCATTGAGCCATGGGGCTGCCTTAATAAATGCTATTACTTTATACTAGAGTATCAAACATAGCTCAGTCTAATAATAATTGGAATATTTGCATACTAACATAACAGTCAAGATTAAATAAAATCAAACATCCTTCTTGATCAATCTTTTTATCCCAACCTTTGTGAATACCTTACAGTTAATGTAGAGGGAGTTCCCCTTTAAGCTTATCCCCCCAAAAACTTAACATATCCTGAAGGATCACCCACCAAATCCCCAGGTTCAATTTACTCTTACCTTCACCCGACACTCCCACACTGAGGAATTACAACTTAGGCAACTGCAATCCCTCACTAGGGATGGACTAGAACTCGAATCGAGTTCGAGCCGAACTTTATGAGTTCGGACGAACTCGAACTATTCGAACTAGTTCAGGTTCAAACTAGTTTGATTTTCCGGACACGCAGGACTATTTTCAAAAATCCTCGAACAATCACGAATTCTCGAATGTGCGAGGATTTTCGAACGTTCGGCAGGCCTCGAACGGCTGCTTCCAAAAAACCCCGAACGGCCAGAGATTCCCGAAAATGCAGCTCGCAGATTGCCGAATGGCTGACAATCCCACGGCTGGACGTTTGGGAGTCCCGCAGCTCGAAAACGGGACCCCTTCCCTGGCACTTATACATGCCCTTGTGACCCTAACAAGGGCCCTTTGGGTCTTAAGTGGTCCCGCAGCTTGAACCGGAACCCCACTCCCTGGCCCTTGTAAGGGCCCTTGCAGCACTGATAAGTGCCTTTGTTGGGGTCCCACAGCTCGAACCGGTACTCCCATTGGCTCTTAAAAGAGCCCTTAGGCAGCGTCTTCTGTCTTCTATCCGGTGACACCAGCTCCGCAGAGGCCACCGACCCCGAGAAGTAACCCTGCGGCCACCAGGGGTAACTCAGGCGACGGTGGCCTTAACGAGGCCATTGTTACAGGCGTCCTGATCCGACTCAATGTCTTTGGGCTAGTGACACCAACACCACTGAAGCCACCGATGCTAGGCAGGCTCATTGCAGCCGACAGTGAGCCCGCTGGCACCACCGACCTCAGCGGAGCCGATGTTGCTAGCCACTTCTTTCTTCTGCCATCTACTGAGATGACTTCTGAGCTCCGCGGAGGTTTGCATCTCTTTATATAGGTTTGCAGAAAACCCAAATCCGTTTCTGATTGGTCAATTTTTCAATGCTTGGTGTCACAAACCCCCAGGTCCGAGACGCCCAGCCACCTATCCGTTACCGGAAAACACACTCCAAGCAACCGACAGGCAGACGGAACAGATCAGACCCGGTGGGTTTAGTGAACAAACGATATATTACACAATTAATATTACTAAATATCAATATACTCGCCGCCACCACATTCCGATTAAACTGTGGAATGACCTGTTACCTATATCTATGGGGATATCAGCGCCCCTACTTCTAACAACCTGTAAGAAACTTGGTTATTCACCCCTAATATTCTATACACAGGTACAGTATACCTATATACCTACACAATACTTCTCTATAGTAGTGTACTTCGAAGACCCAGGTTCGTTTTGGGATATACTCAGAATAGGACAATAGCCTATAAATGATTTTATATCATTTATTAAAAGTTGACAAAAGTGTGCATAAAATATAAAGAAAAGGTAATAAATCACTGAACATAAAGCGGTAACACAAGTGAGGGTAGAAATGGGTAAAAAAATGAATACTTAAGGATAAATGGCATCTGAAATTGTCCGTGAGCAGAGTCCAGAACTTGATAGTCCAGTTATTGGAAAAGAATAGTCCAAATAATAGTTCCTGGTGTAAGCCAATACGGTCCGTCCTGTTGGCTAGTGTTATTGTAGATGTTATGACGGACTCTTGGGCTGAGACCCAACCACTTTTATCCTTTGCCAGAAAATGGGAGTGGTCGGTCCCTAGAGGCGGACTTGGTTCTGCCCCTGAGGTTGGTTCCTATTTTTGGAGGGAATTTTAAATATCCAATTCCCCTCCAGTCCATAATCTGTGAACCATACATGTAACATTCAAAATAAGA
This sequence comes from Hymenochirus boettgeri, assembly GCA_019447015.1. NCBI lineage: Eukaryota > Metazoa > Chordata > Amphibia > Anura > Pipidae > Hymenochirus > Hymenochirus boettgeri. The sequence goes on along the minus strand of CM033475.1, from coordinate 89,562,871 downwards.
TCATGATGGTCCATAACTAATTTTTCCCAACAGAATAAGACCAAATACGACATATCTGGGATATCGTAGGCCTAGGAAGGATAATATCCCAAGTTTGGCTCGGCTATGATATTATGTCAGGTTCTATAAATGCAGAATTATTACTGGATAAACTGGGGGTATTTATGGAAACCTAAAATAATTCTACATCCTGAATTATTAAGGAATATGAATTAACTTTGATCTGCCAGTTGGTTTCGGCTATGTTATGTACTAGAGATTCCCTGCTGTTTTGGTGCCAGCCAGCTTGTGACAGTGTTTGTATATTACGGGGCTTCACACCTTGCCCCTTTGAAGTCAGACCTCTTGCTAGGTCAGCTAACAACACCAAATGGCCATGCCTTTGGGAAAGGAAGCAGGGCTTACAAGTTATCATGAATTAACCCTGGGACAGGGAACAATGTGGGAGCTGCCATACTGCTGATCAGGCCATATATGGTGAAATAATTGAAAATTGGGAGTGCAATTTCAGATATTGTCTATGGCGTTTTACATTGCACCCCTGTTCTCACACCCTCCCCCCATAGATGTCGCATAGGGATTGGTTTTACACAACCTAGACCGTTGCGACCAACTTCCCTTGGCGCTATGGTGGCTTTCTCCTTTTATGACATGTTACTTCACATTGCTGGGAAACATATTTCTTTTTTGTGGTTTTACACTCCCTCCAGTCCCAATGCTATAGGTACAAGCTGTGCTGGCGTTGGGATCCATGTTGTTACACATGGCAGACTGGTCACCCTCTATTAACAATGGATAAACTCCAACACAACCATCTTCCTGACATGAAACCACAACTTCATTTACATTACCTGCTGGATAAACCATTTGAACACTGAGAGCTCTGTCATTTACACTCACCCCCTGGTGTGCTTGTGTAAACAAAGGGCTGGAAATAGTGGCTGCTGGCTCCTTATGGGCACACCTGACTCTATTTCCCAGAATGCCCTGTTGGCCAAATTCCAGGTTACTACTGTTTTTGCCAACATTTTTACAATTTTTAAACTCTTCACCACCCTCCTGCACAATACTTTCTGGTTCCTCTTGAGGCAGAGACCAATACCTGGGCTCTTCCAGTACAGTAAGATCTCTGTGTGTTACCTGGAAAACAATCCCTGTTTCCCTACACAATCCTTTATCAGATTTAACAGGTTCTTTGGTTAGTTCTACCTGCCCAAAGCTGCCCTTGTCTCCTTCAGTCTGGACAACAACATCCACCCCCTCTATAATCACTGACTTGGGCCTTACTGGTTCTGGCACTATCGGACTTCTACTCTGGTCTCCCAGCCCTCCTTCCCAGTCACTCTGCCCTATGTAACCTGACTGAACCAGGGTGATATCCAGGGGAAACCTAACATTCCCTACTGCTCTCTCTGAAGGTCCCAAATCATTCAGTGTGCTGTCAGTCTGCAGTGTTATCTCGGAGTCTACATCACAAGTTGTAAGAAAGGGTTAATATTGTCTTAGTTAAACTAGTTATTAAAGAATGTTCACTTTTACTTAGTTTTGCTCTCCTGGGTCCAGCCAAAATGACCAGATAAGAAATCTGATACCACCCCTACATGCATGGGCCCCAAGCCTTTACAGAGAACAAATGCAAACCAGATGGTGTAATCTGAGGCTGCATTAATGGGACATGCGTACATTGCTTATACAAAGATATGTGCTTATAAGGAGATGAAAACTTGGTTGAAAAGAAACCAGCAGAAGGGGTGGATAACTTGTGATGAAGTTTTCTGGTCAAAACTGGTTTAGGACTTATGAGTTGGCAGTAGGAATAGCTCATGGGCGTGCTTTAATGCTCACGTAGTATGATGTAAAAGTATAGTGTGATATAATAGGGAAAACACCAATTTCTACTGTGGAGAAGGAACAGAGGATGCCTGAAAAGAACATCTAAAGATAATGTGTAAGTTAACATTAACCAATATAAGTCAGTTGTGTTATTCTGTTTATATGTTGTGAATATCAGCCTTAATAAATTGTTTAGTAACTAAAAGAAGCACTTAGTCAATTTATTCTGTCAAACTTAAAGGTTAAAGTAGACAAAGAAAGAAGTGACTTCTTACACAAGTTCCAGCCAACTGTCCTGTGGGTAGTTGGTGAAGCTTGGCAGGGGTTGAGTCAACTGGGTCAGAACATGGAACGAACTTGCAAATAGCGTCTCCCTGCTCTGATTCCAATGACCGACCCCTAGCAGTCCTTCCAACACTGTGAGTGACTGTTAACACAGGTAACACAATTTTGACAGATTCACCATTTTCATTTGTAACATTCACATTTTCAACATGTAACATACATATATTGGACACTTTACCACCTTCCACACATAACATGGAGGCGGCCCCCTCTGTTAGTGACTCAGAAGCCTTTCTCCTGGGTGACTCCAGACTGGGGTTACTGTGTAGTGCGTCAATCCATGCGCCACTACCAGTTTCAGCCAGTTGCTCTGTGACACAGGGGGTCAACTGCTGACAATCTACATCTCTGAGGTCAGAGCTGAAATGGATATCTTGGACTTCCTCTTTCAACACTGAACCCCAGACCTTAGCAGTACTACAATCATTGGCATCCTTAACATTACTTATACATGCATTCCTATCCACAGATACAGGCTTAATGTTAGATACACAATAATTATCAAATTGCACATTTACCCCAGGTACCTGTGAACTAGGTCCTGTCAAATCCCTTCCCTGCTCCAGCTGTTCTAACGAACAGTAGCACAATACCTTTTTGTGAGTTGAACCTTTAGCTTTGGACTCCGGGATGCTTTCAGCGGTTTGATACTGGGCCACTAATGTGCCTAAATCTGTCCCCAACAACACTGGGACAGGGATATCGTCCGAGATACCCACTAATTTCTCTTGCTTCCCAACCCCCCAGTCGATTTCCACTTGGGCCTGGGCGATGTTTGGAAGGGTGCCCCCTATTCCCGTGAGGGTCAGGTGCTTATCTGGGAGGATGTTCTCTTTTGTAACAAGGTTAGGGTGAACCAAAGTGATGTCTGCTCCTGTATCCCTGAAGCCAGTAACAATCCGGTCGTTCACTTTAACCAACTGGTGATTTGGAGTGCGGCGTTGGATTTCCTTTTGTACGGACTGGAACCTTTTACGATAAACCTCTGGGGTCAACTGGTACTTGGCTATGATGGCAGCCTTGATAGCTCCATAATCGTTATCACTTTCCTCCGGTAACTCTGCAAAAGCACCCAGTGCTTTGTAGCGCAGGTGTGGAGTCAGATGTCTGGCCCAATCCTCCTGAGGCAGACGATACTGACGGCAGGCTCTCTCAAAAGAGCGTAAGAACAAATCAATGTCTGTATCCTTCTCCATTGCTGCAAATTTAAACTTGTGACCCACTGGTAAACTTGTTCCTCCTGCTCCAGGAGAACTTGGTGATGAACTGTGGGCAGACTGGCGCAGTTTGGCCATTTCCAGTTCATATTGTCGTGCAGCTTGCCGCTCTGCAGCCTCAGCCTGTCTCTCAGCTTGCCGCTCTGCACTCTCACGCTCAGCCCGATGCTCCTCCAACTCAGCTTGCTGCCGACGCTGGCGTTCCAGAAGTTGCAGGTACTCCATTGGGTTAGTGTCGCTTAACTTTTGCAACACTGCCTGGAGCTGAGGAGACTCTGTAGCTGCAGACATACACATTGGTACGGGGGATACAGTCCTTGATGGTATTCCATGCTGGGCAGTAACAATATCATTTGAGTCCAGGTCATAGTGAGTGATCCCTGCTGTAGGCTCATCAAGCATTTCCTGTGCTTGGAAATCTGCCTCCATTAATTCACGAATCAGCTCCTCCCTCCTTTTCCGATAGGAATCAATGTGTCTGCTTTGGCAAACAACGATTAAGTCATCCAGACTCATGCTTTTGTAATTCACGGATTCAGACATTTTGCCAAGTAGAAAATGTAGAGAAAAAGATTTTGGGGAAGGGCCCTGTGCGTTTACCAGTTCAGTATATAATAATGCACCGGCTAATGACCACAGAACTTGGGTTCTGCTCTACAGAGTTACTTAGTTAACACTGTATTATTAGAGATTCTGAGTATGACGCCCAGCCACCTATCCGTTACCGGAAAACACACTCCAAGCAACCGACAGGCGGATGGAACAGATCAGACCCGGTGGGTTTAGTGAACAAACAATATATTACGCAATTAATATTACTAAATATCAATATACTCGCCGCCACCACATTCCGATTAAACAGCGGAATGACCTGTTACCTCTATCTATGGGGATATCCGCTCCCCTACTTCTAACAACCTGTAAGAAAATTGGTTATTCACCCCTAATATTCTATACACAGGTATACAGTATACCTATATACCTACACAATACTTCTCTATAGTAGCGTACTTCGAAGACCCAGGTTCGTTTTGGGATATACTCAGAATAGGACAATAGCCTATAAATGATTTTATATCATTTATTAAAAGTTGACAAAAATAGTGCATAAAAAATATAAAGAAAAAGGTAAATAAATCACTGAACATAAAGCGGTAACACAAGTGAGGGTAGAAATGGGTAAAAAAATGAATACTTAAGGATAAATGGCATCTGAAATGTCCGTGAGCAGAGTCCAGAACTTGATAGTCCAGTTATTGGAAAAGAATAGTCCAAATAATAGTTCCTGGTGTAAGCCAATACGGTCCGTCCTGTTGGCTAGATGTTATTGTAGATGTTATGACGGACTCTTGGGCTGAGACCCAATTCCACTTTTATCCTTTGCCAGAAAATGGGAGTGGTCTGGTCCCTAGAGGGCGGACTTGGTTCTGCCCCTGAAGGTTGGTTCCTATTTTTGGAGGGAATTTTAAATATCCAATTCCCCTCCAGTCCATAATCTGTGAACCATACATGTAACATTCAAAATAAGATCATGATGGTCCATAACTAATTTTTCCCAACAGAATAAGACCAAATACGACATATCTGGGATATCGTAGGCCTAGGAAGGATAATATCCCAAGTTTGGCTCGGGCTATGATATTATGTCAGGTATCTATAAATGCAGAATTAATTACTGGATAAACTGGGGGTATTTATGGAAACCTAAAATAATTCTACATCCTGAATTATTAAGGAATATGAATTAACTTTGATCTGCCAGTTGGTTTCTGCTATGTTATGTACTAGGAGATTCCCTGCTGTTTTGGTGCCAGCCAGCTTGTGACAGTGTTTGTATATTACAGGGGCTTCACACCTTGCCCCTTTGAAGTCAGACCTCTTGCTAGGTCAGCTAACAACACCAAATGGCCATGCCTTTGGGAAAGGAAGCAGGGCTTACAAGTTATCATGAATTAACCCTGGGACAGGGAACAATGTGGGAGCTGCCATACTGCTGGATCATGCCAATATGGTGAAATAATTGAAAATTGGGAGTGCAATTTCAGATATTGTCTATGGCGTTTTACATTGCACCCCTGTTCATCACACCTCCCCCCATAGATGTCGCATAGGGATTGGTTTTACACAACCTAGACCGTTGCGACCAACTTCCCTTGGCGCTATGGTGGCTTTCTCCTTTTATGACATGTTACTTCACATTGCTGGGAAACATATTTTCTTTTTTGTGGTTTTACACTCCCTCCAGTCCCAATGCTATAGGTACAAGCTGTGCTGGCGTTGGGATCCATGTTGTTACACATGGCAGACTGGTCACCCTCTATTAACAATGGATAAACTCCAACACAACCATCTTCCTGACATGAAACCACAACTTCATTTACATTACCTGCTGGATAAACCATTTGAACACTGAGAGCTCTGTCATTTACATCACCCCCTGGTGTGCTTGTGTAAACAAAGGGCTGGAAATAGTGGCTGCTGCGCTCACTAGGCATCTGGACTCTATTTCCCAGAATGCCCTGTTGGCCAAATTCCAGGTTACTACTGTTTTTGCCAACATTTTTACAATTTTTAAACTCTTCACCACCCTCCTGCACAATACTTTCTGGTTCCTCTTGAGGCAGAGACCAATACCTGGGCTCTTCCAGTACAGTAAGATCTCTGTGTGTTACCTGGAAAACAATCCCTGTTTCCCTACACAATCCTTTATCAGATTTAACAGGTTCTTTGGTTAGTTCTACCTGCCCAAAGCTGCCCTTGTCTCCTTCAGTCTGGACAACAACATCCACCCCCTCTATAATCACTGACTTGGGCCTTACTGGTTCTGGCACTATCGGACTTCTACTCTGGTCTCCCAGCCCTCCTTCCCAGTCACTCTGCCCTATGTAACCTGACTGAACCAGGGTGATATCCAGGGGAAACCTAACATTCCCTACTGCTCTCTCTGAAGGTCCCAAATCATTCAGTGTGCTGTCAGTCTGCAGTGTTATCTCGGAGTCTACATCACAAGTTGTAAGAAAGGGTTAATATTGTCTTAGTTAAACTAGTTATTAAAGAATGTTCACTTTTACTTAGTTTTGCTCTCCTGGGTCCAGCCAAAATGACCAGATAAGAAATCTGATACCACCCCTACATGCATGGGCCCCAAGCCTTTACAGAGAACAAATGCAAACCAGATGGTGTAATCTGAGGCTGCATTAATGGGACATGCGTACATTGCTTATACAAAGATATGTGCTTATAAGGAGATGAAAACTTGGTTGAAAAGAAACCAGCAGAAGGGGTGGATAACTTGTGATGAAGTTTTCTGGTCAAAACTGGTTTAGGACTTATGAGTTGGCAGTAGGAATAGCTCATGGGCGTGCTTTAATGCTCACGTAGTATGATGTAAAAGTATAGTGTGATATAATAGGGAAAACACCAATTTCTACTGTGGAGAAGGAACAGAGGATGCCTGAAAAGAACATCTAAAGATAATGTGTAAGTTAACATTAACCAATATAAGTCAGTTGTGTTATTCTGTTTATATGTTGTGAATATCAGCCTTAATAAATTGTTTAGTAACTAAAAGAAGCACTTAGTCAATTTATTCTGTCAAACTTAAAGGTTAAAGTAGACAAAGAAAGAAGTGACTTCTTACACAAGTTCCAGCCAACTGTCCTGTGGGTAGTTGGTGAAGCTTGGCAGGGGTTGAGTCAACTGGGTCAGAACATGGAACGAACTTGCAAATAGCGTCTCCCTGCTCTGATTCCAATGACCGACCCCTAGCAGTCCTTCCAACACTGTGAGTGACTGTTAACACAGGTAACACAATTTTGACAGATTCACCATTTTCATTTGTAACATTCACATTTTCAACATGTAACATACATATATTGGACACTTTACCACCTTCCACACATAACATGGAGGCGGCCCCCTCTGTTAGTGACTCAGAAGCCTTTCTCCTGGGTGACCTCCAGACTGGGGTTACTGTGTAGTGCGTCAATCTGCGCCACTACCAGTTTCAGCCAGTTGCTCTGTGACACAGGGGGTCACTGCTGACAATCTACATCTCTGAGGTCAGAGCTGAAATGGATATCTTGGACTTCCTCTTTCAACACTGAACCCCAGACCTTAGCAGTACTACAATCATTGGCATCCTTAACATTACTTATACATGCATCCTATCCACAGATACAGGCTTAATGTTAGATACACAATAATTATCAAATTGCACATTTACCCCAGGTACCTGTGAACTAGTCCTGTCAAATCCCTTCCCTGCTCCAGCTGTTCTAACGAACAGTAGCACAATACCTTTTTGTGAGTTGAACCTTTAGCTTTGGACTCCGGGATGCTTTCAGCGGTTTGATACTGGGCCACTAATGTGCCTAAATCTGTCCCCAACAACACTGGGACAGGGATATCTGTCCGAGATACCCACTAATTTCTCTTCGCTTCCCAACCCCCCAGTCGATTTCCACTTGGGCCTGGCGATTTTGGAAGGTGGCCCCCTATTCCCGTGAGGGTCAGGTGCTTATCTGGGAGGATGTTCTCTTTTGTAACAAGGTTAGGGTGAACCCAAAGTGATGTCTGCTCCTGTATCCCTGAAGCCAGTAACAATCCGTCGTTCACTTTAACCAACTGGTGATTTGGAGTGCGGCGTTGGATTTCCTTTTGTACGGACTGGAACCTTTTACGATAAACCTCTGGGTCAACTGGTACTTGGCTATGATGGCAGCCTTGATAGCTCCATAATCGTTATCACTTCCTCCGGTAACTCTGCAAAAGCACCCGTGCTTTGTAGCGCAGTGTGGAGTCAGATGTCTGGCCCAATCCTCCTGAGGCAGACGATACTGACGGCAGGCTCTCTCAAAAGCGTAGAACAAATCAATGTCTGTATCCTTCTCCATTGCTGCAAATTTAAACTTGTGACCCACTGGTAAACTTGTTCCTCCTGCTCCAGGAGAACTTGGTGTGAACTGTGGGCAGACTGGCGCAGTTTGGCCATTTCCGTTCATATTGTCTGCAGCTTGCCGCTCTGCAGCCTCAGCCTGTCTCTCAGCTTGCCTCTGCACTCTCACTAGCTCAGCCGATGCTCCTCCAACTCAGCTGTGCTGCCGCGCTGGCGTTCCAAAGTTGCGGTACTCCATTGGGTTAGTTCGCTTAACTTTTGCAACACTGCCTGGAGCTGAGGAGACTCTGTAGCTGCAGACATACACATTGGTACGGGGGATACAGTCCTTGTGGTATTCCTGCTGGGCATAACAATATCATTTGAGTCCAGGTCAGTGAGTGATCCCTGCTGTAGGCTCATCAAGCATTTCCTGTGCTTGGAAATCTGCCTCCATTAATTCACGAATCAGCTCCTCCCTCCTTTTCCGATGGAATCAATGTGTCTGCTTTGGCAACAACGATTAAGTCATCCAGACTCATGCTTTTGTAATTCACAGGATCAGACATTTTGCCAAGTAGAATGTAGAGAAAAAGATTTGGGGAAGGGCCTGTGCGTTTACCAGTTCAGTATATAATAATGCACCGGCTAATGACCACAGAACTTGGGTTCTGCTCTACAGAGTTACTTAGTTAACACTGTATATTAGAGATTCTGAGTATGACGCCCAGCCACCCTATCCGTTACCGGAAAACACACTCCAGCAACCGACAGGCGGATGGAACAGATCAGACCCGGTGGGTTTAGTGAACAAACATATATTACGCAACTTAATATTACTAATATCAATATACTCGCGCCCACCACATTCCGTTAAACAGCGGAATGACCTGTTACCTCTATCTATGGGAATATCCGCTCCCCTACTTCTAACAACCTGTAAGAAAATTGGTTATTCACCCCTAATATTCTATACACAGTATACAGTATACCTTATACCTACACAATACTCTCTATAGTAGCGTACTTCGAAGACCCAGGTTCGTTTTGGGATATACTCAAATAGGACAATAGCCTATAAATGATTTTATATCATTTATTAAAAGTTGACAAAAATAGTGCATAAAAAATATAAAGAAATTTAAATAAATCACTGAACATAAAGCGGTAACACAAGTGAGGGTAGAAATGGGTAAAAGAATGAATACTTAAGGATAAATGGCATCTGAAATGTCCGTGAGCAGAGTCCAGCACTTGATAGTCCAGTTATTGGAAAAGAATAGTACAAATAACAATAATGGTGTAAGCCAATACGATCCGTCCTTTTGGCTAGATGTTATTGTAGATGTTATGACGGACTCTTGGGCTGAGACCCAATTCCACTTTTATCCTTTGCCAGAAAATGGGAGTGGTCTGGTCCCTAGAGGGCGGACTTGGTTCTGCCCCTAAGGTTGGTTCCTATTTTTGGAGGGAATTTTAAATATCCAATTCCCCTCCAGTCCATATCTGTGAACCATACATGTAACATTTAAAATAAGATCATGATGGTCCATATAATTTTTCCCAACAGAATAAGACCAAATATGACATATCTGGGATATCGTAGGCCAGGAAGGATAATATCCCAAGTTTGGCTCGGGCTATGATATTATGTCAGGTATCTATAAATGCAGAATTAATTACTGGATAAACTGGGGGTATTTTTGAAAACCTGAAATAATTGTACATCCTGAATTATTAAGGAATATGATACCTTTTGACTGCCAGTTGGTTTCTGCTGTGTTATGTACTAGGAGATTCCTCTGCTGTTTTGGTGCCTGCCAGCTTGTGACAGTGTTTGTATTTTACAGGGGCTTCACACCTTGCCCCTTTGAAGTCAGACCTCTTGCTAGGTGCCAACAACACCAAATGGCCATGCCTTTGGGAAAGGAAGCAGGGCTTACAAGTTAACATGAATTAACCCTGGGACAGGAACAATGTGGGAGCTGCCATACTGCTGGATCATGCCAATATGGAAATAATTGAAAATTGGGAGTGCAATTTCAATATTGTCTATGGCGTTTTACTTGCCCCCGTTTTCGTGTCACCTTGGGTTTACATTAACCAATCAGATTTACAGATTTTCCGAAATCTGATTGGTTAATGTAAACCATGCTTATTTCGGAAATCCCCGGCCGTTCAGGGATTCTCAGAAGTGGCCTTTCGAATTTTACCAAACGTTCGGAACGTTGGATTGCGTGCATGTGCTATGTCCAGTTTTTTTTCTGTTCCCCACGCACGGACGTGTTCCCCAGACCATCTCCCAGGTCCCAAAGGCCTGTAAGGTAAGTTTACACTGCAATATTTTGGAAAGTTCATTCAAACTTTTCAAACTTTTTACCCCCCGTTGACTTTATTGGGTCCGTTTTCAGACTTTCAAATTTTTTTAGAAGTTTGAAAGTTCGAAAAAGGATTGAACTTTGAAAGTTCGACCATCTCTATCCCTCACGGTCTACTCTCTGATTATGACCGACGTATGACTGTCATTCATGGTTGTGACATCACGGCCAATGGCTGACAGCCATTACCAATCGAGCGGTTATGAGCACGCTCTGCTCCTGAGCGGGCTCATAACCAGCTCTCAATGGGAGAAGAGGAGCAGGGACTTCAGGCAAGGGATTGTGGTTCTGTAAATTGTAATTCCTCATCTTGGGAGCATCGAGTGAAGTTAAGAGTATAACAAAACTGGGGTTGTGGGGGTGGATCCCTCAATACGCGTTAAGTTATTTTGAGGCTTGACTTGCCCTTTAATGTTTTGATATATGTATTCTCTGCCACAAAATAGCTTGGGACTGCAGTGTGAAATTTTCTGAAAATGCATATGGAGCATGTTAATGCAAAACCTAAAAATAATATATGGGGTTGTGTTAACTTTCCCTACTAATAAGAGTAACCAAAATGATTAGTAAAAAAATATAGAGAGAAGTTTTACTACTGCATGAGAGTTTTTCATTGTTATGATCATGACCATGTAACTAAAACTCCTAAGATTGTGAGTCATTATTCATAATTACCATGAAACCAGGGAGCAATTAGATTTGAACTCTTTTCCATTCCAGCTCTCCGTGGAATCTGCTCTTCTTTGAACCATCGCACAATAACTTCTCTTGAGATTGGTCGAGATGGGCGCTGCCATGATTTCCTACATTAAACCAGAAAAGTCATGGTGAAAAAAAAAACACTTAAAGATAAATAGCAGAATTATAAAAAAACAGTTTAAACCTCTTTTGCTATAACCTGAAATAGCTGTTTAAAGCGACATCCTTGCACTTGACTGGGTGCAAAATGGTGTTAACTACTTCCAGCTCAAAGGTCAATTTGAAAGTAGATATCAATGTATTTCCTTGCACCATTGATCATGAGCAAATGTTAGCTTAAAACCAAAATTCTGTATCTGTAGATACTATGGATGATACTATGGACAGTAATAAAAAAGTCTTGTCTTACCTGACCGGGATCCCACGATGCAGTAAGGAAAATACAATATGCAAAAATATCAAAAGGTCAGGGTGTCCCAGACCGGACCAACATAAAAAACCTAATAGTCCAGCAAGTGCCAAGATTCCATAAGTAAACCGACTCACTGGGGTGCGTCCCAAAACTTGATCACGTGCACGTAGCTGAGCATAGTCAAGCTAAATGTAACTTTCAAAGTAACTTTCAAAGTTGGTTGGTTGTTACGTTTGGTGGGAGATTATATCTGGCAGGAGTGCTAAGTGACCTGAGGATACGGAAGAAAGGTGTTGGTGCGTACATGAAGTTGGTTCTGTTGGAGTCAAGACCTATGCTTAACCGGGTGAAGAGTGTGGTCCATCCAGCCTATTACTTAGGCAGGTTCTGGCTTCTCACGTAAGTCCCGGTTTAGGTATTATCCAGCTTTCTTACTGTGCAGCGGAGTGGAGCGGAGAGTTCATACATCTATCTGTTGGGATACTTTGAAAGTTACATTTATCTCAACTATGCTCAGCTACATGCATGGTGATCAAGTTTTGGGATGCACCCCAGTGAGTCGGTTTACTTATGGAATCTTGGCACTTGCTGGACTATTAGGTTTTTATGGTGGTCCGGGGACACCCTGACCTTTTGATATTTTTGCATATTGTATTATATGATGTTTTATATGTATGGTATCTTATATATTGGTGTGAAGACATCTGTATAGAAAATACTGTGCATAGAGACAGTGAATACTGGGGTCAGGTGGTGTGGCTCTTTAAAGGCTACATGGTTTGAGTTGTACTGGCAACAACATGGCGCCATCTTAGTCACAGAATCTATTACTTACATGTACTGTACTAACATGTACTGTACTAAATGCAATTTTTTAGAGAAGAATCTTACAATGTATTCTGGGGGAAAGCTTTTACATTAGCATTAAAAAAAATAAGCTTAGTTCTCCTTTAAAGAACAACTCCATCCTCATAATGATATATTTTAGAATATGGCCCCTTTAAAATATGTTGATATATCCTATCTTGTCCTCTGAAATCATTAGCATATGTCTGCTACTGTATGCTCCTAGATGCCTAATGGAAACTAAGGGGTAGTGTGCGTTAACATCCATATTTGTTCATGCCCCCTTTTAGCAATTTAGTGAGTTGATTATAAGATTGAGCATTCTCAGATGAAGTAGCTAGGGAATTAGCATTCAGTCAAGTGGCTTTAATGTCTACTGTCATATATATCACATATCCATGACAGTTACCAACTGAAAGAACCAAAAAGCAGAAACAAAGGCAGAGGGACATTGTGCAGCCTTTCAGGTTAGTCTTATATCTTTCAGCTTTCTAACAATTGCAGTTTTGGGGTTTGGGGTGATGTACCTGTATATACATTTTAATTTTAAGGCTGGACTTGAGATTACTTGCTATCAAAAGAGAAAATGTTAGAAAAACCAATTTAGTAATCTATAGTCAAAATTGTTTGATATTTTTTTTAACACTGATAGAGCAGAAACAGTAATTTAATTTAAGAAGCTTCTAAAATCATTATTTATAAACTGTATTTATAAAACATCACCAAAATTATGTCAGCTTTGAAACCCGACCATAGGATAGTCTATGCTTATCTTATTTTAAATATGAAGCAAAGAGTTAAGTAGTTAAAATATTTCACGTGTTATGTTAAACTACTTGTAAGTAGCGTGTTTCACAAAATGACTAAAGGTTTTTGGATTCAAAATAAGCATGAATATTGGTAATTATAGGACGGTTTCTGTCAAAGTTTTTGTTGATTTATAAATAAGGAAATCCTACCTAGAGGCTATATAATGATATGCATTTATGCAGGATGCAAATCTAATACATGTATGGTCTTAAATGGGACTAGTAAAAGAAGAGTGAAATATGCTTATGAAGGATCTCATTCATCCAGGTCATGGTATGTCTGTTGTATTCAGTTAGATCAAGAAGGTGTCAAGGAAGCCATTCATGTGAAAATAAAGAAACCAAGCGTGAATAGAGTTTGGGGTTCGACACCAACTGTCTACCATGTACAATGCTGTTTTGACACCTTACTCTGGGCATTCCTATAATACCTATTAGCCACAATGCAATCACGCCATGCATTCAAAAGGTCTTTAAAACCTGGCTGTGATATGCTAATTGGGACTTTCCAGGGTACATAATTGCCACAGATTCTTGTACAAGTCATTCTGAATTGAGAAAGCCAGTCGGATGACTAGCAAAACGTCTTCAAGAACTAAACTTCAAGTCCAGTTGATCTAACTGAATACAACAGATAGCATGAATATGGAATTATTTTATTCATTGAAAATAATAATGAAGCGTGGGCTTTAAAATAAAATCAGATCTGCTTGCTGTTGTATATTTAAGAAGGTTTCTAATGTTTATACTGTGCAATTTTTTTTATAGGAAATGGTTATACGATCCTGTGCAGACCCCTCTTGTTAAAATTTTTTTACATTCTTTCATGCAGTTAATTGAAAAAAATAAAAGGTATCCAAGTGAAAGATGCTTAATTAAATGATAGCAATAACACATAATGCATATAAAACTCACCCAACTGGCACATGGAGATTAATTAGTGGTGGAGCACTACTATTTTCTTGGCTGGATTCTTGTCCATTGTTCAGATTTGCACTTTGGAACAGGTTACTCAGTCCAGCTACCCTTCCTTTCTGAATGGCTCTTAAAGACTGTCGGTGATATTCAGCACGTGCCCGTCTTGCTTTATGCTTCCGGTCTTCATCTGCTGCCTTTGATTTTCGCACTACACAAAAAATGTATGAATCATTTTAATTATATTTCTTTTCCACAATACTGTTGAAATGTACCCAGTTACCAATATGAAAACTAGTTCTCTGTAAAATACATGTTTTTGTTTTTGAAAGATCTACAAAAATAGATAAACCTTTGGCATCTGTAAGGGAGCTATGTAATTGAGAGTGTGGTTCCCAGTCATGTATAAATAATATAACATTGTTTCATCCAGGCACCACCTCTCCCAGTATTATATCTTGTGTTAATTATGTATATGTAAAATGTATGTAATATATGTAAACTGTATCAAGCACACTGTTGGGAATATGCAGTTAGTCCTTTGTCCACAAGATGGCTCAATTGGTTAAACTCCTGGGATTGCCTTTTGTAAATTATTTTTCCGGTGCCAACACGTCTGGCCTGTAGGATTGAGATAAATAATTGCTGATTGGTCTGCTGTTCAGTAAGTCTGATGATTGGCTGCTGGTTGAAGCTTGGTAATTCGCACTTCAAAGGGAATGTGGGAATAAAAAGAGCAGCTTTAGTCCACATGGAGAAGCACATAGACAAAGGAAGAGCTAAGATACATGCTGAGGCAGTATCCTGTAGCTAAGAGCTGATTAACTCTATCCTGACCCTTAGCTTGAGAGCAAGGAATACAGGAGGCTAGCCTGCTGGAGTAAGCAGACTAGGGCTTGGCAGAAGGAAAAGCTAAGCAAAGGAGAACAGAGCTAGGACACATGCTTAGGCAGTGCCTAGCAGTTCAGAGCTGTAAACCCCTACTCTGCCCCTTAGCTTGAAAACAAGGGACCCAGGAAGGCAGAATCAGACCAGGAAAAGCCAGCAGCAGCCCAGTAGTTTGGAGCCAAGGCAGCTAAGCCAAGAGAGTAGAGCCCAGAGATCCCAGGAACTGACTCCCAAGGACAGTGCTTGCTTGGTAGGATATGGTTGTGCTTGATACTGGTGCATTATAATAAAGCTCCTTTAATTGTAAAATAGCTTGAGTGGCCTGGTTTGCCTTATTGCCCACAACCTCTCACAGGGTGTCCTGTGACAGCATCCATTATTATATGTTAACTGTGATGAGCTTGGTTAAAATTACAGACAAAAATCTATCCCATGACTATTAATTTTGTATCTGTAGCTATAAAAAAATTCAAGGCTTAATAATTTTCAAAAGCTATTTAGAAGAATTTATAAACAATATTATTAAAATATGCATCATGTACTATCATAATTATATGATAGTTTCATGTCAAATATAATGTCAAAATTTAAAAAAAACTAAATTATTTGGTGGTTTGAAATTAATCTAAAAACATTTAGTACATGTTAAAAAGTAAAAGGATAAAAATCGTATTACTGAAATTTGTCACATCTTTATGAGCTGGATTTATTATTATAAGTTGACTATACTTTTGGTCCATTCAGAAATAAACTATATGTACTGGTTCTTTCCACTTCATCACTCATAATTTGACAGCTATTCATAAATAACTGTATTTAATAAATATTTTTCTCCCGAGGAGCCATGGTATACACATTGCCTGTACAGAATATCAATAGGGTTACGGCATGCTATGAGATTTAATACAACAGAACTTCTCGTCTTCAAATTTAGGTTAGATTTTAGGTTTTAATTTATGTAATTTAATGGCTTTGTTGTCCCTTGTCAGAGCTTCAGGGGAGCTTAATGCAAATACCATACAGGCAAAACCAATTATTAGCTCATAAGGTTGATTTACTACAATTTTCATATATTTCACAAAAAAAAGTTTTTAATGGACAACCCCTGTTTACAATGGCAAAATAATCTATGCTCTGCACAGACATTTCAGGAAGAAGCCCAGACCACAAGGACCTTTAATAGTAAACCTATCCTAGACATCAGCTTACTAATCTTATACTGTAAGCTAAAACATTGTCAGGGAGATTCAATAAAAGTTCTTATGGTTAAAAATGGTGCTAATTTTGCCCCAACCAATCAGATGTTATTTAACATTTGAAAGCTAACATCTGATTGGTTGGGGCAAATTTTTAACGATCAGAACTTTTATTGAATAACCCTGTATGTGTGCATGGTAAGGTAAACTATGAAAACTAAAACAAAAAAAGAATATCCATCTCCATGCTCTACTCTCTACAGCAGATAGAATAACTGTCATGCATATGTTAAATACAAATATGTTCTTCTGGGGAAAGTGAGCATTTCTGTAATTTAAAACGTTAAACAATATATTATTAGATGTGAATGAACCCAGCATACTCAAAATGAAATTGACTATTTCTATTTATCCTTATAGAATTAGTATCAATGTATTGTGCAACCCATAACTGAATGGGAAAATAAATTAAAAAATTAAGATCAGTTTTTAGCCAACTATTAAGATACTGATAAAAACTTATATGTGTACCATAGCTATAAAACATTGCTAAACCATACTACTGATTAAATTCTTTTGAATTGTCAACTCAACCCCAAATTCTTAACTTCCCAATCTATTAAAGATAAATCAAATAAATAAAAATTAAGTTCCTACATTATAAAACTAACTAAGCAAGGGTCCAAATGGGAAATGTTACACAAATGTACAACATTTCAGCCTGACTGCCAATCCAATGTGGCATTTTTATGTGATTGGGTTGAAATATTGCCCAGAATTTGTCCTTTCAACCATTTTGTTTCATTGCAGCTTTGTTTTACTATCAAAACAACTGAGCAATATAATGTGTGGTAGATCGTGGTAGAAAAAAAATTTCCATGGCTTAAATAAAGTGAGAATTTTCTACGTTTTCATCACCGCAGCAAGTGTACTTATTTATACCAGTGTGCGCCAGCGCCAGTGTTTGGTGAGTGGTGAATCGTATCTGATAAACGGACTAAGCGAGGGGTCCGGGGCAGGCTGCACCTGGACCACCCAGTTGGACGGGTGAGTTTGTTTATGACTCACAGAGTGCATATTTTGGAACAACATTTGTATAATTGCACAACCCTTGGAAATTCTTTCAAGAGTTGAAGACAAAGCGAAGGGTTCGGGGCAGGAGCACCCGAACCACTGATTTATTTAAGTAAGCCATTGTATAGACAAAAAATTTAATTCTGTTATGGATAGGAAATAGGAAAAGCATTTTGAATTATTTGGCTTATTATATTCGCTCACTGTTTTCTTATATGTTACCTGAGTATTATCAATATTGATTTTTGATACCTGTAATAGAAAAAAAGGCATGATTTGGCACACCTAACTGATTCATTTCTGTAGCTTTTTAAATTGTTGAAATTTATAGTTATATTTGCAGAGACCTTACCAAAATAAAGACAACTCATATGATATGACATCTCCCTTAGGCTTATGTCACACAGGGTTGTATCTGTCTAAAAATATCACTTCTAACAATGGCATACTAGGGGATTTGTCCCACATAAATCAACAAACAAAATAACTAGCCAGGTGAATTTTGCAACTACTTTCCTGGTGTAGCATATGTTACACTAATTTCAGATATTTTTACATTTTGTTCACCCATGCTATGTTCAATTAAAGGAAACATTAAATAATTCAGTCAATTATTTTTAAAAAGTGAAGAGCAGTAAGAGCACTTATACAACTTTTCACAATGGTGAGCCCTCCAAGGGCCACCATTTGAGCCCTCCAAGGGCCACCATCCCCAGGTATTTAAATAATTGTGCTTCCCTCTGATAGAGTGCATAGTCACAACTCTCTCTCTCTCGGTAACCTGTTATTTAGCTATCCAGCACACATTGGCCAGGAAAAGTTGCACTTCTTTAAAATGTTTGGCAATTGAATGTTTAAAGGATGACTTTAAAGAGCAATCACTGACCCCTATTATTTAACCAGCGATTACTGTTCCCCTATACTTTATACAGTGATTACTGAGCCATATACATCATACAACAGTTACTCACACCCAATACTATTGGCCTCTTAAGGATGAAACCACACTGTACTGGACAGCAGTGCACATAAAAAGCATGCGCACATTGGCACATGTTTCACACGTATTAATGTTTGTTTGCTCTAGGATTTTTACAATAGTCCGAAATTGAAGCGCATACTATTCGATAAAGGCGATGGCATGCACTCCGAAAATGGAACGCCACACACATTTGCATGATGGCTCAGCTAGTAGAATTAGAACCAACTGTGGTTAATTAATTAATTAGAAAACGAAATACATTGGTATAAAACATTACAAAGTGATGCGAAAAGCAAAGAATAAAATCAAACTAATCGCTGAGTTTATTTTTCATTTGTTTGAAGTAAAGGCATTTTATTATGCAGTGTCTTACAAAGTGTTTAAAGTGTCTATTGAATATTAGTTAATAGAAGAATAAAAAGCAACTTATAAAAAGGCCATGGGCATCAAAATTCTATGCCAAATGAGCGAAATCTGTGTTGTCCCTACAGCAATAAATACATTATAGTTAGTTTAAAGTTGTTGAAGGGTGTAGCATTACACATAATTTTTCCAATGACAAACAATAGTTTGTTTTGGGTTTGTGCTGGCACAGGATGCAGTGCTCATAACCTCTTCTATCTGAGAGAGACAAATGTAAGTCCTTCATGTGCTAATTCAAGTACATTGATAATGAATGGGAAGAACAATTATATTCACAGAAGATATAAAGTAGATGTTGAATGTCATGTTATTATGAAAGTTTGCAAAAGAGTCACTTTCTCTTGTCAAGAAAATTAAATGATTTTCTAATTTTGTACTATTTTGAATGTCAAGCTAATTATCTTGTACTCTACAGTCACAAAATACTTTACAATGAATTGCATATGTTCACCAAATTCATACATTTTACAAACAATTAAGAAATCAGTTTATGGAAAATGTATTTTACTGCTCTTATCATATTCTACTTAATCTTGTTAAAATAGCTCTCCTAATGAAACAACTTACAGTATGGTCTGCACAGTACAAGTACATTCCTATGCATAAAGTTTTTTTTATATTCAAACACCTTAAAACAGACAATGTATTAAGGATCAGTATCCTAGTAGGTCATATTGCCCTAAAGGGGAATACATTTTCCCGTAACAACTTAGGATGGTTACCAAAAAAAAGACAGGCCAGGAAAAGGATGACTTGTCCATTGTCAGCCACTATAACTGAGGCTTAAATACTCAAAAACATTGGTTAATATTTTGCTGCACTAATTTAGAATGGGGGGTACTATTCACACTGTTTTAAGCAGTCTTTAATTCTGATGAGGTAAAGAAAGGTTGTTGCACCACTACAGTGACGTTATTTTAAAAGCAAATTATAGCACAACACTGCAATTCATTTTATTGCAAAGTCCTCGATCAATGCCAGTCAAATAAAAAATCCCTAGTCAAATTGCTTTGTATTTGTATGTCAGAAAAAAGAAATCAGATGTATTTAACAGGTAGATCTATACAAAGAACGGCATCACATTGTATGGATAAAATAGATCCAACTGCAATGGATCTAACCATGTGATGGTCTACAACACTTTAAGTGGAGGAGAGAGAGGGGTAAGATTCAGCCTTCCGAGTTTGGTAAAATATGTCACTTCCTCGGAAACGGAATTAAACAGACAAACTATTTAACCATCAACAAAATCAACTCACATTGTTCTCTCCATTCCTCTTCCTCATTTTCACTTCCTTGGCACTGCTGCTGAGCCCTCTTGAGATTAAGGTACAGCTCCTTTGCACGCAGTTCTTCTCGCTGGCGAATTTGTTCCTCACCTTTTCGCCTCTCTTCATCTTCTCTTTTCTAGGCAATACATTTCATAATAAGTGATTTTAATTCAAATAATAAATATTAAAAAAAACTGTTGATCTGCAATGTAATTGCCAATAATATATTTTATTTAACCTGCATCTTGAATAGTAATCAATACATTTTTCACAGAAATGTTTTAAATTTTGGCTACATTCTCATATTGTTTAAAAGGCACAAGGAAGTAAACCAATCTAGCTTTTAGTTGAGCTTGACCTTATTGGACTGCATGTTCTCAATATTTATTATGGACTGATCTGTTGTATTTTAATATCAGTTTGAAGAGAGAGCTGTAACCAAAATATGTATATATGTTTTGAAATATTTACAAATATTCTAGATATTGCTGATCAGTGATTGTGTAACTGATGACCTGTCATTTGGTTATCCTGATTATTTTCCCATTGCAAGATCTGTCATATTGCCCAAATCTCTAAACTATCAAATAATGATAACATAACTACACCCTTGTCTATAAAATATGTTTAGGTTTATGATAAAATAAAATATCATTCATTTCTTTTTCAAGGTATATCAAGCTTGATAAAGGTCATAGTGTGAAGACTGAAACTTTGCTTCTGCATATTTTTCACCCAATAAAGGTTTCAAAAGAAGTCCCTGGAGTGCACCAATTATTACTTTACTAGACATTAAGCCCGCTACAATAACGGGCGCTAGAAGCACAGAGTACCCTCTTAGTGTCCCAAGGCCATAGTCCTCCTCCATGTCCCAAGGCCAGAGTACCCTCTTAGTGTCCCAAGGCCAGAGTCCCCCCCAAATCCAGCCCACCCTCTGTCCCAAATCTAGGGCTCCCCCTCTGTACCAAATCCAAGGCCCCCCCTCTGTACCAAATCCAGGGCCCCCTTCTGTCCCAAATCCAGGGGCCCCTCTGTCCCAAATCCAGGGGCCCCTGTCCCAAGCAACCTTACCTTCAGTCTGTTTAATTGCTGTTCTCCCTTCGTGTGTTTCCTGTGTTTCTCCCTCTAGTGGTGAGGCAATAGGAACTGCAGACACTCTCCCTCTAGTGGTGAGTCAATAGGAACTGCAGAGACTCTCCCTCTAGTGGTGAGTCCATAGGAACTGCAGTGACACACACACACGGACACAGGGACGCACACTTAGGGTTTTATTATATATGATGAATACTTGTATGTTATCTGGTAGCACCAGTCCCTAATTCTTAAGTGAGAGTGCCCACCCAAATGGATGTTTTATATAAGGGTCTTTTTGAGAGGTTTGTTTTCAAACAATGTAAAGCAATATTTCGGCTTGTGTCCTAGATGCTTTATCAAGGCTTGATAAGGGCTCTAGGACTCGAGCCGAAAGGTTGCTTTACATTGTTTGGAAATAAACCTCTCAAAAAGACCCTTTGAGTGCAACATTTTGTCTTATTCAATTACATAATATATATAAATATACCTATAAGCTGTGACTCTCACCTCTTAAATAAGAAGCATTGTAGAGCTGATCCCTTTAATTCTGCAAATTGACCACTGTTCATAATTAAATATGTAAATAAATATATAGGACCTATAAGTCCAGTGTACATATGGTATTTTCTTAAAAAATGCCTTTCGAGGGGCCTGGACTTCCTAGCCTATACAATGGGGGGAGGGGGTTTTGTTGGGTGGATCTTGGCAGTCTGATGGTGGAGCTGGATGGAGTGAAAATAGGCTCTGCAACAACCCCAGACATTTATTTTCAACCCTTGAGAGGAATGCCTTTTGCAACTTAAAATTATCTGCAGGATTTCTTGGCAAGCACTGGTTGTTCCCTACATGTGATAACAATTAGTCATATTCTTGTCTGGGAAAGCATTTACCCACAAAGAAAAGCATTTAAACTTTGCAAAAAGGTACATCCAATATACCACAGCCATGTGGGAAAATTTATTACAAGACCAAGGTGAAAAAATTTGTCCAAAATTTCAAAACACGTGTTTGTTTCAAGCATATCATTAAGAGAACACAATAGGGAATTCAGTAGTGATTCATTATGAATGCATAGTGAGTTATATTTTGGGATGCTTTATTCAGTGGGAACTGGGGTTTGAGAGAGATTGAATCATAAATAGCTTCATGTATTAGTCTATTTTGTCACAAATTGTGCACAGGAAATTCCCTTGTACTTGGAAATGTATACCCAAGTAAATATTCAAAGTCCAGAGGTGCCACATTGGTAGACTTATCTAAATGCTGTAATAAAATCAACAGGTTTATTCATGTACTAGACATTAAGCCTGTTACAATAACGGGCGCTAGAAGCCCAAAGTGCTACCTTAGTGTCCCAAGGCCATAGCCCCCCTCCTCGATGTCCCAAGGCCAGAGATCCCACTCTGTCCCAAATTCAGAGTCCCCACTCTGTCCCAAATCCAGTGTCCCCTCTCGGCCCCAAATCCAGAGTCCCCCCTCTGTACCAAATCCAGGGTCTCTCCTTGGTCCCAAATCCAGAATCCCCCCCTTGGTCCCAAATCCAGAGTCCCCCCCTTGGCCCCAAATCCAGGGCCCCCCCTCGGTCCCAAATCCAGGGCCCCACATTGGTCCCAAATCCAGTGGCCCCCCTTGGTCTCAAATCCAGGGGATCCCCCTCAGTCCAAAATCCAGGGCCCCTCCTCTCAGTCTGAAATCCAGGGGCCCCCTTTGGTCCCAAATCCAGGGGGCCCCCTCAGTCCCAAATCCAGGGGCTCCCCTTGGTCCCAAATCCAGAATCCAAATCCAGGGCCCCCCTCAGTCCAAAATCCAGGGCCCCCATCTTGGTACCAAATCAAGGGCCCCCTTCAGTCCCAAATCCAAGGGGGCCCCCTCGGTCCAAAATCCAAGGGGCCCCTCGGTCCCAAATTCAGCCCCCCTAGGCCCCAAATCCACTCCCCTTGTTCCCAAATCTAAAGGCCCCCTTGGTCCCAAATCCAGGGGCCCACTAGGTCCCAAATCCAGGGCCCCTTCTCGGCTTGGTCCCAAATCCAGGGGCCCTCCTCTGTTCCAAAATCCAGCCCCCCCTCTGTCCCATGCAACCTTGCCTGCGGCCTGTTTAATTGCTGTTCTGCCTCTGTGTGTTTCCTGTGTTTCTCCCTCTAGTGGTGAGTCAATAGGAACTGCAGAGACTCTCCCTCTAGTGGTGAGTCAATAGGAACTGCAGTGACACACACAGACCATAGCATGGATGCAGATCCAAATCCAGGGTCCCTCATTGGTCCCAAAACCAGTGGCCCCCCTTGGTCTCAAATCCAGAGGGTCCCCCTCAGTCCGAAATCCAGGGATTCCCCTCTCAGTCTGAAATCCAGGGGTCCCCTTTTGTCCTAAATCCAGGGGACCCCCTCGGTCTAAAATCCAGGGCTTTCCCTTGGTCCCAAATCCAGGGGGCCCCTCAGTCCCAAATCCAGGGGCCCCCCACAGTCCCAAATCCAGGGGCCCCCTTGGTCCCAAATCCAGAATCCAAATCCAGCCTCCCCCTCAGTCCCAAATTCAGGGCCCCCTCTCTGTACCAAATTCAGGGGCCCCCTTCAGTCCCAAATCCAAGGGGGCCCCCTCGGCCCAAAATCCAAGCCCTCCCTCGGTCCCAAATCCAGCCCCCCCCCTCGTTCCCAAATCCAGCCCTCTCCCTCGGCCCCAAATCCAGGGGGGGCCTTGGTCCCAAACTCAGGGGGCCCCACGGTCCCAAATTCAGCCCCCTAGGCCCCAAATCCACCCCCCCTCAGTCCCAAATCTAGGGGCCCACTTGGTCCCAAATCCAGGGGCCTGCTAGGTCCCAAATCCAGGGCCCCTTCTTGGTCCCAAATCCAGGGCCCCCTTGGTCCCAAATCCAGGGGCCCTCCTCTGTCCCAAATCCAGCCCCCCCTCTGTCCTATGCAACCTTGCCTGCGGTCTGTTTAATTGATGTTCTGCCTCTGTGTGTTTCCTGTGTTTCTCCCTCTAGTGGTGAGTCAATAGGAACTGCAGAGACTCTCCCTCTAGTGGTAAGTCAATAGGAACTGCAGTGACACACACACCATAGCATGGACGCAGCAGTAAAGCTTTTATTATATAGGATGAATTCAAAGATGGGGTACTATTACCTATTCTTGGCATATATAAACACTATATTGATGATCTGTTTCTAACTTGGGAGGGAGACAATATCCATAAATGAATGGACATGCAATGCTATCGATTTTTTTGAATTAGGGGTATTTAAGAGTGGAGATTGTTGGGCATGACTTTATTCAGAAAAAATAAAATTTTACATGTCTCTAGTTTCCATCCACTGACAGTTTGGCACTCATTAAAACTATATCATACACTCAATATTTAAGTGTTAAGATTCTGGTAGGGCTAGTAAAGCTGCAGGAGGTTTCCTGTGATTTTATTGAGACGGGGTACAAATAATCCCTTTTGAAATAGCAATTGATGATGGTCTAATGTGAGATATCCTAAACAAATGGTGCAAGGTCTCATAAGGAATGCCCATGGATGCTATTGACATTGGATTAAAGACTATCGTGACCTAGTACTGGGGAGCTTTAAAAAATGATGTAAACTTACCCTTTAACTGATATCAAATAAGGTTTACACATAGGAGGGGAAAGAATTTTAAAAATTTGTTAGTCAAATGTGCTGGCATTACGGCTCTACGTATGCAGGACAACAAATTTTGGTTGCTTTAGATGCCTAAATTGTATGACTTGTAGGTACTTGGGGGATGGGGAAGGATTTTCCATATCCTCACACTGCCCAAAAAAAAATTATAGTAACACAGTGACAAGTACTAGCACATGTGTTGTTTTTATTTTATCACTTGCCCGTGTTTTTACTTACTCCATCAGTAAAAAGGTTAAGATTTTTCTAGAAAGGGTGGCCAACCATTGGGCCACCATTAGGGCAGTTTTAGCAACTGTTTATGAATCTACTCTGGTTGGAGAACTGAACAAAAGGTGTCAAAATGTTATAACTTATCAGTAGTCACTTTAAAAAGGCAAATCACAATTTGTCACATACCTGCTGGTAAAAGGGGATCTTGAAAAACAATAGTTAAAATGTAACACAGTGGATTATAAGCTTGGCATAATTAACATGAGCTGCTATTTATAAGTAGAGATGGCTGAACTTCATGATTTTAATTTTGTTTTCGAACTTCAGTAAAAGTCAAGGGGAGAAATACTGTAGTTTGAAAAATTTGGATCAAAAAACAATGGTAACTTACTGTACATGGCTGTGGCACCTGGGAAATGGTCTTGGGAACACATACATATCACCAAAACTTTAAACATTAACTTTCCTCACGATTGGGCAATTCTCGGGTTTCTGCATGCCACATTCGAGGGTTCTGGCCAATTCAAGGGTAAACGAACAATATATTTGAAGGTTACCGAAATCAAAGGCTACATTCGTGGATTACCAAAATTGTACACTACATTCAAGGGTTACCAAACAATACATTCAAGGATAACTGAAATTGAAGGCTGCATTCGAGAGTTACCGAATCGAGCGCTACATTTGAGGGTTACCAAAATCGAAGGATACATTCAAGGATTACCAAAATCCAAGAAGACATTTGAGGGTTACCAAAATTGAAGGATACATTCAAGGGTTACTGAAATCAAGGATACATTTGAGTGTTACCAAAACTGAAGAATACATTTGAGATTTACTGAAATTGAAGGGTACATTCGAGGGTTACAGATTTGAGAATTCGATAATTATCGATATAATCCCGTGCTTGAATTCGGCCAAACTATTAATGTTCGGTTTGTACTCGGGTTCGGTCCATCTCTATTTATAAGTAGATATTATCTACATGTACTTCTATGTTGCTGTTATTGCATTATTGTTAGTTCGCATTTTACAATATAGATTGCGCATACAAGCAAAACAAAAGATGTTACCTGTTCCACAGCATTATTGTGGAAAAGTCCACTGAAATATTCTGGTTTTGAAACAAATACCTAAACTTAAATAGGGGTGTGCTCTACTTTTGTACTCTGTAACATATGATTTGGACCATCAGAAATCATGTGTTACAGCCCTCCCCAGGCCAACGTGTTGATCCTAGCTACACTAGTTTTTGAAGCAAGCTCTGAAAGTAATCCACATTTTTTCTGCTTTGGATGTGTATGCAGTTACAGTAGAAAGCACCCAGGCAGATTCAACACTGAGTGCTGCTTAGTATTTCATTATATATTTATTTTTACTATTATTTTTTTAAAGATCATTTAAATGTACTCATTTATATATAGCCTGATACACCCCAACAGATAAACAAAACTTGAGAATGCGTGAGTGTGTGTATATATCTTTGTACACGCTACTATACACCCTACTATAACATTTCAGGGTTTTGTACAGTAAAAAAAGAAAAAAAGACAAGAAGTTAAAAATAAATGAGAAAATGTTAATAAAGAGATCCTATTAAATCCTGGTTCTGTTAGTGTCACATACCCTAAATGAATATTTTACACAATATACAGAGGCAGAAGGGAACATATTGGATGTACCAGAGGGGAATCCCAGTAGGTATCAGAGGATATATATATATACTGTATATACCTTATATTATATAAATATATTTATATATTCATAGGAGATTGCATGGAGTTTTTAGGAGATACCAATGAGGTGGGGGGTATAAGATATTACATATAGGAAAGGTGTATATGTATGTGTGTACTATCTCAATACCAAAATGACTATCAATGACTATCAATACATCTATATAGTCATATATAAGTATAGCACTGACTTATATTAGGTACAAGGCAAAATATACAAAATGCATAAACTTACTTACAGAGCTGAGATTCCTATTCCAATATGTTATGGTCAAAATGGGAGCTTAAACCACACCCTTGTATCTGCTCCATGTGAATACTGAAAGGAAGTGTAATCCAAAATAAGTTTCTGTCTGCTACACAGGATTTGATGTGTACTGTAATGGACATATACACCAAGGCTCTTTATATACCATTCCTGCCCTCTATGGCTAGGAGGAGAGAAAGTGAAAGTAGATAGATAGTGTGTGGTGTGATCACAGTGTGATAATTGACTGCAACACCAGATCCTGTGTATAAGATTCTGCTACCACATGTTGGGAAGGCAGATTAATGGACAGACAATTTACCTTATTGGATAAAAAACTCTGAGGCAACAGATAAGTGTACACCAACTTACAAGGACACACAATATACAGGCTTGGTCAATATTTAAAGAGAGAACGCTGTGGGAGTGAGGATCTGTAAGTTCAGATTTTATTTTTACACTTCCTATATAGGGGTTGGGAGGGGATGCCTTGCAATATATATAAAATATTTAATGCTACATGAAGGTCAGCCAAGGAGGGATCAGGAGGGAGGGGGGCAAATGGCTCCCCTGTGCATGCCACTGTCCTCTCAGAGGGCAAGGAGGAGGTAGAAATATTTTGGACAGCTACTACTACTCCTGGACTTTGGAAAGCACTACAAGGAAACCATGATGAGCAGAAATGTAAGGTGAGATTATTTTTTTAAACTACTCAGTGAGGCCAGTAGATTGTTATATATATATATATATATATATATATATATATACAAAGATGTGGTTGGGTGGCACTTACGCCTTCCGTGGCGCATCTGCCTGGGTGCTACTTAAGGCATAGCTAAATGAGATAAATGAAGAAGCACTCCTGGATCTTGTGAATAAAGTTTATTACTTGCAGTCAGTGAATCGTCGATTCACTGAGTGCAAGTAATAAACTTTATTCACGAGACCAAGGAGTGCTTCTTCATTTATCAAATATATAATATACACACATATACACACACACACACACACTGCCATGTTTTGGATTGTACTAGAAGTGTTAGTGCTTTAGAAATTTTAGAAATACATGTAAAATACAAATAAAGTGCAACCTAACACCTAGATAAGACAGACATTTTCCATCTTATATTTGTTGCAAAACAAATAAAAGAAATTTGTTTCCTTTATCCATTTGTTTTGATAAATGTATACAGGATATTTAGATATTTAAATCAAGGGTTTTGTCTTTTCCTGATATATTTATTGTAACATTGTATAGAGTGTTATAGTTCAGCAGAAACACCACAGTTAATTACAACTGCTGTGCAGAGCTTAAATCATTCTTTCCCCTCAAATTTCCAACCAATAGTAGATCAATAGGAAAGCCACTGTATCTTTCAATAATTAAAGTTATCAATCTGTCTTTCAGTACTCACCCTCCCCATTAACTTATAGCTGTCACCAGAGAGTATGTTAGAGAAAGGGATTACTATTGTTAAATAAACCCAGACTATCCTGTCATGTTTCAATCTTATTAGATGTAATCAGTACAGGACACATGTTCATGGCTTCTATGGTATAGGACTTGGGAGTAGGGATGGCCGGTTCGCGGATCCGAACCCTGATCCGCCGCAGATTTATCCCATTCGCGAACGGCGGATTTTTCCGGATTTTCCGCCTTCCGAACTTCCGATTCGCGGATTTTTTCGTATTTTCGAAAATTTTCGAAAATACGGGAAAACATGTATTTTCGAAAATACAAGGATTTCTCTTAATTCCTTACATACGTATTTTCGAAAATATTAGAAATTACGAGGATTACTTGTATTTTCGAAAATACATATTTTCGAAAATACATGAAAACTAATTTCGAAAATTCCCGAAAATACGTGAAAACTCGTAATTTCGAAAATTTTCGAAAATACGAAAAATCTCGTTATTTCAAGGGTATTTTTAATTTTAACGGGTCCGCTCGCGGATTTTGGAATTTTCGAATTTTTTCGAAAATTCGCGGATCCTCAAGCGGACCGGATTTTGCGAAGTTCGGACATCTCTACTTGGGAGCATAATATACCAGTCAGCTATATAGCTTAATGTGGGCTTAAAGGGGAAAAAAGCACTCCAACATCCATTGACATTTATGGTTTCACTCTCGGATTTTCAAATTTCTGAATTGTTTCAAAAATCTGGGAATATTTGAGCGGAACGGATTTTCGGAAATATGGACATCTCTAGTCAGTATATACATGGTCAGTATATGCATGGTCTAAATATTTAATACATTGTTACATGCATAGGTTTAAAATTCTATTATTACTGTTAGGCAGCTATTTACATTCCTTGGCATTTATGGCTGTGGTGCTGTGAGGGGGACTGGCGCCTGGAGCTCCCTATTGATGCTTGTGGGAGCTGCCTCTGCCTTTCAACTAAATACTAATTAGGTTTATCACTTTATGTGAATATTCTCATTTATTCAGGGTATATCTCATTCAGGTATAACTCTGGTATTCAGTTAGATCAGCTGGACTTTGTAGTTTGTACCAAAAATCTCCAGTTAAAATCGCTGGCACTCTCCAATATGGGTTACACTGCCTCACCCCAAACGTATTCAATAGTTCACAAAGTAGTTTAGAGAGGTCCAGACGTTGATTTCGTGCAAATAAGTGTATTTATTTCTTCATTGAAAGTACAAAACAGGCAACATATCGGGCCTAATCAGCCCTTTATCAACCCTTGAAGTTTTGTTAGACACCCGACTGTCAGCCTGCCAAATTCTTCTGGCTCCAAAACATCCAGTCCACACTGTAAATTCCCCACCCCCAGTAATTAAACTAATCACGTGGTTATTTCATTCTCAGAGAAATGGGCATGCATAGGGGGACTGAAATTACTTTCAGTCCCCCTACCGTATATAGATATCACTTCCTGTCCAGCAAACAACAGCTCTTCTTTTTTTTCTATTGAGAGGGGAGGGGTGGGGTGAGAGCGAGGCTGTCACACACATTTAGATGAATTTTTGGATTTGCTAAGGCTGTCACATGTTTTACAAACAGCACTTAATTGGGTGAGATACAGGAACTTTTTTCAGTGTAACACATGCAGAGGCTTTAGTAGTGACAAAGATATGGCTAAACCATCCATTTTTACTCTATCATATTAAAATAGGGGTACCAGCAATGTAAGTACATTTATAAACTTCATACGTTTTGCTATGTATCTAATATAAGTGAGTACTATAATTTATATGCATATATGTATGGTCATTTAGATGGTAATAGTGAAAAATGCCACCCATAAATATTGCTTTGTGTTAATTATATAAAACTGTTATTTCACCTTATATATTTTCTGTAATAAAGTAGTATGTGCTATTATTTTCCTATTACCAAGGTTCCAACAAACAGTCAATAAAACCTGTTTAATCTACCATCTCAGCTAAATAACTGAGGACTGAGATTGGCTGCCTGTCAACCAATACACT
Source organism: Hymenochirus boettgeri (assembly GCA_019447015.1). NCBI lineage: Eukaryota > Metazoa > Chordata > Amphibia > Anura > Pipidae > Hymenochirus > Hymenochirus boettgeri. The sequence goes on along the minus strand of CM033475.1, from coordinate 89,532,338 downwards.
TTTATAAAGAAAGGTGACAAAACAGTATGACAAATGATTCTCTTCATTTCTAGATGCCTTAGAAATGTTTTAATATATTTCTGAAGCCAATAGTTCAGTCTCCAAATGTAGTCAATACTTTACAGGGAGAAGAAAAAAATTGTGATTCAAAAAAAGTATTGGTTTATATATGCTAATAGGATCATCATGAACACTTTTTGCCTCAGCTCAGACAGATGACATTTTCAGATTTTTTTAATAAAATATATAAGTGGGCACAATTAAAATGTGAGCAGCAGTGGCACTCTTTCTTTTAGAATCACTAACTACAACGCAAATCTTACATTACACTGTTTCTTCTTACTCAGCCAGTTCTGTGATCTGCTGAGCACTGTGCCGCTTTATTAAAATGAGGGAGTTACGTGAATCCAGTAGAATAAGACTTATTTGATCCTTTACAGTAAATAGCACATTTGCAATTAAAATAACATTAAAACATAATCAGGGAAATTCAATAAACGTTCTTATCGTTAAAAATGGTGCTAATTTTGACCCAACCAATCAGATCTTATTTAACATTTGAAAGCCAACATCTGATTGGTTGGGGCAAAATTAGCACCATTTTTAATAAGAACTTTTATTGAATCTCCCTGAATGTACATTTACAACGTTTAGTTTTATAAAGTCATAAGTATAACACAACAAACATGTAGGCTGGCAAAAAAAATATTTTCATTTTTAAAGTATAATGGCACCATTGCCCCAGCAAGAAAAATAATTTATGAATTACTGACCAAAAATATAAATAAAAATCTCAATTGAATTTATTATTCCTGTACCTATCCCCTAGCATTGTAGAACAGTTATTTCTAGTTCTGCAGGATTCTGGCATTTCCTGAGTTCTGTACATTCTGCCTTCTTCTCTCCACTAATTATTCATTTTTCTCAGCCCTGCTCATGCAGGTCAGTCAGTAGTTACCTAACAGGGGAAAATTTAAAGGGCAAGTCCAGTCCTATAATAAAAACTTATATACAGGTAAATCAACCCCCAAACCCCTAAACAGTAATAGTTTGATATCTGAACTATATAAGTCTAACCTGAAATCCTGCACAATGTTGTGTTTCCTCTGTTTCTGCTTCCTGGTTCTTAGTTAGTAACTGTCAGTTATGGATTTGATAGTTGAGTTGACATCACAGCCAATGACTGAATGTTAATCCCCTGTCTACCTCTTCTGAGCATGCCCAGGCTCAGTATAGGCTTCCAAAAATGCTCAGTTTCCATGAGGCATCCAGAAGCATAGCAGGCATACAGTAATGAATTTTAAAGCTGCCATTCTTTCTAAAAAATGTTAATATGAGGGTGGAGTTGTCCTTTAATGAGATTAGCAGGTATCTTTCTTCAAATGCTGCACTGTTTGTTCCACTCTTAAAATGTAACATTGTTTGTTATTTGCCAAAATTCAGAAAAACAGGGAACCCAATAATGGTGTGCCACAAATCCACTTCAGTATGAACTATCTCATTGGGGCTGCCTGCTCACTTCCTAGAAATGGTGGGGTTTATTGAAAAGTAAAAATATAGTATACTTGTTATTTTGTTCAACTTTGAAAATTATAGCCACAATTGCCAGCCATACACATTTAGGGCCTAGAGCAACAACAGCTCAAACTATTTGATCATTTTTTACACATCAGGGAAAAAAACTGTGGAAGTGGGCAAATTTACTGTCCAATTTACAGGTAGTGAGGAGTATGAAAGGATGGAAGTCAGAACAAAGACATTGCTGGTGATAGATGATAAGGTTCGGGAGCAACAAACAGGGAAGCTAGACTAAATTTGGCCCCTGAAACCACAATCATCTAATACAGCTATCTCCTGAAGCACGAAATAATATATTATTTTATACAGAGGAAAACACTATATTAAACTACTTTATGTTACTACAACTCACTGTTTGAAGGCAGGAAATCTGAAATTAACATCCAATGTGTAAAGCTGAAAAGAATAATTATATTGTTAAGTTTTAGTGAGCTACACCTGTCAGCTCCTATTAACCATCTGTGGTTTTGCAGTCACTGATGGTGCGCAGAGAAATATTTTATTTTATATGTAAGGATTTGCTTGTTGATCTCATCTGGTATTAACAGATTTGAAACACAAAAATGCTGGAAGGGTTGCAGTTCTATATTATTCATTATGTTCACATGTATTATGTTTTGCTCCAGTTCCCATTGTTTCATCATCCTAGTGTCTGCAGACTATAGAGATCCCAGTCTGTTCTAAATGAATAAAGGACTGCAAACTGTTCTACATTTTATGGTAACACTTTAAAATAATGGAAGGTGCATTAACGAAAAGGTAAATTATAACGGATTTCGGGGGGGGAAAGTATGTCTTATGTAGCTCATTAGTTCAATGTGATTAACATGGTTATAATGAACAGTAAATGGGATTCTAATGATGTGAAGGAGTAAGAAATCGTTGGAGAAGAAAGAGAGAGGGCGTGATAGCATTTTTATGCGAATTGTGTGCATCTTAGTAAGAACTGGGACTGCTCTGTGAAAGAAATAAAAGACACACATAAAGAGATGGGCACTGTAATCTACTGACTGCATAACCTGCATAAAACTATACAGAAAAAAATTACTTAAATATGTGTAAGTAGCACCTACTTTGAGGTGTATATGTGTTGCTGCATGCCTTCAATCTAGTACTTGTTTTGCTCAGGCTCATTATCCCACAAACCCTCTTTTAACCTCTCCTCCTTCCCACTGGCCAGACATTTTTTATAAGGGCAAGTATGCTCAATAATCACCATGAGGAAGCACTGAGAGAGGGTATTTCCCACATACCAAATGTCTAAACTGTCACTATTCCAAAATAAATTCAACCATCCAGTGGGTTAAGAGAAAGATCTCTACCTATACACTGGGTAATAAAATCCTTGTGGCACTCAGCCACGATCACCCAATATAAATATTTAACATTTGGCAGGGTTACCCATCCCTTAGCTGACAGGTAATCAATGTAAATAGTTTCAGTGGTGTACACACTCCCTTTATTGCACAATAGAAAATACCCTACAAGACTGTAAAAACAAATAGGGCATGGAGTATGTATTCCTGGTAAATAATATATGCCACTGTGATCCAATCCACATAAATAAAGTGCAACAGTCTCTATCCTGTGGTACTGGTAATAAGGCAAAGAACATATAAAGTGATTCTCCAAAAGAAATCCCAATCAGAGTCTTATATTCCCCAGGGTAGGTCAATAGGTGCAGTATAAGAGCATAATACAAAGTGCCCATGGACCTGTATAAATAATCTAATGGTAGTTTCAGTCCACATACCAAGCAGCATCTGTTCTTATATCAGCTCACAGAAAGTAAACAGAACAAAAGTAACAAAACAAACTAGAGCAGTATGTTTGTTAGTGGAACTCTGGTCTTGGAGATCTTCTGTGCATTATCTGGAAGATCAGTCCCAGGTCTGAAGCAGTCCATGCATCTACCTGCACCTTCACCTACATCGTAGGGGAGGAAAATTGAAACATATTGGGGATCCAGAGAATATAGCAGCAATCAGGTAACTCTCATGTCCATATAGCCCTTCTGACCAATGTGCGTTTACTTTCCCTTCTTCCGGGTCACATGACATTGAGTTTGAGCTGTTAAATATGGTTCTTGTGTAACAAAATGTCCAGCTGTGTTGGAACACATACATACTGTATGTAACAACTGTAGCAAATTGCTAATGTGTGTGAAATGCAAAGAAGAGGAAAACAAGGAGAATGCAGACAAGAGACATCATTCATATCAAAGTACGTGAATCTAACACTGTTGAATATCATAAAGATCATACAAATATACTATACAAAAGGTCCTCATTAAGTCCCCCTGGTTTTAGGGTTTTTAAAGTAAAAATCCACTATGATTCCCTTTAAAGAATTTTTTGGTCCCAGTTACCACCTGTTGGTATTATTAGAATTATAGAAATCTCTGAAATGTCTGGCTAACACTACTTATTTCTTCATTCTTAATTTCTGGGATGGACACTGAATGGCATAGATTACTCTATTGTTTCACAGTGAATATATTGCTTTATTGGTTAATTAATCCCTCTGTCTGACATAAAATATGCCCACATATGGGTGAAAGGTCAGATTTTATATGACCCACCTTTGTAGATTCATTATTTACCCAATATTTTGATTTTCTCGATTTGGGCGCAAAATAACTGTGAACAAGGGATTGTCCGATTGTTGGTGCTTTTTTGGGGCTCACAAAAGGATTTTCAGTGATAAATTTGTTCAGGGTCTCATCTGTTTGCATTTTTTTCATCTGTGCATATTCCAGCTACAGCAAAACTGCTTACAGCAGAAGGGTTTATGATGATGATAAAAATAATAATAAGGCAATTGACTGCCAGCTGAAATGTAAGATAGTTCAAATTGTATAACTAAAGAAATAAGGAACAGGGAAAAAAAAGTGTACATTGGTGGTTGGGAAGAATTATAGTTTCCAGTATTGGTCAGTTTAAAATAAAAAAAAATTTCAGTATACAGTAGATGCCCAATAACACCTATTATTTTGAAAGGTGCTGCAGTGAAAGTTAAAAGGCATTAATGAAAAAAGTCAAATCTTACAGAATAAATGCACCTCAATGCTTAATGTATGTATGATTTTATTTATAAAGCGCCACTAGGGTATGCAGTGCTGTACATAATGCAATACAGAGTATACAAACAAGGTGGTATACATGCAAGCACTTAAACAGATTAATTAATAATTAAAATAAAGTTTCATACATAGGTTATTGTCTTTGCACCAGTACTAGTATGAATAGAAATTAGCTGGAATAAAATATCAATTAACATAAATTAGCCTCTTTAGTACAGCTGCTGCCTATAGTAATAAACACTGATCTCCAAAATTTCAAGGTAGAGTATATATCAAATTTACAAATTTAAAGAATCACAAATATACATATAAATCATAATCTTTATTTAGTCCATTTGGCCATAACATTCCCAATTCATAGATCCAATAGACACTTTTCAGTTTTAACTGTCTATGATCTATCCCCACCCTAATGGTTTTTTTTGGGGGGGGGGTTGTACCCATTCTTTTCCTATACAAAACATTTTCACAGCATTGTATATATTCAGTAGATAGAAAATAGAGTGCTGTGATACTTTTAAGATGTATTAAGGTTTTTTTATACCTATAAAACCTTTCGCCAGGTTATGGCAGTACTTTACTTTTAAAGAGTAACTGTGGTCTCCATACAAGTGTCCTCTCACCTTTCAAACAAGCCAAGTATGATGTATCCACCTTTTCTGATTTTTAAGTTACACAAGTAGGCTTTTAAAGTTACAATCAGACAATCAGGATGAACAAGGAATTGTGTGACAGTCACGTGTGTAAGAAGCTTCACCCCCACCCAACCCTCCACAAAACTATGATCTTTTCTGCAGATCTAAAATCAGATACAGCAGTAGGATACAACTGGGCATGCTCAGAGCCAATCGCAGGAGGGGCAGAGCAATGGTGCTGGTTATATCACACCTCACAGTGCTAGCTGGAAACGCCATCCTTTATACTGCTATAGGTTTACATAGATTGCAGCTATGAGCATGATCATTTTAAAGGTATAAATGTGCTCTTTTTAATTAATGTCACTTGTATGGAAAACACAAGTTACCCTTTAAAATTCAAACATACTCTGTTTAAATTCTGCGTTATAAAAATGTCTGCCCAGATCCATATTAAGTTAACCAAAATGTGTGTGTGTGTGTGGGGGGGGGGGGGGGGGGTTGCAAAAACACACTTTTTGATATTGAGCTAATATTTAACAGATCAGAAAGGCTCTCTAGCAATTAGTAGAATAACTGCTGGGAAGAAATTTGAGCCTAAACTGCTCTTTTATGAGAATGACATGAGCAACTGTGTTTCTTTTGACTTTAAACATGTGTGATTTGAAAAACTAATATTGACTTTGGGGGTTAATATTGGCATAAAAGAAAATTGACCATGCTTCACTTTGAGAATTGCAAATCTAATTGATCTGTCGCAACAAGCTTTCAATTCCAGAGCCACTGTGCAAAATTGGACGTGCAGAAGCTACTCAAACAGAATGATAAGAAATGGCGCTTTGCTTAGAATGAAGCAACTCGGGGAAAAGCTTTATTATCAGGAATCTAGAATACAATTATGAATAAGAAAACACAGATGTAGCATCCTGGCTCAGTAAGAAGCTGCTTACATTACTCTATTACTCTCATATTTACTGAATTTTTTTATTTTTACAGAAACATAAATAAATGTTCTAAGGCTTGTTTAATAAGGGAGACCAGAGGGCCTTATTAAATGAAGCTCAATGCAAGGGGCAACACTTTGAAAACAACAAGCTTTTTCTCTAACTTGTGCCAGAAAGGTAAAGGGCAGAAGTCTACTGAATACTAAGAGACCCACAGAGCTCCCAGCAGACTTGACACTAAATAGAGTAGACTTAAATGGGTTGGCAATAGTGTAGAGACTTTCAGGGTTATTCAATAAAAGTTCTTATCGTTTAAAATGGTGCTAATTTTGCCCCAACCAATCAGATGTTAGCTTTCAAATGTTAAATAAGATCTGATTGGTTGGGGCAAAATTAGCACCATTTTAAACGATAAGAACTTTTATTGAATCTCCCTGTTTGTGTGTTGTGCTCCCTAGAAAAATATAACCAACTACAGTATAGTTGCACAGTGCACTATTGATAGGACACAAGACAGCTTAGAACAACATTTCTTACGGTAATTCCAATGTGTTTAGCATTATTGTGTTTGCTAACACTTTGTTTGCTAGCCAGTAGCAGGTTTGCTATTTTTATGTACTGTATATTTAAACTGATCTACTGTAACTGAAGTTATAAATAAAGTTTTGTTCAGGTGATTTCTCACTATAAAGGGTGATAGCTTCAGAATATAGAGATTACTTTAAAGGGTATGTCCACCCCCCCAAACTATTTTTTACTATGTGCCTGGAAATAGTTTGAGGGGTGGACATACCCTTTAATCAGACTTTTTATTTACAGTGGAAGGTATATTACATTTATATTAAACCATATACTTACTTTATATTACGCTACTACTTAGCTGCTGTTCATAATAACCTGCTGTGGACAATGAAAATTCAACAACTGTACCTTCAACAAGTATTAAAGGGTAGGTCCACCTAAGAAAATGACTTTTGGGGTTTCAGTTTTATTGAAGAACGGGAGTTAAAGGAACTAACCTCCCATTCTTTAATTAAACCTGCAGGAGCCAGGAGTGAAGGTAAGAAACTTACCCGGGCCTCAAGGTCCTCCGCCCCTTCCTCTGATAGATCCTGAAGGACTTTGGACTTTTGGACTATGTGTATGTGCAGCGCATATGCGCATGCCCATAGTGTGCAAAGTCTGTCGGGACCTGTCAGAAGATCAGCGGAGGAGTGCGAAACCGAGTAGTTATAGTATTTGAGGTTGAATAAAGACATACGTCCATCCAGTCCAACCCATCTAGCAATATCCACATTTCCTGCCTAACTGTTGATCCAGAGGAAGGCAAAAAAAAAACACCAATTTTATGAAGGGGGAAAAAATTCCTTCCTGACTCCAAGCGGCAATCGGAAACTTCCCTGGATCAACTCTACTTTATGTATCAATACCAGTAACTTGCAACATTCCTTGTTTGCAGAAACTCATCCAGCTTTTTTTTTAAACTGACCAATGAACCTGCCATTACAACGTCCACTGGAAGACAGTTCTCACAGTGAAAACCCCTTTCCGAGCTTGAAGCCTAAACCTTTTTTCTTCAAGACTTAAGGGATGTCCTCGTGTCCTTTGACATGTTCTATTGGTGAACAATGCCCCAGATAGTTTATTGTATGGCCCGTTAATGTATTTATACACAGTATTCATATCCCCACGCAAGCGCCTTTTCTCCAGCGTACATAATTGTAACTTTTCCAGTCTCCATATTCAAGCTCCCCCAATCCCCTTATTAATTTAGTTGCCCTTCTCTGAACCCTTTCCATTTCAAAGATGTCCTTTTTGTACACAGGATTCCAAAATTGCACTGCATATTCCAAATGAGGCCTTACCAATGCTTTGTAAAGAGGGAGAATTACATTTTCCTCCCTTGAATCCATACCTCTCTTTATACAAGACAATACCATGCTGGCTCTGGCTGTTGCCGCCTGGCACTACTTGCTACCTTTAAGTTTGTTATCCACCAAAACTCCAAGATCCGTTTCCAACAGGGATTCACTTAACACAGAGCCATTTATAGTATAAGTAGCACAAGTATTTTTAAGTCCAAAATGCATCACCTTACATTTATCAACATTGAATTTCATCTGCCACTTAGCAGCCCAATCTGATAATCTATCTAGATCCCCTTGCAATGATTGCACATCCTCTGAAGTTTTTTAATGGTCGACAAAGTTTTGTGTCGTCAGCAAACACAGAAACCTTGCTGACAATACCCACTTCCAAATCATTAATAAATAGATTAAATAGAAGCGGCCCCAACACAGAACCCTGTGGCAACCCACTTAGCACTTTAGACCATAATGATGAAGCCCCATTAACAACTACTCTCTGCATCCTATTCATTAACCAATTTTCTATCCATGTACAAATGTGACTCCCCAGACCAACAGACCTTAGCTTATTCATTAGTCGCCTATGGGGGACTGTATCAAAAGCCTTTGCAAAATCCAAGTAAACTACATCTACTGCTATACCAGAGTCTAAATTTCTACTTACTTCCTCATAAAAGCCAAGCAAGTTAGTTTGACAAGATCTATTCCTCCTAAATCCATGCTGGTTACTACTTATAATGTCAGTCCTTGAAACATACTCTAGAACGTGTTCCCTTATTTAACTTTCCAGGATCTTCCCCACCACTGAAGTTAAACTTACAGGCCTGTAATTACCCGGCTGTGAACGACTACCCTTTTTGAATATTGGAATAACATCAGCCTTTTTCCAATCCAGAGGCACACCACCGGACATGAGGGAATCAGCAAAAATAAGAAACAATGGCCTAGATAAAACTGAACTTAGCTCCCTAAGTACCCGAGGATGTATTTTATCCGGTCCAGGAGATTTATTAATATTAACCTTCTTTAGTTCTTTCTGTACCATATCCTCGGTTAACCAAAGTGCACTTGAATCTTTTATACCATTATTGCTACTATACTCTATGATATCTGTACTTGGATCTTCTATAGTGTATACAGAGGGAAAAAAATTAAAGTAAGAGTAAGTTTCTTACCTTCGCTCCTGGCTCCTGCAGGTTTTATTGAAGAATGGGAGGTAAGACGTAGTTCCTTTACCTCCCGTTCTTCAATAAAACTGAAACCCCAAAAGAGTTCTCTTAGGTGTACATACCCTTTAATCTTTTGTGGTAGACTGATGATAAATGTTCAATTGAAAATACATGACATAAAGGTGAAATCTTAAAACCATCAGGGAACATTATAGTGTTTTTTTTTATTGTGTTACAAGAATGCATTCTAAAAAGAGAATGAATAATCATTATAGACTTTTAACATTTTTAATGATCTGACTTGTTCTTGATTTAGAAAGGGAGATTTGTGAGGTAATAAATATTTTAGATGGTTTAAAAAGTGCCGGTTATGGGGTTTTGCATATAATTCAAGCTTATGAATCATTAATGAGGTCCTGATCAGTGGGAATTGCAATCATTGCATTAGATATTTACCATCCACAAATGTAATTCAGGTTTTTTGGTTTTTTTTAGAGTGGATTGGCAGAAAGATGTAGTACTTAAAAGCACAATATTTTACCATCCTGAGTCCTGTTAAATTGTTAAAAGGTTTTTAAGTAATTCTGATTAAGCATTTGCATAACAAAAATTATTTTTACATAACTTGACTGGAGACAAGAATACACAGTTTAACAAAGCTGCACAGTTCAAAGCACAAGCAAATTTGCATTTTTTAAATGGTTCCTGACAGCTTATGGGGATCCAGCTAAACTCCAGTTTAACCACTTGTTGGCTTGCCCTGGTGTTTAACAATTATGACAGTTTAAATTGTGGGTCATATCTAAGCATCATTTTCGTGAAGCTGAATTTTTTTTTCATCAAAACTTATGCAGTAACAGACACCTTTCTTGCACCTCCTACAGTCATTTTCACCGCCAATTCTCATAACTCTGCTGCTGGAGAACATATCAGGGGCGTAACTGCAGGAGCTCAGGCCCCCCACGAGAATGGAAGCTGGACCCACCCCCTTCATGGTCAGCTGTTTAAAAGAACCAAGAGAATCCAGTCTTTTAAACAGCTGATCATGCGTATGTTTCATTCATATGCGCGATCAGCTGTTTTTAAACAGGATCTTGTACCAGGCCCTCCTACTGTCCACCCCCCCCTGCGTTTGCGGGGGTGGTGGGGGCGGTATTATGTTAATGAAGGAGCGGGAGGTGTAGTGTGTTTTTGTGCTCAAATATAAATGAAAATATGCAGTATAAATTTAACAAACTGTACTAGAGGTTTAGAAACCCTCCATGAGTCTTAAGTGTCTGCAGGTCTTCAAGACAAACAAAGCATGATCAAATAGGTTTGCAGAACAAATCAAGTCAAGTCAAAATCTGCTACATTTTTCAATCTTAACTACCGTAACTTGTTTCACTGTCCCCCACCTAATACAGACATTTTGTTTGCTCCACTAAGCTAGAGACACAATTAAACTCTGTCAGCAAAATATGTTTTATCTGTAAGCTCTTTTAATTTGTACATGATTTGCAATTCTTTTAGTATATGCAATGAACTTTTCTTGAAACATTATTTTTCATCTTTTTTCTATAATGGCCTGCAAAAGGGAAAAAACATTTTCATTTATTTTATTGACAGAAAGAAATCTAAAATAAAGACGCAAAAAGGCATATAAAAGAAAGATAATTAGTAGGGTCTAGTGCAACCAGCTACAGTATGATTAATCCAACACATTTTTAGGCATAGTCTTTTTTAATATAATGAATAACTAGCAAGTTGATTTTATGGGTGATTGTGTAGATTGCCCTCCTTTGAAGTTATGCATATTTCTTATTTCAGAATATATACGGTATGTTTTATTGATTACTGAATGTAATAAGACAGAGACTACTCACCCAAAGCCACACAAATGAGGATACAGAGTAAAAGCTAAAAAGCTACAAAGATTATTCTGGTTCAGCAAACTACAGCATCCAATAAGACATTTTTCTTAATTGTTCTAATATCTAATATAAGGCAAAACATATAAACTTGGGCCAGATTATGTGGGTACTCAATCTACAAGATTATTTTTAGGTGGCATCTGCATATGGGTCATCCTCTCTGTATGATTATAAATAACAAGACAAGGCCAATTGTTCATTCAGTCCCATAGGGGACATGGTGTCCAGTTTTTTTTAATCCAACAGATTTCATGCTGCAGTAAGGCCTTTTTTTTGTCCACACCCTCTCGTGGGGGTTCAAAGTCTATAGCCATCCACTTTATCATGGCCAACGAATGTGCCATCTGTCTGAAGTGTCGGGCCACCGATTGTTCGCCAAACTTCTCGGCAACTCCAGTTGTCACATCTTTGATATTTTATTTAGAGTCTATTGTAGTTCTAATGGGCTGTCTGTGATTGGCTGGGCGTTCGCGTAAAGAGGTGGTCGTCTTGCCTATATAGTATTTTCCGCATGGGCAAACAATAAAGTATATTACATACTGACTCGGACAGGTAAGCCTATGCCGTATTTTGATGCGATTCCCATTTCGTGTGGATGAAGTACGCTGGGCACACCAGTCCTAGTGAATCAAATTTATTAGTAACGTTTTGGAACCAGTTTGGTTCCTTCCTCAGACCAAACAATACTGAAATAACAAAGTGCACAGTGCTATAGATATATGGGGAGATTCAATAAAAGTCCTTATCGTTTAAAATGGTGCTAATTTTTCCCCAATCAATCAGATGTAAGCTTTCAAATGTTAAATAAGATATGATTGGTTGGGGCAAAATTAGCACCATTTTAAACAATAAGAAAATTTTTTTTATTGAATCTCCCCAATAGACTTCAATCTCAAACAATCAAGATGGCCACCTAGTGGTCAAAGTTAATGATACATATTAAAAAAAAAGTGCATGAATAAAGTGTTGAGTGCTAAATACGGTGCTAATGTTAAAACAATGTATGGAACAATTAATCACTGTTCATTCCACATGTAGAATAAATAATCATAAATAGTCGTAATAGATGAAGATTAAATTCTAAAAAGTGTCAGAAAATATAACAATGTAGCAATGCATCACATTAATGTATATCCGGTCATAAATATCAAAGGTATATATAAATACAAGAATAAATATAAGAATAAATACTGCACGTAAAGGTTCACTATGTATAGAATAAGAATCCAATATAATAGTATTAACGTTTTGGCAAGAAGCATGTAAGTCCTAAGTTTATGTTCAGACCTTTTGGTTGTACTGCATCTAGTTTATGGATCCGCTTCTCTGCGTAGAAGACTGTTATTCCTATCTTCACCCCTGCTATCAATGGGTACGTGGTCGATAACCATGGCTCTAAGATCAGATACCTCATCAGATCCCATTTCGTGGGTGTGGGAAATCAGATCCCGTCATCTGCCACAAAAGCAACACTGACCTGTCACTGTCAGCTCTGGCCATTTCTTTATAGCCCGATCAATTTGTTGCTCCACAACTCTCTGGGAATATCCCCTGGCCATAAATTTATTCTGTAGTTCTAATAATTGTTCTCGGGCCAAGTCAGGGTCAGGGTTGTTTCTTAATACCCTGAGGCTCTGGGAGAATATAATATCCTTTTTTGTAGTATAGAAGCTCTTGGCATGCATCAGGATATTACGGTCAGTTTGTTTTTTAAATAGTGTAGAACACCATTTGTCATTGGCCTTGAATATACGAAGGTCCAGAAAGTCAATGGCCTTGTTGTTTGCGGTCATAGTGAGCCTGACTGAAGTGTCAAGTTCATTAAGTGCCTCCACAAAGGCTGTAGCTCCTCAATCGTGCCTCCCCAGAGAAATAACAAATCATCAATGTATCGACGATATAAAAGGATCTTTTCTCCACCATGGGGAATAATATGTCTAAGTTCATAATCCTCCATATACATATTGGCAAAGAAGGGCCAATATTGGACCCCATGGCCGTACCGGCCGTTTGTTGATATAACTCATTGTCGAATCGAAAATAGTTCTGCTCTAAAGAGAACAACAGTAGGTCCATTAAGAACTCCGTAGGAGGAGTTTTGTGCCCTGCTCTCACCAGGGCTTGTCTACAGATATTTGTGAAATAATGGTATATAGATTTTTTACATCACAGGTTACCAACGTCATCCCTGATGTAGTTCCACAATAGTTGGCCAAGATGTGTAAAAGATGTTGGCTGTCTCGCAAATATGAGAACATGTTTTTAACAATTGGTTGAAAGAAAGAACCGAGGAAAATAGTGACGGGTTTAAAAAAGGATCCACAAGCCACCACTAAAGGTCTTCCAGGTGGACTGTGGATAGCTCCGATGATTCCAATACATCGGATGGTGAAGTTAAAGGGCATGTCCACCCCCCAAAACTATTTTTTTGCTGTAGTGTAGGGAGCGCTATCCTGTGTACTTTTGCCATATACTTTCATTATTTTTTTGGAACAGTTATCAAGTTATTTTGATTTTTGTGTTTCTTATGGGTGTAGCAATTGATTTCACTCCTCCTATAGTGGGCAGTGGTTAAAATAAAATGGTTAAAATAAAATGGTTAAAATAGCCCTTTCTCCATTTATTAATTAAACATGCAGAATCTGAGCAACTGATTTGCAAGTGCCACCTGGGATGTCTATGTCAGTATATCAATGGTGTGTATATATATATATATATATATATATATATATATATATATATATATATATATATACACACACAGAAATACGAAGGCACTCACAGGTTTGAAACTTTTGAATGGCACCCAGGCATTTCCTTGCTTGGAATGGAGTGCTGATCGCTGCTGTTTGCTCTATAGTAAGACACAACAGTTGTTACAAGCAGGGCTGCATTTATTACAGACTGGTTGCGTTTACACTTGAATTTATTCAGACTCCGCTTTGCTGCATGTGTTTCTGATATCCCTTTGATTACCATGTTGCTCTCTAGACTGGTTTGCAATCATCTCCCTATGCTCTATCACTGGCGATTATATCTGGTGAAATATTGGAACCAGATATTCCAAAACATCAACAGCACCAGTATTCAGATCGCTTGTTGAGTACTTAGTTGGGATAGCAAACCGAACTTTTCCTGGATTTTATTTTATCTTAGATACTGATTGCCAAATTCTGAGAACTAACCCGAGAGCCATCTGAGCTAAGAGCTGGCCATTCAAGCTACCCAGCCAGAATCACTCAATAAGCTTATATCCCAGTACATGCCTTAGTACAAAGACATAACATTACTGAACATTCACTATTTGTAGTGACTCCAAACCCATCCCCCAATATCTGATTGGTTCAAGATCCAACATCCAATCAGATTAAAGATTGTATCTAGACCAATCAGATTTTGGGGGTGGGTTTTGGAGACACTTTAAAACGGCATGACATTTTCAGAGCAGGTCAGTTTCTAATCAGCAATCAAACTAGCAGGTCTTGCCTTTGTATTTAGGTTAGAGACTTGTAAGTAGATGGCTGGTTGCTTGGTTGGACTGCAGAAATGAACATTTTCTAACTCCTGGGTTTCTTTCCTATGGTGTCATTGTGTAGCAATCCATAAACAGCACATGCATGTTGATATAACAGGTAAATAATAATAATAGATTTTTGATTACAGAGGCTGAAATTGCTTTACTTTAGCCAAACAGTCTACAAAACTGTGAATAACCCAAGTGCATATGTAGTTGCACTAATAGTTCCACCAAGCACTCTCAAACAGCAGATGGAAGATAGGGAATGTATAGGGATAGAGGTTGTATATTGAAAACATGCAGTGTAAATACAACCAGGTTGTAATGAATGCAGCCCTGCTACTTACATTAACTGTAAGAATTCCCCAATAATGAGATGATCTGATAACTAAATATATATCCACTTACAATATTAGTTTATTATCAAATAAAAAATATGCTAACAACTGCAAAATCACAGTTTATTCCTTTGCTGTGCTGAGCAGGGAAATGGTTTCTCTATTGCTCCAGTGCCAGGAAAAAAACAACTTGGATACCTCGTTATACAGAAAATGAATGGTTAGATAATACACTGGAATGGTGACAACTAAAGAGTTACTATGAAACATAACGTAGTAATTCCCGTGGCAGGAAGCACATATGTAAAAAGACCTTTCAAATGCAGCAACAAAAATCAAAGTTTATTGCAAGCATTTTCTGCACAAGTTTACAGGTATAAAAGGGCATCTATACTAAAAAAATCTGCTGTGTACAGATTTGCTATAACTAGAATGTTCATGCATGTTAGGAAATTCACTCTCCTAATGCTGCCTCTTAGTGATTACTGAGCATGCTTGCCCTCATAGAAACCTTGATGATGAACAGTTACAGGCAGAAACAAATTACACTAGAAATGGCTCCTACTCTTTAATTTCTAGGACTTTGAACAGACATTGCAGGAGAACCACAAGGAGCTGAGCAGTAAGGTAAGGATTTTTGAACGCTACACAGTGGGGCCAGTAGAAGGTTAAACTAAGTTTTGGGGGTGGACATGCCCTGAGTTCTGGACACATGCATAAGCCAAGGGACATAAAGGAGAATTTTGCATATCTCTGCCCCTTACTCTGGGGAACCTGGGAGAAATTACTTGTTGTTTTTTACATTTTGTGGGCAATGCTATTCATATAGCATGAGACTGCTAGATGCCTTCTGTTATAAGAAGGTGCTGCTCCATTTCCAGAGTTTAACTCCTAACACTATTTAATAATGATAAAACTAGTGTTCATGTTGCTTTTACCCAGATGCATAACTTTGTATTCCTTAACATTGAACCTTATTTGACATTTTGTAACCCAATACCCTAGTCTATAATATTTAAATCCCTTTGTAAGTTTGAGACATCTTGTGGTGAGCTTATAGTCCTGAACTATATAGTGTCCTCAGCAAAAAACAGAGATCATACACTCAATACCTTGAGGCTACTCTCAATACCTTAGGGCTAACACGTGCGATGGCGAGGGTCAACCCACAATGAACGATGAGTATGCATGAATAACATTACGCATGACACTTGTAAAGTGTACGGTTGGTTAGTCAGCTAAAATGTCCATTCGGTCAGCGCTCATTGATAATTTGCCCGGCAAATCAGGCACCGAGTCCCGACCGAACACCAAACAAATTGCCCATACACGGCACGGCATTTTCGGCCAAAACTTTGTGCATATGCATCATGTGTCGCAGGTCAGCCCCTGCAATTGCATGTGTATATGAGCCTTAAAGGGCAACTATAGTGTCCACATTCAAACTTTTAAAAACCTTATACTATTAAACTATAATTCATCCCTTCCTCCAACATGTGTTCCTCTTTTCAATCCATCCAACCATTTTGTACATATTAAATTTATAAGTTTTTAAGATTCAGAGGGAGGAACTGTCAATCAAAGTGAATGGCGTGTATAGTCACGCCCTCCTACTGCTGTCCTCCCTATGAAGTAAATTACCATATCCCTCTAACTATTAACAGTACAGACGCTGCCACTATGTGTAAGAGTAAGCAGGGCATGCGTGTACTGGCAGATCAAGGAGAAAGTTCTAAGACCTCTCTACTAGTCCCACATTATAATTATTAATAAAGTCAATAAATCTTCCAGTTATTCCCTGGAAACTCCCAGAAACTCAGTAATCAAAGAAAAACTGTTTTATCCCATCTTTCCCCACACACATGTAAAAGCCATAAATGAAGGTTACATGGTAACAAACCTTGTATTACACCAGACCTGGACAAAGTTTGGCTCGGGGGCCAAATACAACCCGTTGGCTACCCCTGACTGGCCCCTCTAGATCTGTACCCAAAAAAATCTTAATATTAATTGTCTTAGGCTAGATAACTGATTTATTTCCAAAAAAATAAAAAATTATCTGATCAATTGATTAAAGGGCAACTGTGGTCTCCAAACAAGTTAGGGTTAAATGAAAGCCTGCAGTATTTCCTTTATAATGAGCCGAAAATCACATCTCTGGCTTCAGCCTGTGAGAAATGATATTGGGGTGAATGTTCAAACTTCCTGCTTCCAGTAGCTTTAGTGACATCACCTTACCTCTGCTAGCCCCTCTGCCCCGGGGGAGAAGCATGCTCAGTAAAGACTTAATGCTGTGGAAATCAGGAAGTACCTGGGGAAACAATTGACAATTGAGAAGTGGAGCCTATTAATGCAGGCAGGGGCTGGTCACATAATTACAAGCTGGTCACATGGCTGAAAACAGGAAGAGTTCAAGCAGGAAGTAATATTGCTAAACTTTTCCAGCAATAACATCTCACGAATTTTATCTAGAGATGTAATTTCGGTTTTATTTTAAAGGTATGATGGAAGGCTTTTTATATAATTCTTACTAATTTGTAAGAATTGGAGACCACGGTTACCCTTTAATTGAATTTGATGGAATAGATCTAAAATATTACACACCTTCTATTAAAAAATTACCAGGGAGATTCAATAAACGTTCTTATCATTAAAAATTGTGCTAATTTTGCCCCAACTAATCAGATGTTATTTAACATTTCAAAGCTAATATCTGATTGGTTGGGGCAAAATTAGCACCATTTTTAACGATAAGAACTTTTATTGAATAACCTTGTACATCTTTATATGTTTTCAAAATACAACTCCAACCATTCCCTGACTGCCCTAAACTATTAGAGAGTGCCTTTAGGGGAAATGGTGGTAGATGTATTTCAACTACCCCAACAATTATTTTGTTCAGAGCAAGTGAATTTGATAAGGCTGAGATAAACTCAGGCTTTATACTTGGAAACTAAATTTTTATACCCCAAGCAATGAAAAATTAGATGTAGCAAAAGAGAGAGCGTCCACACTGCAACTACCAGCGCAACAACCAGCCACCAAAACTAGCACATTTAGAAAGCACGGTTAGGCGCCAAATGTCTGACAGTTGCTATGTTTGCAGCAAAAACTAGCAGCTCTGATACTAAAACAGAACTAGGACTTGCTGAAGGCCTCTGGCTGTTTTATACTTTCTCCTTGGTACACACCCAACATATGATTGGTCAATAATATTAGAGCCAATCAGATTTTTTTTGGGGGAGGGGGGGGGGGTTTGTTTATGAAACCTGAATTTGCTTTATTTTAACCAAATAGCTTACAGAATTGTGAGCAAGCCTAATACATATGTAGTTGCACAACTAGTTCCTCCATTCCCTGACAAGCACTCTCAAACAAAGGGCAAAGGGCAGTTATGGGTTGTACATTGAAATCATGCAGCAAGGCTGTCAGAATCTCCGCAGTATAAACACAATCAGGTTTTAATTAACGCAGCCCTGTTACTTAATTACTTACTTACTTTAATTATAAGTGTCCCCCAATTATCAGATGATCTGATAACTAAATATATATCCTCTATTGCTAGAGCACGGATTTCCAACCTGCAGCCCTCCAGATGTTGGAAAACTCCCAGTATTCCTTGGGTTCTTCTGCAATGGAGGATTGCTGGGAGTTGTAGTTTTCCAACATCTGGAGGGCTGCAGGTTGGAAATGCCTGGCCCAGAGCCTTGCATAGTGAGGAAAAACCAACTTGGATACCTCATTATACAGAAAGTGAATGATTGGATAATCCACTGGAATGGTGGCAACTAAAGAGTTACTATGTAACAAAATAACTCTTTAGTTGCCGCCATTCCCATGGCAGGATGCACATAAGTAAAAAGACCTTTCAAATGCTGCAACAAAAATCAAAGTTTATTGTAAGCACTTTCTGCACATTTACTTTAAAATAA
The DNA here is from genome assembly GCA_019447015.1 of Hymenochirus boettgeri. Classification (NCBI taxonomy): domain Eukaryota; kingdom Metazoa; phylum Chordata; class Amphibia; order Anura; family Pipidae; genus Hymenochirus; species Hymenochirus boettgeri. The sequence continues at coordinate 89,513,362 of CM033475.1, read as the reverse complement.
AATAAAAGGGCATTTATACTGAAAAAATTGTTATCTTTAGATATCCAATCTGAACTATCTTCTGCTAGATGCAGTTTTGCTATAACTGGAATGGACACAGTGTTCATGCAAATCATGTAAATTGCATGATGGGAATTTTCCCTTTCAATGCTGCCTCTTAGTGATTACTGAGCATGCTTGCCCTTATAGAGAGTCTGGTCAGATGGAAGGAGGTGTCAGTTAAGATTAGGAGGAGAGATACTGAGCCTGAGCAAATCAATTACTGTATTGAAGGAATGCAGTGACACACAAACCTCAAAGTATGCGCTACTTACATGTATTAATTTATAGATTAAGATGAGGCAAAGTAATTTTTCACTATAGTTGCCCTTTAATACTAAAATGTAGAAAAATTCCAAGTGCACACCAGTCTTAAATGAACAAATTGTGTTTATTTACACAAAAATGTGAAGTTTCGGAGTCAGTGTGACCCCTTCCTCGGACATGAAACAAACGGCAAATAGTGCAAACGTGCTGGCTTATATAGACAAAAAATTCATTTACAATTGGAGGGACCTCTAGTGTTAACTATGCATATTGCTCATATCATATAAGTAACATAAAATCAATCCACTAACTATCAAATTGCATGGTTTAAAGTGCAATGTTGAAAGTGCAATAATTATGTGCAGCTTGAAAGTGCTATCGTGATAGTATCCTTTAATACTAGGTGATTTGATAAATTCCCTACCTCAGAAGTCAAACTGACTCTCAACTGCCTGTCTGGGAATGGTGTCTTTTTTCAACAAATAGCACCACATCAGTAATCTACCAGTCACCCAGAACAACAACAGAAATTAAGAAATGCAAACATATTCCATAAATCTCTTAATGCCATGCCTATTTCTAATGGCTTTAAATGTTATTTAAAGGAGACATATAAACAAACTTTAAGTAAGAAAATACTTGCCTCAGCAACCTTCACTCGTGTGCCCTTTCTTTTCCTCTATGAGCTCACTTTAGATTCTGCTTGTTTCATAAAACTAAGTCTACCATTTTTTGTCTGCTTGTAGCTTCATTGCATTTTATGCACATGTGTAATCTCAACCCCAACCCCTGCGATGTGTTTATACATTAAAAAATATATTTAAATTGCAGAACAGGCTAGGAGGTGCAGAGAGCTTTAATATGATTCACTGATTTGCACATTTCTAGTAGCAGTGTTGCAGTGTGGCAAGAGGCAGTACTTGAAATTAGCAATAACAGATTTCCAGTAACCTGAAATATTCTACAAAATATTTGTACACTAAGAAGCTGATGTCAAATGTGAGGAACAGATGGGTTTACTAACTGACAATTATAATATGTGTGGAGTTCCCTTTGTATTTTGGGTTTTAGATTTTATCTCCTTTATCTTTGCCTGTTAAAATAGCTACTATTTATTACACTGGATTGAGGTTAACTATGATTTATCACATCCTACATAGCTATTATTAATAAGTTTGTGCATGTAACCTGTTTAACCAAACAACTAATTTTATATAACAAGAACCATAATTCAAGGAGAAATGATGAACTGATGAAAGAATCCTGTGACACAATCACAATGCCATGTAAACCCCAAAACTTTTTTGCAAAAAACCCTGATGAAGTCCTGAATTTGGACACCACGACACTGTTGGGAGCCTGGAGAGTCCGGATACAGAGCAAGAGTGAGCCCATAAGTCCCGGCGAGTATACCTCCCTTGTTATTTCCCGATCAGATGTTTGATTAAAGGGAAGAAGTTGGGCCCTGGACATATGAACAGTGATCTTGGAACATAGGACTATCACACTATGTTGGGGGTATATCGCCTATTTGTGTCCAATAGCACATGTCGGATTTCATCAGAGAGTTTCGTTACACTCGGCAACTACCCATATTTCATCAACGTTCCACGAGGAATGCTTCATAAGGAGGGGAGTAGGGAAAGGTCAGCCGCCTTGATGGGCAGATTTTAAGTTTTTTTTATAGTTGGTGATCTATTCAGTCATAAATAATGGTCATTGTGTAACTTTGATGTAAGGCAATACATTTAGTGATTTTGCTTAAAAAAAATTTGGGGGTGTATATGGCATTGTGCTTGTGTCACAGGGTTCTTTCTTCAGGGGGCCTATCTCCTTTAAATGTGGTTCTTATTATTTCAGGTTGACCCTGCTAGCACCACAAAATTATTGCATAGCTATACCCATTATTAATTAATTAAGCTGTGCCCACTGCCAATTTTCATATAATTTTATATAACAGTCTTGTGAAAAAGTTTTATAGAAAATTATCTATAATAAAAAATGTTTACCTTTAGTTCTTCCTGGATTTGCTTCTCCACCATTTTTGCTGCTTTTCTGTCTTCAATTTCGACCTTCCATTTTTCAGCTACTATACGAGCCTTTTCTTTGGCCATAGCATCCCGAAACTTCTTTTTGATTTCTGCTTCTTTCTGCTTCCTTTGTAAATTACCAAAGTGGAATAATGTAATACTGTAAGAATTGATGTAAAGCCAATGTGATACAAGTACAAATAAGACAATTTCATGAGCCTTCCCCTTGTCCCAGTGTTTTTGCTAGGCACATAATGTCAACCATAAGGTGGCTATAAACCTGCATTACAGTCAATGCAACATTTGATCAGATGAACATACATTAGAGATGACATTCCCTGGTCAGCCATGGATGAGCAGCATCTTTAACTGCTCACCACTCATCTATAATTGCAGAACAGGAGATAGGAGTACTGTGTCTTACAACCCTGGCAAAAAAACATTTCACATTTAAAAATAATTTTTTTTCACTATAGATGCCCTTTGTGTTACACTGGCAGGCTTTTCCTGTGTAAAATATTTTAGCTCAGCTACTGTATTTAATAACTTTATTTGAAATGCCAAAAATATTTGTGTCTTACCATTGTTCTTCTGCCTCTTTCTGTGCCTGCTGTCGTGCCCTTTCTGACATAAGCTCCTCTGAAATTTGCTCATAGGTCTTATCCCCATGGGCTTCACCCATTATCCAGACCCACACGTCTCCATCAGCACCATTCAACCATTGAATATGCTTGGAATTATCTAGGAGAAAGTCAAAATGAAAAAACATTACAAAGATTCTTTCAATTCATACTGTACAAATAGTTGTAACAGCATCCAATACTTGTTCCGAATGAATTTCTGTTTTAAAATATTACGTCATTAATATTTTGTCTAACACTGCTATATTTTCTATCCATCTATACCAGAATAATAATGCTTCTGACTGCAGAAAAGTATTACAGAAAAGTGAGGATAACTTTGTTATATATTCATTATTAATGAATATATAACCCAAAAGTCAAATGTGACAGTGAAAATCAGTTGGGAGGGGGGGGGGGGGTTATGCCTGCAAAAATGACTGGTACAAATGATAGATGATTTTTAGATGTGTGTAGGCACCTTTAACATGTATCTTCCTAATTTTCCAAAATCTGATGATTACAATATTAAATTATTTATCATTTTCCATTCCAAATTGCGTCAACACACAGAATGAACAACTAAATACTCCAAATTCTTGGAGCAAGACCTTTAGTAACATGGCGTACAATGCATGGGTTTTACGCATATTTTACAGGGCCTGCATGTTTTTTGAAAGTTGCACAGCACACCTGAGCAAGTAAAATTTAACGGGAAGATTTAAGATAGAAGATCCCCACTTCCAGTCAATATTATGAGGCATGTTCCCACTCACAAAGTCAATGTGCAAATTTCCACATGCCCTCTACTAATTGTGTGGCCACAAATCAAAGCAGTTTGTCACCAAACTCCATCTTGTACAGTTCAACAGGGTTAAACTTTGCTTATACTTTACCACTCCTGTGGTGCTGAAACGCTGGACAGTTCCTTCACTGGTTGGTGCACTGATTCATCTGCTTTAGTCCATTCGATCTTTCACATCTCGGGCAACTTATCAGGAACAAACACTCGCTCCTTGTGTGCTTGGTCTATCTCTGCCTACGTACGTTTCATTACTAGATGTAATTCTAGATGTGTTCCTTAGTGCCTATTTATAGTCTTTCTTATTTTTAACCCTGCATATGCACTTCACTCTTTCAACACACATTTTCATCTTATACTTTATGGCATTCTCACTCTGACTTTTCATCCGATTTTCATTATAAATAAAGTGGTACATAATTTGCCACATTGGTACCTCTTTCTAATGGTGCTACGATATATCTATAGATCGTGCACCCATATAACCTCAAACAGAAATCATCATAAGGCATGATTGTTTTGCAAAACATTTGTAAGCATACTATATAATATTTACATGATATTGTGCATTTAGCCAACATTATTATATATTTCTCCAAGGTATTTATTACATACTATTAGGGAGATTCAATAAAAGCTCTTATCGGTTAAAATGGTGTTAATTTTGCCCCAACCAATCAGATGTTAGCTTTCAAATGTTAAATAACATCTGATTGGTTGGAGCAAAATTAGCCCCATTTTAACCGATAAGAACTTTTATTGAATATCCCTGATAGTCTTTAATCAAAAACAGCAACAGCATTTCTTCATTGAAAACTTCTGGCTTAAGTGAATTCAACTCAAAGACTGGGGATGATTCCTTCCTGTACCACCCTGTCAGCACTAGTGGGGGAGTTGGGTTGGGTGGCTCTGTGGAGGCACTTTAACCCCACCCATCAGGAACACACTTGCTGTTCGGCCACTTACCACTCCCTGTCCAGATTAGATTATATTTTTGTAAACCCCAGACTGATTAGAAAGGTGCTCCAGGTATAACACCTGAACAAACAAGAAAACAGATGATCAATGCACATTCCTGGGCCCCATATATCATAATATCTATGCTAGTGCAAACAGTAAAAACATGGGGGGTTTTAGTTACAATTTTATGCATAAAATTGAAAAGCCTTCCCACCACGTCAAGGTAACCCCAGTATGGAAGGTCCTAACAGTTTATAACACCTGGTACAGGGACACTCTAACCACTACTCCCCTAACCACTACTCAAGTGCCTCCAGCGGCACCCAGGTGCCCCCCCAATGGAGAATACACCATTTTGGTTACACCAATTCCCAGACCCCATTGTGGATTATATCACTGAAATCTAAATTAGACCATAACCCAATCCGGACAAAGACACAATGGGGTCCTATGGGGCGACTTACAAAAACAGTGTCCCAAATTAAAAGGCAGACACATCAAACCGACACCAAAATAGACAAGGAGTACAGAACTGTAGAGAACCTATATGCATTAACTCCCTCACCAGAGAATAGGATGCATGGTAACAAACCCAGATACAGTACACTCTCTGATTAACCGAACAAGCCAACAGAAAACAATTCTGTATACGTCAACGATACTTTGATAGATACAATTGCTATATTCAAAGACCCCACAAAAGTACACAGAACCATAGACATACTATATATTATATTATACCAACAACTGTTGGGCACAGCCTTCCAGGAAGCATTTAGACTAAACACCCTTCCTCTGACATTTTACAAGGCTACCATTATACTTTTACATAAACGGGATAAAGACCTGGCAAAATCTTGGAAAACAAGATTAAAACGGTTATAACCTCCATTATTCATGATGACCAATCAGGCTTTATGCCACAGAACTCCAAATCCATCAATCTCCGAAAAGCAATAATCAACTCCCAAGTGAACCATGATAACTCGGGTTCTATACTAATGCTCACACTAGATGACAATAAGGCATTTGATTCTGTCAAATGGCCCTTTCTGTTTGCATGGAATGCTTCAGCTTCAGCTACCTTTATTAAATGGATCAAATTTTTATACAGACAACCCACTGCATCCATACGGATTAGTGGCCACACCACTAAGCCATTTAGATTGGACAGGGGGACAAGACAATGGTGCCCTCTTTCCCCAACCTATTCACACTTACTATGGAAATGTTAGCCATACAACTTAGACATAATTCCTATATGAAGGGCCTAACTATAAATTCCTGCACCAGTTTACTAAGGTTATATGCAGACAATCTCATACTATACCTAGCTGATCCTGACACATCACTCATAACATCCCACAATCTAATTACCCAGTTTAGACCATACCAGGTTATGCATAAACTGGGCAAAATCAGTTATTATACCTACTGACACTGTGATCCTACCACCAGTGATAGCTTTCCTGGCCCTGGTGGTACAACACTTTAAATACTTGCATCCAAATTATGGTCTCCCCATCCAGATTTTACAGCTTAAACATACAGCCCTTGTTAGAATTGGTTAGACACAAACAACACAGGACCAGGAGATTCCAACAAATCCTGGGCTTGAGACAATGTGACTATCTTCCCTCATATCCTACTGCATTTCTGGATAGCCCCAGATGGAGTGTGGAAATTCAACACTATATGGGTGAATCCCAGGTATCCACAGTAGTTTTCTTACAAAATCCGAACTATGCTTGTACAAGATGGCGGCGCCCGAATATGCTCTTTATTTTTACGTTTTGAAAAGTTGGAAAACGTTTTATAAGGTAAACAGACAGCCAGACAACATTTCAGGGGGTTATGTTAAACAGGGTATACTTTGTTTTATTACAAAAAACGGGGCCACAGTTCTCCTTTAAGCTTAAAGGTCTATACAGTAGTAAACATAATGGATATTAGCATTACATTAGCCTGGCAAGGTTCCGCAGAACTTATTGAAGTTCTGAAAATCTGATCCATACCAAATTAAATTAGACATTTTTGAAATTTTAAATCCCTTTTTTTAAAATTTTTGATTTTTTTAAATGATTGTTTTTCCAATCGAATTTTTTATTTTTTGGGGGGAAATTAAAAAAATTTAAATTTTACATTTTTCAATATTTTCTGTTTTCGATGATAAGTTCAAAGTTCAGAAATGCATATGCCGTTTATAATGAAAGTTCAACACCTTTACAATACTAGCCAATCTCACTTCACCACGAATTGCATATTTTTTAATAAACAAGTAGAGCAAAACATATTGATTTTAAATGCTACTTTAATCAGTAAATCACACTGCAAACCTCATTATGTGTCAGCTAACCCAGTGTCGGTCATATTTACTGGGATTTACTGTAGACTAGGAATCACTGCTAGGAAAAAAAATCAGCTGCCAATAGGCAAGAAGTGGTGTAACTAAAACAATATCAGGGAGATTCAATAAAAGTTCCCTGGTGCTAATTTTGCCCCAACCAATCAGATCGTATTTAACATTTGAAAACTAACATCTGATTGGTTGGGGCAAAATTAGCACCATTTTAAATGATAAGAACTTTTTTACAATTCTTATTATAGTTTTTATAGTTATTATATGATTGTTCTGATCCCTCTGACTCTTAGTTGCCCTTTTCTCTTAGTTTCCATTTTTCCTTTTTACCTCAGACATCTGCCATATGTAAAAAGGTATCAATTTAGAAGTGTAATTATTTAATACCCCTTTAAAAACAGTCCTCTTCTGTTAAGTATCTTTGCATAATACCACCCCAATCTATATGCTGTAATAGTTATTAAAATCCTTTATGATATGAACATTCCTCAAACTTGCAGCCTTTGCCACCTGCAAATGGAGCTGAATCTTTTCTGCTTCACTAGCATTTGGTTTCTTGCAACAGACAAACAAGTACTGCATTAGCCTTTTCATTTATATCTGCAGTTATATCCTCTTTTAGGCTGGGTACTCACGGTAAGATATTTTCGGCCGACCATCCAATCGTGGCATTTTTCAGTCAGTCAGAAAATATCTTATCGTGTGTGTGGGGTGGCCGCGAGTGAGCTAGGTCGTCGGTTTGTCCGAATCGGACAAACAAGCGATCGGGCCCTTTGGTAAATCATTGGGACCGCACGATCAGTTGCGCAAACCGCAGCCACTCTTGCCGTGTCCGAAAGTCATTTGTCCCGACCGAGCACTCGCTAGTATTTTACAATAGGGGGTACATTTTTCACCATATAAAATAATAAATAATAAGATAGTACTTAGCTACACAACAGAAGAAAACGTGTGTGAGAAAATAATGCCCCCTCTACTAATATAAGGGATATTATGGTTTGCGTGAATTTGTCTCTTTATATAGTGATGAAACTTAGGGGCATATATATATATAAACGATCGCTATTTTCACCATTTCGCTATGGCAGGACATCTTTAGTGTTATTTCAGAGCTATTATTGTTATTTTTTTCTTTAAAGCTATTTATAAATAGGTGAATTTTTGCCTTTTTGCCCCTTTTCTTCCTTTTGTTGCATTTTTTGCAGTTTTTCCCGAATTTCCGCCAAACATCATTACTTGGGATGTTCCATTAACATGACTATTTCTTACACAGCACTATGGTATGTTCCCATATTAATGGAACTGGTTTGGTAATTAGCTGCAGTTTGCTAAAAATAAGCAATACTAAAAAATGTGTCTGATTAATAATATAGCGAAAATTCGCCTTTTGAGTTTTACACTATTTATTATATATTTAACTGAAAAAAAACACCAACAGGGAGATTCAATAAAAGTTCTTATCGTTTAAAATGGTGCTTATCTTGCCCCAACCAATCAAATCCTATTTTACATTTGAAAGCTAACATCTGATTGGTTGGGGCAAAATTACCACCATTTTAAACAATAAGAACTTTTATTGAATAACCCTGCAAATGTCTTAGGCTATTTTTAAATAAAAAAAAGTGTGTATTAACCAATTTGACACTATTTTGAAAAACCACCAGGGAGTATTACTTATTTACTATCATATGTGCTGAGCTTTTTCAGCATTATTAGTGCTAATTTTTGCTAGATAATTTTCGCTTTTGATGAAAATTCTCCTTTTTAATAACTTCGATGAAAAGAAAAGTTGAAAGTTTAAAAAAATTGTGGTAAAGGCTGGTGGGGAAAAAAAAGCAAAAATAATGTCCCTTTATAAATATGTCCCTCAGACCCCCAGTGAAAAAAGCGAAAAATAAACCTTAAAAAGCGAACTTGCAGATCGTATTACAGTAAATTCTAGAAAATAGTCTAACACCCCCCTAAGTATTGAGAAACACTCCACAATGTACTGACACCTTCCATGGAGCCATTGGCAGGCTAAATAAATGACCACTTATGCGTTTTCGCCACCTCAGACTTGGCAAATTGGAATGACTGAACTTAACGCAAAAATACACTTTTCGCCATTTTAGAAATATGCTTGAGAGGTTACTGCAGCGATGTATGGCGAAAAGTAGCGGTAATGACCTTTCGCTACTGGTTATGACTGCTTTATAAATAGCAAAAAGTCCAAATTTGGCGAAAAGGCAACTTTAAAGAAGGCGAAAAGTTTATCGAACCTTTATAAATATGCCCCTTAATATGAATTCTAATATTACAAGGGTTATAATAACTTTGTATGTAACATGTATGTTTTCCTTCCATAATATTAATATTAATAACTGTAAAGCGCCATGGAAGATGTTGGCGTTATATAAATCCACAATAATGATAATAAAATGCATGAATTTTATAATAGGAGATAAAATAATATAGTAAAAGTCCATTAATGGAGATGTTTTTGCTATCAAGTAACTTAAAAAGTCTGTAAATTCTATATGATTTCATGGAGGAAATTTTTACATGCGCCTTTCAAATCTTTCAAATCAGAAGCCTCTGAATGAATTATCCACTCGATATGATCCCTTTGATCACACCTTACTGGTTGCAAAGAAGCATTTTTGTAATGCCTTAAACTACCTATTTTACACCAGAGCAGAGATTAAAGGATCAGTCAGTGGGCACAGTAAATGGCTGCTACTGTGAAAGCCTGATGTATTGCCTGAAAAAAAATGGGTCCGACTGCTTTCAGTATGAATTTATTTTGTTATTATAATAAACATGTCTTAACTGAACCCATCTGAACTATGTCTATTTTATCATTGTTTGCTTTTAAGGCCAGATTAAAGGGCATGTCCACTCCTTCTGTAAAAATGCAATATGCTGTTCAGGACCTGCCAAAACCCCATATCCGTTATAATAATCCTACTTACAAAATCCACAATTCACCACCGCATGCTCCGCCTCCTCTGCTGCTGCAATGTGCCCTTTACTCTCACGTGCAGCAGCAGTGGAGGCTTGATCGGTAATGTATGTTTGGTTCCCACAGAATTTCCTTTGGTCGACTAAATATAGTTTTGTCACAAGTATTGTATTTTTCTTGACTAAATGATCTGGGAATAAACTGTACCCCATAGAGAGCCAGGGGCGCCCATCTTCTTACTTTCCCTATAACATACAGCATCCCCCAAGAAAATCACTGTGGATTAATTAGAGGGGCACAGTGATATCTTTAGTCATGTCATTGTCCTTTTGTTTTGCATCAGAACTGCACCAGTCAACAAACTAGCAGAGATTAGTTTGCTGCAGAAGGGGGAAAATGGAAGGAATAAGGGGTAATTAAAAAATCATAGAGGAGGGTTGAGAAAACAGTAAAAATTAATAAACAAAAATAACAGATTGATGGATCAGTAAGGTTTTTATTTTACAAATTTGTAAAATAAAAGAATAAAAGTGAGAGTGAAACTAATGTTATAAGAATGAAGGTACAATAGAGTGAAAGAAAAGGAAATGATTACTGTATAGAGAACTTTCTGTATATATATGTAGATCACATTTCCTATTTTTAATAGTTTTAAAGGAATATTATTTACCAAAGTACTGTTCTGAGATATGTGAAACCACAGCACATAAATGGCTGAACATTACTTTTTATGGGAAATGTTCATATTTAGCTGAATCAAATGATGTATTACTTACCTATATATTCTGTCAAACATGAAGATAATCAATGCACATTCCTAGGCCCCATACAATATCATATTATCTGCACACTGGCATACTTTATAAACAAAGGGGTTTTAGTATACATTACTGTGATCACATGAATGAAAAGCCTTCCAACCACGTCAAGGTAACCAGATCAGTAGCACTTCCACTAAATGTAGTTGTAAATTAGCCTAATTGGAGTGCTTCCACAATTCTTGCATTGTATGTATATATTCTGTCAGGTTTCTAAGATACAACCTGACAAATTAAGTAGAAGGAGAAGCTGACACTAACTTCTTCTCAGTGCATTAAGCAGAGAGAATTAACAGGTGGGGTCCCGCAGCTCGAAACTGGGACCACCCCTGGTCCTTAAAAAGAACCTTTTCAGGTCTTCGGTGTCTTCTTCTTTGATATTGCCAGCGACGCCAACACTGCAGATATTGCCAACGCCAGGTAATGTCACTGCAGCTGCTAGTGACACTAATGATGCTGGAGACATTTGTTGGTGTTGCTGACCTCTTGATCTAAAGTCTTCTTTCTTCCATCATCTTTTTTCTGACATCACTCCGATGACTTCTGAGTTCTGCTGGGGTTTGCTGAAGGACCAAATCCATTTGTGATTGGTTAATATTTCAATGCTTACAATCATGATCACACATTAACCAATCATATTTGAATAAAAATATTTCAAGCTGTGGGACCCCCAATCAGAAAAGTTCTTATTAGATCCACAAGGGCTCTCCTAAGAGCCAATGGGCCTCCTGGGACCGTTACCGCGACTTTAATGATCGGTATCATAAATGTATGATCGTTAAACTGATCGGAGATACCGATCGTAAATCTACGATAATGAAATCGTAGATTTACGATCCCCATAGAATACAATTGCGGTAGTTTACTACTGCACAGTTTTCAACGATCGAACGTTCGAACCGCGATTGTAAATTAAGTAACACGCGGTATCGCTAAAAAGTGATACTGCGGCTTTATAAATATGGCCCCTGGTTTCATGCTGCAGGACCCCCAACATCAGTTGTCAGTGCTGCTAGGGCACTTCTAAGTGCCAGGGAGGAGGGTCCTGGTTCAAGCTGCGGGACCCCTTAGTCCCAAAATGTCAATGCCACAAGGACCCTTCCAAGGTCCACAGGGGCACTTAAAAGTGCCAGGGAGGGGGTCCCGGTTTCAAGCTGCAGTACCTCTTAAGCCCCAAAAGGTCCTTCCCAGGGCCACAATGGTCCTTCTAAGGCAGGTCCTTAGAAGGACGGTGCCCCGGGTTGATCCGCCGGACCCCCGAACGTCCCGCCGCAGAAATTTTGCCCGTTTTCGGTAATCCTTGAACAGCCGAATTGGAGAAAATGGCTTGCGGAAAACTGGAAGTAGTGCGCTTGTGTGCTACTTCCTTTTTTTTTTGCTGTTCATCCTACAGGACATGTTTCCCGGACCATTTTCCAGGTCCCAGAGCCATTTTACAGTAAGTTACTGTATCATTGTTACAAAATGTCTTGAATTTTCCAAAATTTTCAAACGCGCTTTGGAAAAATTCAGATAGCAGAACTCTGGAAAATCTGCAAGATCTGGGTTCGAAATTGTGTGTTTTTGACCAAAGTTTGACCAAGCTTTCACTCTACCCATAGTTAGGTCATGTGCCCATTGACCAAAGTACTTTAATCAAGAGAGTCAGCTTCAAGCATACAGACCACACAGGAGAAGCTGTCAGCTCATACAGCCAAAAAGGCAAGTACCAGTAGGATAAAGCCCTATTTTATATACATTGTGTTGCTCATTTATCTGTAGAAAAATTACATATGGCAGCAGGTTTGCAAATAAAGGTTTTTCCTTTAACTCCAACATTTGTATCATGTGCAGAGATTTATCGCTTTACCTGTTCCACACAAAAATAGTTGACAGGTTTAGTGTGTAGAGATGTCCGAACTTCGAAAAATCCGGTCCGCGCGAGGATCCGCGGATTTTCGAAAAAATCCGTAAATTCGAAAATCCGCGAGCGGACCCGTTAAAACGTATTAAAATGAAAGTTCGGCAAAATCCGCATTAAAAGTGGTCCAAATAGCCTTGGAACGTGCCATTAATCACTCAGGGACCCGGGTAATGGCCTTAGAAACACGTATCAATGCCTACAATACCTAAAAATTACAATCCGCCAGCGTGATTTTAAAAAACGGTATTTTCTCGAAAATACGAGGATTTCCGTAATTACGAGGATTCCCGTAAACCCGCGGATCTCCGTAAAAACGAGGATTTCCGTAAAAAACGAGGATTTCCGTAAGAACGAGGATTTTCGTAAAAACGAGGAACCGGAACTTCTTCCTGCAAATGGCATTTTCTGTTAGGCCGCTGTATGCCATGAGGTACCTCCTGTCCAGGGGGTATGATGACTTCCCCCCCTGGAACGTATCGTGTGCAGCGCAAAAAGCGCAGGATCATGGAGGGCTGCAGCGACGGATCCTGCGCCGCTTTGGCTACCAGACCACTGTCTCTACCCTCCAGAGACAGTGGTCGGATCTCAAGAGGCAGAGGCCTCAATATGTGGCAGCCGTACGGCAGATGATGGAAGGCAAGTATACTTTTTATTATATTACTGTATTGTGAATAAGTAGTAAAATATTTAATTCACTTCTGACAAAAACATATTTATATATATGTTTTTAAAAACATCAATAATCCTAAATTTGGCTTGAGAGAGAGAGAGATCCAAGTTCTTTGTATTTCTCATTCACTGGTTATTTTACATTATTATTCTTCTTATATATCAATATCAGCCTATTTAAAGGGTAAGTAAAGTCAAAAAATAAATCACTGAAAAGTGACTTTATTAACATAACACTATAAATTCAAAAAAGATACCCACACATAGAAATAGGTAAACACACTTGGTGGCCCACCCTGCCATTTCCATGGCAGCCTTATTTAAAGGCTAAGTAAAGTTAAAATGAAATCGATCATTAAAAATTGATTTCTTTTTATCTTATAAATACACACTGATACCCACACTAGACACAGTTAAACACACTTACTGGCCCACCCTTTTAGTTACATGGCAGCCCTATTTGAAGGGAAAGTAAAGTCAAAAATAAAATGTTGATTTTTACACTCCAAAATTAAAAATGTTGTGTTACCCCAAAATCTATACAGATACAAGTACACACAGCTACTGATGCTCCCCTACACCCAACCAACTTTTCCCTTTCCATGGCTACAATACCACAATAAAAATAGTACAGTACTTAGCCGAATAAGGTATGAAATCATTGCCATAAATATGATTGATTTTAAAGAAACATAACATATTGCCTTATTTAATCTGCATTTTCAAGCAGAATTCAAGTATATAATTAAATATATCCTTTAGATATATCATCATTATGTATTTTTTTATTTTAATGCTAGGGAATCTTCATCCGACCACCCACCCCCACCACCGTCTCCGCCAGAGGAAGAATGTAAGTGCAGCCTATTGAGAATTTTTTTTTTCTTAATTTCTCATTTGTCCCAGGCCATATTACAGCGCACCTGAGCGCTCCAGAAACAAGCATACAAGCGCAGTTTCGGTGCGCTCATGTGTATTGCCGTGCGAGTGCCAGTACGATAGCATAATTGTGCAAAAATTGAGGATCACATTAATTGTGCCACACTATTGTGTGCTTTTTAACACGTTGATATGTCCAAGCCTTACCAAATGTTTGCTAATTTTTGACAACTTCTCGACGAATTGTTTTAGTAAATGTATACGAACATTAATGACAGTGAGAGTTAAAATAAATTTCCTTTTTTTTTAGCACTACCACCAAATAGCCCCCCGGGCTCTCCATTGCCCCCACCGGGCAGTCCATCGCCACACCGGGCTCTCTCATTGCCCCCACCGGGCAGTCCACCGCCCGAAGTGGAGGACCTGGCACCAGCCAGACACGTAAGTGATCCTAAGCAATTTTTTTATCTTAGACCTTGATTGTCAGCAAAAATATTAGTGAAATTATCAGTCATAATTAAGTGAATTTTATTATTTCACTGATAAAAATTTTTGTTAAAAAAAATGCAACAAATCTTTAATTTGGTTTGAGAGACAGATCACAGTTCTTCTCATTTCTCATTCCCATTTATTGTCCCCGACTCTGGGCTGTATCTTGTCCCTCAGTTTTTGAGCTTAAGTTACGAAATTCGGTCCAAACATCCAAAATTGTCCAAGAAATGTTCACTACATAGCCTTTTAGGAAATGTTCTTATACATGTAATAATTACTAATGGATTGGACGGTGATTGTTGAAATAAAACATTTTTTTTCTACAGGCCCTCCACCTTCTCCATGCCCTCACCCTCTCCAGCCCCTCCACCCTCTCCAGCCCTCCAGATCTCCCACCCTCTCCAGCCCCTCCAGCACCTCCAGCCTCTCAGCCCCTTTGGCGCATGCTTGAGAATCGTAAGTAAATCATATGCAACGTTAATGAAGTTATGGACAAGACTATTAATATCTGTATTTTCCCAGTGTAAAATCCACGCTACATGATGAACATTGGGTACTGTGGGTTTGACAATGCTTTTATGGGGGGTGCACCACTTCCAAAAAATGTTGTATGTAGAACAGTCTCGTTGATACAAAACCAAGAAGTGTTCTGATAAAATTTAGCAATAAACGTAATGTTTTATGCCAGCATTACCTACTGCTGTTTATCAGTGATCCCCCATGAGCAATAATATCGCTTTAAGTGGAAGTTCAGTGATAAATATATACTTTTAAGAAAAAAAGAGCAGTATTTTTCCATCCCAATGACCTTAATCTGCCCATTCATCAATCAGCATTGTGTCTGTGTATAAATAAATGCAACGGAAATAATGACTTACTGTTTGCAGGACCCCTAATAGAGACCGTTATGGTCTTGCCCTTGACCCAGTCCCTGGGTTGATTCAGTTGGTCAGTAGAGATCTGAGCATGTGTAACCCATCCAACAGCCAATCAGTAGAAATACTGTTACCATAGCTAGGTATGCAAATATAAACTAAGAATTTTAGAAATATGATGTCTTATACTGAGCTTTCCTTTTATGACATACCGCAACATTATAGCATTGCCGTACCATGTAGTGTAAGTAGTTATGGTGCAAATTGCATCTACCGCATGGTGCTTTAGGAAATGTGCTCTTTTTGCTCAAACATCTTCAACACAATTCTTTCAATATCTTCCTCCACAGAACTACAGAGATGCGGCGGACCGCGCCTGGACGCGCCTGACCAGACTGGAGAGGAGGGTACCCAGTAACCCCAGGTGTTTTTTTGTTTGGTTTTTTGTATATAGTTGTAAAAAAAGAAAAATATATATAATATATATATATAATATATATATTATATATATATATAAACACTGTTAAAAAAAATGTTTTTGGGCTTTATTTTTCGATATATCAAATTATTCAGATAGATTCATAATCAATTTTTATTTGAAAAATTTAAATACACTATCTTTTTAGCTAGCTATATGTCTGGTACTATAATTGTATATACCTTACCATTAATGCAATTACACAACACCACATTGGCACATTCCCCTATATAGTAGTTTGCACACAACAAGGGAAAGAAGGCGATGGGGGTAATGGTTTACATAATGTCCACTGCAGTTTGCCACCATTGTGTGGGGCCAGGAAGGTTAGCCCCACTGGACATACCCCTCACCCCATTGGCTACTCTCCCTCAGAGTATGCTTCATGCAAGGGAAAGCAGGTGAAAGGGTAAGGCTTCATAGGAACAGCACCATTGAGTTACAGCAGGCCCACTGCAGTTTGCCACCATTGTTTGTGGGCAGGCAGGCTTGGCCCCACGGACATACCCCTCACCCCATTGGCTACTCTCCCTCAAGGTATGCTTCGTGCAAGGGAAAGCAGGTGAAAGGGTAAGGCTTCGTAGGAACAGCAACCATTGAGTTACAGCAGGCCAACTGCAGGTTGCCACCATTGTTGTAGGGCCAGGCAGGCTTGGCCCCAATGGACAACCCTCACCCCATTGGCTACTCTCCCTCAGAGTATGCTTCGTGCAAGGGAAAGCAGGTGAATGTGTAGGAACAGCACCATTGAGTTACAGCAGGCCCACACTTTGTAATATGGAGTACTGCTCTCGGGCTAGGCAGGATGACCCAGAGCTGAAAACATTAGCCACAGAGTAGCTGTTGCGGCTGTATGAGATGGTCAGAGTAGGTGACACCACAAAGGTGCTCATGGAGAGAGAAGGAAGAACAAATATGGAGTACTGTCTCGGGCCAGGCAGGATTGAACCAGAGCTGAAAACATTGCCACAGAGTAGCACTGTCAGCAAAACACAACACACAGACACGGACACAAGCTCAAAAAGCGCAAAAATCTCTCTCCAACTCTACAACTGTCAGGTCTCCACTAACACACATCCAACACACTGACAAAATGTCGCCTGTGAAGCAGCCTTTATACCCAGGGGGCTGGCAATAATCATGTTAGCTGCCATTGGCTATTTAGTCATGTGGCTTGCTCCGTCTTGAAAATAATCCCCAAAATGGAATTTACAAGAATTTCTCGTTTTTACGAAAATTCTCGTAATTACGAGAATCCGCGTAATTACGAGGATCTTCAGTTTTTCCAGGTCCCGAAAGATCGTAGATTCTTGTAATTACGGGTACTCGTATTTTCGAAAATTTTTGGAAAAAAAAATCCGCGGGTCGGAAGTTCGGAAGGCGGAAAATCCGGAATAATCGCCGTTCGCGGACGTGATAAAATTACCGGCCATCTCTAGTTTAGTGTTGATATTTTGCCTGAGAAAATATTTCCTGGTGTGTTTAATACTAAAAAGTTTTAGTTCACCTACCTAGATAAAGCACATTTATTACACACCTATTATTTTGTTAAATTGTTAAAAAAATTACACAATTTAGATACACAAGCTGCTTGAATCACTGGTTATCCAGCCATACATGGAATGGATAGTGAAAAATAGATATATTTCAAACTATGCATCTGAAATGACCACTAATCAACCAATCAGTGTGTCCAGTTTGAAAGGCAAGATCTGGTGACCTTAAATGCGAACAAAGCTAATCCAGGATGGTGAGCGAGTATTTATGATATGCACAGAGGACTAGAGTTGGATCAATCAACTGTAAATGTGTAGCTGTCAGAAACAATTATCTCTTTAATTATCCTCCTGTGTGTACAATGCCCAGAAAACATGCTCTATTTGGAGTTTAAACAAATTTTAGAGAGGTCACTTAGAAATAATGAGCATATAATATTTCAGGTATAGTAATAGGAAAATGAATAAAGCCAAAGAGAAAATAAAGGCAAAGCTAACTTGAATTACTTGAATTTAATTTCTCAATCACTTCTTGTAACATTTTTCAACTTTGTAATACCACAAAATTGAGGGGAAAAAATAACAACGCAGGAAAGTGGTTTACTAAAAAAACATGCAACATGCAGATGGTTCATTTTAAAATGAAACAAATAGCGAGATCTTGCCATAACAACATAATGCACAAAGTTATTATGTATATGTATTTATAAAAGTTTAACTATACACTGATTTTAAGCTTTATAATAAAAACATAGGAAATATCCTGCCTGATAAAATGTACTCCCAAGGAAAAAGACATGATTTTAAAGGGAAAGGGGTTGATTTTGGACATTAGGCTCCATTTAATTTTCCATGAGTGTTTTTCATTGTATTCCAGGTGGTGAGAACTTAGGTCCTCACCATGGGTACACCATAAGAAGAGGGTTAGTTTGAGACAAGAATAAGGAGTGTCTAGAAGGGAAACCAGAATGCCACCATGGTCATTGATTCTCAAAAAACTGCCAAAGTTCCAAGGTATGTTGATTTTAAATTAAAATTTCTCTGTGCTGCTATTGTCCGGTCTTCCCTTTTTTAATGATCTTCTCCAAGGGAATTTCAAGCACAGATTAGGACAACCACTATAATCTAAAGAACAATCAATGTAAAGGATCATGAACTATTTAGAAAGCAGAAAAGTGAAAAAATAATAGTGTAAAATATCACCAGTGGGTAAAATTTTTCTGTACTTTTTTATGTGAAGAATATGATTGTTGGAGAGAGACAATGTGGCATTTGTAATATCAACAATGTAATTATGCATTCTTCCTAGTCTCATATGACAAATAGTGCAGACACAAAGACAGTAAATCACAGCAGTGGAATGGACAAGATATGTAAAACAGTTGCTGATATACTGGACAGTTGGTCAGTTATATTTCAATCTGGACATATCAGAAATTTTAATTCATGACAGTGTACATTATTTCTAAATGTTACAATTTAATATACCCTTATTTTGTGACCAAAATATTAGTTAGAAAATTGTATTTAGCTGCACTAAATATTAACATGTATTGATACCTATTATACTATTGGCAGCATTCTATCATTTAAATGTCAGAGAATTGCTTGAGTTTTTAATATTGCACAGCCAATCAAATGCTGGCAACAACAAATTTGAAATGTTAGTAGAAGTCAACAGAAACATTTAGGGGCATATTTATAAAGGTTCGTTAACTTTTCGCGGCCGTTTTCACTGACATTAACGCATAAATTGCATTTAGGGCGATTTATAAATGTCCGAAAACGGCAGCGAAAAGTTAACGAAGCGTTAACCCTTCGCGGCGATACTTACCTGTTACCGCCGCTTCTATTTATAAAGCAGCGGTATGTGTTTCGCTCTGCTAGTATCGGCTGTTTTACTTCGCCACCTTGAAGGTAGCGAAAACAGCCGATACTAGCCTCCCCGCAGCGAGATGGGCAGGCAACCCGTGGCGGGTGGTCGCACTCGCCCCGGAGGCACACCCACCCCGCCACACCCACCCCCCACGCGCGGCGGAGACCACCCGCCGCCGCTTCCCCAGCAGCCCCTCCCAACCCCTTCCCCGCTCGCGGCAATCTCGGAACGAGAGGCTAGGAGGGGCTGCCGGGAAGGACCACGACCACCCGCCGCGCACCCCCTCCCCAGCAATCCCTCCAAGCCCCCCGCCCCGGCCGCTCCCGGGGAGGGGAAGGGAGGGAGCCGCTGGGAGGGGTGGAGGCACCCTCCAGCGGGGCCCTGAGAAGGGCCTTTTGGGGGGCATTTACAGCGCCTGCGGCGATATAACAAGAGCCTTTTGGGGATTAGGGGTCCCGCAGCCGAACCAGGACCCCTCCCGGCCCTTGTAAGGGCCCTGCGGTAATGACAGCCTTTTGCGGGGGTCCCAGCTCGAACCGGGACCCCCCGTGTGCGGCTCTTAAAAGAGCCCTTGGGCGACGTCTTCGGGCTGGCAACACCAACCCACTCAGGTCGCGTGCCAGGCAGACTCACAGCGGCCGCCAGTGAGCCCGCTGGCACCGCCGGCCTCAGCGGAAGCCGATGTTGCCAACCGCTTCTTCTTCTTTCTTTCAGCCATTACTGTGGATGGCATCTGAGTTCCGCAGCGGAGTGCACCTCTTTATATAGGTTTGCAGAAAACCCCTAATTCATTTCTGATTGGTCAATTTTTTAATACTTGGTTTGCATGCTTTACATTAACCAATCAGATTTCAGAACTTTCCAGTAATCTGATTGGTTAATGTAAAGCATGCAAACCAAGTATTAAAAAATTGACCAATCAGAAATGAATTAGGGGTTTCTGCAAACCTATATAAAGAGGTGCACTCTGCTGCGGAACTCAGATGCCACCGCAGTAGATGGCTGAAAAAAGAAGAAAGAAGCGGTTGGCAACATCGGCTTCGCTGAGGCCGGCGGTGCCAGCGGGCTCACTGGCGGACGCAGTGAGTCTGCCTGGCATCGGCGACCTGAGTGGGGTTGGTGTCGCCAGCCCGAAGACGTCGCGTCTTTTAAGAGCCGCACACTGGGGGTGACCCCGCCAAAGGCACTTGTAAGTGCCGCCAAAGGCCCTGATAGGGCCGGGGAGGGGGGTCCCGGTTCGGGCTGTGGGACCCCTTTAGCCCCAAAAGGCCCTTCTCAGGGCCCCGCTGGAGGGTGCCTCCACCCCTCCCAGCGGCTCCCTCCCTTCCCCTCCCCCGTTATAAATACGGCGATAGCGCTATTTTCGCGGCCGCGATGTGTGATTTTTTCTGTTTTTCTCCAAGGGAATTTCAAGCACAGATTAGGACAACCACTATAATCTAAAGAACAATCAATGTAAAGGATCATGAACTATTTAGAAAGCAGAAAAGTGAAAAAATAATAGTGTAAAATATCACCAGTGGGTAAAATTTTTTCTGTACTTTTTTATGTGAAGAATATGATTTGTTGGAGAGAGACAATGTGGCATTTGTAATATCAACAATGGTATTATGCATTCTTCCTAGTCTCATATGACAAATAGTGCAGACACAAGAACAGTAAATCACGCAGTGGAATGGACAAGATATGTAAAACAGTTGCTGATATACTGGACAGTTGGTCAGTTATATTTCAATCTGGACATATCAGAAATTTTAATTATGACAGTGTACATTATTCTAAATGTTACAATTTAATATCCCTTATTTTGTGACCAAAATATTAGTTAGAAAATTGTATTTAGCTGCACTAAATATAACATGTATTGATACCTATTATACTATTGGCGCATTCTATCATTTAAATGTCAGAGAATTGCTGATGTTTTTAATATTGCACAGCCAATCAAATGCTGGCAACAACAATTTGAAATGTTAGTAGAAGTCAACAGAAACATTTAGGGGCATATTTATAAAGGTTCGTTAACTTTTCGCGGCCGGTTTTCACTGACATTAACGCATAAATTGCATTTAGGGCGATTTATAAATGTCCGAAAACGGCAGCGAAAAGTTAACGAAGCGTTAACCCTTCGCGGCGATACTTACCTGTTACCGCCGCTCTTCTTTATAAAGCGTTATGTTTTTCGCTCTGCTAGTATCGGCTGTTTTTACTTCGCCACTTGAAGGTAGCGAAAACACCGATACTAGCCTCCCCGCCACGGGATGGGCAGGCAACCCGGGCGGTGGTTCGCACTCGCCCCGGGAGGCACACCACCCCGCCCACACCCCCCGCAGCGGGGAGAACCACCCGCCGCCGCTTCCCCACACCCTCCCAACCCCTTCCCCGCTCGCGGCAATCTCGGAAGAGAGGCTAGGAGGGGCTGCCGGGAGGACCACGACCACCCCGCGCACCCCCTCCCCAGCAATCCCTCCAAGCCCCCCGCCCCGGCCGCTCCCGGGGAGGGGAAGGGAGGGCCGCTGGGAGGGGTGGAGGCACCCTCCAGCGGGCCCCTGAGAAGGGCCTTTGGGGCCCTTTAACAGTGCCCTTGCGGCTCTACCAAGACCCTTTGGGGCTTAGGGGTCCCGCAGCTCGACCAGGACCCCTCCCCGGCCCTTGTAAGGGCCCTTGCGGTACTGACAAGTGCCTTTTGCGGGGTCCCGCCAGCTCGAACCGGGACCCCCATGTGGCGGCTCTTAAAAGAGCCCTTGGGCGATCTTCGGGCTGGCAACACCACCCCCACTCAGGTCGCCGTGCCAGGCAGACTCACAGCGGCCGCCAGTGAGCCCGCTGGCACCGCCGGCCTCAGCGGAGCCGATGTTGCCAACCGCTTCTTTCTTTTCTCTTTCTTCAGCCATCTACTGTGATGCATCTGAGTTCCGCAGCGGAGTGCACCTCTTTATATAGGTTTGCAGAAACCCTAATTCATTTCTGATTGGTCAATTTTTTAATACTTGGTTTGCATGCTTTACATTAACCAATCAGATTTCAGAACTTTCCAGTAATCTGATGGTAATGTAAGCATGCAAACCAAGTATTAAAAAATTGCACCAATCAGAAATGAATTAGGGGTTTCTGCAAACCTATATAAAGAGGTGCACTCTGCTCGAACTCAGATGCCCCCGCAGTAGAGGCTGAAAAAAGAAGAAAGAAGCGGTTGGCAACATCGCTTCGCTGAGGCCGGCGGTGCCAGCGGGCTCACTGGCGGACGAGTGGTCTCCTGGCCATCGGCGACCTGAGTGGGTTTTGGTGTCGCCAGCCCGAAGACGTCGCGTCTTTAAGAGCCGCACCACTGGGGGTGACCCCCAAAGGCACTTGTAAGTGCCGCCAAAGGCCCTGATAGGCGGGGAGGGGGTCCCGGTTCGGGCTGTGGGACCCCTTAGCCCCAAAAGCCCTTCTCAGGGCCCCGCTGGGGGTGCCTCCACCCCTCCCAGCGGCTCCCTCCCTTCCCCTCCCCCGTTATAAATACGGCGATAGCGCTATTTTCGCGGCCGCGATGTGTGGCGGTAATTTTTTGCCGCTAATTGTTTTTTTATAAATACGCCCCTTAGTTTATTTGCTTAGTTGATGCAAAGTACATGGAAGGTTTTGCAGACTAAATTTGCAATTTTATGTGTAATAATGAAAGTTTAATCGGGAGACATTGATTGGTAAAGCTTACATGGGTACGCATTAATTATGGCAAGTTTTATAAAATCCAAAGATTTTAACAAGCTTTTAACAGTACTTACCCAGCCTTCTTTCCCTGGCACACTCTGCGCTTCTGTACCTTTCCGTGCATGGAAGCAAGTAAAAGGGGCCAGAAGGGCAATGTCTCTGGAAGTTGGAAATTAATGGGGGAGACAGGTACAGGTAATTAGGCAATTTCTGAAATCTCTAATTATGAGAGCGTAAATTATGGAGATTGGAACATAACAAAAGAGGAAATAAACACCAAAGGAAGGGTAGTAAGAGATACGTATTATTGCAATTAGTGAATATTGGATAAAAATATATTTTACACTGAAGGAAAACCCATGGCATACATGTATAAACAGCAACTATGTATATGAAGTCAGAGGCCATTTGCTTACAATATTTTTAATCAAATTGTGGTTCTGTAACTAACTCTGTGATTTTTTTCTTAATGGAGGGATTCAATAATAAAGAAAAGATGTATCACCCAATTATGACTGATAAATGCTGGTAAACGCTCCACAAGTGAGTGTAATTAGTGCATAAATCAAGGTCCATTAGCTCCTCGTTATAAGTGGAATGGTGTCAGTGGCCTAACCTATGCTTTTAAAAGTGGTTAAATTATTTTTCAACCCCTCCTAAAATTCTCTCATTATGTGGTGGTTAGTGTTCTAGAACTGAAACTAAAGTGGTATTTAAACATGGGGTTTTAGTGCAGTAGTAAAGATTTACTGATGTTGATGTATGGAGAGACATAATCATTCTTTCATATAGATACCCTATGCAGATTTAAAAGTATGGATGAAGATCCAATGACCCATAGCCTACCTTTACTCCATTAATGTTGCTGACTTCCTCCTCATCTGACATGACCTTTGTCAAGCCAAAGGACCAAGGTGGTCTGAAATGTTGCAAACTATTTCTGATTAGAGATGGACTGGAACTTGAACTCGAAACCGAGTTTGAGCCGAACTATTCCAGTTCGAACGAATTCGGATTTCTCGAACTATCCCGGATTTTCAATATTTTCTGTTTTGGGGAGAAGATGGCTAAAGGGTTGAGGAGAGTTTAAACTAGGTATTGGGGGAGGGTACATTGGACTACACAGGGGTAGATAGGGGATTAGGGATCAGAGGGCTAATAAGATAATGGAGGGTGGAAATGGGGGAGGGGTGCATAGAAGATAAGGAGGACATATACATTAAGTTTGGATGTAAATTGAATGATAATCTAAAATGTATGTTTACTAATGAAATATGTCTAGAAAAACTGGAGAAATAGAACTAATAGCTTTAAGGAAAGGTATGATGGGATTGGTAGAGCAAACATGGCTAAATGATTCACAAACTGGACAGTAAATATTTGAAGGATACTCCTTATTTAGACATGACAGAGTTAAAAAAAGAAAGGAGGGGGAGAATGTTTGTATGTTAAACAAAAATGTAAAAATTTAAAAGATGCGACAGATGGGGGAATAGACAATAAGGAGAAACAATATGGGTTGAGCTATGTTCAGAAGAAAGAAGGTGGGTAAATTAATTGTTTGGGGCATGTTATAAGCTGCCAAATACCAGTGAGGATGTGGAAATGATCTCCAATGCAGTGGGAAGGCTGCTAGTATGGGGAATGTTCTGGTTATGGGGGATTTTAAATACCATGACATAGATTGGAGTAACTGCCAGCACCTTAAAAGGTAATTTTCTTTATGAGCATTTTCTTTCACAGATGGTAGAAGTTCCTACTAGGCAGGATGCGTTGTTGGATTTCTAATAACCCTGAGCTCATTTTGGAGATTAAGGTAATGGGAAGCTTAAGGAATAGTGATCTTGATATAGTGTCATTTAATATAGGTTGCAAAAAACAAAAGTGCACTAGATTAACAACATCTTTTAACTTTAGGATAGCTAATTTTATGTTGTTAAAGGAATCACTCCTGCTAATAGACTGGAGGGATTTGTTCCTATGTAAGGATATTAAGCAGAAGTGGACCACTTTTAAAGGGATATTAAACCATTACATTTCTTAAATTTATACCTTTAGGGAACAAGTGTAATATAATTAGGTCCTCTCCTGCCTGGCTTAATGCCCAGGTAAAAAGGGAAATGGAAAAAACAAAAAAGGCTTTTAAAATTTTTGAAATCAGAGGGAACCGAACAGTCTTACAGGGGATAAAAGTATAATAAGGAGTGCAAGAAAGCAATTAAACTAGCTAAAATAGAAAATGAAATACAGAACAAGAGGGTTTAACCCCAAAATTTTTTTAAATATATCAATATTAAAAGGACCGAGAATGTGGGACCGTTAAATAATGGCGCGGAGATGCAGAGAAGGCTATGTGCTTAACCACTTTAATTCCGCGGCTGTGTGATTATAAAAGGATGCAAAGAAGGCTAATATGCGAAACCATTTTTTTCCTTGGTATTCACTATAGAGAATCCTAGTCCTTATAGTAGGACTATAATAATATAAAGGGTATAATTGAGGAAAATTCATTTGGCTTAAAGAGTATATGGTACGAAACAATTAGACAAAGCTAATATCAATACAGCCCAGGCCGGATGGAAAACATCCTCGGATCTTAAGAGAGCTTAGTGCAATTTATAGACCACTGTTTTCTTTCAGATTCACTTTGCCTGTAATGGCCGCTGGATTGGAAAAAACCCAATGTAATACCAAAATTCAAAAAGGTAGTAATTCCCAACCTGGTAACTATAGACCTGTAAGCCTAACATCAGTGGTAGGGAAAGGAAGTTGCTGGAAACTTTGATACAGGATCATCATATCCTTGACTTGTGTCTCCAGAACTGACCTTATTAGTAGTAGAGTATGGATTTATGAGAAATAGATTATGCCAGACAAATGTACTTGTTTTTATGATGAAGTGAGCAGGGGCACTCTGGGTTTTGCCTGAGCAAAACTTTAGAATGCCGCCTTTGATCGTCTTCGTGGCTTTGTCATGATAAGACCCCAGGGAGGTTACAGGCCACTGAATCCAGCACCCCCCATGATAGTGACCCCAGGGGCAGGGAGGAGGTTACAGCCAGGCCACTGAGTCCAGCCACCCCCCCATGATATGACCCCAGGAAGGTTACGGACACTGATCTAGCCAGGCCAGACCCCCCCCATGTAAAGCCACAGTCCCCACTCCCAGGGACAGGGAGGGAGGTTACAGGCCAAGAATCCAGCAGCCACCCCCCCCCATGATTAAGACCCCAGGGAGGTTACATAACCCATTACATACAGGCCATGACATGAGGGCTGAGGGCCTGAGCCGCTGAATGACTGAATCCATATCCAGCCAGCCCCCCAACCCCCCCCCCCCCCCCCCCAAGCTTGGACCTGGCTGTCCTCCTGTGACACATATAGATTTAGACAGTTAGAGTTAATAGTAGAGTAGTTTGTGTTTTTTTAAGTACTTACAGACAGACAGGCTCAGCTTAATCTGGATTCTCTCTCTGTCCTGGTCTGCGACTGTCGTCTGTCTGCCGGTCTGACAGTCGTCAGTGTCAGTGTGCGTGCAGTGCTGAGTGAGGTGCTGGCGTGTGCTGCCGGCTGGGCGCTGGACTCCATCGCGTCCCTCCACGTTTTGCCGTGCGGAAAGTCCGCAAGTTCTGGGCTGGTCAGCTGACTGACCTCATGACCAGGCAGGAGGCCGGCTGTGAGTGACTCCACGAGACCACGACTCCACCTATCAGCCAGCCAGGTCCATAGTCTCGCGTCGTACTCGGACGGCGTCGCACGCACCCGCACCTCAGCGTGAGAGACGAGAGGTAAGACAGAGTGAGAGTGTCCCCGACCTTCTTGCGCCGGTCGCGCATGCGCGGCACTGCCTTAGCCGCAGTGAGAGGTTAGTACAATAATTTTTTTTTTGGTTTGTGCTTTAAAATTCCGCCTTTGGCAGAATGCCGCTGAGTCACATGACTCAGTGAGCCTCATTACAGATGCGGCCCTGGAAGTGAGTAAGAATTTAGATTCTGGAATAGCAGTAGATGTGATATACTGGATTTTAATAAAGCTTTGATACTGTGCCACATAAGCGACTAAGTATAAAATGAGGACTGTTCCCTAGAAAAAACCTTTGTTCATGGATGGAGAATTGGTTATTGGTTTGCAAACAGAGAGTGGTGTTCCATGGAGCTATCATCTGTGGGTTAAAGTTCTAAATGGAGTAAATCAGGGTTCCGTACTGGGAACAAATAAGAGAAAACAGGTGCTACACCCCCACAAACTCAGTATCCGATCCTGACTTGTTAAGTATAAAGTGTAATTACCCTTACTAATCAAAGGAGTGGTCCGGGTGCATACCCGCCCCGAACCCTTCTCTGCAGCGATAAACGTGTTCCTCACGTATCTCCCAGGCCCCATCCAATCATATACATGAGAGCCGTTTCACCTTAATAAATAGTTATATCACTACGGTGCTCCGATTGTGTGGGTGTTCCAGTTTGTGCAGCGGCACCATCTATTTGTTCCTTTTCCTGACTGGGGACACATCTCTTTTTATTCTGTTTATAAATTACTTAGAAGGTGGCATTGAGAGCAAGGTGCTCTGTCTTTGCTGATGACACTTAACTATGCAGAGCTTTGGAAACTTCAAATTATGTGCAATTGCTGCAAGCAGACCTAGATAGATTATCAAAATGAGCAGCAGCAATGGCAGATGAGATTCAATGTTGATAAATGTAAGGTGATGCATTTAGGGTTTAAAATTCCTAGTGCCAATTACACCATAAATGACTCTGAGTTAAGTGAATTTCGACTGGAAAAAAATGTGGGGGTTCTGGTAGATAACAGACTTAGATGTAGGAACAGTGCCCAGGCTGCAACGACTACAGCTAGCAAGATATTTTCTTGATAAAGAGTAGAATAGATTCAAGAGAAAAAAACATTATTCTCCCACTTTACAAGGCACTGGTAAGGCCTCATTTGGAATGCAGTGCAATTTTGGAATCCCATTTACAAAGGGATATCTTGGAAATGAAGAGTTCAGAGAAAGGCAACTAATATAAAAAGGGAATGGAGGGGCTTGACTATGCAGGCAGATTAGACAAGTGAGGGCTGTTTGCATTAGAGAAGCGAACGTTTGCGTGGGGATATGATCACTAATGGGCCTACAATAAACTCTCTGGTGCATTTTCACTAATAGGTCATATCAGAGGACCGTGGACATCCTTTAAGATTGGAAGAAAAGAAGTTTCATCTTCAGGTTAGGAGAGGTTTCTTTAACAGTGAGAAGGTGGAAACTTTGGAACTGTCTTCCAGCAGATGTATGTAATGACAAGTTCAGTGAATAGCTTTAAAAGTGGGTAGAAAAATTCTAAAACTAAAAAAATTGAGAATTACTGGTATTAATACATATACTGACAGTTCTGGTTGATCCATGGATACTTTCTGATTGTCATTTGGAGTCAGGAAGGATTTTCCCCCTTTTTTAGATGGTTTTTTTTTTGACCTTCCTCTGAATGAACTGTAAGGTGTGGGTTAAAAAGGAGATAAAAAGGTTGACTTGATGGATGTATGTCTTTATTTAACCTCAATTACTATGTTACTATGTTCCTGTTTATAGGTTATACTCTTCTAAAAGTTTCGTGTCATGAGATTGCAAAGTGCTGGTTATAACTGATGAGCACTATTTATAGGGATAAGACTGGATCTTGTCTATTATAGGGATTTTTTTGTAGCGGGCTCAAAATGCTGACCAATCAAATGCAGCTATCCACAGTCCAGGGGGCGGTTTTTGGCATAGGCCACCTAGGCAAAGAGCTAGGGTGCTTATGTTGATCCAGGGCCCAGTGTTCTCCCTAGCATCTCCTGTCAGCTGTTACTTGCTTTGTTAGACCTGCTCTCCTTGTTCAGCTGTAACCTGCAACATGTATCTTGTACAGAGCCTGAACACCACACACTCTACAAGCACAAATGTTGCAATTGCAAATGAACTGAAGGTGAAGGAGGGGGGAGGATGAGCTCAGCTAGTAGTACTGAAGGGAACAGTTCTAGAATGCAGGTAAAACTGCTGCTGACTTTATAACAGTGACCCCTGTGACTAGCAGCCATCAGATCCCTATCCTGCCTCTTTCTTCCACCAACTCTCCAATTAGAACTTAGAGTCGGTCAGGAGTGAACAATCAATGGAGGAGACATGGAAAAGCAGGTACATACTGTGTATCATGTAAGTGGCAGCTGAAAGGGTTAAAGGTAATACTGTGCTGGCACTGAAAGTGTTAATAGGAAAGTCTTTTGGCATTGAATGGTTATGGCAATACTCTTCTGGCACTGAAGTTTTAATGGCAATACTATGGGGAAGTCAGCTAGCACTGAAGGGTTAATAGCAATTCTCTGGAAGGGTGCTGGCACTAAAGTATTAATAGTAAAGTCTGCGGCACTAAAGGGTTAATGGTAATGTTCTGCTGGCACTGAAAATATTAAGTGCAATATTCTTGGAAAAACTGAAAGAGGGAAACATCTCAGATCTCACCAAATTTCCCTGTTCTGCCCTACGCAAAACAATTTCTGGGGAGAACACTGGTGCCACATACCGCAACATCCACTGAAACCTATCCTGTCCTTCCAATCAGTATTTCATTGTGGCCAGTGTCGCTGCATATGCACAATATGTATAACACACCCACCTCACCTGGTACAGCGTGTGCCTCTTACCAACTAGTAAAGCGTTCCCACATAAAGAAACAGTCGCAGTAGACGGTGTCAGAACAGAAGGAAGACACCTAGCTCCTAGCTGTAGTTTGACAGGCTAAATAGTTTTTTTTTTTTGTTTGTTGTTTTTTTTTTGAGGGGGGGGGGGCACGCACTTAGGTGGGAGGGGGCCTAGGAACTAAAATGGCTGAAACGGCCCTGCCACAGTCACAGAAGGTTCGAAATGTAACAATTTAATCACATCACCAAATGCTTGCATCCCCAATCCTAACGCTATCAAATACAATAAAATACATAAAATTGCATTGTTTCAAACGTAGAGCATTACATGTATTTTGTAATATCTGAAGTTTCTTTGAATGCAATAATACATTGTTAACTTTTTTTCTTAATCACAGCTGTTTTTATTTCTTTTATTATTTCTGAGCCTAAAAACCTTGCCAAAAGGAGGTTAATTAGGAGCAACATAAATAAATGTGATAATGAGTTATCTATATAAAATACACTCACGGATTCACCAACAACAATTAGGCAGATTTCAGTAGACCAGAAAAAATATACCTTAACAACAACTTTAGCCGAGAAACAGTTATACAGTCAAGATTAACATGTTTCCTTCACATCAAAATAAATGTGTTCATGTTTGTGCATTTGTTTTCTACGGTACCATATATATCGTATTTTCTCAAATTAATGTCAAAGTTCGTAACAAAGCTGCATCATGTGGCAGTTTAATCGGCTAGATCAGCAGAGTGTCTGGCAGGCTCATTTATCACACTTTTCTTCCATTATGGTTTTGCTGACAATTTCTATTTGTAGTCTGTATGAATACTGTACATAGTAATGGCCCATTCCAGGTTTCATTAGAAGAACATCTCTGAGTCATGTCTTACAGGTGCACTGATCCCATGAGTTATAACATTATTACAAATGCTGGGATGGCCAACAGACTTATCTTATATACATCATTAGCTGGACTGGTAGTATTAGGGGTGTAAAGTATAAAATATAAAGAAATGTAGCTATATATAGATAATATGTACAATATTTTATTGAATTGCATAGTATAAGGGATAGCTATAGTGCATATATATTTTGTTTAAACAGTTCAAATGAAAAAAACCTCTGACAGGAAGGTTTAATTGACCAATGCTCTTCAATGAAATGATATGGGAGGTAGGAAACATCAATCCTACCTCCTTATACCAGGTACATTTTTTAAAAAAGTAAATTTTTACAGTTTAATGTCCTTTATAATATAATTGCTTCTAATTACAATAATAAACAGTTTTAAATTAATACATTTAAGTTTCTATATTGTTCTTTGACTTTAATAGTTGCCCCAACATTGGTTTTATACTAATATTTAAAATATTTTGATGATAGAGAGAAGACATCAAGGGTTTGAATATGCCAAAAAAGTTGATTTTGTGGATCAAGTTTAAGGCTGGATACACACGAAGGGACTCGCTGCAAATTCGTCCGTCGGTTGCTGCAATTCTGGCATGGACGAAAGTGGAATGATTTTCGTATGGTCCCATGGGAACGAACGATCGAGTCGGTCCGGGGTCGGACTGTTGACCTTAAAAAACCTTAGAAACCTCTTTAATATATTGTTTTCTGCCAGATTAGATTTTGAAAGACTGCAAAGGGACTTTTTACAGGTATTTGCTTATTACAATTTGTTGTCCATTGAGATTTTCAATTTGAATGATGAGAGAGCTTTAAAGTTATCTTCCTATGACTGCACCACATGTGACAGGAATGAGTTATAAGCTGTCTTCTAGCTCAACAACAAAAATCAAACCTTTTGGAAGCATAGTTACAGGTGCAACCATATCTCGCACTCTAGGATTTTTGTTAGAAAAGCTTTATTGGCTATTAATGTGACAGGTTAAAAAGTTCAGCCTATCATCACAAAGGTTTAAAACCTTTTTTAAAATCCTCCTTAATGAAATCATTTTTGATAAAAAAAACATAAGATTTTATGCAGTATGCCGTTGATTGCTATTTACCTCATTACAGGCTTATTGTAAGCACAGATAGATGTCAATGATGTTATGATGACACAGGGAGGTTTTTAAGCAGGTTGTAAAATTTTATGTTCGTTGTATGGGTCAAATGTTACCTGGCAACCGTATCCAGGTCATCTCGTAAGCCCATGTAGAGTTTCAGTTATAGTTGTTACTGTTTTGGGGAAGAAGTGAGCTTTAAGACAAAGAGGCTAAAAACGGTTAGTATAGGTTAATGGAAAACATGTACCGTTTTTGCACTAGGTTAAAAGCCTATGGGCCTGATGACAAGAAAAGGTGCAGAAGTTTGTCGTGCTAATAAAGTAAGCAACCAATCAGTGTTATCTACACTGCAGTGACCTAGTAAAAAAGCTAACATTCGATTGGTTGCTGTGAATTAACAGCACAGGCCACTTCTGCACATCTAATTGTATCACCCCTACCCTTTTTATTCAAGAAAGAAGTTCAGATTAGTTAAAATGGTTTAAGATTAAAACATTTTTAATTAATTACACCTACCTTAGTTATTCTTCTGTCTAACTGTGGATCTGGTCTGTCTCTAAATTTTGGCATTCGTGTGACTTGCAAGGCTACGACCTTTATGTAGCTATGTGTGTGCGTTTCCCCTGTTACTTACCTTGAAATACGCCCTTTATGTGTTTTTTAACACTATATGTAAACCAACCATAAAGCGTGGGTACGCCACCGAGCATGCTGACCTGCACTTTGGGAGAGAACAGGAGAAGTAAATCACTTCTCCCTCCATGCTGTGTGTGCTGGTCACTGTGATTCAGGAGTGGAAGGTTAGGTGGAATGTATGGTGGCGGAGAAAGTTTCTCCCTCCCTGCTGTGTGCTAATCAATCAACACCCCAGTAGTCACTGTATCTGTTCACAGTATTTTCTATAAAGATGCCTTCACTCCAACATGGAAGCCCTCCCAAAAACTTTGAAAGCTGCTGTTACCTGCAGTGTATTATTTATTTGTTGTATGAAAGCAAAGAAATGCACACTGTGTGAAATCCTTGTTCTTTGTCTGAGAAAGGTATGTCTCTGTGCTGTAACATGTAACAATGACCTGTGCCTAACAGAAGCAGGTCTTTGCGAGTACCAAAATTGTCTATCAGATTCTAACGAGTGGAAAGTCTGCAGCTAACTTCAGGAAAAATTGCACAGTGAGAATAGTAGTGTTTAGCTATATGTGGAACAGATGATATAAATATTTATAACACTACTATAAAATAAGGGATTTGTACAAAAAAAATAAAGGCAAAATGTAAAAATAAAGAAATCCTTGAAATTTTGTTCTATAGTTGTCACATCCCCTAAATGATATATTTGATCTATTCATTGTAACATTGTATAGTTTATAAGTTGTGCAAGCTTGAATCAATCTTCCCCCTTAAATTTCCAAACCATAATAGATCAATAGAGATCCTTGGATCATTCTATAATTAAAGTTATCAATCTGTCTTTCAATACTCACCCTCCCCATACCTCACAAGCTGTCACCGGATTCTGTTAGAGAGGGATCACTATAGTAAATGTGTGTGTTAGAGAGGAATCACTATGGTAAATGTGTTACGGAGGGATACTACTGGTAATGTGTTACAGAGGGATCACTATTGGTCAATGTGTTAGAGAGGGATCACTATTGGTGAATGTGTTACAGAGGGATCACTATTGGTCAATGTGTTAGAGAGGGATCACTATTGGTAAATGTGAGGTCCTATAAAGAACCCAGACTATCCTGTCATGTTTCAATCTAATTACATTTATTCAGTTCAGGACACAGGTCATGGCTTCTATGGGGTCTATTGCTTAAATAATTGTATAAATGATTAATAAACTCACTTCATTGTCTCAGAGAAATGGGATGGAGATGTTTTCCTTTCAGTCCCCCTATCATATACAGCAGGGATAAGGAACCAGTAGATCTCCAGATTTTTGAAAACTACACTCCCAGCATTCTCTACAAGCACTCTGTAGTTAGGGAATTCAAACTACCAACTCCCAGCATTCCTCTACAAGCACTCTGTAGTTAGGGAATTGCTGGGAGTTGTAGTTTCCAAACACCTGAGAGACTACGGTTGCCTATCCCTGATGTATAGATATCCCTTACTGTCCAGCAACAGCAGCTCTCTATTGAGAGGGGAGGGGTGGGTGGAGTTATGTGAGAGTGAGAGAAGGTTTTTACTAAGACTGTCACGTGTTTTACAAAGAAGGACATATAAGTATTGCAACTTCTACTAAAACTTTGTACTTCTACTAACACTCAGAAAATGTTTTAATTCGCTAACACTGCTGTCAATCTAATTAACACAACCATTGGATAGAACACTAAAAGGGAAGTGAGAAATATGTTCCTATGTAAGCTTCCATTGCCTCCCTGTAAAACTTCCTGGGGTGTGGCTTAACAGTCCATTTTGAAGATGCCATTACAAAACAGTGGGGACTACTAAGTACTTTATTATTTATATATTTGTTTGTTTACATTTCTATATACTTTAATGACATTACTACATATTTGTTAATATTGATATAACTATTTATTTAGTGCTTAAAGAAACACATAAACACTGCTTCCCTATGTATATTACTTTATACCACCCCCACCAACATAGTACCTCCAAAAAACCCAATGTATTCCCCATGAAATGATAAATTTATTTATATAATATAATTTATAATTATAATTTATATAATATAGGGATATATATATATATATATATATTATAATTATATATATAATCTGAAAGGCACATGCAGGACATTTAATCCAAAACTTGGGTTTTATTAGTTTAACATCACTAGATTGAGCAACGTTTTAGGGGGCTACATGCCTCCCTTCTTCCGGCTCAAGAAAAAGAGTATAATATATACAATGACATCATTCATATTTAAATGCACAAACAGGAAGTGACATATTCCAAACTGACCAATATTAGCACACACCATGTCTCAATCCATTTTACTTCATATATCCAAAAAGGCTTAAGAAGTTATGACATGTAAATCATGTCAACATATTAACATATATATCATATACCAAAACAGAGTTGGAGTTAGAGTTCACTCCATATACCATTTCAGCCATAAACTGGTCTATATACTAACTATTTATAGGAGGATGGATCTGGATCCAACTATAAGGACAATATATAGATCTAATCCTTATTAGACCCGTGGGCCAGTATTTAACTTCTTGACCCACCAGACTTCCCGTTGTTTTAATTTAAGTCCCTATCTCCCCCTCTCACTGGGATGGGTACCATGCTCCAGTACCATGAACCGATAGTTCCTGATCACTATGGCCTGCTTCCACAAAGTGCTTTGACACTGGCAGCTTCTTATTCTTAAGTCTAATACTGGAACGGTGCTGGGATATACGTGACTGACAATCTGAGTGGTCTCCCACCCGTATAACAAATTGCAGGACACAAAACGCAATAAAACAAATTTTGTGTCTAGTGTGGTAGCCCCTAATTTCAAATACACAGAAGAGTGTGGGTCTCTAAACTGTGTCCCCTTGTGTACACACATACATTGAGTACAATGCAGACAAGGGTACATACCCTGCCTTTTGGATCCAGAAATGTCTCCTTACGTGTTTCTCGAAGGAACATCAGACCGCACCAACTTATTTCCCAATGTCTTTCCTTTTCATATGATATCAGTGGAGGTTCCAGAAATTCTTGCACATCGATACGTTTTACTTAGTAATGTGCCAATTTTTCCTTACTATTGCCTATTCATTCACTTCCCATCCCATATTCATTATCAAATGGATACGGTTAGAACCAATAATTTCTTTTTAGCTGGAGGTTATTCTGAAACTTATGTAATGCCCCTTCTAAAACATGCTTGGGATAACCCCTATATATATTAATTATATATATAATCTTCCACTGGTACATTGGGTTTCAGGATCACTTACTATATTTATACTCACCGAATAGCCCTCCATACAGATGGAGAGTGAAAACTTTGATAAGACAGTAATTGGTTCTATCAGTTTCCTTGTATACAATCTAGTGTGATTTCCATCCAACACTACGAGTACATCTAAAAAGCAGATCTTATTTTTATCGTAATGTAGTGTATACT
The DNA here is from genome assembly GCA_019447015.1 of Hymenochirus boettgeri. Classification (NCBI taxonomy): domain Eukaryota; kingdom Metazoa; phylum Chordata; class Amphibia; order Anura; family Pipidae; genus Hymenochirus; species Hymenochirus boettgeri. The sequence continues at coordinate 89,477,373 of CM033475.1, read as the reverse complement.
TAATACTGTCATGTACATTGTTAATCCTCATGGAAGCTCAACAAGGATCCATGTGGCCCTGACACAGTAGGAAGACGTCATCTATATAACGCCACCAAGACAAACACATGTCTGGTGAAAGATGGCAAAGTATAGATGACGTTTCCTCAAGCCAAGTCATAAAGGCATTGGCATACGCCATATATATATAAATGGTGAACAGATCCATTGCACTCCGGTCCCAATGAACTACCTGGGTGCAAAGGTTAAAAATAACACGTATCAGTAGAAAAGCTAAGCACTCCTATATATATTTAATAGACACTGCAGAGACTCCAGCACACAAAAAAGTTGTACTTATGCTTCTTTATTCGTAATACACGCCATCTCATATGCGACGTTTGGAAAGCCTTGGTTCCTTTTTCAAGCTCAAAATGGCATACAGTGTTACAAGTTATATCTATTTATCCATCTCAAGAGGAAGTGACTCACACATTGGACTTCACATTACATATTATATATATCAGATATAAATACTAGTCTTGTTTAGTCCACCCGGTGACAGGGTCCCCCATCTGTGAACCCACCATACTTCACGTTGTTTCAATTTTTACTGCCTATACCTCCTCTCGGTGGTGGGTTAGAGATTCTAACACCATAAATTTTATTTGAGTGTCAGGGGTTTCCTTTTCAGCTAATGCTGTGGTAACTGGAAGTTTCATATCCTTTAATTGTATACTTGAACAATGTTGGGATATTCTTGCTTTTTATCGCTTGTGTGGTCTCCCCCACGTTATACAAGTCCGCAGGGACACCACAGGGTGTAGACTACAATACTTAGAATCACTCGTGAGATGCCCCCTTATTACTGACGGGACGTTAGGGTATGTATAATCTGTTAGCCTGTGGACATAGGGGCACTGGGCACATCCCAAACAAGGAAACATGCCCATCGCGCCAAGCCCATTGTGGCAACAGGTTTTTTTTTTTCGTTCTGTACATGGAAGAGGTCAAATGAGACCCGATGGTCGTCCTCTTATACAGAAGTCACCGGTAGTTGTTCAAACTCTTCTAGACCTGGATATGCATTTTGTATGATGTGTGCAATGTTTCTTTATCAACCTTGTTTATACGGTCACTCCCAATGTATAATCTGTAATGAAAGGATTCTCTGTTTGAGACTTTTTCTATTATCTAACAGCCTTGGATTCTTAAATTTTCCAGTGCTGTATCTATAAATGTCTTTCGGGTATCCCCTTTTCTTTAAATCTCTCCTTACATTCCCTATAAGATATTTCTTTATTTTCGAACTATTTGATATTCTATCCACTCTTTTAAACTGACCTGTACGGTATGGATTTTTTAATGGTGAGGATGGAACTCTGGTAATCATAACAGTTGATTTGCAATCAGTTGGTTTATGATAAACCTTTGTGCTAACCCCTCCTTATAAGGAAACCTCTACATCAAAAAATGTATTGTTGTGGAATCAAAATGCATAGTATATTCAATATTTTCATGCAATCTATGTAATAGTTGTGGAATTCCATTAGTGTCCCAATGCCGACCCGCTATATGAGGAACACCATCATCTATATACCCGCCATCATGCCAGACATGTCTAGCAATGACGGCAACGATAGATGTATTCCTCTTCCTGCCAGCCATAATGCATTGGCATATGACGAAGCGGATTGGAACCCATGGAAGTACCACGGAGCTGCAGGTAATAATTACCAAAAAGCAAAGTAGCTTCTGTACAAATATTAATTTCAAGCATTCTCAAAAATGTTATTTGCTGTTCATCATACACATCACTTTTCAAAAGTAACCTTCAGCCGCATTGATGCCATCTTATGTGGGATGGCCGTATACAATGAGGATACATCCAAAGTTACCAACAGTAATTCATCGCCAGTATTCACATAAGATTATTCAACTTTTCTAAAAATGCCCAGTGGTCTCTCAAATAAGCCTGTTTGTTCTGCACCAACGGCGCAAGGGCCCTGACCAGGAGGGTCACCAAGGGGCTAAACACGAACCTATGCCAGCCACTATAGGACGACCCGAGGCTCGACAGGGTTCCTTGTACACTTTGGGCAGAAATAAAACACAGGAGTTATAGGTGGTTCACAATTAAATATTTCTTTAAGCTCACATCAATGACTCACTGTAATGTGCTGTGGTTATAAATTTAATAATATCCTTTTAATGTCCCAAACGGGATCTCTTGATAATTTCTGATATACCTCAGTCACAGACAGTTGTTTCATATTTCTGTGTACATAATAAGTGGTTTCATTATTACAATTGCTGTTCCAATGTGTGAGGTCACTTCCTCTTGAATGGTATAAAATAGATATAACATGTGTATGCCATTTGAGCTTGAAAAAGGAACCAAGGCGTTCCGAAACGTCGCAGATATGAGGGCGTGGAGTTCCACAGAACTCTATGGATTATTGGATTATTTCAAATTCTTTATTAGGTGAAAAACACCACGTCTGCGTCCTGGCATCAAAAATTTCGGCTATCTTGGACCTAGGCGTTTAAAGATAAAACCCACCTCCAGCACACCCCTTCCCTACCCTGTCCGATCCCCATTCCACACCCATGTAATCCACCCCCTGGATAGAAATGCTGGAGAGAGGAAAAGTGGGTAACCAGGATGAAAGGAAGTAAAAACAGATAAAAACACTTGTATTCCCACCAACCCACACCCCACACAGTGCCAGCAGCAGGTCCCACTCACAATATAGCCATAATAAAAAAGCACCTCCAAACCCATCAGGGGGAAGAAGCCGCCCCTCCATGAGAAAACCATGTTTAATATGTGTGATGAATAGAAACCTAATATACTGCTGTTCCTCATACCTTTGAGTTGTCGGTCTGCATTTTGGTCAAATGAGTCAGAAACTGGATGGCTGCATTCACCAGTGTGTTGCGATCTGTGGTATATATATATATATATTATATATAGACAAAAGTCTCTGCAATTTTCAATGGAGAGCTGCAGTGGCGAGAATCATTAATTAGAATCACTCAGTGATGTCACTAAGTGACTCGTTTCAATTATAGTGCCATGCAGCTCTCATCCTATATACTAGAGATGTCCGAACTTCGCAAAATCGAGGCCGGCTCGAGCGGACCCCTTAAAATGAAAACATACAGAGAAATCATTGTTCATTGCGACAAATTTTCGACAATAGTATTTCACCGCATTTTCGAAAATACGAGAAATCCTCGTAATTCCGAAAAAATATTGAAATATGTATTCCATGTTTTCGAAAATTACGAGAAGTCCTCGTATTCGAAAAATTTCGAAAAATACGTTATGTCTAGCATTTTGAAATACGAGAAATAATTTGAAAAATTTTCGAAAATAGGTATTTTTCACAGTTTTCGAAAATTCCGAGAATTCCTCGTTATTGCGAAAAATTTCGAAACTACGGTATTCACGCATTTTCCGAAAATATGCGGAAATCACTCGCAATTTTGAAAAATTTTTGACAATACGGATTTTGAAAATATGAAATCCTAGTAAGTTCGAAAATTTTCGGAAAAAACGCGGTTCGGAAGGCAGAAAAAACCCGCATTATCCGCGTTCGCAAATGTTGGGTAATCTGCCGCAGATCCGTATTCGGATCCGCAAATGGGCCATCACTAGATATAACATAAAAATCAGTGTCTACTTTATCCAGCCACCCCGGAATCGAACATTTCCAAAATCCGCAAGAGCTGGACAGGAACGGCTCAAGCGCGCATAACGGCACAGAACAGCCTGTGGCGGCCAGGCGCATTACCATCCCATTACGGCACATCTCGGAAATAATCAAAGTAATAGGCGGGCGCGCTCGGAGCGCCAGGCGCGCAACATGCATTATGAAACAAAAAAAAGAGGCGTGAACAAAATGATAAAACAAAAATTAAACATTAAAGCCTATAAAACCTAAAACAAGTGATTGAAATAAACCTAAAACAACATCTGATTCTGACTAACCTTACTATTAACTTTGAACAATGAAGTTTTTTAACATATATCTAAGATAAAGTTTTAAAATAGTTAAAATGTTAACAATGTTTTTTAATGTTATGTTCCAAACTTTGGAAAAAAAAAGTAAAATAAATTATTTCACCAGCTATATCTTACTATTTAAAAATAAAAACTTGTGTATATAAGAAATTTTAATTGCCCCTTACAGTGTAATATACGGGTTTATGCAAACTCGGAGTTCCCTGACGTATAAAAGCAATGGACTACGGCTCCCTCGTGCTTTTATATGGTCAGGGAAACTACTCTGTGGTAATAGCCTTATATACACTGTAAGGGGCTGCATTACCCTTATTATTAGCCAGTAGAGTTGGGAAGGCAAAACTCACAGGACTTTAACAAAACAGTTGGTGTTTATTCAACCTAAAAAGGATAAATTATGGTCAGGACTAAAGAGTCACAACAAAAAACCTGCAAACACTGTGACTCTTAGTCCTGACATAATTTAGGCCTGTTATAGATTCTACATACTGCTGTACTGTAGGTGCAAGTTTTTATACAGGTTGTTGGCTGCCCATATTGATCTTACAGTTGCGCCTACGTTATCGCGACGGCATGTTTTCTATATTACTCTTCCCGTTCCAATTTTGATTATAGTTATAGCTTCTGCTGAGATGTACTCTGCCCCTTCACTGTTATATTTGTTGATTTGGATTTATGTGAACAGATGTTGTAGGGGCTTCACAACATACGACTTGGTTACTCCCTCTGCAGCCCTGGAGATTATTTTGTAAAATTGGAACATTTGTGTCCTCATGATATGCCATCACATCCATACGGCCCTACGAGAGGAGAGCTGCGGTAGCCTGTGACCACCTTTGTATCAATGGGTGGCGTTAGAGTCCGGCCACCCATGTCCAGTACAGTGCTTATATTTTAGTCCGATCACTCCACCCCATTTGGAAACAGCATAGGTACCTGCATAAGTTTGCTTTTCTGTAGTTCATTTCTAGAGTTTGATCATACGTGTCTTGTAGTTCTGCTCACAGTTAGCTAGAGTTGTCAGAGTGTTTCCCAATAAGTTTACTGTTTTTAAAGTGTTGTTAGTAAGCCACTTATCAATTTTGTCACACTTAAGCACTTTACATGCACGAGGTGAGGTCCTCGCTTCTTAATTCTTGACTTCACCTCTAATAGTTCCGGCACAATGGTTGTCAATAGACCGTCACCTCACCTCCAAGAGGGGTTTACAGGCTTTTCTATGTGCACTAAACTATTGTGGGACTGACTTTGATCTACAGATTCCTATTCGTCACTTGAGTCACACACCCGCTGCTCCATGGGATGTTCATCATTACGACGTTACTGGACACGCCCCCTCGCTGCCGGATGGATGATTAAGGTATTTAAAAAACTTTTTTTTGTAGGGCTCTGTTGCCAGGGTCTGAAGACGGCCCGTTGTGGGGCGGAAACATGTAAAACACCATGTTTGAATAAACACCAAACGTGTTTGTTAAGTTCTTGAGTGCCTCTGTCGCTCTACTGGCTGCATTCCTTTGGATAGTGCACCCAGGCAGTACTACTATGAGTGCTATTACTATTACAGTTACTATTTGGAAGTGGCCCGCGCCCACAACATATATATATAAGAGGCGCTATATCTACGCAGTTTCGGCTAGCCAACAAACCGTCTTGTTGGCTAGCCGAAACGCTAGATATAGCGCCGGTATTTCGTACTAATCAAAAGTTTAAGTTATTATAGCCCGTGAGGGACCTTCAAGCTCTATACTTGGATTATGTTACTTTGATGTTGCACTCGAGGCTTCCGTCACGGGGGAATGGTGGGCTGATCGCTGATTCGCTGTTTTATATATATATATATATATATATATATATAGATATATAATATATATATATAATGTTATATATATCTCTCCTCAGTGTATAATCGGAGAGCCAAATACTCAATGGTGTCCTTATTCCGGTCAACATGAGTTTGACTGGCGAGTCAAATTATTTAAATGTCCTCCACAAACTGATGGCATTCCACTTGTGTCCCCTTCCTGATTAATTTGGATATATATATTTTGTTTCGAATTCCTCCATATACATAGAGGTGGCAAATGAACGGCCAAAAATTTGAAACCCATCAGTAGCCATCCCAGCTTGGTTAATAATAGGTGGACTCAAAGGGGAAGTATTTATGGGGGAGGAGTATAGCCAGTAAATCCAGGAAGAATTCCGTGAGGAGACATTTATGACCAATTCTCTCAATGCCTCACACATAAAATTTTTCCATTGATTTACTGGCATTTATACCCTCCCAAAATAGCTACTTTCCAATTCGAGACCACCTATTATAAACAAATAGCAAAGGACAGCTATGGGTTCAAATGTTGGCCCTTCATTCCAAATTATTATCCTCTTTTATCAGGAAAAGAATGCGTAATACTTAGGCACAACAGCGCACAGCCTCTGTAAATTGGTTTGCGAGGATGCACAAGTGCCACTTTCTGGTACTCCACACAAGTCGAATGCAAAGCGAGACTTATTCGTTGTGTAACCCAATTGTAAAGCCCGCCAGAGAGATGTTTCAAGTCCACGCCTTTGATAAAGTCCAGTACAGCAGATTTTGCCAAGAGAGCCTGCGCTTCTGGGTGAACTCCTGTTTGGTGCAATTTGAGATGAAGTGCAATTGAGGGGCCAATCCCAGTGGCACTTCAGTGCGTTTCAGTGCAATTAGAGCTATTTTACTGCAATTTCACTGCATTTTAGGGGCAGAGTACCAGAAGCGCTAGTGTTAAAGTCATGTAAATGGTTCGCTTATCAGTAGCGGGGCTACGCACAAAAGACACCTGCACAATCCAACGCAAGCTACATTATATTGAATTAGTCACGCATACTGTGCAGTTGTTAATATTGGTTAGCGTTAAGTTTGTTAACCCTTTAAATACCACTGGGACTGATAAATGAGACTTTGCAAATTGTTTATATTCTACAATATGAGTAGATAAGTTTGTAAGGGCGCGCGTGTGGGTCGTGTGTGGGGGGAGTATGTGGCTATGTGGAAAGTAGTGACTGGGTATATGCAAGTTGCCCTGTGCAGTAGTGACTGGTGAATGCAAAGCTCCCCACAGTAGTTACGAGACATGAATAGTTAATTCATGTTTTATATAATATATTTATCATAACATTGTACAGAGCATTGTAGTTCAGTCCCACAGCACAGTGAAATACAACGCTGTGGGACAGCCTGATTCATCTCCCCTCTCAAACTTCCATCAGCAGTACATAGATTAGTAGAAATCCATGCATTCCGATGATAGAAAGTTTACAAGCTGTTGTTCCAATTTAACCCTTCACAATAACTCACATCTGTCACAGGGAACACTTTTGGAAAATCTGAGGTCCTAGAAAGGACCCAGGCTATCTGCAATGTTTTAACCTTGCTAGGTTCAATCAGGTGTAGGACACAAGTAAATGGCATCTTTGGGTACAACTTGGGAGCACAAGATAACAGGACAGCTGTATAGGTTAAGGGGAGGTGGGCTTAAATAAGAAAAAATCTCTCCATCACAGAGCATAAAAGAAATAGAGCCTTTTAGAACAAAAGGTAATTCACAGCCTCATCTATTAAATTAACAATAGTGAAAAGATTAATAATTCTCTCAACCTTCCAGCATTTCAGAGAAATAGGCGAGACATGCCAACGTTTCTGTCCTGCACAAATTGTATCCTGGTGTAGCAAACAGAGCTGAAACTTTGTTTCTTTTGACTATGAAGTAAGGAGGGGCTGGAGTAAACTGCAGGTGGGTGTCTTATAATTTTTGGATTAGCTTAAAACGGTCACATTGTTTTTCAAAACCACAAATGGGGTAACACAGGAACTTCCTTACACTTCCTTAAGTTTTAACAAATATATAGAGGTGTTCACGTGTGTCAAACCTTCCATTTTCCCTATTCCAATATTACAATAGGGGCCACCAGCAATTGAGTACATTTATATGCTTTATATTTGGGTCATGTACCTAATATCAGTGGTTGTAACTATATTTTATATGCAATATGTATGGTCATTTAGATGGTAATAGTAAGAAATGCCACAAAGACAAATACCATTCTTTTCTAGAGTACTATTATATGCCCCACTACGTCATTGGTACTGTAGTCCTCAAACTCACTGCATTCTCTGTAAAAATATAAATATCTTATACCAATAGAAGAAGTTATATATAGATATAATATATATATATATCTATTATATATATATATATAATATATATAATTAATTTACTCTATAGGTTCTTTTAAATGCTATTTTCAAATGATCTCTATGTAAGATCTTTGCAAGCACTGAAAATCTAAAGTTTACACTGACTTTTCCCAACCTTTAAAAAAATGTACTGAAAAATATGAGAGTTGATTGTTCTGTGTTTATTTGACTGATCCTTACAGCGGTATGGTTTTGTTATATCTGTATAGCTTTGAAACAGTGTCAACCCTACTTATGTTCTCTTAGTGACATATCTACTGAAAAAGCTTTGAATTTTTATCTGGGTTGAAAAGATGACTAAGCAGAGAAAACATGACAGAAGAGAAGATAATCTAACAGGGTAAGAGAAGAGAAAGAAATTATAAAGCCCTAAAAAGAAAAGCATGATATTAAAGTATCACAGTTTTAAAGAAATACTTAGCAAACTTATGCAATGAACACTGAACTCTTTTCATCTTTATGCATTTTGTGCTTTTCCCATTTGAGGGCTCAAATTGTTAGGCATTTTCAAACATCTCTAATAAATATTGCTTTTAGGGCCATTTGGACTTTATGAACTAACTTCCAACTGAGTGCCGTAAATATGTACCCTTTGTTTCCGTTACAATGATATGTTACAGAATCTACTGTAATTTCCCACTCTACATTTGATATCTTGGAAACAGATCTTCTGATGGTGATATTGTTGACTGTGTTTTCTGTTTCTCTTTATAAGCTTGTAGACAAAACTTTAGGACCAATTTATGTTGGACAACTAAATAAGTACATTTATTAATATCTAATTTTGGTTATCAGTCTGTTTTTAGATTAAAAGTATGCAGGAGTTAGTGACCTAATACTTCAACCTCACTATGAAAAAACTCGTCTTTAGATGAAGGCAGAATTTTGTAATTATACTTCCCTTTTACTTAAACATAAATTAGGGGGGACTATGATATTGACCGGCCAAAATAACTTACAAGCAGTAGTTTCCTACTATAATAATATGATAGAAGCTTTGAGCCTGGTACTAGATATATTAAAGTGCAAAGAAAGCTACAGGAATAAAAAACATAAAGGAGGTCTCTAGTTCTGCAAAACAATAGCCCTATGGGTCTAGGAATTTCGAGTTGCTAAGTAGTAAGGAAATTGAGCTCATTAACGAGACCCGCCTGCGCACTTTTTTGGAGTTAAAGTCACGCTAACGGTCTCGCTATCGGTTAGAGTGGCTTTACTCCATACTTGCGCGGCTGTGCAGGAATCGTAAAAGAGACCCACACCAACGCTGAGCATGGAATCCTAAAAGAAGACAACCACCCTTTTGCAATTTCAAAATGGTGTTTGGGCTATTTTAGTGCTGAATTTTAACGCCAGTCCTGGCTGGCATAAAATCACACTGTGCGCAAATCCATTTTTGGGATTTTACGTTGATGCAAATGTACATGGAAGGTTTTGCAGACTAAATTTGCAATTTTATGTGTAATAATGAAAGTTTAATCGGGAGACATTGATTGGTAAAGCTTACATGGGTACGCATATATACAGTATGGCAAGTTTTATAAAATCCAAAGATTTTAACAAGCTTTTAACAGTACTTACCCAGCCTTCTTTCCCCTGGCACACTTCTGCTTGCTTCTGTACCTTTTCCGTGCATGGAAGCAAGTAAAAGGGGCCAGACGGGCAATGTCTCTGGAAGTTGGAAATTAATGGGGGAGACAGGTACAGGTAATTAGGCAATTTCTGAAATCTCTAATTATGAGAGCGTAAATTATGGAGATTGGAACATAACAAAAGAGGAAATAAACACCAAAGGAAGGGTAGTAAGAGATACGTATTATTGCAATTAGTGAATATTGGATAAAAATATATTTTACACTGAAGGAAACCCATGGCATACATGTATAAACAGCAACTATGTATATGAAGCTCAGAGGCCATTTGCTTACAATATTTTTAATCAAATTGTGGTTCTGTAACTAACTCTGTGATTTTTTTCTTAATGGAGGGATTCAATAATAAAGAAAAGATGTATCACCCAATTACTGACTGATAAATCTGGTAAACGCTCCAAGTGAGCATTTTCGGTAACCCCTTGAGGAGTGTAATTAGTGCATAAATCAAGGTCCATTAGCTCCTCGTTATAAGTGGAATGGTGTCAGTGGCCTAACCTTATGCTTTTAAAATGTGGTTAAATTATTTTTCAACCCCTCCTAAAATTCTCTCATTATGTGTGGTTAGTGTTCTAGAACTGAAACTAAAGTGGGTATTTAAACATGGGTTTTAGTGCAGTAGTAAAGATTTACTGATGTTGATGTATGGAGAGACATAATCATTCTTTCATATAGATACCCTATGCAGATTTAAAAGTATGGATGAAGATCCAACCTGACCCATAGCCTACCTTTACTCCATTAATGTTGCTGACTTCCTCCTCATCTGACATGACCTTTGTCAAGCCAAAGGACCAAGGTGGTCTGAAATGTTGCAAACTATTTCTGATTAGAGATGGACTGGAACTTGAACTCGAAACCGAGTTTGAGCCGAACTATTCCAGTTCGAACGAATTCGGATTTCTCGAACTATCCCGGATTTTCAATATTTTCTGTTTTGGGGGAGAAGATGGCTAAAGGGTTGGAGGAGAGTTTAAACTAGGTATTGGGGGGAGGGTACATTGGACTACACAGGGGTAGATAGAGGGATTAGGGATCAGAGGGCTAATAAGATAATGGAGGGTGGAAATGGGGGAGGGGTGCATAGAAGATAAGGAGGCATATACATTTAAGTTTGGATGTAAATTGAATGATAATCTAAAATGTATGTTTACTAATGAAATATGTCTAGAAAAACTGGAGAAATAGAACTAATAGCTTTTAAGGAAAGGTATGATGTGATTGGTAGAGCAGAAACATGGCTAAATGATTCACAAAACTGGACAGTAAATATTGAAGGATACTCCTTATTTAGACATGACAGAGTTAAAAAAGGAGGAGTATGTATGTATGTTAAACAAAAATGGTAAAAATTTAAAAGATCGACAGATGGGGGAATAGACAATAAGGGTAAACAAATTGGGTTGAGCTATGTTCAGAAGCAAGAAGGTGGGTAAATTAATTGTTTGGGGCATGTTATAGCTGCCAAATACCAGTTGAGGATGTGGAAATGAATCTCCATATGCAGTTGGAAGCGTGCTAGTATGGAATGTTCTGGTTATGGGGGATTTTAAATACCATGACATAGATTGGAGTAACTGCCAGCACCTTAAAAGGTAATTTCTTTATGAGCATTTTCTTTCACAGTGGTAGAAGTTCCTACTAGGCAGGATGCGTGTTTGATTTCTAATAACCCTGAGCTCATTTTGGAGATTAAGGTAAGGGGAAGCTTAGAAAGTGATCTTGATAGTGTCATTTATATAAGGTTGCAAAAAACAAAAGTGCACTAGATTAACAACATCTTTTAACTTTAGGATAGCTAATTTTTATGTTGTTAAAGGAATCACTCCTGCTAATAGACTGGAGGGATTTGTTCCTATGTAAGGATATTAAGCAGAAGTGGACCACTTTTAAAGGATATAAACCATTACATTTCTTAAATTTATAACCTTTGGGACCAAGTGGGTAAATAATTACGTCCTCGCTCCTGCCTGGCTTAATGCCCAGGTAAAAAGGGAAATGGAAAAAACTAAAAAAGGCTTTTAAAATTTTGAAATCAGAGGGAACCGAACAGTCTTACAGGGAGTATAAAAGTTATAATAAGGAGTGCAAGAAAGCAATTAAACTAGCTAAAATAGAAAATGAAATACAGAACAAAGCAGGTTTAACCCCAAAATTTTTTTTAAATATATCAATATTAAAAAGGACCGAGAATGTGGGACCGTTAAATAATGGCGCTGAGATGCAGAGAAGGCTAATGTGCTTAACCACTTTAATTCCGCGGTGTGATTATAAAGGATGCAAAGAAGGCTAATATGCGAAACCATTTTTTTCCTTGGTATTCACTATAGAGAATCCTAGTCCTTATAGTAGGACTATAATAATATAAAGGGTATAATTGAGGAAAATTCATTCTGGCTTAAAGAGTATATGGTACAGAAACAATTAGACAAAGCTAATATCAATACAGCCCCAGGCCCGGATGGAAAACATCCTCGGATCTTAAGAGAGCTTAGTGCAATTTTATCTAGACCACTGTTTTCTTTTCAGATTCACTTTTGCCTGGTAATGTGCCGCTGGATTGGAAAAAACCCAATGTAATACCAAAATTCAAAAAAGGTAGTAATTCCCAACCTGGTAACTATAGACCTGTAAGCCTAACATCAGTGGTAGGGAAAGGAAGTTGCTGGAAACTTTGATACAGGATCATCATATCCTTGACTTTGTCTCCAGAACTGACCTTATTAGTAGTAGTCAGTATGGATTTATGAGAAATAGATTATGCCAGACAAATGTACTTGTTTTTATGATGAAGTGAGCAGGGGCACTTCTAGGGTTTTTGCTGCCTGAGCAAAACTTTAGAATGCCGCCTTTGATCGTCTTCGTGGCTTTGTCATGATAAGACCCCAGGGAGGTTACAGGCCACTGAATCCAGCCACCCCCCATGATAAGGTGACCCCAGGGGCAGGGAGGAGGTTACAGCCAGGCCACTGAGTCCAGCCACCCCCCCATGATATGACCCCAGGAAGGTTCAGGACACTGATCTAGCCAGGCCAGACCCCCCCCATGATAAGACCACGTCCCCACTCCCAGGGACAGGAGGGAGGTTACAGGCCAATGAATCCAGCAGCCACCCCCCCCCCCATGATTAAGACCCCAGGGAGGTTACATAACCCATTACATACAGGCCATGACATGAGGGCTGAGGGCCTGAGGCCGCTGAATGACTGAATCCATATCCAGCCAGCCCCCCAACCCCCCCCCCCCCCCCCCCAACTTAGGACCTGGCTGTCCTCCTGTGACCATATTAATTTAGACAGTTAGAGTTAAGTAGAGTAGTTTTGTTTTTTTTTAAGTACTTACAGACAGACAGGCTCAGCTTATCTGGATTCTCTCTCTGTCCTGGTCTGCGACTGCTCGGTCTGCTCTGCTCGGTCTGACAGTCAGTCATGGTCATTGTGCAGTGCAGTGCTGAGTGAGGTGGCTCGTGCTGCCGGGCTGGGCGCTGGCCACTCCCTCGGTCCCTCCCAGTTTGCCGTGCGGAAAGTCCGCAAGTTCTGGGCTGGTCAGCTGACTGACCTCATGACCAGGCAGAGGCCCAGTGCTGTGAGTGACTCCACGAGACCACGACTCCACCTATCAGCCAGCCAGGTCCATAGTCTCGCGTCGTACTCGGACGGCGTCGCACGCACCCGCACCTCAGCGTGAGAGACGAGAGGTAAGACAAGAGTGAGAGTGTCCCAGACCTTCTTGCGCCGGTCGCGCATGCGCGGCACTTGCCTTAGCCGCCAGTGAGAGGTTAGTACAATAATTTTTTTTTTGGTTTGTGCTTTAAAATTCCGCCTTTGGCAGAATGCCGCCTGAGTCACATGACTCAGTGAGCCTCATTACAGATGCGGCCCTGGAAGTGAGTAAGAATTTAGATTCTGGAATAGCAGTAGATGTGATATACTTGGATTTTAATAAAGCTTTTGATACTGTGCCACATAAGCGACTAATGTATAAAATGAGGACTGTTCCCCTAGAAATAAACCTTTGTTCATGGATGGAGAATTGGTTATTGGTTTGCAAACAGAGAGTGGTGTTCAATGGAGCTACATCTATGTGGGTTAAAGTTCTAAATGGAGTAACTCAGGGTTCCGTACTGGGGAACAAATAAGAGAAAACAGGTGCTACACCCCCTCACAAACTCAGTATCCGATCCTGACTTGTTAAGTATAAAGTGTATATTACACTTACTAATCAAAAGGAGTGGTCCGGGTGCATACCCGCCCCGAACCCTTCTCTGCAGCGATAAACGTGTTCCTCACGTATCTCCCAAGGCCCCATCCAAACATATACATGAGAGCCGTTTCACCTTAATAAATAGTTATATCACTACGGTGCTCCGATTGTGTGGTGTGTTCCAGTTTGTGCAGCGGCACCATCTATTTTGTTCCTTTTCCGTACTGGGGACACTTCTTTTTATTCTGTTTATAAATTACTTAGAAGGTGGCATTGAGAGCAAGGTGCTCTGTCTTTGCTGATGACACTTAACTATGCAGAGCTTTGGAAACTTCAAATTATGTGCAATTGCTGCAAGCAGACCTAGATAGATTATCAAAATGAGCAGCAGAATGGCAGATGAGATTCAATGTTGATAAATGTAAGGTGATGCATTTAGGGTTTAAAATTCCTAGTGCCAATTACACCATAAATGACTCTGAGTTAAGTGAATTTCGACTGGAAAAAAATGTGGGGGTTCTGGTAGATAACAGACTTAGATGTAGGAAACAGTGCCAGGCTGCAACGACTACAGCTAGCAAGATATTTTCTTGAATAAAGAGTAGAATAGATTCAAGAGAAAAAAACATTATTCTCCCACTTTACAAGGCACTGGTAAGGCCTCATTTGGAATATGCAGTGCAATTTTGGAATCCCATTTACAAAGGGGATATCTTGGAAATGGAAGCAGTTCAGAGAAAGGCAACTAATATAAAAAAGGGAATGGAGGGGCTTGACTATGCAGGCAGATTAGACAAGTGAGGGCTGTTTGCATTAGAGAAGCGACGTTTGCGTGGGGATATGATCACTAATGGGCCATACAATAAACTCTCTGGTGCATTGTTCACTAATAGGTCATATCAGAGGACACGTGGACATCCTTTAAGATTGGAAGAAAAGAAGTTTCATCTTCAGGTTAGGAGAGGTTTCTTTACAGTGAGAAGGGTGAAACTTTGGAACTGTCTTCCAGCAGATGTAGTAATGACAAGTTCAGTGAATAGCTTTAAAAGTGGGTTAGATAAAATTCTAAAACTAAAAAATATTGAGAATTACTGGTATTAATACATATACTGCAGTTCTGGTTGATCCATGGATACTTTCTGATTGTCATTTGGAGTCAGGAAGGATTTTTTCCCCCTTTTTTAGATGGTTTTTTTTTTGACCTTCCTCTGAATGAACTGTAAGGTGGGGTTAAAAAGGAGATTAAAAAGGTTGGACTTGATGGATGTATGTCTTTATTTAACCTCAATTACTATGTTACTATGTTCCTGTTTTATAGGTTATACTCTTCTAAAAGTTTCTGTCATGAGATTGCAAAGTGCTGGTTATAACTGATGAGCACTATTTATAGGGATAAGACTGGATCTTGTCTATTATAAGGGATTTTTTGTAGCGGGCTCAAAATGCTGACCAATCAAATGCAGCTATCCACAGTCCAGGGGGCGGTTTTTGGCATAGGCCACCTAGGCAAAGAGCTAGGGTGCTTATGTTGATCCAGGGCGCCCAGTGTTCTCCCTAGCATCTCCCTGTCAGCTGTTACTTGCTTTGTTAGACCTGCTCTCCTTGTTCAGCTGTAACCTGCAACATTGTATCTTGTACAGAGCCTGAACACCACACACTCTACAAAGCAACAAATGTTGCAATTTGCAAATGAACTGAAGGTGAAGGAGGGGGGAGGATGAGCTCAGCTAGTAGTACTGAAGGGAACAGTTCTAGAATGCCAGGTAAAAGCTGCTGCTGACTTTATAACAGTGACCCCTGTGACTAGCAGCCATCAGATCCCTATCCTGCCTCTTTCTTCCACCCAACTCTCCAATTAGAACTTAGAGTCGGTCAGGAGTGAACAATTCAATGGAGGAGACATGGAAAGCAGGTACATACTGTGTATCATGTCAATGCTGGCAGCTGAAAGGGTTAAAGGTAATACTGTGCTGGCACTGAAAGTGTTAATAGGAAAGTCTTTTGGCATTGAATGGTTCATGGCAATACTCTTCTGGCACTGAAAGTGTTAATGGCAATACTATGGGGAAGTCAGCTAGCACTGAAGGGTTAATAGCAATTCTCTGGAAGGGTGCTGGCACTAAAAGTATTAATAGTAAAGTCTGCTGGCACTAAAGGGTTAATGGTAATGTTCTGCTGGCACTGAAATTATTAATGCCAATATTCTTGGAAAAGCACTGAAAGAGGAAAACATCTCAGATCTCACCAAATTTCCCTGTTCTGCCCTACGCAAAACAATTTCTGGGGAGAACACTGGTGCCACATACCGCACATCCACTGAAACCTATCCTGTCCTTCCAATCAGTATTTCATTTGTGGCCAGTGTCGCTGCATATGCACAAATGTATGTATACACACCCACCTCACCTGGTACAGCGTGTGCCTCTTACCAACTAGTAAAGCGTTCCCACTATAAAGAACAGTCGCAGTAGACGGTGTCAGAAGCAGAAGGAAGACACCTAGCTCCTAGCTGTAGTTTGACAGGCTAAATTGTTTTTTTTTTTTGTTTGTTTGTTTTTTTTTGAGGGGGGGGGGCACGCACTTAGGTGGGAGGGGGCCTAGGGAACTAAAATGGCTAGAAACGGCCCTGCCACAGTCACAGAAGGTTCGAAATGTAAACAATTTAATCACATCACCAAATGCTTGCATCCCCAATCCTTAACGCTAATCTAAATACAATAAAATACATAAAATTGCATTGTTTCAAACGTAGAGCATTACATGTATTTCTGTAATATCTGAAGTTTCTTTGAATGCAATAATACATTGTTAACTTTTTTCTTAATCACAGCTGTTTTTTATTTCTTTTATTATTTCTGAGCATAAAAACCTTGCCAAAAGGAGGTTAATTAGGAGCAACATAAATAAATGTGATAATGAGTTATCTATATAAAATACACTCACGGAATTCACCAACAACAATTAGGCAGATTTCAGTAGACCAGAAAAATATACCTTTAACAACAACTTTAGCCGAGAAACAGTTATACAGTCAAGATTTGACATGTTTCCTTCACATCAAAATAAATGTGTTTCATGTTTGTGCATTTGTTTTCTACGGTACCATATATATCGTATTTTCTCAAATTAATGTCAAAGTTCGTAACAAAGCTGCATCATGTGGCAGTTAATCGCTAGATCAGCAGAGTGTCTGGCAGGCTCATTTATCACACTTTCTTCCATTATGGTTTTGCTGACAATTTCTATTTGTAGTCTGTATGGAATTACTGTACATAGTAATGGCCCCATTCCAGGTTTCATTAGAAGAACATCTCTGAGTCATGTCTTACAGGTGCACTGATCCCATGAGTTATAACATTATTACAAATGCTGGGATGGCCAACAACTGCTTTACTTATATACATCATTAGCTTGGACCTGGTAGTATTAGGGGTGTAAAGTATAAAATATAAAGAAAATGTAAGCTATATATAGATAATATGTACAATATTTTATTGACATTGCATAGTATTAAGGGATAGCTATAGTGCATATATATTTTGTTTAAAACAGTTCAAATGAAAAAAACCTCTGACAGGAAGGTTTAATTGACCAATGCTCTTCAATGAAATGATATCGGGAGGTAGGAAAAATCAATCCTACCTCCTTATACCAGGTACATTTTTTTTTAAAAAAAGTAAATTTTTACAGTTTAATTGTCCTTTAATAATATAATTGCTTCTAATTACAATAATAAACAGTTTTTAAATTAATACATTTTAAGTTTTCTATATTGTTCTTTGACTTTTAATAGTTGCCCCAACATTGGTTTTATACTAATTATTTAAAATATTTTGATGGTATGAGGAAGCAATCAAGGGTTTGAATCTGCCAAAAAAGTTGATTTATGTGGATCAAGTTTAAGGCTGGATACACACGAAGGGACTCGCTGCAAATTCGTCCGTCGGTTGCTGCAAATTCTGGCATGGACGAAAGTGTGAATGATCTTTCGTATGGTCCCATAGGGAACGAACGATCGAGGTCGGTCGCGGGTGGCCACCCCACACCAGCAGATATTTTTGGTTGACCAAAAGTGCCGTGAATCAGTCAGCCTGCCGAAAATTTCTGCTGGTGTGTACCCAGCCTAAGTTACGGACCCTCCTTGGACCTCTAGAGTTCCCTACATAACGGAGTTTGGACCTTGCACACAATTGTAGCCAATAGTTATGTTTGCAACATTAAAAATGATCCCCTATGCTTAAAATTGCTTAAAGACTGGTTCAGAATGATTTGGACATCTGACACCATACACAAAATGATTAGCATGTAATATCGAGTAACATATGATAAGATCACTACAATGTATGAAATCATTTAAAGCTTAAAGGTAAGTTGGCTAAGGATTTATAGAATTTGCATTAGGAATTGGGAATTAGGAAATTGTTTTTTTGACTTTAAAAAACCTTTAGAAACCTCTTTAATAATATGTTCTGCCAGATTAGATTTTTGAAAAGATGCAAAGTGGACTTTTACAGTATTTGCATTATTACAATTTTGTTTTCATTGAGATCTTTCAATTTTGAATGATGGAGAGGCTTTTAAAGTCTATCTTCCTATTCTGCACCATCTATGTGACAGGCATGAGTTATAAGCTGTGTCTAAGCTCCACCAACCAAAAATCAACCTTTTTGGAAGCTAGTTACAGGTGGCAACCAATATCTCACACTCTAGGATTTTTGTTAGAAAAGTCTTTATTGGCTATTAATGTGGACAGGAAAAGTTCAGCCTTAGTCATCACAAAGGTTTAAAACCTTTTTTAAAAATACTCCCTTAATGAAATCATGTATTTGATAAAAAAAAACATAATATTTTAGATGCAGTATGCAGTTTGATTGATATTTACCTTCATTACAGGGCTTCATTTGTAAGCACAAGATCAGATGATCAGATGATGTTTATGATGACACAGGGGAGGTTTTTAAGCAGGTTGTAAAATTTTATGTTCAGTTGTATGGGGTCAAAATGTTACCTGGCTACCGTACATCCAGGTCATCTGCTGTAAGCACATGGCTCCAGAAGTTTCAGTTATAGGTTGTGCTGTTTTAGGGGGAAAGTGAGCTTTAAGACAAAGATGGCTAAAAAAGGTAAATGTATAGGTTAAATGGAAACATGTCCAGTTTGCACTAGGTTAAAAGCCTATGGGCCTGATGCAATAAAAGGTGCAGAAGTTTGTCTGTGCTAATAAACTGTAGCAACCAATCAGATGTTATCTAACTGCAGTGACCTAGTAAAAAGCTAACATCTGATTGGTTGCTGCGAATTAACAGCACAGGCAAACTTCTGCACATCTAATTGTATCACCCCCTACCCTTTTATTCAAGATAGAATGTTCAGATTTAGTTAAAATGGTTTAAGATTAAAAAAATTTTTAATTAATTACACCTACCTTAGTTATTTCTTCTGTCTAACTGTGGATCTGGTCTGTCTCTAAATTTTAGGCAATTCTGGGACTTTGCAAGGCTACGACCTTTATGTAGCTATGTGTGTGCGTTTCCCCCTGTTACTTACCTTGAAATACGACCTTTATGTGTTTTTTAACACTATATGTAAACCAACCATAAAGCGTGGTACCGCCACCGAGCATGCTGACCTGCACTCTTGGAGGAGAACAGGAGAAGTAAATCACTTCTCCCTCCATGCTGTGTGTGCTGGTCACTGTGATTCAGGAAGTGGAAGGTTAGGTGGAATGTATGGTGGCGGAGAAAGTTTCTCCCTCCCTGCTGTGTGCTAATCAATCAACACCCCAGTAGTCACTGTATCTGTTCACAGACTATTTTCTATAAAGATGCCTTCACTCCAACATGGAAGCCCCTCAAAAACTTTGAAAGCTGCTGTTACCCTGCAGTGTATTATTTTTATTTGTTGTATGAAAAGCAAAGAAATGCACACTTGTGAAATCCTTGTTCTTTGTCTGAGAAAGGTATGTTCTCTGTGCTGTAACATGTAACAATGACCTGTGCCTAACAGAAGCAGGTCTTTGCAGTACCAAAATTGTCTATCAGATTCTAACGAGTAGGAAAGTCTGCAGCTAACTTCAGGAAAATTTGCACAGTGAGAAATATGTGTATGTTTAGCTATATGTGGATACAGATGATATAACATCTTTATACACACTACTATAAAATTAAGGGATTTGTACAAAAAAAATAAAGGCAAAATGTTAAAAATAAAAGAAATCCTATGAAATTTTGGTTCTATTAGTGTCACATCCCCTAAATGAATATTTTGATCTATTCATTGTAACATTGTATAGTTTTATAGTTGTGCAGAGCTTGAATCAATCTTCCCCCTTAAATTTCCAACCAATACTATATCATATAGCAGATGCCATTGGATCATTCTATAATTAAAGTTATCAATCTGTCTTTCATACTCACCCTCCCCATTACCTCACAGCTGTCACCAGGGATTCTGTTAGAGAGGGATCACTATTAGTAAATGTGTTAGAGAGGAATCACTATTGGTAAATGTGTTACGGAGGGATCACTACTGGTAAATGTGTTACAGAGGGATCACTATTGGTCAATGTGTTAGAGGATCACATTGGTGAATGTGTTACAGAGGATCACATTGGTCAATGTGTTGAGAGGGATCACTATTGGTAAATGTGAGGTCCTATAAGAACCCAGACTATCCTGTCATGTTTCAATCTAATTACATTATCAGTTTCAGGACACAGGTCATGGCTTCTATGGGGTCTATTGCTTAATAATGTAATAAATTAATAAACTCACTTCATTGTCTCGAGAGGGGCATGGAGAGTTTTCCTCAGTCCCCCTATCATATACAGCAGATAAGGAACCATTAGATCTCCAGATGTTTGAAAACTACAACTCCACATCTCCTCTACAAGCACTCTGTAGTTAGGGAATTCAAACTACAACTCCCAGCATTCCTCTACAAGCACTCTGTAGTTAGGGAATTCGCACTACAACTCCCAGCATTCCTCTACAAGCACTCTGTAGTTAGGGAATTCTGGGAGTTGTAGTTTCCAAACACCTGGAGAGCTACTGGTTGCCTATCCCTGATGTATAGATATCCCTTACTGTCCAGCAAACAGCAGCTCTCTATTGAGAGGGGAGGGGTGGGTGGAGTTATGTGAGAGTGAGAAGAAGTTTTTACTAAGACTGTCACGGTTTTTACAAAGGAAGTGACATATGTATTGCAACTTCCACTAACACTTTGTACTTCCTACTAACACTCAGAAATGTTTTTAATTCGCTAACACTGCTGTCATCTATATTAAGCACACCATTGGATAGAACCTAAAAGGGATTGAGAAATATGTTCCTATGTAAGCTTCCATTGCCTCCCTGAAAACTTCCTGGGTGTGGCTTAACAGTCCATTTTGAAGATGCCATTACAAAACAGTGGGGACTACTAAGTACTTTTATTTATTTATATATTTTGCTTTGTTTACATTTCTATATACTTTAATGACATTACTACATATTTGTTAATATTGATATAACTATTTATTTAGTGCTTAAAGAACACATAAACACTGTCCCTATGTATATTACTTTTACCCACCCCCACCAACATAGTACCTCCAAAACCCAATGTATTCCCCATGAAATGATAAATTTATTTATATAATAAATTTATATTATAATTTATATAATTAGGGATATATTATATATATATATATATATATATATAATATATCTGAAAGGCAGCATGCAGGACACTTTAATCCATACTTGGGTTTTATTAGTTTCAACATCACTAGATTGAGCAACGTTTTAGGGGCTACATGCTCCCTTCTTCAGGCTCAAGAAAAGAGTATAATATATACAATGACATCATTCATATTTAAATGCACAACGGAATGACATATTCCAAACTGACGCATTAAAAAAAAAATAGCACACAATGTCTCAATCCATTTTTAACCCTTCATATATCCCAAAAAAGGCTTAAGAAGTTAATGACATGTAAATCATGTCACACATATTAACATATAATATCATATACCAAACAGAGTTGGAGTTAGAGTTCACTCCATATACCCATTTCAGCCATAACCTGGTCTATATCTAACTATTTATAGGAGGATGGATCTGGATCCAACTATAAGGACAAATATAGATCGTAATCCTTATTTAGACCCGATGGGGCCAATGTATTTAACTTCTTGACCCACCAGACTTCCCGTTGTTTTAATTTAAGTTCCCTATCTCCCCCTCTCACTGGGATGGGTACCATCTCCAGTACCATGAACCGTAGTTCCTGATCACTATGGCCTGCTTCCACAAAGTGCTTTGACACTGGCAGCTTCTTATTCTTAAGTCTAATACTGGAACGGTGCTGGGATATACGTGACTTGACCATCTGAGTGGTCTCCCCCACGTATAACAAATTGCATGGACACCAAAACGCATATAAAACAAATTTTGTGTCATATGTGTGGTAGCCCCTAATTTCAAATACACGAGAAGAGTGTGGGTCTCTAAACTGTGTCCCCTTGTGTACACACATACATTGAGTACAATGCAGACAAGGGTACATACCCTGCCTTTTGGATCCTAGAAATGTCTCCTTACGTGGTTTCTCAGAATGGAACATCGACCGCACCAACTTATTTCCCAATGTCTTTCCTTTTCTATATGATATCAGTGGAGGTTCCAGAAATTCTTGCACATCCGGATACGTTTTACTTAGTATGTGCCAATTTTTCCTTACTATTTGCCCTATTCATTCACTTCCCATCCCATATTCCATTATCAATGGAATACGGTTAGAACCAGATAATTTCTTTTTAGCTGGAGGTCTATTCTGAACTTTATGTAATGCCCCTTCTAAAACATGCTTGGGATAACCCCTATATTGAAATATATATATATCTTCCAACTGGGTACATTGGGTTTCAGGATCACTTACTATATTATATACTCACCGGAATAGCCCTCCATACAGATGGAGAGTGAAAACTTTGATAAGACAGTAATTGGTTTCTATCAGTTTCCTTTGTATACAATCTAGTTGTAGGATTTCCATCCAACACTACGAGTACATCTAAAAAGCAGATCTTATTTTTATCGTAATGTAGTGTATACTTAATACTGTCATGTACATTGTTAAGCTCCTCATGGAAGCTCAACAAGGATCCAATGTGGCCCTGACACAGTAGGAAGACGTCATCTATATAACGCCACCAAGACAAACAATGTCTGGTGAAAGATGGCAAAGTATAGATGACGTCTTCCTCAAGCCAAGTCATAAAGGCATTGGCATACGCCAATATATATATATAAATGGTGAACAGATCCATTGCACTCCGGTCCCAATGCAACTACCTGGGTGCTAAAGGTTAAAAATAACACGTATCCAGTAGAAAGCTAAGCACTCCTATATATATTTATAGACATGCAGAGACTCCAGCACACAAAAAAGTTGTACTTATGCTTCTTTATTCAGTAATACACGCCATCTATATGCGACGTTTTGGAAAGCCTTGGTTTCTTTTTCAAGCTCAAAATGGCATACACATGTGTTACAAGTTATATCTATTTATACCATTCAAGAGGAAGTGACCTCACACATTGGACTTCACAATTACATATTATATATACAGATATAAATCATAGTCTTTGTTTAGTCCACCCGGTGACAGGGTCCCCAGTCTGTGAACCCACCATACTTCACGTTGTTTCAATTTTAACTGCCTATCACCTCCTCTCGGTGGTGTGGTTAGAGATTCTAACACCATAAATTTTATTTGAGTGTCAGTGTGTCCTTTTTCAGCATAATGCTGTGGTACTGGAAGTTTCATATCCTTTAATTGTATACTTGAACAATGTTGGGATATTCTTGCTTTTATCGCTTGTGTGGTCTCCCCCACGTATACAAGTCCGCAGGGACACCACAGGGTGTAGACTACATACTTAGAATCACTCGTGAGATGCCCCCTTAAGTCATACTGACGTGACGTTAGGGGATGTATAAATCTGTTAGCCTTGTGGACATAGGGGCACTGGGCACATCCCAAACAAGGAAACATGCCCATCGCTGCCAAGCCCATTGTGGCAACAGGTTTATTTTTTTTTCGTTCTGTACATGGAAGAGGTCAAATGAGACCCGATGGTCCGTCCTCTTCTATAAGAAGTCACCGGTAGTTGTTCAAACTCTTCTAGACCTGGATATGCATTTTGTATGATGTGCCAATGTTTCTTTATCACCTTGTTTATACGGTCACTCCCCAATGTATAATCTGTAATGAAAGGGATTCTCTGTTTAGACTTTTTTCTATTATCTAACAGCCTTGGATTCTTAAATTTTTCCAGTGCTGTATCTATAATGTCTTTCGGGTATCCCCTTTCTTTAAATCTCTCCTTACATTCCCTATAAGATATTTCTTTATTTTCGACACTATTTGATATTCTATCCACTCTTTTAAACTGACTGTACGGTATGGATTTTTTAATGTGTGAGGGATGGAAACTCTGGTACATTAACAGTTGATTGCAATCAGTTGGTTTATGATAAACCTTTGTGCTAAACCCTCCTTCATAAGAAACCTCTACATCCAAAAAATGTATTGTTGTGGAATCAAAATGCATAGTATATTCAATATTTTCATGCAATCTATTAATAGTTTGGTGGAATTCCATTAGTGTCCCAATGCCGCCCCGCTATATGAGGAACACATCATCTATATACCGCCATCATGCCAGACAATGTCTAGCAAATGACGGCAACAGATAGATGTATTCCTCTTCCTGCCAAGCCATAAATGCATTGGCATATGACGAAGCGGCATTGGAACCCATGGAAGTACCACGGAGCTGCAGGTAATAATTACCATCAAAAGCAAAGTAGCTTCTGTACAAAATTAATTTCAAAGCATTCTCAAAAAATGTTATTTGCTGTTCATCATACACATCACTTTTCAAAAGTAACCTCTCAGCCGCATTGATGCCATCTTTATGTGGGATGGCCGTATACAATGAGGATACATCCAAAGTTACCAACAGAATGTCATCGCCAGTATTCACATTAAGATTATTCAACTTTTCTAAAAAATGCCCAGTGTCTCTCAAATAAGCCTGTTTGTTCTGCACCAACGGCGCAAGGGCCCTGACCAGGAGGGTCACCAAGGGGCTAAACACAGAACCTATGCCAGCCACTATAGGACGACCCGGAGGCTCGACAGGGTCCTTGTACACTTTGGGCAGAATATAAAACACAGGAGTTATAGGATGTTCAACAATTAAATATTTCTTTAAGCTCACATCAATGACTCCACTGTCATGTGCTGTGGTTATAAATTTAATAATATCCTTTTTAATGTCCCAAACGGGATCTCTTGATAATTTCTGATATACCTCAGTCACAGACAGTTGTTTCATGATTTCTTGTACATAATAAGTGGTTTCCATTATTACAATTGCTGTCCAATGTGTGAGGTCACTTCCTCTTGAATGGTATAAATAGATATAACATGTGTATGCCATTTTGAGCTTGAAAAAGGAACCAAGGCGTTCCGAAACGTCGCATATAGAGGGCGTGGAGTTCCACGGAGAACTCTATGGGATTATTGGATTATTTCAAATTCTTTATTAGGTGAAAAACACCACGTCTGCGTCCTGGCTCAACACATTTCGGCTATCTTGGACCTAGGCCGTTATAAGGATAAAACCCACCTCCAGCACACCCCTTCCCTACCCTGTCCGATCCCCATCCACACCCATGTAATCCACCCCCTGGATAGAAATGCTGGAGAGAGGAAAAGTGGGTAAACCAGGATGAAAGGAAGTAAAAACAGATAAAAACACTTGTATTCCCACCAACCCAACACCCCCACACAGGTGCCAGCAGCAGGTCCCACTCACAATAATAGCCATAATAAAACAAGCACCTCCAAACCCATCAGGGGGAAGAAGCCGCCCCTCCATGGAGTAAAACCATGTTAATATGTGTGATGAATAGAAACCTAATATACTGCTGTTCCTCATACCTTTGAGTTGTCGGTCTGCATTTTCAAGGTCCAAAAAACTGGGAGAATACCACCCCTTTTTTTTGAAACTCTGGGTGACAACTGGCTGCATTCACCAGTGTGTTGCGATCTGTGGGTATATATATATATATATATATATATAATACACAAGTCTCTGCACTTTCAATGGAGAGCTGCAGTGGCGAGAATCCTTATTAGAATCACTCAGTGATGTCACTAAGTGACTAGTTCAATTATTAGTGCCACTGCAGCTCTCCATTCCTAATATAACTAGAGATGTCCGAACTTCGCAAAATCGAGGCCGGCTCGAGCGGACCCATTAAAATGAAAATACTAAAATCCTTGTCATTTCGAAAATTTTCGAAAATACGTATTTCACGCATTTCGAATAACGAGAAATCCTCGTAATTCCGAAAATATTTGAAAATATGTATTCCACATGTTTTCGAAATTACGAGAATTCCTCGTAATTTCGAAAATTTTCGAAAATACGTATTTCTAGCATTTTCGAAATACGAGAAATAATTTTGAAAATTTTCGAAAATAGTATTTTCAACACTTTTCGAAATTCCGAAATTCCTCGTAATTTCGAAAATTTTCGAAAATACGTATTTCCGCATTTTCGAAATATGAGAAATCCTCGCAATTTTGAAAATTTTTGACAATACGGATTTTTGAAATAATAAAATCCTCGTAATTTCGAAAATTTCCGAAAACGCGGTTCGGAAGGCAGAAAACCCGCCATATCCGCCGTTCGCAAATGTTGTAAATCTGCCGCAGATCCGATTCGGATCCGCAAACTGGGCCATCACTATATATAACATAAAAATCAGTGTCCTACCTCTTATCCAGCCACCCCGAGAATCGAACATTTCACAAAATCCGCAAAGAGCTGGACAGGAACGGATCAGCCCGTGCATACACGGCACAGAACAGCCTGCGCGCCATGCGCATTACCATCCATTACGGCACATAGGAAAATCAATACCAAGTAATAGGCGGGCGGCTCGGAGCACCAGGCGCCACAGCATTATGCAAACAAAAAAGAGGCGTGAACAAAATGGAATAAAACCAAAATAAACATAAAGCCTATAAAACTAAAACAAGTGAAATAAACCTAAAACAACATCTTGATTCTGACTATTACTATTAACATTTGAACAATGAATGTTAAACATATATCTAAGATAAAGATTTTAAATGGTTAAAATGTTTAACAATGTTTTTTTAATGTTATGTTCCCCAAACTGGAAAAAAAAGTTAAATAAATTCTTTTCACCAGTCTATTATCACTGTACTTATTTAATAAAAACTGTGTATTAAAGAAATAATTCGCCCCTTACTGTATATAACGGCTATTATGCCACCCTCGGAGTTCCCTGACCTTTATAAAGCACTCGGCCTACGGCCCTCGTGCTTTTATATGGTCAGGGACTCCTCTGTGCATAATAGCCTTATATTACACTGTAAGGGGCGCATTATCCCTTATATATTAGCCAGTAGAGAGTGGGAGGCACTCACAGGACTTAACAAACAAGTTGGTGTTTATTCAACCTATAAAAGGTATAAATTATGTCAGGACTAAAGAGTCACAAAAAAACACTGCAAACACTGTGATTCTTTAGTCCTGACATAATTTATGCCTTTTATAGGTTCTTACATACCTGCTGTACTGTATGTTCCATAGTTTTTATACAGGTTGTTGGCTGTCCCCATATTGATCTTACAGTTGCCGCCCTACGTTATCGCGATGCCCTGTTCTTCTATATACTTCTTCCCTTTCCATCTTGATATAGTTATAGCCTTCTGCTGAGATTTACTTCTGCCCCTTATCCCTGTTATATTTGTTGATTTGTATTTATGTGAACAGCTGTTGTAGGGGCATTCACAACATATGACTTGGCTACTCCCTCTACAGCCCTGGAGATTATTTTGTAAATTGACACTTTGTGTCCTCATGATATGCCATCACATCCATACGGCCATACAAGATGAACAGCTTGCGGATTAGCCTGTGACACCCTTAGTATCAATGGTTGGCGTAGAGTTCCGGCCACCCATTGTCCAGTACAGCTGCTTCATATTTTAGTCCGATACTCACCCCTTTGGACACCAGCATAGGTACCTGCATCAGTTCTGCTTTATCTGTAGTTCATTTCTAGAGTTTGATCATACCTGTCTTTTAGTGTCACATGTTACGCCTAGAGTTTTCAGTAGTGTTTCCCATAAGTTACTGTTTTTAAATGTGTTTGTTATGTAAGCACTTATCACTTTTCACACTTAAGCACTTTACCTGCACGAGGTGATGTCCTCGCTTTTAATTCTTGACTTCACCTCTAATAGTTCCGGCACACATGGTGTCAAATAGACCTGTCACCTCACCTCCAGCGGGGTTTCCAGCTTTCTCTGTGCACTTAACTATTCGTGGGACTGACTTTGATATACAGCTTCCTATTCGTCACTTGGTCACACACCCCGCTGCTCCCATTGGCTGTCATCATTACGACGTTACTGGGACACGCCCCCCCACTCGCACGGATTGGATGATTAAGGTATTTAAACTTTTGAAGCACTGTTGTCAGGTGTTCTGAAGACGGCCCCGTTGTTGGGGCGGAAACATGTAAACCACCATGTTTGAATAAACACCAACGTTGTTTGTTAAGTCCTGTGAGTGCCTCTGTCTCTCTACTGGCTGCATTCCTTTGGATAGTGCACCCAGGCAGTTACTATTATGGAGTGCTATTACTATTACAGTTACTATTATGGAGTGCCCGCTGCCCACAACATATATATATAAAGGCGCTATATCTACGCGTTTCGGCTAGCCAACAAACCGCTTGTTGGCTAGCCGAAACGCGTAGATATAGCACCTTTATTTCGTACTAATAAAAGTTAAGTTTTATTAAGCCCCGTGAGTGCCTTCAATCTCTATACTTGGATTATTTACTTTTGATGTGCACTCGGGCCTTCGTCACTGGGAATGGTGTGCTGATCGCTAATCGCTGTTATATATATATATATATATATATATATATATATATATATATATATATATATATAATGTATATTATATATCTCTCCCTCATTGTATAATCGGAGATCCAAATACTCAATGGTGTCCTTATTCACTGTCAAAATGAGTTTGACTGGCGAGTTCAAATTATTCAATGTCTCCACAAACTGATGGCATTCCACTTGGGTCCCCTTCCTGATAATTTGGATATATATATTTTGTTTCGAATTCCTCCATATACAGTAGAGGTTGGCAAATGAACGGCCAACATTTGAACCCATACAGTAGCCATCCCAGCTATTTGTTTATAATAGGTGGACTCAAAGGGGAAGTAGTTATTGTGGAGGGTATATGCCAGTAAATCCATGAAGAATTCCGTGAGAGGACATTTATGACCCAATTCTCTCAATGCCTCCCACAAAATTTCCTCATTGATTTACTGGCATATACCCTCCAAAATAGCTACTTTCACTTCGAGACCACCTATTATAAACAAATAGCAAGGACAGCTATGGGTTCAAATGTTGGCCCTTCATTCAAACTCTATTATCCTCTTATTATCAGGAAAAGAATTGCGTTAAATACTTATGCACAAACAGCCGCACAGC
Source organism: Hymenochirus boettgeri (assembly GCA_019447015.1). Classification (NCBI taxonomy): domain Eukaryota; kingdom Metazoa; phylum Chordata; class Amphibia; order Anura; family Pipidae; genus Hymenochirus; species Hymenochirus boettgeri. The sequence continues at coordinate 89,447,662 of CM033475.1, read as the reverse complement.
CTCTGGTAAATTGGTTTGCGACGGATGCACAAGTGCCACTTCCGGTACTCACACAGCCGATGCAAAGCGAGACTTATCGTTGTGCTAACCAATTGTAAAGCCCGCAGAGCTGTTTCAGAGTCACACAGCCTTTGATAAATCCAGTACAGCAGATTTGCCCAGAGAGCCTGCGTTTCTGGGTGAATCTCCCTGTTTGAGTGCAATTTGAGTGAAAGTGCAATTTGAGTGCAATCCCAGTGCAATTTCAGTGCTGTTTCAGTGCAATTTCAGAGCTATTTTACTGCAATTTCACTGCATTTTAGGGCCGATTTACCCAGAAGCGCTAGTGTTAAAGTCATGCTAACTGGTTCGCTATCGGTTAGCGTGGCTACGCAAAAGACACCTGCACATCCAATGCCAGCTACATATATTGAATTAGTCACGCATACTTGTGCAGTTTTTAATATTGGTTAGCGTAATTTTAACTCCTTTAAATACCACTGGGCACCTGGATAAATGAGACTGCAAATGTTTATATTCTACATATGAGTAGATACGTTTGTAAGGGCGCGCGTGTGTGTGTGTGTGGGGGGGAGTATGTGGATATGTGGAAAGTAGTGACTGGTATATGCAAGTTGCCCTGTGCAGTAGTGACTGGTGCATGCAAGCTCCCCACAGTAGTTACTGAGACATGAATATTTTAATTCATGTTTTTATATATATATATTTATCATAACATTGTACAGAGCATTGTAGTTCAGTCCCACAGCACAGTGAAATACAACTGCTGTGGACAGCCTGATTCTATCTCCCCTCTCAGAACATCCACTGGCACTTCCGATGATAGAAAGTTACAAGCTGTGTTCCAATATTAACCCTTCACAATTACTCACATCTGTCACAAGGGAATCACTTTTGGAAAATCTGAGGTCCTATAAAGGACCCAGGCTATCCTGCAATGTTTTAACCTTGCTAGGTTCCATCAGTGTAGGACACAAGTACATGGCATCTTTAGGGTACAACTTGGGAGCACAAGATACCAGGCAGCTGTATAGGTCAAGGTGAGGTGGGCTTAAATTAAGAAAAATCTCTCCACAGAGCATAAAATGAAATAGAGCCTTCTTAGAACAAAAGGTACTTCACAGCCTCATCCTATTAAATTACCAATAGTGAAAAGTATTAAATAATCTCTCACTTCCAGCATTCTCAGAGAAATCGGCAGAGACATGCAAAGTTTCTGTCCTGCACAAATATGTCTTCCTGTGTAGCAAACAGCAGCTGAAACTTTGTCTTCTTTTGCCTATGAAGTCAGGAGGGGCTGTGAGTAAATCTGCAGTGTGTGTCTTATAATGTTTTTGATTAGCTAAAACTGTCACATGTTTTTCAAACACCACATAATTGGGTGTAACACAGGAACTTCCTTACACTTCCTTTCAGTTTTAAACACATATAGAGGTTTTAACAGTGTGGTCAAACCTTCCATTTTCACTATTCCATATTAAAATAGGGGTACCAGCAATGTGAGTACATTTATATGCTTTATATATTTTGTCATGTACCTAATATAAGTGTGTACTATATTTTATATGCATATATGTATGGTCATTTAGATGGTAATAGTAAGAAATGCCACACATACAAATACATCTTTTCTAGATGTACTATTATATGCCCCTACGTCATTGGTACTGTAGCTCCTCAAACTCACTGCATTCTCTGTAAAAATATAAATAATCTTATACAATAGAAGGAATATATATATATATATATATATATATATATATATATATATATATAAAATTAATTTACTCTATAAGGATTCTTTTAAATGCTATTTTAAAATGATCTCTATGTAATATCTTTGCAAGCACTGAAAATTCTAAAGTTTTACAATGACTTTTCCCCAACCTTTAAAAAATGTCTGAAAAATAATGAGATTTAGATTGTTCTGTGTTATTTGACTGCTTCATATTACAGCGGTATGGTTTTGTTATATTGTAGCTTTGAAACATGTGTCAACCTCCTTATGTTCTCTTAGTGACATATCTACTGAAAAACAGCTTTGAATTTTTATCTGGGTTGAAAGACTGACTAAGCAGAAACATGACAGCAGAGAAGCTAATCTAACAGGTTAAGAAGAGAAAGAAAATTATAAAGACCTAAAAAGAAAAGCATGAATATAAATTAATCACAGTTTTACAGAAATACCTAGCAACTTATGCACTGAACACTGAACTCTTTCATCTTTTATACATTTTGTGCTTTTCCCATTTAAGGCTCCATTTTTATGGCATTTTCAACATCTCTATAAATATTGCTTTAGGCCATGACTCTTTGAACTAACTTCCAACTGAGTGCCTTAAATATGTACCCTTTGTTTCCTTTACAATGATTATTTTACAGAATCTACTGTAAATTTCCACTCTACACTTTTATATCTTGGAAACAGGATCTTCTGATGGTGAATATTGTGACTGTGTTTTCTTTTTCTTTTATAATGACTTGTAGACAAAACCTTTAGACCATTCATTGTGTGACACTAAATACAGTACATTTATTTAATAACCTACTTTTGGTATTCATTCTGTATTTTTAGCTTAAAAGTATGCAGAGTTAGTGACCTAATAACTTCAACATCACTATGAACAACTAGTCTTTTAGATTGAAGGAGAAAATTTTGTAATTATACTTCCCTTTTACTTAACATAAATTAAGGGTGACTATGATATTTAACGGCCAAAAATAAATTACAAGCAGTAGTTTCCTACTATAATAATATGCTAGTTTTGGATGCCTGTTACTAGATATATTAAATTGCAAAGAAGCACAGGATAAAACAATACAAGGATGTCTATAGTTCTGCAAAACAATAGCCCAATACTGGGTTTAATAAGGATTTCTCTGTCTGCTAAGTAGGTAAGAATTGCAGCCTCATTAAACGAGACCCGCTGCGCACTTTTTTGGAGTTAAAGTCACGCTAACGGCTTCGCTATCGGTTAGAGTGACTTTACTCCTTCCTTGCGCCGGCTGTGCAGGAATCGTAAAAGATACCCACACCACGCTGCGCATGGAATCGTAAAAGACACCCACCCTCTTGCAATTCAAAATGGTGTTTGGGCTACTTTTAGTGCTGGATTTTAACGCCAGCTCCTGGCTGGCATTAAAATCACACTGTGAGCAAATCCCTTTTTGGGATTTACCCACAGTCACAAACGCGATGTTGAATCGTGTTCAGGATATTTACCCAGAGTAATAGCGGCTCTGGGTAAATTAACCCATTTGTGTAATAGAGAAATAGAGAAAATTTGCCAATCAGCAGAAATTATAGCAGCCAGTAGGTACAGTAAATATAGTACTATAGACTGGAATACCACCTATTTCCTGGAACAAGTATATAGTCATTTATTATATTTCATGTTGTGTATAAACTGCTTGTATTTTTTGTTTTGTTGAATAAATAGGGAATTGTTTGCTTTATTACCAGGCGAATTAAATATAACAAATAAACAACCAGAATCCCTTACTGTTCAGGGAATCATACAAAGACTATTAATAATATTTCATTAATGCTTTGTATAGTATACAGTTCTCATGGATTAGTAACATTGGTTAACATTACTCTACAGAGACTTAGAGAGAATTAGTTGTATCAGTTCTCATACAGCATAAAAAAATCGTTTAGAGCAAAAGATACATAGGAAAATGTATCCTATATTTGTAATATAAAGATTTTTTAAATTACTGGGGAGTTCCGAAGTCATACAGAATCACAAGTCATGGAACTGTACAGTGACTTTTTATATCCTTATTTTACATGTGAAGTATACTGCATATGTACGATAAATAAACACCACTCAAATCAATGTAATTATTAGATAAATATTGCTACATTTATACATTCAGTTATATTCAATTAATTATTTCATCTATTTCATCATTGACATCAGAGAGTTACTCCGCAGTATTCTTTTTTGTTTTTGTTATTTAGAGTACCCAAGTTTACCCAAGTTTATTCCCTTGCTATCCATTCTTTTTAGAGGGGGTTGTTTTAACGTGTACATTATTATAAAGATGGAGTTTATAATATTACTGGAACCCCATTATTTCTAGTTACTTTTTCAGTAGAAACATAAAACTTTAAGGACTGGGGTAATGGATTATGTTACTAATATGACTAGACTGTCTTCAGCCCAAGTATCTTTGACAAATATACTCTATATATTGATAAATATTCCAATAATAATTCAACCCTTTCACTAGATTAGAAGGTCAGCTGATGGTTTCACTGAGTGAAGCAGAGAGATCAGGTTCCATCATTGAGGTAATGAAACAATAAGCTTCCACTCCTTGCTTGATGGATTTAGCCTTAGAGTTATCTGACTACGAAATAAGTTATTGAGCATCTTGTTAGTTCTCAGATGAGAGAAATTAGATCCTCATACAACATGCTTCCAGAGAGCTGTCAAAGGATTAACATGCAGCTCTGCTCTACATCTGTTCCATCCATAGTGGTGTCAGGATCTTGTTTTGTTATTTAGTAGCCTTGTTCAATGGTGTTTAATTTAAATAAGTGAATAGAATATGTATTATTAATAGCAGTTGTGTGCCTGTCAAGCTGTAATTTAATAGAGATAAAATGTTCTAGATGAATTTAATAACAACTGAATACTTAGTTCCATCCCCATAAACGCACAATAAATTGTAATACAATATGGTTGTTTCAATATTCACCTAATGACCAATGTTGAACCTTCTTAAACATCCATGTCAGTATTATACCAATATACAATGGTAACAGAATTTCCTTAAAAAATTAACATAACTGTGGCATTAAAATAATGTTTTATATTATAAATGGCTAATATTAACTATTTATGTATGCATGTCTAATGTTTCATTATGTTTATAAAGCGCCACATGGGTACACAGCGCTGTACATGCTAAAATCCAGATTGGGAGATTTACCTAGAGCCGCTATCGCTCCGAACAATTCCCTCGTCGGTAAATCCCAAATGGAATTTACTCACTGAGGGATTTGAACACCAGCTATAAACGCTATATTGAATCGTGTGCACCGGATGCACAGGTGTCTTTAGCGAACTGATCAGGGACTCTGGGTAAATGACCTGCAGAGTGTACAAACATGAGGAAAAGTGGAAGCAATTATATAAATAAATAAAACTTAAATAAAATGTCATACATAGGTTAAGAACACATATATAAATTAGGAATTTGGAATGAGATCCCTGCCCCTAAATCTAGGTGGGTGGGACAACATACAGATACAAGTGTGGGGGGGTCAATCCATAGGCAATCCACTATAATTTTGTATGGCCTTTAACATTTCGTGATGCTCTTAAAATAAAGACTTCACAATGCTACTAAGACAATAATAAAATTGAAAAAAAAAACTACAACATGTAAGAGAAACATTTTAATGACTTACCAGCATTATTACAAAGGGGCATTGCCATCTGGGTACAGGAAGTGATCGCTCTAACTTTCTTTAAAGTAACAGTACTTAGAACAAACAATAAATAAAAATAACAAATACAATCTATACACATGGCCTTAAGAAACATTAATGTTTAATAATTAAGGCTATGAAGAAGTGTTTGCAGTAATCTATGAACGTCATTTGTTCTAGGGAATAGGACAGCCACCCAGCAACAGCTGGTGGGCAGAATAGCTCACACCTAATTTTTGCCCTGGTGAAGTTTAAAGGGTATCTCCACCTCCATTTTTAACTTTTTCTGTAGTGTAGGGGGCCCTATCCACCCCCAACTGCCGTTTTTGCAAAAAAAACTAATCAGAAAGTTACTCACAGAGTTTCATTCCCATGGCATTCTGATCCGGCCTACTGCATGCAGGAAATTGCAAGCAGGGGGGAGGACGGAAAGCTGCATCTGTGACTGGCTGAGAGGCAGCCAATACTGACACAGATGACAGCAGTGCTGAACACCGGGGGAACAAAGCTCTGTAAGTACTGATTCTTTTTTTGCAAAAAAAAAAAAAAAACGACGGTTGGGGGTGGGATAGGGTCCCCTATACTACGTTTGAGGTCTGAAGGGTACCAATAGTGTCTGACAATGGTCCTGTCAGATGACCATCTGTCTTCTTTCAGGATACAATGCAGACGGATACCTTTTGATTCTGCTTATATTGAAGCAGCACCCCTCAAAGTGAGGGCGGAAAACTGATGTGTTGTTACCAGCAGCCTCCATTGCATTGAGAATCCATCCTCTTATGGTTGTTGGACATTTTGGTCTAAATTAGGATCTGGAGGTGATAATCAACTGTGTGATATCTCCCCTAACTTCCAAAGATATTTGCATACATCTTTGTAGGTGGGACACTACACACAGTGAAGTATTATTAGTCTTCTGGAAGGTCCAGCTCCACAGCTGTGGGTAAATGTGTGTGGTTTTTGATTTCCTTTTTAGAAATGGATGTGCACCCCCAGGGGTAAAGGTTAACAACAATTTGTGTATGTGGATTAAGCTAAACTCTGCGGTCTGGATGCAAAGGCTAATGCTAGCAAGCATGTTACCTCAATACCCAGGGTTAAAAATGGTAGAGAAGGTAAGTCCCATGTGCTTAGTAATTTTAGTAAAGTACATCAATATCCCAAGTGGAACTTCACTTAGGATTTGTTGGCAGCAATGTTCCCTTTAGCAGATGCATGTAGAGAGGGTTAGTGGTTAGGTCAGGAATTACTAGTTTCAGTGGTGGGGGCCCTGAAAGGCGTCTGATGTTGTACCCAGTAGTAACTTCTGGCCTGATATTAATGGGTGGCTGTTGGGGTACCAAGGTGTGGATGGCCATACTAGAACCATGTTCGGAACCCTCCCCATCACTATTTTGTATAGATCTTGGGGCATTAGCATTGGAGGGGGAAAAGAATATAGGTGATCTAGACTTGTCCACTTAAACAATAAGGCGTCCGCTCTTGGTTCTTGGTCCACTCTCTGGACATAAAGTTTGAGTTTGTGCAGATGTCCCTGATGCAAAAAGGTCTTGCATTAAATATTTGGTTTATTTTGACAAAAAGAGCAGGTTTGAGGTATAATATTGACACCGTCATTCAATTGGCCTGAGACATATTGGGCTATTAGATTGGCATTGAAAGACAGTACTGTCTTCCAAATAAAGTGCTTCTAAGCACAATGGTCTGGATCTCAGTTCCCCCATCCAGTTGATGTAGGAGAGGGCTGTGCGGTCTAATTGCACTAACATCTTCATGCCCTTCAATTCCTCTGTTAGGAGTTTCTGTGGTGCTAGCCTTATGGCCCTGAGCCATAATAGATTTATTTGATGTTTTGACTCTTGGTGATCAGTGGCCTCTGATTGCTGTTATTGGAGTGAGGGCCCCAATATGATGCATCAATGATTGTTAGATAAGTAAGGTTTGGTCTGAATGGGCGAGGATGAAGCTGAGAAATTTGCATAATGTGGTCTTGGGCCTCTCTCACTCTGTGGCTGTAATGGTTATATGGTGAATTTTGGTTCCTGTAAATGTGGACGAAAACTATGTAAATGTTGCAGATATATATTTGGGTTTTGGACCTAACAAATAGGGATGGCATAGAACTCGAACCCGAGTTCGAGCCGAACTGTTCGAGTTCGAACGGACCCGGACTTCTCGAACTATCTCGGACGCGGACTTTCGATATTTCCCACTTTCGATGATTTATCGAATGTTTGAATTGTCGAATCCGCGAGTAAAATGTACATGGTACTAGTGGCGAACATCGAATCTGCGAGTAAAGTCTCCATTAAAGCCTACAGGCGAGCATCGAATCTGCAGTAAAATGTCCCTGTTACCGACTCGAACACGCGAACTCGAAAGAGCACTGTGAGAGTAAAATCGATTTTACGAAAGTCCTGGATATTGGAACATGCTCCCCAGACCATTTCCCAGGTCCCACAGCCATTTACATAAGTTACCATTAATATTTTAGTTGTATTTGACTCAAACTTTTCGAACTATTTGCCTCCCATAGACTTAATGGGTCCGTTTTCGAACTTTCGAACTTTTACAATAGTTCGAAATTCGAAAACGGACCGAACTTTCAATAGTTTGACCACTCTACTAACAAAAGGGGTTTTGGACCTAACAAAAGGAAGTTTCCTGTGAGTGTAATGAACTTGTGAGTGGCCCTTGCTCTTAAGGACCTTGCTCTCAAGGACATATAAAAAGAAGGACCTTAATCATTTGATGGTTGTATGGTGTGTGTGAAAGTTTGAAAATAGGATTGTTTGACAGTTTGAAAATAAGGATTGTTTGTACTGTTAAAAACTGTGTGCAGGACTGAGTGTGCAAGCAGACTAATCTTTCTTATTCCAGTTAAAGGGTGTGCTGGACTTCTATATTCTAATATTGTACCTGTTGTAATCACAAACAGGCTGTGAAAGGGTTAATAAGTGTTTTTTTTTTTTTTTCCTCTCTTTCTGGCCTTGCCTAATTGGTGTGGGGGTTGGGGCCTATTAGTTAAATAGGATTCACAGTTGTTGGGCCTGTGGTTTGGACCTAACAAAAGAAGTTCTGTGAGTGTAACGCACTTGTGAGTGGCCCTTTCTCTTAAGGACCTTGCTCTCAAGGACATAAAAAAGACATTGAAACAAGAAGGGCAATTAAACAAGGTTTGTGCGTCACTGTGTTGGTGTGGTGTATTAGAAGGGACAGTTTTGTCAGTACCATGCAATGTGCATCTGGCCACATGTATAGGAACCTGAGCAGACGTTCGGGAACCTATGTCTGTGTCAGGTGTGATGGGTTGCCCGTTTGGAAGCTGAGGTGAGAGTCTAAGGGGCAGCTTGCAGCATTGCGGGGATTGGCAGAACTGGGGGGTCAGCAGGCACTGGCTGGGCCAGTATAGAGGTGGGTGGAAGAGGGACAAGAAAGGATGAGGAAGGAGGTAGTTTTGTTAGGGTTACTAGGGGAAGTGGGGGACGGAAGAGTAGGGGGGCTACTTCCCAGATGTGCCATCCCAACAGATTTGCCGCCTTAGGTAATGAAGTGGAGGAGGACACCTCGGAATTAGCGTGTATGGAGGGGGCTAGTCCCTTTAGCTCCAGGGGACTGCCATCTCTGATACAAGGGAGAGGAACGAAGGGTCAGGAATGCAAGGCAGGTGGTAGTGGTAGGGGACTCCATTATAAGGAAGATAGATAGGGTAATCTGCGCCAAGAGACCCTACATGCCGAACTTGTGTTGCCTGCCTGGTGCTAGGGTTTCGCATGTGGTGGACGTGTAGACAGATTATTGGGTGGGGCCGGGTGTGACCCGGCGGTCTTGGTTCACATTGGTGCCAATGACAAAGTTAGAGGTGAGGTGAGGTCTACACAGATTTCCGGAAGATAGGGCCAAGATAAAGCAAGGACCTCAGGTTTGTTTTCAGAAATACTTCGCAGCCACGTGCTAAGACAGGGAGACAGGCGGGAGCTTAGGAGCATTAATGAGTGGCTAAGAGAGTGGTGTAAGGAAGAAGGGTTGGGTTTATTGAGAACTGGGCAGACTTTGCTGTCGGCTACAGGCTCTTTAGTAGGGTGGGTTGCACCTCACTGATGGTGGTGCAGCTGTTTTAGGGGAGAAGATGGCTAGAGTTGGAGGAGATTTTAAACTAGGTTTGGGGGGGGGGAGGTATTAGCAGTCTCACTGGGATAGATTGTCCAGGAGGAAAGCAGGGTTGTAGATAGCAGTGGTGGGTAAAGGGGGGGGGGGCTAGCAAGAGGGAAGGGAGGAATGTGTATCAAAGTGTACGAATAAATTACAGGATCATAATCTAAAATGTATGTTTGCAAATGCGAGAAGCCTGGCTGACAAAATGGGTGAATTGGAAAGTATGGCATTGAATGAAAAGTATATGTAATAGTTATAGCAGAAACGTGGTTGAACAGTTCTCAAGACTGGGCTGTAAATATAGAAGGATATGCCTTGTTTAGGCAGGACAGAAAAAAAAGGAAAGGGGAAGAGTATGGTGTTATGTTAAAAAAGAATTGAAGCCAAATTTAAAAGAAGAGATAACTGGTGATATGGATGATAAATGGAGGCAATATGGGTGGATTAGGCAACAGGAAAGGGGGTAATGTCATTGTTGGTGTCTGCTATAAGCCCGCAAATGCTAGCAGAGAGAGGGTGAGTCAACTTCATATGCAGTTGGCAAGGGCTGCAAGTTTGGGGAGTGTGCTCATTATGGGGGATTTCAATTACCTGACATTGATTGGTGTGGTGGAACTGCCATCACAGAAAAGGCGATGAGTTCCTAATTTGCTGCAGGATAATTTTCTCTCACAGGTGGTTGAGGTTCCTACTAGAAAAGGAGCTCTGTTGGATCTGGTATATCTAACATTGTGGAGCGCATTATAGATATAAGGTAAATGGAGGCTTAGGGAATAGTGACCATGAAATAATGGCATTTGGACTTTGTTATCGAAAAGGAAAAGTGCGCTGGGTTAACAAAGACATTTAATTTCAGGAAAGCAAATTTTCCGGGTTAAAAGCAGCTCTTCAGAATGTCAACTGGGATATGTATTATCAGGTAAAGGTACTGAACAGAAGTGGACTGTGTTCAAGGGGATTTTAAGCCAGTTCACATCTAAATTTAACCCTTGGGAAATAAATGTAAAAAAAATAATCCGCGCCCATGTGGCTGAATTCTGATGTAAAGAGGCAAATGGTAAGGAAAAAAGGCATTTAAAACCTTTAAGAGAGGGAATGGAAAGGGCCTTTAGGGAGTATAAAAACTGTAACAAGGAGTGTAGAAAGCAATCAAACTAGCTAAAATTAATAATGAAGTTAGGATAGCTGAAGAAAGCATCACTAAGCCTAAACATTTTTTAAGTATATTAATATAAGAAGATGAGGACTGAGAATGTGGCACCATTAATTAATGGGGATAGTTAGTTACGGAGGATGGCGTAAAGCAAATGTCTTGAATAATTTTTTTCCTCTGATACCTATAGAAATCCAAGTACAGATATCATAGAGTATAGTAGCATAAAGGTATACAAGATTCAAGTTCACTTTGGTTAACCGAGGATATGGTACAGAAAGAACTAAATAAGGTTAATATTAATAAATCTCCTGGACCGGATAAATACATCCTCGGGTACTTAAGGAGCTAAGTTCAGTTTTACTCTAGGCCATTGCTTCTTATTTTGCTGATTCCCTCATGTCCGGTGTGTGTCTCTGGATTGGAAAAAGGCTGATGTTATTCCAATATTCAAAAAGGGTAGTCGTTCACAGCCGTAATTACAGGCCTGTAAGTTTAACTTCAGTGGTGGGGAAGATCCGAAGTTTATAAGGGAACATGTTCTAGAGTATGTTTCAAGGACTGACATTATAAGTAGTAACCAGCATGGATTTAGAGGAATAGATCTTATCAAACTAACTTGCTTGGCTTTTATGAGGAAGTAAGTAGAAATTTAGACTCTGGTATAGCAGTAGATGTAGTTTACTGGATTTTGCAAAGGCTTTTGATACAGTCCCCCATAGGCGACTAGAATAAGCTAAGGTCTTGGTCTGGGGAGTCACATTTGTACATGGATAAAATTGGTTAAGGAATGGATGCAGAGATAGTTGTTAATGGGGCTTCATCATTATGGACTAAATGGCTAAGTGGGGTGCCCAGGGTTCTGTGTTGGGGCCGCTTCTATTTAATCTATTTATAATGATTTGGAATGGGTATTGTCAGCAAGGTTTCTGTGTTGCTGACGACACAAACACTTTGTCGACAATTAAACTTTAGATGATGCAATCGTTGCAAGGAGATCTAGATAGATTATCACATTGGGCTGCTAAGTGGCAGATGAAATTCAATGTTGATAAATGTAGGTGATGCATTTTGGACTTAAACATACTGTGCTACTTATACTATAATGGCTCTTGTGTTAAGTGAACCCTGTTGGAAAGGGATCTTGGAGTTTTGGTGGATAACAAACTTAAAGGTAGCAAGCAGTGCCAGGCGGCAACACAGCCAAGCCATGGTATTGTCTTGTATAAAGCGAGGTATGGATTCAAGGAGGAAAATGTAATTCTCCCTCTTACAAAGCATTGGTAAGGCCTCATTTGGAATATGCAGTGCAATTTTGGAATCCTGTGTACAAAAAGGACATCTTTGAAATGGAAAGGGTTCAGAAAGGGCAACTAAATTAATAAGGGGATTGGGGGAGCTTGAATATGAGAGAACTAGAAAATCATAATTATTAGCTGGAGAAAAGGCGCTTGCGTGGGGATATGATTACTGTGTATAAATACATTAACGGGCCATACAATAAACTATCGGGGGCTTGTTCACCAATAGAACTGTCAAAGGACACGAGGACATCCCTTAAGACTTGAAGAAAAAAGGTTTAGGCTCCAAGCTCGGAAAGGGTTTTTTCACTGTAAGAACGGTAAAGCTGGAACTGTCTTCCAGTGGACGTTGTTATGCAGTTCATTGGTCATTTTCAAAAAAAAAGCTGGATGAGTTTCTGCAAACAAGGAATGTTACACGTTACTGGTATTGATACATAAAGTAGAGTTGATCCAGGAAATTTCCGATTGCCACTTGGAGTCTGGAAGGAATTTTTCCCCTTCATAAATTTGGTGGGGGGGTTTTGCCTTCCTCTGGATCAACAGTTAGGCAGGAAATGGATATTGCTAGATGGGTTGGACTGGATGGACGTATGTCTTTATTCAACCTCAAATACTATACTATACTATACTATGACTATCTCTTCTGAATTTAAAAGTACAGTTACTGGCAAAATTTATCCTATCAAAAGTTACATTAATTGCCAAACGGAATTTGTGATCTATCTGGCAACATGTAACTGTATAAAACAATATGTGGGTCTAACCACAAAAAAATTAAAGGAAAGGACTTTGGAGTATCTTTCAAGTATTAGGGCACAAAATTCATGTTCGGCCCTTAGTAAGCATATAACAACATTATTTTAAATTCCAAGGTATAGAGTCTATAGAGACACTTGGGTGGTAGTCGTAAGGACATTTTATATCGTAATGAAGCCCAATGGATTTTTAATTTAGAGACAGGGGTTCCATTAGGGCTCAATTATGACTGGGAGGTCTCTTGTTTTCTATAAGCCAGTTTCTAGTGATTATATATATTAAGGTATGTATATTATATATCTTTACATGTTTGAGATACTGTTTATATGTCATAGATAATACATGATATTAATTCCCAGATTCGATTTTATATCATAATATATTTAGGCCATTTATGTTTACAGTCTGTGTAATATATATATATATATATATATATATATATATATATATATATATATTTAGCCCCAAAGGTACATTAACTGATTTAGAAGTATACGCCAGATAGAATTAACATATGTAACATATGGGTATATTTATTGAAAATAATTTCCATTTCAATATAATCATTTCTCTTATTGTATATTTTGTACAGAGACGTTTTTAATGTGTTGTGTATATATATATATATGCTTAGGACTGTATACCTGTTATAGAGAAGTTTATAATGAATAGTGCTGCTGGCCAGGTTAGGGTTAATAGTGTTCATCCCAATTAAGCATGTTAATTTGTAATTAAGTATGCTAACTGTATTGTAGACTATTTAAGATACAGGTGTACAGTTGCCAATTTCTTCTGATGAAGTGCCCTTAAAGGCGCACGAAACGCATCAGGCAATTGGTGGTCTGATTATTTTTGTAAATGGACTAGACATCTAAGTTACATATGGTTTTAATATTTATTAATAAATGCTAAGTTTTATCTGCTATTGACTGTTCAGCTCCTGATTGAAGTCACTTGAGGCGGCCTGCTCCAAACAAGTTCTACACCCCTTTGTAAGTTTTTCCTTAGAAGCATCTGCTAGGTTCTGAAGTGAAAGGGGAGGAACTTGTATAGGAACTCCTTGAGGGCTTTCCATTTGTGTGTCGAACTTAAATTGTAAATTGATGGGGGCGTTATAGGATTTTCAATAAAACAGAAAAATCCATTCTAACTGTCAGGGTGATTAATACTAACAGGGAGATTCAATAAAAGTTCTTATTGTTTAAAATGGTGCTAATTTTGCCCCAACCAATCAGATCTTATTTAACATTTGAAAGCTAACATCTGATTGGTTGGGACAAAATTAGCACCATTTTAAAAGATAAGAACTTTTAGTATAGTATAGTATAGTATTTTAGGTTGGAAATAAAGACATACGTCCATCCAGTTCCAACCACTAGCAATATCCTCATTTCCTGCCAACTGTTGATCCAGAGGAAGGCAAAAAAAAAACCACCAAATTTTTGAAGGGGGAAAAATTCCTTCCTGACTCCAAGTGGTAATCGGAATTTCCCTGGATCAAATCTACTTTATGTATCAATACCAGTAACTTGCAACATTCCTTGTTTGCAGAAAATCATCAGCTTTTTTTTGAAACTGGCCAAGAACTGCCATAACAATGTCCACTGGAAGTTCCATAGCTTTACCGTTCTCACAGAGTAAAAACCCTTTCCGAGTTGAAGCCTAAACCTTTTTTCTTCAAGTCTTAAGGGATGTTCTTGGTCCTTTGACGTGTTCTATTGGTGACAATGCCAAGAGTTTATTGATGGCCCGTTAATGTATTTATACACAGTAATCATATCCCCACGGAAGCACCTTTTCTCCAGCGTACATAATTGTAATATTCCAGTCTTTCCTTCAATTAAGCTCCCCAATCCCCTTATTAATTTAGTTGCCCTTCTCTGAACCCTTTCCATTTCAAAGATGTCCTTTTTGTACACAGGATCCAAAATTGCACTGCATATTTCAAAGAGGCCTTACCAATGCTTTGTAAAGAGGGAGAATTACATTTTCCTCCCTTGAATCCATACCTCTCTTTATACAAGACAATACCATGCTGGTCTGGCTGTTGTCACCTGGCACTGTTTGCTACCTTTAAGTTTGTTATCCACAAAACTCCAGAATCCCTTTCCAACAGGGATTCACTTAACACAGAGCCATTATAATATCGTAGCACAGGTTTTTAAGTCCAAATGCATCACCTTACATTACAACATTGAATTTTATCTGCCACTTAGCAGCCCAATGTGACAATCTATCTAGATCCCTTGCAACGATGCACATCCTCTAAGTTTTAATGGTCGACAAAGTTTTGTCTCACAGAAACCTTTCTGACAACACCCACTTCCAAATCATTAATAAATAGATTAAATAGAAGCGGCCCCACAACAGAACTCTGTGGCACCCCACTTAGCACTTTGTCCATAATGATGAAGCCCCATTAAAACTACTCTCTGCATCCTATTCATTAACCAATTTTTTATCCATGTACAAATGTGACTCCCCAGACCTTAGCTTATACATTAGTCGCCTATGGGGGACTGTATCAAAAGCCTTTGCAAAATCCAAGTAAACTACATCTACTGCTATGCCAGAGTCTTACTTCCTCATAAAAGCCAAGCAAGTTAGTTTGACAAGATCAATCCTCCTAAATCCATGCTGGTTACTACTTATAATGTCAGTCCTGTGAACACACTCTAGAACATGTTCCCTTATAAACTTTCCAGGATTTCCCCACCATGAAGTTAACCTACAGGCCTGTAATTACCCGGCTGTGAACGACTACCCTTTTTGAATATTGGAATAACATCAGCCTTTTTCCAATCCAGAGGCACACCACCGGACATGAGGGAATCAGTAAAATAAGAAACAAAGGCCTAGATAAAACTGAACTTAGCTCCTATAGTACCGAGGATGTATTTTATCCGGTCCAGGAGATTTATTAATATTAACCTTCTTTAATTCTTTCTGTACCCTATCCTCGGTTAACCAAAGTGCACTTAAAACTTTTATACCATTATTGCTACTATACTCTATGATATCGTACTTGGATCTTCTATAGTGTATATAGAGGGGGAAAAAAGATTCAGAACATTGAATTTTATCTGCCACTTAGCAGCCCAATGTGACAATCTATCTTTTGAGTTGAATATCAGGATATTTTAGATACAAGCAGGGTTATTCAATAAAAGTTCTTATCGTTTTAAATGGTGCTAATTTTGCCCCAACCAATCAGATCTTATTTAACATTTGAAAACTAACATCTGATTGGTTGGGGCAAAATTAGCACCATTTTAAACAATAAGAACTTTTATTGAATCTCCCTGAAGATGCCTTTCTGTCTGAAAAATTGGATTAAGGGTTTTAATACTCTGGTAAATGTGTACGGTGCGGTTGACAGGCCAAACAGGCATTATTTAGGTCTATCTTGAGCATGTAGTATTCCTTGTGAAGCAGATACTGCAAGTCTGAAAGGTTCTCTAGTCTGAACCTTTTGGGCTTTATGAACTGATTTAGGCCTCTACTTTTAAGACTGGGCGTAGTGAGATGCCTTGTTTCCATATTGGAAAAAAGGGGCATATTCAGCCTCTCTTTGACACCTGAGAGCTTTCTATTTCATCCTGGACGAGGGCCTGATTGAGTACACATACAGTCTGTGCTGGAGTAGTTGGTGCTTTGAACTGAAAGAAGAATATTGTCAAGGCATGCGACAGGACTTTTTATGACTGTGAGCACCCATTGATCTAAACAGATCCTATCCAAAGCTGGGTATAATTGTGCTGTGGGAATGCACTGAGAAGGTGAAAGGGTACCTACCTGTGAATGGTTGTCTAGCTGAGGCTGAATTAAACAATGCTGAATATGATGAGGCAAACGCCTCTCTCCCTTTAGAGTGTTTGCTCAAACAAGCCTGAGGGAGACATTGCAGAAACACTGGGAATGTGTAGTGACTAAAACATACTGCAATGTTTCAACTTCATAGCAGCTTTACAGCCTTTGTGTGTTACTATCTGTATGTGGAGTTAGACCCTGAAGCAGAGTCTGAGGGGAGCCTGTGAGAGAGACATTTTGTTTTTCTATTAAATGCAGGTTCATCATTTGAGTAGGAGGTAAATGTGTCCCTTATTACCATTTTCCTGAGTAATGTGGGGGTGGCAAAGCAGTTCCCTGGGGAGAATACCCCAAAACCAGTAGCCACGATGCTCATAGAGTCCTTCTCCATCGTGCCACTGAATAAAGTTACAGCCGTGATCTTGCGAGATGTCAGACCTTACGAGACTTTGCGGCACTTCCTGAAACTGGGTCTTAAAGACCACAGTTTCACTTTAAAGCAGCGATTCGGGAGGCAGCCATTTTAGCCAACCAGCTGCTGCTACAGGGCTTCCTCCCATGGGACAAAGCAAATACTTCTATATCCCATTAAATAACATAACATGGACTACCCCTTACTCAGTCCCTTATACTCATTGCTAAACTCTTGGGTGACTTCAGATTTTTTGTAGAACCAAAAACTACAAAGAACTATTTCTTTATTTGCTTATGCATTTATTTATTTATTTATTTATTTTGTTACTGCTTTTATTTGTTTGTTTTTATTTTTCCTGTACAAACTGACCTAGGGGTGAGTCAGCCCAGCTGTCAGACCGCTGAAAAGACAACAAGACCGCTGTTTTCTGAAAAGAATTGTTAGATTATAGACAGCTAGAAAGCTTAGGAAGAGGGGGACCAAAAGGAGCAAAAAGCCCTCCACTGAGCATAAAAGGCATCTAACAGTCTCATGCTATATGAATAGCATTGCCCAAAATCTAAGAAACAAGATGTAATTTCTTACTCCCAGGTTGCCCAGAGGAAGGGGCAGAGATATGCAAAATACTCTTTTATGTCTCTTAGCTTATGCATGTGTCCAGAACCGCTGGCTTAATAACATGTAATATAGCCTAATATATAGAGCCAATCATCTGACCAGCAGACATGTTTTGATCTTGTTAGATCTCACCAGTGCAAGATACAGATTCATGGCTCTATGGGGTAGGACTTGGATGTACAGTAGAAAAGGCAGCTACAAAGCTCAGGGAGAGGGGACCAAAAGGAGCAAAAAGCCCTCCACTGAGCATAAAAATGGAGAAACACCTTCTTATAACAGATGGCATCTTGCAGTCTCATGCTATATGAATAGCATGGCCCACAAAATCTAAAAAACAAGAAGTCATTTCTTACTCCCAGGTTCCCCAGAGTAAAGGGCGGAGATATGCAAAATACTCCTTTATGTCCCTTAGCTTATGCATGTGTCCAGAACCGCTGGCTTAATAACATGCAATATAGCCTAATATATAGAGCAAATCATCTGACCTGTAGACATGCTTCAATGCCTTCTGTTATAAGAAGGTATTCCTCCATTAGATTATAGGGACATACTAATACGTGTATTTCACAAAAACTATAAGGAGATAAAAGAAACAATACACAGCTAATTTAAATACAGCACAGAATTAACCAGTAAAATGAGACTGAGAACATCTCTTTATGACCAGTGTGTTCCATGTTCTGCTTTCTGTCAATGCTGTAGCATATAGGGAAAAAATATTTGGTGCCATGGGAATTGCCTATGTCCTTATTTGTCTTTTAAAACATATTGGCTCAAGTCACTAGGGAGTGGTAAATCAATTGACCTTCCTTTGTACAGATATATTAATTCCCTTAATAAGCGCAGAGCAATAGATGACAGAAGGGCATAGGTGTTTAATAGTCAACGCTTATGTTTCACCTTAAAGATTACCAATGAAATTATCATTAGGGCATTAGATTTAAGGAAATGATACATTTTTATTTCCACCACAGGCATTTGTAATCAGAACTAATCAGAGTAATGTACAGGCATTGCTTAATCAACAGAAAAGAATCTGTTTTAGACACTTGAGGTACAGGGAACATGGGTCCACTTAAGCATCACAAGATCACATGAATATCTCACAAGTGTGTCTGACCTTACAATCAGAGATGCAATTTATAGGAATAGTTCAAAGAAAAACATTATCACTGGAAGAATTGGATTGATTTCCTGTATGTGGGAAATTAAACACATTAAAATATCTTATTAATTAAGGAAAAAGAAAGAAGGACATTTAAAAAGACGATGAAACAATCAATGTATCTGTGGTATTCAGTTTGATCAACTGGACTTGAAGTTTATTTCTTGAAGACTTTTCGCTAGTCATCCGAGTGACTTTCTCAATTCAGCATTGTACATAGCAGACAATTGGTGTTGAACCCCCCACTTCTATTTAGGCTTCTATTCTTTCTTTTGACATAAATAAACTCTTGACAGCTCTTTTAAACTAGCCTTGTTCTTTATCCAATATGTTTTCAACTGTATTACATTACACAGGCACATAACTTAAAGGGTCACTATACTCACTCAATCAACTTACCATTATCTGAAACTACAATTTGATAGAAGTACAATGGTGGTACTTACATATTTACCTGTGCTTGCTTTGTCATTAAATTATTAATATTATTAATGTTTAGTGAGTGCTCCTAACTGCCCCTCCCCCCTTGCTCACTGCCTTCTTTTAGTATCTGCAACAAGTTCTGCACAGTCTCACCAAGACCCTGCTCTGTTTACACATCTCCCTATCCCCCCTTCTTTATTTTCTCTGCTGATTTTCTTAATTGTTCCAGAAAGTGTGCTGTCAGGCAGCCAAATATCCTAGTAAGAGGTCCAGGGATGGGGAACATATTATAATTACTGCTTCTGAAGTGACAGGTCTTTCCTTGTAAATGCTGTGATTTCAAATGATGATTTCTTAGGATTTAAATTCTGAAAAATATTTTGGAATAGTGGGATCTTGATGTCCAAAATTTATTAGAGTAAAGATACACTTTAAGGGCTTTCATGATATGTTTAATTTTCCTAACCACTGTACTAGTAAGAAAATAACTGTTTCAAGAAAACATCCTTGACAGTAACACATGTGTGTTCCCTACAGGACTTGTGCCTGAATACCACCTATTTTAAATATAAGGATATGTTCTGCAAGCATAAACATGGATTTGCTACAGGATTTCCAGTTTTACTGGCAAACTTTTACATGGAGGAAGTGGAAACAAAGGCTCTTACGTGGATGACACCTGGGTTAAAATCCACTGGAAATAAGTACAAACCTTCACATAGCACGATAACGCATCAGATGTACACTGGTTTCCTTAGACTACTTGGTAGAAGTCTGGGAAAATAGGTAACTAAAAGTAGACGTTTACAGAAAATCAGTCTACACAGACCACAGATGTTTGACTCCCACCACACTTTAGATCATAAGCTGGGTTTCATCAGAACCTTATAACACCAAGCAGAGGACATCTCCACTAACACAGGAAGGTGATTTAACATCTCAGAGAGTCTTCACCCTGTTTGTTGCCAGGAAATTAGCACTTAGACAATCACGGTTGCTCCCAGAACTTGGGACACAAGCAATCTGCACTTAGGCTAATAAAGCCTGATGCAACAGGAAAATACACAGATACAGTGGACAAGCTAATAGGAGGAGAAAGAACAGAGGAGACCAGAGTCGGAAATATGGAGACCAGAGAAAAGGAAGAGTGAAGGTTGACAGCAGTAAGCAATCGAGTGGTAGAAGGTCAGACAGAGCGTAATCAAAACTAGGCAAGTTAAGAACCTGAGTTCAATCAGAGCGGTCGCACCTCCAGCAGAGTAGCAAGCAAAATGCTATAATGGGAAAGGAAGGAGAGGATCAGAGGATAATATAAACAGATGAATAACCAATGAGAACAGAGTAAAGGAGAGCCAATAGAAAACAGAAAAGTAAAAAGAGACAGAAGAGGCCAATTCAAACTAAAGTAGTAAAAACACAACACACACAGCTAACAAGTCGTACCCACTCACACAGAATCCAGCTCAGACAGAGAAACAGACAACACAAGCTACTGGAGATGTCTTTGAACACGTGCATAGCTGCGTGCACGAACCGGTAAGGAACGCAGGTTTCTAACAGGGCCTTTGTCAAAAGTAGAAAGAAAGAAAACACACCAATACCACCAGTGAATGTAAGAAGCAATACAGAACATGGTCATCCCAAATGCAGTGGGGTGTCAGAGAAAATAAAAAGAGTATTCAAGAGACTCCATATCCATATCTGCTTTAAACCCAGCAACACACTGAGGTAGTTACCAAAAAAAGACCAAATACCAAGTGTAACATCATATACGCAGTGCAGAGAATGTGGGTTTGTAAGACTAAACAGCAGCTGCACCAACATATGGCTCTGCACTACGTACTCAGCCTAGTACCTGTACCTTAAGCAAAAAGGACAAATGCTTGAAGATTGCAATGTCAACATCTTCGACAAAGAAAAAGATAAAATATCTGTTTTCATGTCAAAATAAAGAAACTAAACCTAACTATAGGTGTGGGTTTGGCATCAATTGTCTACCATTCACAATGCTGTTTAGATGCAAGAGGTTTAATAACACCTCTTAACTTCAATGCAATGAACACCTTGCATTTAGGAGATCCCTGCTGTTATGTGCAGATTAAGACACATTCCAGGGTATTTATTGGCAACAGATTCTTTTACAAGTCATTCTGAATTGAGAAAACCAGCCTGATGACTGTGGGGTAGTGTGCCGAATAGGCAACACTACCCCTGAAACAAGGCTAAGTACCTTCCCGGCGGCAGCTCTCGTTCTCGCGTGCCTGTTCCCAGTAAGGCATTGCTGCGGGAACGGGCGCGTGCGTATGACGTCATGCGCCGGCGACGGGCGTGCCAGTATCTAGAAGCGTGCGCGCGATCGCCAGGCGCCATTTTAAGTTTCTGCAGGCTGACATAGCGTGCTTTTAGCGTGCACCAGACCAGTAGGCCGCCTAGGAGATCCCACCCCCCATCAAGATTTAACCCCGATCTCCCACACCTAGGCACAGAGGGGCGGCTGCCCCTAAGGCACAGCGCCCACAGACAAAAAAGCGGGCCACAGGCCAGAAACAGACATCAACAGCAGCCAGCTCAGGGAGACAGGTCACAGGGAACCAGGCAGCAAGAAGCCTGGCAGCAGCGAGCACTAGCCAACCAGGGAGGATAGCAATTAGGGCATGTGGCCACGAGGCCCCGGCGCAAGCCAGGGGGGAGAGGAGGGAAGTAGAGCCAGGACCTTCAAGGTTATTCTCCTCACTGGACGAATTTGTAGCAGCAGCCGAAATGAGTGCCAATATGGACCGAGCGGAACAACACGGCTCAGCCGAAGAGGGCAAGCTGGACTTTGTTGACGCTCAGTCTACAGTAAGATGCACCCCATCAATGATAAGGGAAATAGAAGTAATTAGGGGTGATATCATGGAAGAGCAGCATGGAGCAAGGAGGGGTGAACGGGGGAGAATGTTTAGGAGAAATAGGAGAAGCCCATCCTCAGAGTCATCAAGAGGAACGGCGAGTCATGGCAGAAGGTGAGGTAGGCAAGGGGTAAGCCGCGACAGGCGAGTAGCCGAAAGTCGGAATAGGAGCGAAGGAGAGTGCTCCTGCCACCCCTCCAGGGCGCCAGGAAGGGGCGCGCCTGTGCGAAGGCGATACACCAGCTCGGATATTTCTGTGTCGCCACTGCCTAAGAGGTCTCACCACAGGGTCTCCTCAAGGCACGGTCACACGTCGGCAAGCAGGGACGGTGGGAGTAGGAGCCAACCACCCCACGAGCCAACTTGGATGTCAAGCCAACAACAGGCAGCGGCCCCATCGGCATCATGGGGGCCATCGAGCGACCCTGCAAACCGTGAGTTGTCTTGTGCCGGGGGTTGGGGGGGAGCTCTGGGGGGACCTCAGAATGAAGGGGAATGGCTGGCTATGATAAGGGCAATGATGGCAAAAGCCGGGGTACCCGCACCAAGGGCGGACACCCCTAGTTTAACTCCAGGGGGGGCAACCCCACCCCCGCCTGTGCACCCGGTAACGGATGCAGAGGTATTCAGGGAGGCCTTTTTCTGTGGGTTAGCACCATTAGGCTCCCACTTATCAGAGGAACAAAAAGACAAAATACATAAAGGGGAGTATGTAGACATATGGTCACTAATATCCGTCAATAGCTTATTGGTGGACAAAGAGAGGAGATTTGAAAAAGGCAAAGAAAAAGAACCAAAAGTGGCAAAAACTTTTAGCAATTGGTTACAGGCGTTCTGTGTATTGGCCAGCCTGATAGGTAAGAAACACCCAGAAAAGTGTGCTGATCTATTCATGTATCTGGATCAAATATTTGGGGCGTACAAGATACACGGAGGATCAGCCTGGTGGGGATATGATGAGGAATTCCGTCAAAGGCTGGCCCTGCACCCCAGAGTGGGATGGAATTCCAAAGCCACAGATTCCTGGTTAAGGCTCATGATGGCACCAAAGTCGGCCTATCCAGCGGCTCCAGGCGCCTCTGGATTCTATCCGACCCAGGGAATGAGCACGGCCATGGGAAGGAAACCAGGCCCGTGCTGGCTTTTTAACGAAGGCCAATGTCACTTCGGCAGTGCCTGTAGATTCAGGCACGAATGTGCCACATGCGGAGGCCCAGGGCATTCGGCTAGCCGGTGTTTTCGATGCCAACGGCCTCAATTTAAACAATCCACCGCCGGTGTCCAAGAGAACTCCGGTGAGCATGGCCGAGATGGGCGCATGGCTAGACGTCTACCCCAGGAAGGAAGAAGCAGACCTACTTAGGTCTGGTTTCTCCACTGGATTTATAATACCCTTTGTTTATTCCCCGGTTCCACAGTTTTCAAAAAATGTAAAGTCCGTTTCAGAGCTACCGTTGATTGCAAAGAAAAAGATAGTTAAGGAGGTGAGCCTGGGGCGTATGGCCGGACCATTTTCGGAGCTGCCAATTCCAAATTTGAGGATCTCTCCACTAGGTGTGATCCCAAAGAAGGAGCCCGGAAAATTCAGGTTAATACACCACCTGTCTTATCCCAAAGGGGCGAGTGTTAACGACGGGATATCGAAAGATATAACATCAGTCTCATATGTATCCTAGTCTAGTCAGGGAGGCAGGGCAGGGAGCATTGCTAGCAAAATCGGACATCGAATCAGCTTTCAGGCTACTACCGGTACACCATAGCTGCTTCCACCTGCTAGGCTGTCAGCTGGAAAGTCATTATTACTATGATATGTGCTTACCAATGGGATGTT
Organism: Hymenochirus boettgeri; assembly: GCA_019447015.1. Taxonomy (NCBI): domain Eukaryota; kingdom Metazoa; phylum Chordata; class Amphibia; order Anura; family Pipidae; genus Hymenochirus; species Hymenochirus boettgeri. The sequence goes on along the minus strand of CM033475.1, from coordinate 89,423,695 downwards.
CCATATCCTATGCATACTTCGAGCTATTCAGCTCCTTCCTGGAATGGATGGTTCGATACGAAACAGGATCCAGGGCGATAATACATTACCTAGATGATTTTCTCTTCGTGGGCCCTAGTGGTTCCTCCCATTGTGAGTACTTGATCTCTACCTTTAGCTTTCTCATGAAAAAAATAGGTGTCCCATTGTCGGCAGAAAAAACAACAGGCCCTGTAAGAGTGTTGTCCATCTTAGGCATTGAAATAGACACCATGAATATGGTGTTCCGACTTCCATCCACGAAAGTGGAGGAAATTCGGAAGCTGATCGAATATTTCATAGAAGCTAGGAAGGTAACACTAAAACAGGTTCAATCCTTATTGGGGTCGTTGCATGCAGAATAATGCCAATGGGCAGGATCTTCAGTCGCAGACTAGCTTGGGCGACATGGGGATTATCAAGCCCCTCACACCACGTCAGACTGAACAGGGCACAAAAATCAGATTTAAACGTGTGGAAGACATTTCTAAATACATACAATGGCCACACCTGTTGGATTGAGAAAGAAGTGACCAATAGGGACTTAGAGCTGTATAGGGGCGCAGCGGGGACGCTAGCGGGTTTGGAGCAATTTTGGGAAGAAATGGAGCGCAGGTACATGGCCAGATAGTTGGATGATAAAAGGATGGTGCAAAAACTTAACCTTGCTAGAATTGTTCCCCATAGTAGTAGCAGTGGAAATATGGGGCGAGGAGATGAGGAATAAGAGGATAAGCTTTTGGTGCGAAAATATGAGCGTAGTACAGGCCATCAATAACTTCTCCACTTCTTCTCCCAATGTCCTGGCCCTACTTCGTCACCTAGTATTAAGATGCCTTGAGTTGAACATCTGGTTCAAAGCAAGGCATATCCCAGGCATCCAAAACAAAATAGCTGACGCCTTATCCCGATTTAATTGGCAGGTGTTCCAGCAGTTAGCTCCGCAGGCAGAGGAGAATGGAGTCCAGGAGATCTACCTTGCCTGATCAAGAACTCGGTGGCTCAATCGACATGGACTAACCACGGTAAGGAAAACAATGGAGGGATGACCAAACCCGCCTAGAATGCATATTAACATACCTTTCTCTGCTCCGTAGTAGAGGATGTTCAGCAGCGGTGGCTCAGCGTAGAATGGCAGGTGTTTCCTTTTTCTTTAAACTTTGGGGATGGAAAGATTCTACAAAAGAATTCGCTATTTCATCCATCCTTTTTCATTGGAAAAAGGAGCACAGGTCAAGGGATTCCAGGAGACCGATCTCTTTTGCTCTGCTATCCCGTTTATGGCTAACTTTAGAACAGGTATGTAAAGACAGCTATGAATGTGCCTTGTTTAGATCCAGCTTCGTTATAGCATTCTTTGGAGCACTCCGTATCAGTGAGCTAATACCAATGAGCCGTTCGAAACCAGGAGGTCTTACCAAGGAAGATATATCAGTTAGCGACTCATTGGTACAGGTTCATGTTCAGAGATCGAAAACAGACGTATTTGGTTTAGGTGCATGCTTCTCTCTATTCCCTCTTGATTCTCAGTGCTGCACAGTAGCGAATCTCAAAAAATTTTTGCAAATAAGAAGTGAGGGTTCCCAATTTTTCATTCATGCGGACGGAACTCCGCTAACGAAATTTCAATTTGAGGCAGTCCTCAAGTCGGCCCTACAACGCTTGGGTCTGAACCCGAAGGAATTCGGTACCCATTCATTTAGAATAGGAGCAGCTACAGAAGCTAGTAGTCTGGGGTTTTCTAACACGCAAGTTAAACAAATAGGTAGATGGCGGTCAGACTGTGTTGCGCGTTATATTCGCCCAAACCTAGTTACTAATTGAATTTTCGTTATAGGGGCAGAAAGGCCCAGTGTATGGATAATGGGTCACTCGTTTATCTACTGGGCAAAAGAGCGAGCTGTGATTCGACCGGGTTGTTCCCATCTAGGATTTCAAGACATTGAGATGCACTGGAGAGGAATTTGGGGGCTAAGATGGCTCCGTGTACTATCAGAAGTCTTTGCTGTCAGTCAAAGAGAGAGGAGTCCAGTGGTACTGGTGATACATGCTGGGGGAAAGGACCTGTGTACGGTTGTTTTGGTAAATTTGATTATCATGATCAAGGCAGATCTATCACGGATGGTTGAGATGTTCTCGTCAGTGGTTATAGTATGGTCAGAAATCATACCTAGGGTATCTTGGTTGGGCGCCAGAAATCCATCAGCAATAGAGCGCAGCAGGCAGTTGCTAGATGCAAGGATATCTCGTTTTGTACGAGCAATGGGAGGTATAGCCATTCGGCACCGTCAGCTCGAAGGTGATGACAAATCGTTACTTAGAGAAGATGGTATCCGCCTGAACGATATAGGGTTGGATATTTTCCTATTGGGCCTGCAGGAAGGGGTAGAAAGGGCAATTCAATTGTTGGGTGGCGGCCGGGGCCGAGTATAGGATTATACTCGACCCCTAGTGGCGGTGGGGTCCTTGCAGACGGACATGGTGGCGGTTTACATGCCCTCCCTAACAGGAGGTTGGCATACAAACAAGGAAGGAATTGATTGGTGTCAGCTGGTTTATGGGGTTGCCATAGCAACCACGGTTATACAAGTTTGCAAGGACCAATGGGATTAAGGAATATGCAAATATATGCATATTATGTAAATATTAAATAAAAAAGCTGTGGCCGTTTATTCACCCAACACTGGAGTCTGTCTCTTTATTAAACGGTATGGTAATGGTCTGCTGAGGGGGTGATAGGTCAAAACAATTGTCTCCAGTTTATGTCAACAGTGTGAGGGTAGCATCTTGTGCAATCAGTCTCGAGAAACACATTCAAGAACTAAACATCCAGTTGATCTAACTGAATACAACAGATATAATATGACCTGGATGAATGACCTTCAAAAGCATACAAACAACCAATGGAATTTATAGGGAAACTTCACCTTAAAAGGTATTAGGCTAAACTATTTGTCCTATGGCTCATGATTTAGACCTAATCTAAAGCAACTTTTATGTTAATCACTTTCTTTACCCTCTAAAATTCTCTGCTTTTGCAACATTGCAACAACATTGCAACAACTGCCCAACATTACGAAAACATTGGCAGGTAAAACAATCACTGCATACAATGTTGCAATTGGTTTAACGTTCATGATTGATGATCAAATGTAGAATCAGCAAAGTTAGATCAGTGTATGGGCAGAATTCCTTTGAACAGGTGGGATATATCAAATAAATGAGGTTTTTGGTAAAAAGAAGTAAAAGCTGTAGCTCTACAGCTTACTTACCATACAGGTGATGTCATTTGGGTTTTTTTATGAGCTAATATGTGTTTATATTCTAGGAAATGTTTTTCCTTACTTTATAAAGGCTCACCACACATGCAGTGATATTTTTGCACCAAAATGGGATTTTGAAAGACTAAAAGTAAAAGAGACACTCCACAACTGCTAAAATCTAATGGTTTCCTTGCGTTTGATAAAATTACATTTAAAAGGGTATTTAACTTTCCTGCAATACATTTTCAGGACAGACTAAGCACATACACGTATTAAGGGGCATATTTATAAACAATCGCTATTTTCGCCATTTTGCTATCACATGACATCACAGTGACAAATAGCGCTATTTTCGCCTTATTTATTAAAACCACTCATTTCTCTTTCGCCTTTGCAAGACAGTATCGCTGAGGCGATGTGTGGTGATAGTTTTCACCTTATTCATTGTGTTAAAGGGCATCTATAGTGAAAAAAACACATTGCCCCTTTGCAAAGTTAAATTCATGTACTCTGTGCTGCCTTAATCCTATCTCTGTCAGTGACTCTGTTTAACTATGGTGTCAGATCTGTGTGCAGCACTCCCCCTCTGCAACGAGCGTGCCTTCCTATTGGCCTCATCGCACAAGGAGAGGAGGGGGCGGAGCCTACCAGAGCAGCATTTCAGTAACGCTGTGCTTCAAGTTACGCGAACCCAGGGGTGAGGACCTAGCGGTTCAGGTCATCACCCTGGGTAAAAGGTACTGACCTAAGAAGAGGGAAGGTGAGTATAATTGTCCTTTAAATGCACAATCAGAAACTATTAGTTGTTTATGTTGCTTTAAATAAGGCCATTTAATAGAAATATGCACAAAAAACAACAATTTTAGTCATTAAAATGATTGATTATAAATAAGCCGAGTAGCTTACAGAAGATAAGGCAAAAACAGTTCATGTTCCTTCTGCTTTCATTACTTTTTAAAAACATATTTGCTATAGTTCTCCTTTAAAATAAATGTTGAGCTTGAGGAAGATACTTTTACTCTAATAGAATAAAACAAAGATGGTTATTTCATTGAAAAATAAAGAAAGAGCAAGCAGACAGTATTCCTTGATTGTTAGTTCAATAAAGATTGCAGCTACCAGTGCTTCTTGTACATGATTATTGTTTTTCAGTTTTCAACAATTTCGCTCTGATTACAAAATTGTTTTGGATAAAAAAAATCCTTGGCTAATGTGTAGTTGAGAATGCTAGAAGCTTCTTTTCAGTAAAGCATTTAACTAAACACAGTCACAATTATGTTTGTTATTTATTCTTCTAGAAAATGAGTTTAGCAATGCAGTGTTTTATCTACAATATTTTTCCATAGCAAAAGAGATTTATTTGTGTTTAACACTAATGACAAAAACTAGTTGATTGAATCTAGTCTTAGAGATGGCAAGACAAATTCATATAAATATCTGCATGATTATACTGTACTTTTATTATATTTGCGTAAGGTTAGCACTTTATATGAACAATTCAAGGAGCTGGTCGACTAAGACACTTTTGGGGGTAGGCAGCGGGGACCTGCAATATTTTAAAAGTAAATTACGCTAGGTGGAAGGGCAGATAGGGGGGGATCGGGAGGGGGGAGGGCCCCCTGCACATGTCACGCTACCTCCTGGAGGCAAGACAGGAGGCAGAAACATTTTTTCAGGAAGAGAGCTCCTACTGTTCAGTTTCATAGACTTTGGGCAGCCATTGCAGGAGAACCATAAGGAGCTGAGGAGAAAAGTAAGAATTTTTTTAAACTACACAGTAGGGCCAGTGGTGGGTTCGATTTTAGTTTTGGGGGTGGACATGCCCTTTAACTTACTGCTCACGTTCATACAATGTAATAATGGTCGCAAAGTGGTTACTACATCAAGGGAACTAGTTGCGATATGGAAATTTAATACATCTAAACTTTTTTTTCTTTCAGTCTTAAGGAATGTATTAAATGATATATTCTCTGAGCATATTGTAAACATATTGTAAGGAAAATGCAATAAAGATGTTATTGTAAAATCCAATGTATTATCAGGTTAGCATGGGTTTCAACACTCACATTGCGGGGCATACAGTATATGAAATCTTTAAATTTTCGCACCCGATGCTATAACTTATAAGTTCCGTGCTGCCTTGTACCTTGAACTGGACAATAACCTGGAGCACACGGGTACTCCTTACCTATGCACTAAATCTCACAATGTGATTAGTGCATCACGAAATCTCGTGACCGAAAATGATTGCCCTGTAAGTGTCAAACTTCTATTTTTCTTATTAAAGGGAAACTATAGTGCGTATAAAGTTTTTTTTTTTTTAAATTAAAACAAAAAGTACCTGAGGCAGGTAGGTAGGATTGGTGCTTTTTACCTCCCAATTGTATTTCCATGAGGAGCAGCAGGACAAAGAAAACTGCTTCTGCCAGTCTTCCTGTATGCTTCAGCACTATGTTTGATATAGAATAGCCTAGGGCCATAACCTGGCAGATGAAAACTGTATGTGCTGTAGATCCTCAACAAAACAATATTGGGAGGTGGAAATAATGAATCTTATCTCCTTGCCCCAGGTGCTTTTCATTTTTTAAAAGTTACTTTTTACAGTATAGTTGTCCTTTAAGGCCTTATTTAAAGGGCATGTCCACCCCCAAAACAAAAATTTGCCCCACTGCTGGCCCCACTGTGTAATGTAAAAAAATCCTTATCTTTCTCATCTCCTACTTATGGTCCTCCTGCAGTGCCTGCTGAAAATTCAGGAAACTCAAGAGTTGGAGCCTCTCTGTGTGTCATCCGGTATCTGCCCCTTTCCTGCCCTCCTGGAGGAGTCTGGCATGCGCAGGGGAGCTCTCCCTGCCTCCCACTACACCCCACTCCACCCTTCGGATCCCTCAGCTCTGCAGTACAAAAAAAAAGAAAGAAATTCTGTATTGTAGGGGAAACCGCCCAACCCTAAACACTATGGTTCAAACTTTAAAAAGTGCATGGAAATAGACTTCATTCATTCCCTCGGCTCTCTCAATAGCCAATCACAGACATGGCTGCCGGTCTGGCCCCTATTGCTACTCTATTTCCAGAAGTATAAGTAGAGGCAAAGGCTGCGGGAACAAAGGTGGGTAAGTCTGTTTGTGTGCACTTCTTTAAGTTAAATACCTAGATTTTAGGGTTGGAAGGGGGTCCCCTACACTACAGAATGTTTTATTTTTGGAGATACATAGTAATTTAGTAACATGGTAATTAAGGTTGAATAAAAACATACATCCATCAAGTCCAACCTATTCACCCTCTTTTTTTTTTTTTTTAACCCTCCTAACAGTTGATCCAGTGGAAGGCAAAATAAAAAAACAGCTAAAAAGGGGGGGAAAATTCCTTCATGACTCCAAACGGCAATCGCAAAGTGTCCCTGGATCAACCAGATCTATATGCATTAATACCAGTAATTCTCAATATTTTTTAGATTTAGAAACTTATCCAGGCCTTTTTTAAAGCTATTCAATGAACTTGCCATTACCACTTCTGCTGGAAGACAGTTCCACAGTAAAGAAACCTTTCCTAACCTGAAGATGAAACTTCCTTTCTTCCAACCTTAAAGGATGTCCACGAGTCCTCTGATATGACCTATTAGTAAACAATGCACCAGAGAGTTCATTGTATGGCCCATTAATATATTTGTATAAGGTTATCATGTCCCCACGCAATTGTTGCTTCTCCAATGTAAACAGCCCTAACTTGTCTAATCTGCCTGCATATTCAAGTCCCTCCATTCCCCTTATTAATTTAGTTGCACTTCTCTGAACTGCTTCAATTTTCAAGATGTCTCTTTTGTATATGGGATTCCAAAACTGCCCTGCATATTCCAAATGAGGCTTTACCAGTGCCTTGTAAAGAGGGAGAATAATATTTTTCTCTTGCTAGTTTTAGCCGTTGCTACCTGGAATTGTTTGCTATAGCTAAGTCTGTCTGGTAAATCTACCAGAACCCCCAAATCTTTTTCCATTACAGATGCACTTAACACGGAGTTATTTATGGTGTAGCTGGCACAGGGATTATTAAATTCTAAATGCATCACCTTACATTTATCAACATTGAATCTCATCTGCCATTCTACTGCCCATTTTGATAATCTATCTAGGTCTGCTTGCAGCACTTGCACATCATTTGAAGTTTCCAAAGCTCTGCATAGTTTAGTGTCATCAGCAAACACTGAGACCTTGGTCTCAATGCCCCCTTCTAAGTCATTTATAAACAGATTAAACAGAAGCGGCCCCAGTACAGAACCCTGAGGCACTCCACTTAGAACTTTAGCCCACATAGATGTAGCTCCATTAACCACCACTATCTGTTTGCGATCCAATAACCAGTTCTCTATCCATGAAACAATGTTTTTTCAAGGCAACAGTCCTCAGTTTATACATAGTCTCGCATGTGGCACAGTATCAAAAGCTTTCGCAAAATCCAAGTATACCACATCCACTGCTGTGTCTTAATCTAACTTCTTACTCACTTCTTCATAAAAAAACAATTAATTGTCTGGCATGATCTATTTCTCATAAATCCATGCTGACTACCTTTAATAGGCAGTGCATATGTTTTCCTAATCTAATTATGTGCAACAACCAATCAGATGTTGTCGGATGTTTTCCAACTGCAGCGGACCAGCAAATACATATCTGAATGGTTGCTGCAAATTAAAACCATAGGCAAATATTTGCAAATTTACCAATAATTCAGGGCAGCACGGTGGCTCAGTAGTTAGCACTGATGCCTTGCAGCGCTGAGGTCCTGAGTTCAATTACACCCTTGGACACATCTGCAAGGAGTTTGTATGTTCTCCCCGTGCTTGCGTGAGTTTCCTCTGTACACTCCGGTTTCCCCCACAATTATAAAGACATACTGATAGGTTGTATGTTTCATATATGTGCTTAGATTGTAAGCTCTTCGGTGCAGGGCCTGATGTGAATGTGTACATGTAATTGTAAAGTGCTATGGAAGATGTTAGCGCTATATAAATCCACAATAATAAAAATAATAAAAAATATTCATTTGTATGCCTATCATAGTTATAGTGTGATAAATGCCAGAGTGACTTTATAAGAGGGATATAAAACCAATGGGGGGGGGGGTTAGTTTAAGCTTCTGCTACAAATTTCACTTAACTTATTTTTTGAGCATACTTATCCTTTAAGTCAGTTTATCAGGGTTTAGCCATAGGTGTGCCTTCAGAGACCTAGAGGAGTGTCTGTGCTGTATATATTTTATATTTAGCAGTGTAGTATATTTTGTCACTGCATTGATAATAATGCAATTTGCTTACAATATACACTGTAAAATGCATAAAATATGGGATATTGCAACATTAAAAACAAAGGTGTGCCATTATAAAAATAGCATTTCTAAGTGAGCAGTCTGCAAAAGTTTGAAAACCACTCCACTATACCATATCAATTCTGAGATCCATGGTGTATGATACCTTCAGGTAAACCAAAGTAAATGTAGATGGTACAAAGTGACTTTGGCTTTGGCTATGTGAACTATATAAAAGGGCACGTCCACCCCCAAAACTTAAATTTAACCCCTTACTGGCCACATTAAGACGTTTAAAACAAGCCTTACCTTACATTTCTGCTCAAAATGGTTCCCCTGCTGTGCCCCTCCAAAGTCCAGGAAACTGCTGTGTAGAAGCAGTGTGTGACTCATGCTGTGCCGAGTCTGCCTCAACCTCGTCAAGGTTTGAGGCATGCTCAGTGCAGCCCTCCCCCCCCCTCCCTCTTCCTCCCATTTTTCTCTCCCTCCCACTAATGTTAAAACCTTTGGGTATGCGGTAGGGCATGCTCCCCCAGCCCCAACCACATTAATATTAATGCAAAAAAGTCCCCCAATCTTTACTTACCTTCCCTCTCTCCTCCGCTGTTCAGAACTCCCGGCAGCCGCGACCGTGATTGTCTGCCTCTCAGCCAATCACGGACGCGGTTGCCGGTCCCGCCCCCTGCTTGCAATTTCATGCAAGCAGAGGGCCGGGACAGTGTGGCGGAGGAAAGAGGGAAGGTAAGTAAGGATTGAGGGACTTTCTAACAATAATATTAATGCGGTTGGGGCTGGGGGAGCATGCCCTACTGCTATCAAAAGTTTTTCAAAAGGGATGGACATGCTCTTTAAGAAGTTAGTTGCCACATGCTCAGACCAGCTAGTTTGCAAGGCAGTTGAAATCCCAAACTGAGTGAAAGTGGTCTTGGTACAGCAGTGCCTATCTATGAATTTGGGACAACAGTAAGGGTTCATTTTAAAAAACCTCTAAATGATCCAAGTGGCATTCACCTACCAATGCTCTCACCAGCTTTTAACCAACTGTGTATTGAGCTCATACCATTTTGTTAAATAAATCTCATATAGATTATCATAAGCGTTTATTTGACTAAACTGGAACAATAACAGTTGCTGTATACACACTAAATACACCCAAGAGGCATTTGCATCATCAACATGTTAATGAGAAAGAAAATGGAAAGGAAACACACACTATAGATGTGCCCTAAAGCTGGAGCTGGAAGATGTTGTTTTTTTATCAGAAGCAAGATTTTCTTATAGACAAATTGTATAAAATGACCAGGCACTCAGACTGGGTACCTTCACTCTGCGATAACATAATAATGCTTCACTTTGATTTGTCCTAATATGCACTGGACACAATAACATGAAAGATAATGTGTACATGATTCAGGTGCATGGTGTTTCTTTTTAACTGTTAAATTCCTGCACTGGATATACCTTCAAAACCTTTGTGTTTTAATAACTTTGATTAGGAGCGCTGTACTTAACTGATAAAAAAGCTCAGACCATAACACAGCTGTTAAATTAGTTGTACCATACAGAAAACAAATGTTAAGCCAATATAATCAAAAACTTCACATGTTTGACACCACCTTTGATAGATTAGCACAAACATCTGGTACCTCACACACAGACTTGTAGCAGATTCTAAACAAGTATATACTGTATAGCAAGATAAGGATACGAAGCAAGACATAACCAGACAGAATGTCTACATACAAGATAATAAAACATTTATGGAAATAAGAACTGTTGGTCGGGTTGACAGTAGAGATGGACTAGAACTCAAACACAAACCCGAATTCGAAAAGGATATTATGAGTTCGAAAAACTAAGACTTTTCCAATTTCAGACATTTTGAACTTTCGAGAATTTTTGAATATTCAAGAATTCTATTGAATTTGTGAAAACTATCCAGCCACATATCCCAAATTCACCAATGACAGCTGTTTTTTAGCAGTGACAACCCCCTGAGTTGTCTTGTGAACTGTTACCCTTTCGCCCACTTTCACCTATATGCAAATATATTTATAAATACTTCCCAGCAGTGTGTAGGGACCCAAACCGACCGACTGCAGTGCCGACTAGCGACCGTAGATGGTAGGGGAAAATTGTAGGAAAAGTATCGCCCTTTACAAAGTAAAGGGAGATGATTCTATTGGTCCTTGCATGGCCACATGGTTGGGTTGTATATTCGGTCCCCGCCACATGTGTACCAACAGATATCAATGTGATATGTAGGCACAATGCGATAGGGATTGCATGTGTATGGCCACATTTACTGTTACTAACATTTTAAGGTAGAGTGCATTCTGGGAAGAAGAAGAACCAGAAGTTCAATCTGTTGTTGAACTTTCTCTTTGTAGTTTTCTAATAGCCGGAGGACTAAAGATCTCCCAGTCTTTCTGCATTGCCTGAGGTTATAGTTATACGTCTGCTAGTGGCTGTTCAGTTCCTCATAGCACTGGGTGCTAGTTCATATTACTTTATATCCACATAGGTGAGATTTTTGTATCAAGAAAGCAATATCTTATTTTTTAATTAGACCCCATTGTTATAAATGCGTGAATATGAAATTTTTGGGGAATGATGTTGGATATTAATTGGGTGCAATTTATTATATATGTAATATTTTTAATTTTTAATTGACTTTTTGTTTTACTGGACTCTTTAGAGCAGACACCAGGAAACATAATTTTAGCTCTGCATTGCCTTCTAGCACGAACATTTTATTTGAATATGTTATCTTTGCATATCTTGGTCCAAGCAAATGGCCTCCTGAAAATCCCTTTAGTGTGTCTGTGTCCAATTTTCCAATCATGTAGCTGCAAGATTGGATGAGCTATTGAAAACAATGATATTGCAAGCCATTGATTTGATTGCTGTATTTTCATTCTCAGAACTGAAGCTCATCAACCCTATTAGAAGGAAAATCTCATTGTCGGGAAATTGTACAGCCAGGTAGGGTCATTCTCAAATGCAGTTTCACTGTCAGGATAATGGGCAAGAGAAAGCAAAGATTCACATAAAACTGTGAGAAATGCAATCAAAGACTAATCCAAAGCAGAAGCAGGAGGACTGTAAAGGGATAAGAAAAGATTGTGTTACTGACATTTCTAGTACCTAATTGCATTCATTTTTTTTTATTGAGCGCACCTTACTACAATTTCAATTAATAGCTCATATAGCTGTGTTTCTGAAGTATGGCTGCCAAAACAACACCAAGGTAATTAAAACTATCTTTCCATAATAGAATTATTGTTTTTCTAAATACATTCTTCCTGAATTCACTTGAGCCAGGCCCGGTTAAAATGGCTGCTGTCCATTGTACTGAACAATATTTTTTTTTCACAAACACAGGGGAGTCTTGGAATGCTAATTTAATTTCACTAACCTTATCATATTGCCTTGTGAACATATTTTGCATCCTCGTTAGTCATTTCGAGTCTGCTTCCCAAACAATAAAGAGCATTACACATTATGGTTTACATAACAGATTCAGGTGCAGATTTGAAAGCTACAGTATGCATATAATTCATATTGTTGAAAAATGTATATATAAATTACAGATGCTGGTACTGTTTTCTAAATAATATGTGTTTTTTGGTAAGCTACTTTCCATCTTCTTTTCTGCTTACATAATGAGTAATATACCAATTCATGTCTCTTTAGAAACACTGATGAAAGAAAACACAATAATATTGATTATTTCAATGCTTTCTATTTTCCCTTTAGATTAACAAAAGATAAAAACATTGATTTTTACCTCTTCTCATATTTATACATGCAGTACTTAAAATTCCATCTAAAGGCCCTTGTACAGAAAACTATTCCCACGGTTAAGGAGGCTCCAGTAAGGTCCACATTATGTGTAATACCAAACACTACTTGTTGTCTAAAGACACACTTACTATGTTGAAACTTTGCTTTGATCTTCATTTTGGACTCCTCTTTGTCTAGTTTTACATCCCATTCAGTCCACCGCCTGATCTGCTCTTCCCTCATTTTGTAGAAAAGGATCTGCTTTTGTTCCTCATTTAACTCAGCCAAGAGATCTGGATCAATGTACATATCCCGGAGAATTTGCTGCAACATGTTGATTCACGAATAATCTATTTTATATTGAAGTCACACTAAGTCCCAACACAACACAGCCAGTCTCATTTTATCTTCCTTATGAAGACATAATTTCATATAAATTGGTAATATAGTACATAAGTTGATGGCGAAATTCCAAACCAATACTAATGAAAAAACACAGGAGCTGTACTTCTTCAAATGCTGAACAGCTAATGATGGAGACAGCAATTTATCATGTTGACTATCACACTCTTTATAATGCTTCTTGTGTTTCTGGCTTTGAAGCAATGGAAGCACAGTGTAACAATGTTTTCAGTGATGTCATGGTTAAAAGTAACATCAACACCAGGAATATCCATGTCATGAATGTTTGTTGTTTGGTAACAGATCTTAAGTGACAGACAGAAAGGCTTGGTTTTGTTGTGAGTGCCATATGATTACATCAAAGAGCAGGCTTTTGCTAGACTGTACAGTATGGGATTTCACTCTTTAGTGATTAACTATTAGGCTGCTGGGAGAATTTTTAACAAACCATGCTAGAATATCAAAGTAAAATAACTAATGTCTGTTCAACATTTTACATGCTATAAAGCCTTAGTGTATATTGTTTGCATTGTATTCTATTTACAAATTATTCCACAAATAGGCAGATTTTTATCTGATCAACTACATTTAGAAAACGCATATTTTAATATCCAATACTGCCGATAAGTGCTATAGTCAATTGTGGAATTTTATTTCCATGCTAACTTCACAACTTCCCTTGTGGAAAACAGTGTAATCAGCAATTCCTTTTAAAGGGGAACTGTGATCTCCATACAAGTGCATTGTGAAGTTGTCACATCAAAAGCATCAGCAAGCCTCTGGCTTGAGAATTCCCACTTGTATTCTACTGCTGGGAGAGAGCATTATCACCTGCATTGTAAGCCCCGACCCCAAACTTCTTTACTGTTTTTAAAGCTAGCTACAAGCCTGAAAATATCTTTTTTCGTGCCTTAAAGGGCATCTCCACCCTAAATTTTTACTTTTAATATGTTGTAGATTTTCCAATAGATGATACTTGCTTAGAGACCACAAATGTGATTTTTTTGTAAAAGCCATCAGTACACTGTTCTGTAAATTACCCCTTTTGTGTCTGTTTTTTATATATATGAAGCATCATGATCCTCATTAGCAAAAAGGCAAATCAAACACAGTTTCAGCTATGGTTTTCCACCTCACAGGTCTCCACATATACCTTTGATCACTCCAATCAGGTGGCATACATAATCACTTCTATCAGGTGGTGTGCATACCCTCAGGTATACAAACCAATATATATTATATATATATATATATATATATATATATATATATATAGTGATGTCTGCACTCAGTCTCCCTTTTATATATTTGATGGGTGCTTCAAGGAACACAGATGCCTCAAATCTGTCCATACAATAAGTCAAAAAAGTAAAAGGTTCCGAGCACTCCTTCTTCACACGAAAAGTTTTTATTAACGTGAAGGTGCTCTGTGAAGCACCGAAACGTCAATAAAAATATATATATATATTTAAAAATCAAATGCCATCTGTGTAAGAAATAGTCATGTTGGGTTGGGTTTTGAGAGGTGTATTTAGCATGTGTGTGTATCTGTCTCTGTGTGGGATTAGGGGTATGTTTTTGCTAGTTGAAAATTTTGCTTATGGCGGCACTCCAGGTCGGAAAAACGAATCACTGCAGCTGCACTGTTTCGGAACTCACAGGCATTACTGTTTGAGGCTCAAGCAGGAGAAAGCAGAGGAAATCTTAGAGGGGTGGAGCTTAACATTCAGCAAACCAGTACCAAGATGTCAGCATCTTTCAAGGCACAAAGGTAGGCTCTGGAGGGCCATAGGTAAAAAATAAATATGGCAACAGTATATTTAAAGCTGCAGCTTCCAAATGAACATAACTTGATTTTACAGTGCACTTATCCTTTAACAGGGTTATTCAATAAACTTCTTAATGTTAAAAATGGTGCTAAGTTTGCCCCAACCAATGAGATGTTATCTTTTAAATGTTAAATAAGATCTGATTGGCTGGGGCAAAATTAGAACCATTTTAAACGATTCTAAGAACTTTTATTGAATCTCCCTGTTAATTTGAAAGCTAGTGTGACAGTGACAGTTATTTGACATTGCAAGTGACTTGGCTTTATTTACTGCTAAGTTGTGTGAGTGAGGGTATTTTTTTTGGGGGGGGGGGAAGAGAGGGGGATGGGGTGTGAGCTGGTGGTGCCTCTGGGAAGGGAATCTGAGGTTTGGGGCTCTGTGCTGCTGGCTAGGCATTTTTGTGGGGTTTTTTTGTATGTTGTGCTGGGGCAATTGTGTGCTGTCTGGCTGGGCCTTGGCCTGGGTCCTAATTGTGGTGAGCTATTATTTCGGTCGGTAAGGAAGCCTGTCTGGTGGTTTTGTGTGAGCCTGTGTCATATGTGTGTGTGGGGATTTAAGGCCTTCTCAACTGGACCGTGTGGACGACCAAGGATATCTGGAAGGACGTGTGGACGACTGAGGACATCTGGAGGAGCTGGAGCCTGGTTCCTGGAGGAAACAAAACCAGTCTGGTATGAACTTATGATTATAATCATTTATATGTCCAAGCTGCTTTATATTATATATATATATATATATTTTTTTTTTTTTTTTTTTTTATATATATATAATGGAAAGATGGCACATCACATCCCTACATGCAAATGCCAGG
The DNA here is from genome assembly GCA_019447015.1 of Hymenochirus boettgeri. Lineage (NCBI taxonomy): Eukaryota > Metazoa > Chordata > Amphibia > Anura > Pipidae > Hymenochirus > Hymenochirus boettgeri. The sequence continues at coordinate 89,408,285 of CM033475.1, read as the reverse complement.
GTGCTCCCGAAGGATCCAATAATACAATATGCACAATGAATCAGGCACTCCTTGGTCTTGCAAACAAGTGGGTTTATTCACATCACATCAATGGCAACGTTTCGGTCCCTGGTCTTGGACCTGGCTTGATAAAGGTCCAAGACCAGGGACCAAACGTTACCATTGATGTAATGGGAATAAACCCTTGTTTGCAAGACCAAGGAGTGCCTGATTCATTGTGCATAGTATATATATATATATAAAATTTAAAGACATATATCAGAGCACTCCAAAGTCTTTGTAAAAGTGGCAATGTTTCGGTCCCTGGTCTTGGACATTTTTCAGGCCTAGGTCCAAGACCAGGGACTGAAATGTTGCCACTTGTGTAAAAAACTCACCTTTTTGTAAGACCTTGGAGTGCTCTGATATTTTGTCTGTATCGGTGGATCCTTTATAGACATGGTATTCTATATTATGACAGTATTGTTAGGGGTTAAATTGGATTTTAAAAGATATTGTTCAATTTAAACTCGGGAGTTTAAGGAGCTGTCTTCCCTCCCGTTCTTCATTCAATTTCGCCAGAGATGATGGTAAGTATATTTACCTTGCGCACATCCATCGCTGCTAAAATGAAAGTCCACGACTGCTTCCTGGTTCTCAATCACTATAGCGCATATTATCGTGCATGCGCATTATAGTGATTGAGAACCAGGAAGCGGTGGGGATTTTCAGTTCAGCAGCGGTGGATAATATACTCAACTTCCTCCCTGGCTCTTGAGATATTGATTGCAGAACGGAGGCTCCTTAACCTCCGTGTCCCGGGAGTGAACTTTATAATAGATCAGAATTTTAGTTAAATTCTCTGTGCTGATTAATCAGTACTATAAAGTGATGATTATTTGATAGCCACATAGTTAGGAATAATTTTTAGAGAAAAACAGGATGTCCAACTTGCAACTGTCCAGATGAAAACTTCAATTCCCAGCAGCATTCTCCCTCATACTCTCTGGCTGCCCCCTTTTGGGGTTGCAAAAATTTTGAAAGACACATGTTTTACACCCTTGCCATGGATTGTAATCCTATTCATTATGTGTTGAATAACAATCTGTATAACAAACAATGCCAGCTGTTTTTGGGTCTGTGTTGTAAGTATACACTTTTTTTTTTTATCATCCATAATGCAACGTTTCCTAGTTTTTACTCAGGTGACTTATCACTCTCTGTTACCCTTTGTTGGGAGTGTCTGACACTTAAGTAGCAGATTAAAAGAGAACTAGGACCATGACGCCAGCCTTGACTGTGGCTGAAATGCTTTGGTTAAGGTTCTGACACACCTATTTTTATCTATGGAAATGTTTGCATCATGGTAATGGCACCCACACACGGTGGATATTGAAGCAAGGATGTGGCTGGAACATGGAAGTTACATGTGTGTGTATGGAATAAATTTGAAACTTTTGGGTCAGTTTTGTAAGTACACAATTACTTTTATGCTTTCTTACACCTACCTACTCATACTTGTATTTCAATATTTGACTAAGCTTTGTATTCTTTTTGATAGAGTATCCAGTTTTCGAAGTCTTGAACGATCCAAAGTGCTCCACCTGCTGTGTCTTCCCATCCACAAGAGTGCACCCTCCAATTCCATCAGGAGCCGATGTGGCTAGTAAAGGCTGGATCCCTTACGCAACCAAGGTAATAAAAGTTTGGCATTCAACATATACACACACACTTGCACATCCATTGTTTGACTAAACTTTGCCTCCTTTTTTCCAAGGGTATCCAGATTGTGAAGACTTGAACAGTCCGAGGTGCTCCACCTGCCGTGTCTTCCCATCCCCAAGAAAAGCTGCACCCTTCAATCCCATCAGGAGCCGATATGGCTAGTAAAGGCTGGATACCCTACGCAATCAAGGTAAAAATGTTTGGCATTTCTAACATACATACACACACTTGTACATCACCTGTTTAACTAAACTTTGCTTCCTTTTTGATAGGGTATCCAGATTGTGAAGACTTGAACAGTCCAAGGTGCTCCACCTGCTGCACCCTCCAATCCCATTAGGAGCTGATGTGGCTAGTAAAGGCTGGATTCCCTATGACGGGTGCAGCAGGTGAGCACCTTGGACTGTTCAATCTTCACAATCTGGATACCCTATCAAAAAGGAAGCAAAGTTTAGTTAAACAGGTGATGTACAAGTGTGTGTATGTATGTTAGAAATGCCAAACATTTTTACCTTGATTGCGTAGGGTATCCAGCCTTTACTAGCCATATCGGCTCCTGATGGGATTGAAGGGTGCAGCTTTTCTTGGGGATGGGAAGACACGGCAGTGGAGCACCTCGACTGTTCAAGTCTTCACAATCTGGATACCCTTGGAAAAAAGGAGGCAAAGTTTAGTCAAACAATGGATGTGCAAGTGTGTGTGTATATGTTGAATGCCAAACTTTTATACTTGGTTGCGTAAGGGATCCAGCCTTACTAGCCACATCGGCTCCTGATGGAATTGGAGGGTGCACTCTTGTGGATGGGAAGACACAGCAGGTGGAGCACTTTGGATCGTTCAAGACTTCGAAAACTGGATACTCTATCAAAAAGAATACAAAGCTTAGTCAAATATTGAAATACAAGTATGAGTAGTAGGTGTAAAAAGCATAAAAGTAATTGTGTACTACAAAACTGACCCAAAAGTTTCAAATTTATTCCATACACACACATGTAACTTCCATGTTCCAGCCACATCCTTGCTTCAATATCCACCGTGTGTGGGTGCCATTACCATGATGCAAACATTTCCATAGATAAAATAGGTGTGTCGAAACCTTAACCAAAGCTTTCAGCCACATCAAGGCTGGCGTCATGGTCCTAGTTTCTCTTTAATCTGCTACTAAGTGTCAGACACTCCCAACAAGGGTAACAGAGAGTGATAAGTCACCTGAGTAAAAACTAGGAAACGTTGCATTATGTGATAAAAAAAAAAAGTGTATACTTACAACACAGACCCAAAAACAGCTGGCATTGTTTGTTATACAGATTGTTATTCAACACATAATGATAGGATTACAATCCATGGCAAGGGTGTAAACATGTGTCTTTCAAAATTTTTGCAACCCCAAAAGGGGGCAGCCAGAGAGTATGAGGGAGAATGCTGCTGGGAATTGAAGTTTTCATCTGGACAGTTGCAAGTTGGACATCCTGTTTTTCTCTAAAAAAATTATTCCTAACTATGTGGCTATCAAAATAATCATCACTTTATAGTACTGATTAATCAGCACAGAGAATTTAACTAAAATTCTGATCATATTATAAAGTTCACTCCCGGGACACGGGAGGTTAAGGAGCCTTCCGTTCTGCAATCAATATCTCAAGAGCCAGGGAGGAAGTTGAGTATATTTATCCACCGCTGCTGAACTGAAAATCCCCAACCGCTTCCTGGTTCTCAATCACTATAATGCGCATGCACGATAATATGCGCTATAGTGATTGAGAACCAGGAAGCAGTCGTGGACTTTCATTTTAGCAGCGATGGATTGTGCGCAAGGTAAATATACTTACCATCATCTCTGGCGAAATTGAATGAAGAACGGGAGGGAAGACAGCTCCTTAAACTCCCGAGTTTAAATTGAACAATATTCTTTTAAAATCCAATTTAACCCCTAACAATACTGTCATAATATAGAATAACATGTCAGTAATAAGGATCCACCGATACAGACAAAGACATATCAGAGCACTCCAAGGTCTTACAAAAAAGGTGAGTTTATTTACACAAGTGGCAACATTTCAGTCCCTGGTCTTGGACCTAGGCCTGAAAAATGTCCAAGACCAGGGACCGAAACATTGCCACTTTTACAAAGACTTTGGAGTGCTCTGATATATGTCTTTAAATTTTATATATATATATATACTATGCACAATGAATCAGGCACTCCTTGGTCTTGCAAACAAGGGGTTTATTCCCATTACATCAATGGTAACGTTTGGTCCCTGGTCTTGGACCTTTATCAAGCCAGGTCCAAGACCAGGGACCGAAACGTTGCCATTGATGTGATGTGAATAAACCCACTTGTTTGCAAGACCAAGGAGTGCCTGATTCATTGTGCATATTGTATTATTGGATCCTTCGGGAGCACCCTGGCATTTGCATGTAGGGATGTGATTCAGTCTTTCCATTATATATATATAAAAAAAAAAAAAAAAAAAAAAAATATATATATATATATATATATATATAAGCAGCTTGGACATATAAATGATTATAATCATAAGTTCATACCAACGGTTTTGTTTCCTCCAGGAACCAGGCTCCGCTCTCCAGATGTCCTCAGTCGTCCACACGTCCTTCCAGATATCCTTGGTCGTCCACACGGTCCAGTTGAGAAGGCCTTAAATCCCACACACACATATGACACAGGCTCACACAAAACCACCAGACGGCTTCCTTACCGACCAAATAATACTCACCACAATTAGGACCCAGGCCAAGGCCCGCCAGACAGCACACAATTGCCCCAGCACAACATACAAAAAAACCCACAAAAATGCCTAGCCAGCACACAGACCCCAAACCTCAGATTCCCTTCCCAGAGGCACCACCAGCTCACACCCCATCCCCCTCTCTTCCCCCCCCCCCAAAAAAAATACCCTCACTCACACAACTTAGCAGTAAATAAGCCAAGTCACTTGCAATGTCAAATAACTGTCACTGTCACACTAGCTTTCAAATTAACAGGGAGATTCAATAAAAGTTCTTAGAATCGTTTAAAATGGTTCTAATTTTGCCCCAGCCAATCAGATCTTATTTAACATTTAAAAGATAACATCTCATTGGTTGGGGCAAACTTAGCACCATTTTTAACATTAAGAAGTTTTAGAATAACCCTGTTAAAGGATAAGTGCACTGTAAAATCAAGTTATGTTCATTTGGAAGCTGCAGCTTTAAATATACTGTTGCCATATTTATTTTTTACCTATGGCCCTCCAAGCCTACCTTTGTGCCTTGAAAGATGCTGACATCTTGGTACTGGTTGCTGAATGTTAAGCTCCACCCCTCTAAATTTCCTCTGCTTTCTCCTGCTTGAGCCTCAAACAGTAATGCCTGTGAGTTCCGAAACATGCAGCTGCATGATTCGTTTTTCCGACCTGGAGTGCCGCCATAAGCAAAATTTTCAACTAGCAAAAACATACCCCTAATCCCACACAGAGACAGATACACACACATGCAAATACACCTCTCAAAACCCAACCCAACATGACTATTTCTTACACAATGGCATTTGATTTTTAAATATATATATATATTTTTATTGACGTTTCGGTGCTTCACGAGCACCTTCACGTTAATAAAAACTTTTCGTGTGAAGAAGGATGCTCGGAACCTTTTACTTTTTTGACTTATTGTATGGCAGATTTGGGCATCTGTGTTCCTTGAAGCACCCATCAAATATATAAAAGGGAGACGAGTGCAGCATCACTATATATATATATATATATTATATATATATATATAATATATATGGTTTGTATACCTGAGGGTATGCACCCACCTGATGAAAGTGATTATGTATGCCACCTGATTGGAGTGATCAAAGGTATTGTGAGACCTGTGAGGTGGAAAACCATAGCTGAAACTGTGTTTGATTTGCCTTTTTGCTAATGAGGATCATGATGCTTCATATTATATAAAAACAGACACAAAAGGGGTAATTTACAGAACAGTGTACTGATGGCTTTTACAAAAAAATCACATTTGTGGTCTCTAAGCAAGTATCATCTATTGGAAAATCTACAACATATTAAAAGTAAAATTTAGGGTGGAGATGCCCTTTAAGGCCCGAAAAAAGATATTTTCAGGCTTGAGCTAGCTTTAAAAAAACAGAAAGTTTGGGGTGGGGCGTGTTACAATGCAGGTGATAATGCTCTCTCCCAGCAGTAGAATCAAGTGGAATTCTCAAGCCAGAGGCTTGCTGATGCTTTTGATGTGACACTTCACAATGCACTTGATGGAGATCACAGTTCCCCTTTAAAAGAATTGCTGATTACACTGTTTTCCACAAGGAAGTTGTGAAGTTAGCATGGAAATAAAATTCCACAATTGACTATAGCACTTATCGCAGTATTGGATATTAAAATATGCGTTTTCTAAATGTAGTTGATCAGATAAAATCTGCCTTTTGTGGAAATATTTGTAAATAGAATACAATGCAAACAATATACACTAAGGCTTTATAGCATGTAAAATGTTGAACAGACATTAGTTATTTTACTTTGATATTCTGCATGGTTTGTTAAAAATTCTCCCAGCGCTAATAGTTAATCACTAAAGAGTGAAATCCCATACTGTACAGTCTAGCAAAAGCCTGCTCTTTGATGTAATCATATGGCACTCACCACAAACCAAGCCTTTCTGTCTGTCACTTAAGATCTGTTACCAAACAACACATTCATGACATGGATATTCCTGGTGTTGATGTTACTTTTAACCATGACATCACTGAAACATTGTTACACTGTGCTTCCATTGCTTCAAAGCCAGAAAACAAGAAGCATTATAAAGAGTGTGATAGTCAACATGATAAATTGCTGTCTCCATCATTAGCTGTTCAGCATTTGAAGAAGTACAGCTCCTGTGTTTTTTCATTAGTATTGGTTTGGAATTTCGCCATCAACTTATGTACTATATTACCAATTTATGAATATTATCTTCATAAGAAGATAAAATAAGACTGGCTGTGTTGTGTTGGACTTAGTGTGACTTCAATATAAAATGATTATTCGTGAATCAACATGTTGCAGCAAATTCTCCGGGATATGTACATTGATCCAGATCTCTTGCTGATGTTAATGAGGAACAAAAGCAGATCCTTTTCTACAAAATGAGGGAAAGCAGATCAGCGGTGGACTGAATGGGATGTAAAACTAGACAAAGAGGAGTCCAAAATGAAGATCAAAGCAAAGTTTCAACATGTAAGTGTGTCTTATAGCAACAAGTGGTGTTTGGTTACACATAATGTGGACCTTACTGGACCTCTTTAACCTTGGGAAATAGTTTTCTGTACAAGGGCCTTTAGATGGAATTTTAAGTACTGCATGTATAAATATGAGAAGAGTAAAAATCAATGTTTTTATCTTTTGTTAATCTAAAGGAAAATAGAAAGCATTGAAATAATCAATATTATTGTGTTTTCTTTCATCAGTGTTTCTAAAGAGACATGAATTGGTATTTACTCATTATGTAAGCGAAAGAAGATGGAAAGTAGCTTACCAAAAAACACATATTATTAGAAAACAGTACCACATCTGTATTTATATATACATTTTTCAACAATATGAATTATATGCATACTGTAGCTTCAAATCTGCACCTGAATCTGTTATGTAAACCATAATGTGTAATGCTCTTTATTGTTTGGGAAGCAGACTCGAAATGACTAACGAGGATGCAAATATGTTCACAAGGCAATATGATAAGGTTAGTGAAATTAAATTAGCATTCCAGACTCCCCTGTGTTTGTGAAAAAAAAATATTGTTCAGTAAATGGACAGCAGCCATTTTAACCGGGCCTGGCTCAAGTGAATTCAGGAAGAATGTATTTAGAAAAACAATAATTCTTTTATGGAAAGATAGTTTTAATTACCTTGTGTTGTTTTTGGCAGCCATACTTCAGAAACACGCTATATGAGCTATATTGAAATTGTAGTAAGGTGCGCTCAATAAAAAAAATGAATGCATTAGGTACTAGAAATGTCAGTAACACAATCTTTTCTTATCCCTTTACAGTCCTCCTGCTTCTGCTTGGATTAGTCTTTGATTGCATTTCTCACAGTTTTATGTGAATCTTTGCTTTCTCTTGCCCATTATCCTGACAGTGAAACTGCATTTGAGAATGACCCTACCTGGCTGTACAATTTCCCGACAATGAGATTTTCCTTCTAATAGGGTTGATGAGCTTCAGTTCTGAGAATGAAAATACAGCAATCAAATCAATGGCTTGCAATATCATTGTTTTCATAGCTCATCCAATCTTGCAGCTACATGATTGGAAAATTGGACACAGACACACTAAGGGATTTTCAGGAGGCCATTTGCTTGGACCAAGATATGCAAAGATAACATATTCAAATAAAATGTCTTGCTAGAAGGCAATGCAGAGCTAAAATTATGTTTCCTGGTGTCTGCTCTAAAAGTCCAGTAAACAAAAAGTCAATTAAAAATTAAAAATATTACATATTAATAAATTGCACCCAATTAATATCCAACATCATTCCCCAAAATTTCATATTCACGCATTATAACAATGGGGTCTAATTAAAAAATAATATTGCTTTCTTGATACAAAAATCTCACCTATGTGGATATAAAGTAATATGAACTAGCACCCAGTGCTATGAGGAACTGAACATCCACTAGCAGACGTATAACTAAACCTCAGGCAATGCAAAAACTGGGAGATCTTTAGTCCTCCGGCTATTAGAAAACTACAAAGAAAGTTCACACAGATTGAACTTCTGGTTCTTCTTCTTCCCAGAATGCACTCTACCTTAAAATGTTAGTAACAGTAATGTGGCCATACACATGCAATCCCTATCGCATTGTGCCTACATATCACTTGATATCTGTTGGTACACATGTGGCGGGGACCGAATATACAACCCCACCATGTGGCCATGCAAGGACCAATAGAATCATCTCCCTTTACTTTGTAAAGGCGATACTTTTCCTACAATTTTCCCCTACCATCTACGGTCGCTAGTCGGCACTGCATTCGTTCGGTTTGGGTCCCTACACACTGCTGGGAAGTATTTATAATATTTGCATATAGTAAAGTGGGCGAAAGGGTAACAGTTCACAAGACAACTCAGGGGGTTGTCACTGCTAAAAAACAGCTGTCATTGGTGAATTTGGGATATGTGGGGATAGTTTTCACAAATTCAATAGAATTCTTGAATATTCAAAAATTCTCGAAAGTTCAAATGTCTGAAATTGGAAAAGTCTTAGTTTTTCGAACTCAATATATCCTTTTCGAATTCGGTTTGTGTTTGAGTTCTAGTCCATCTCTACTGTCAACCCGACCAACAGTCTTATTTCCATAAATGTTTTATTATCTTGTATGTAGACATTCTGTCTGGTTATGTCTTGCTTCGTATCCTTATCTTGCTATACAGTATATACTTGTTTAGAATCTGCTACAAGTCTGTGTGTGAGGTACCAGATGTTTGTGCTAATCTATCAAAGGTGGTGTCAACACTGTGAATTTTTTTTTTATATGGGCTTAACATTTGTTTTCTGTATGGTAACACTAATTTAACAGCTGTGTTATGGTCTGAGCTTTTTTATCAGTTAAGTACAGCGCTCCTATCAAAGTTTTTAAAACGCAAAGGTTTTGAAGGTATATCCAGTGCAGGAATTTAACAGTTAAAAAGAACAACCATGCACCTGAATCATGTACACATTATCTTTCATGTTATTGTGTCCAGTGCATATTAGGACAAATCAAAGTGAACATTATATGTTATCGCAGAGTGAAGGTACCCAGTCTGAGTGCCTGGTCATTTTATACAATTTGTCTATAAAAAATCTTGCTTCTGATAAAAAAAACAACATCTCCAGCTCCAGCTTTAGGGCACATCATAGTGTGTGTTTCCTTTCCATTTTCTTTCTCTCATTAACTGTTGATGATGCAAATGCCTCTTGGGTGTATTAAGTGTGTATACAGCAACTGTTATTGTTCCAGTTTAGTCAAATAAACGCTTATGATAATCTATATGAGATTTATTTAACAAAATGGTATGAGCTCAATACACAGTTGGTTAAAAGCTGGTGAGAGCATTGGTAGGTGAATGCCACTTGGATCATTTAAGGTTTTTAAAATGAACCCTTACTGTTGTCCCAAATTCATAGATAGGCACTGCTGTACAGCCACCAGACCACTTTCACTCAGTTTGGGATTTCAACTGCCTTGCAAACATCTGGTCTGAGCATGTGGCAACTAACTTCTTAAAGAGCATGTCCATCCCTTTTGAAAACTTTTGATAGCAGTAGGGCATGCTCCCCCAGCCCCAACCGCATTAATATTATTGTTAGAAAGTCCCTCAATCCTTACTTACCTTCCCTCTTTCCTCCGCCACACTGTCCCGCCCTCTGCTTGCATGAAATTGCAAGCAGGGGGCGGGACGGCAACCGCGTCCGTGATTGGCTGAGAGGCAGCAATCACGGTCGCGGCTGCGGGAGTTCTGAACAGCGGAGGAGAGAGGGAAGGTAAGTAAAGATTGGGGGACTTTTTTGCATTATATTAATGTGGTTGGGGCTGGGGGAGCATGCCCTACCGCATCCCCAAGGTTTTAACATTAGTGGGAGGGAGAGAAAAATGGGGAAGAGGGAGGGGGGGGGGGCTGCACTGAGCATGCCTCAACCTTGACGAGGTTGAGCAGACTCGGCCCAGCATGATTCACACACTGCTTCTACACAGCATTTTCCTGGACTTTGGAGGGGCACAGCAGGGGAACCATTTTGAGCAGAAATGTAAGGTAAGGCTTGTTTAAAAAACGTCTTAATGTGGCCTTAAGGGGTTAAATTTAAGTTTTGGGGGTGGACGTGCCCTTTTATATAGTTCACATAGCCAAAGCCAAATTCACTTTGTACCATCTACATTTACTTTGGTTTACCTGAAGGTATCATACACCATGGATCTCAGAATTGATATGGTATTTGGAGTGGTTTTCAAACTTTTGCAGACTGCTCACTTAGAATGCTATTTTTATAATGGCACACCTTTGTTTTTAATGTTGCAATATCCCATATTTTATGCATTTTACAGTGTATATTGTAAGCAAATTGCATTATTATCAATGCAGTGACAAAATATACTACACTGCTAAATAAAAATATATACAGCACAGACACTCCTCTAGGTCTCTGAAGGCACACCTATGGCTAAACCCTGATAAACTGACTTAAAGGATAAGTATGCTCAAAAAATAGTTAAGTGAAATTTGTAGCAGAAGCTTAAACTAACCCCCCCCCCCCCCATTGGTTTTATATCCCTCTTATAAGTCACTCTGGCATTTATCACACTATAACTATGATAGGCATACAAATGAATATTTTTTTATTATTTTTATTATTGTGGATTTATTAGCGCTAACATCTTCCATAGCACTTTACAATTACATGTACACTTCACATCAGGCCTGCACCGAAGAGCTTACACTAAGCACATATATGAAACATACAACCTTCAGTATGTCTTTATAATTTGGGGGGAAACCGGAGTGTACAGAGGAAACTCACGCAAGCACGGGGAGAACATACAAACTCCTTGCAGATGTGTCCAAGGGTGTAATTGAACTCAGGACCTCAGCGCTGCAAGGCACAGTGCTAACTACTGAGCCACCGTGCTGCCCTGAATTATTGGTAATTTGCAAATATTTGCCTATGGTTTTATTTGCAGCAACCATTCAGATATGTATTTGCTGGTCCGCTGCAGTTGGAAAACATCCGACAACATCTGATTGGTTGTTGCACATAATTGATTAGGAAAATAGTGCTTGTGAAGGTTCTGCATTCATCCAGGTCTGGTATATCTGTTGTATTCAATAGATAATAATTGTTTTTTATGAAGAAGTGAGTAAGAAGTTAGATTAAGACACAGCAGTGGATGTGGTATACTGGATTTTGCGAAAGCTTTTGATACTGTGCCACATAGGCGACTAATGTATAAACTGAGGACTGTTGGCCTTGAAGAAAACATTTGTTCATGGATAGAGAACTGGTTATTGGATCGCAAACAGAGAGTGGTGGTTAATGGAGCTACATCTATGTGGCTAAAGTTCTAAGTGGAGTGCCTCAGTTCTGTACTGGGCCGCTTCTGTTTAATCTGTTTATAAATGACTTAGAAGGGGGCATTGAGACCAAGGTCTCAGTGTTTGCTGATGACACTAAACTATGCAACTTTGGAAACTTCAAATGATGTGCAAGTGCTGCAAGCAGACCTAGATAGATTATCAAAATGGGCAGTAGAATGCAGATGAGATTCAATGTTGATAAATGTAAGGTGATGCATTTAGAATTTATAATCCCTGTGCCAGCTACACCATAAATAACTCCGTGTTAAGTGCTCTGTAATGGAAAAAGATTTGGGGGTTCTGGTAGATTTACCAGACAGACTTAGCTATAGCAAACAATTCCAGGTAGCAACGGCTAAAACTAGCAGAGAAAAATATTATTCTCCCTCTTACAGGCACTGGTAAAGCCTCATTGGAATATCAGGGCAGTTTTGGAATCCCATATACAAAAGAGACATCTTGAAAATTGAAGCAGTTCAAGAAGTGCAACTAAATTAATAAGGGGAATGGAGACTGAATATGCAGGCAGATTAGACAAGTTAGGGCTGTTTACATTGGAGAAGCAACATTTGCGTGGGGACATGATAACCTTATACAAATATATAATGGGCCATACAATGAACTCTCTGGTGCATGTTTTACTATAGGTCATATCAGAGGACTCGTGGACATCCTTTAAGTTGGAAGAAAGGAAGTTTCATCTTCAGGTTAGGAAAGGTTTCTTTACTGTGGACTGTCTTCCAGCAGAAGTGGTAATGGCAAGTTCATTGAATAGCTTTAAAAAAGGCCTGGATAGTTTCTAAATCTAAAAATATTGAGAATTACTGGTATTAATGCATATAGATCTGGTTGATCCAGGGACACTTTGCGATTGCCGTTTGGAGTCATGAAGGAATTTTCCCCCCTTTTTTAGCTGTTTTTTTTTTTGCCTTCCACTGGATCAACTGTTGAGGGTTAAAAAAAAAAAAAAAAGAGGGTGAATAGGTTGGACTTGATGGATGTATGTTTTTTCAACCTTATTACCATGTTACTAAATTACATGTATCTCCAAATAAAACATTCTGTAGTGTAGGGGACCCCCTTCCAACCCTAAAATCTAGGTATTTAACTTAAAGAAGTGCAACACAACAGACTTACCCACCTTTGTTCCCGCAGCCTTTGCCTCTACTTATACTTCTGGAAATAGAGTAGCAATAGGGGCCAGACCGGCAGCCATGTCTGTGATTGGCTATGGAGAGAGCCGAGGGAATGAATGAAGTCTATTTCCATGCACTTTTTAAAGTTTGAACCATAGTTTTAGGGTTGGGCGGTTTCCCCTACATACAGAATTTCTTTCTTTTTTTTGTACTGCAAGCTGAGGATCCGAAGTGGAGTGGGGTGTAGTGGGAGGCAGGGAGAGCTCCCCTGCGCATGCCAGACTCTCCAGGAGGGCAGGAAAGGGGCAGATACCGGATGACACACAGAGAGGCTCCAACTCTTGAGTTTCCTGAATTTTCAGCAGGCACTGCAGGAGCCCATAAGTAGGAGATGAGAAAGATAAGGATTTTTTTACATTAACCAGTGGGGCCAGCAGTGGGGCAAATTTTGTTTTGGGGGTGGACATGCCTTTAAATAAGCCTTAAAGGACAATATACTGTAAAAAGTAACTTTTAAAAAATGAAAAGCACCTGGCAAGGAGATAAGATTCATTATTTCCACCTCCCATATTGTTTTGTTGAGGATCTACAGCACATACAGTTTTCATCTGCCAGGTTATGGCCCTAGGCTATTCTATATCAAACATAGTGCTGAAGCATACAGGAAGACTGGCAGAAGCAGTTTTCTTTGTCCTGCTGCTCCTCATGGAAATACAATTGGGAGGTAAAAAGCACCAATCCTACCTACCTGCCTCAGGTACTTTTTTGTTTAATTTAAAAAAAAAAAACTTTATACGCCACTATAGTTTCCCTTTAATAGAAAAATAGAAGTTGGACACTTACAGGGCAATCATTTTCGGTCACGAGATTTCGTGATGCACTAATCACTTGTGAGATTTAGTGCATAGGTAAGGAGTACCCTGTGGCTCCAGGTTATTGTCCAGTTCAAGGTACAAGCAGCACGGAACTTATAAGTTTAGCATCGGGTGCGAAAATTTAAGGATTTCATATACTGTAGCCCCGCAATGTGGGTGTTAAAACCCATGCTAACCTGATAATACATGGGATTTTACAATAACATCTTTATTGCATTTTCCTTACAATATGTTTACAATATGCTCAGAGAATATCATTTATACATTCCTTAAGACTGAAAGAAAAAAAAGTTTAGATGTATTAAATTTCCATATCGCAACTATTTCTTGATGTAGTAACCACTTTGCGACCATTATTACATTGTATGAACGTGAGCAGTAAGTTAAAGGCATGTCCACCCCCAAAACTAAAATCGAACCCACCACTGGCCCTACTGTGTAGTTTAAAAAAATTCTTACTTTCTCCTCAGCTCCTTATGGTTCTCCTGCAATGGCTGCCCAAAGTCTATGAAACTGAACAGTAGAGCTCTCTTCCTGAAAAAATGTTTCTGCCTCCTGTCTTGCCTCCAGGAGGTAGCGTGACATGTGCAGGGGGCCCTCCCCCCTCCCATCCCCCCCTATCTGCCCTTCCACCTAGCGTAATTTACTTTTAAAATATTGCAGGTCCCCGCTGCCTACCCCCAAAAGTGTCTTAGTCGACCAGCTCCTTGAATTGTTCATATAAAGTGCTAACCTTACGCAAATATAATAAAAGTACAGTATAATCATGCAGATATTATATGAATTTGTCTTGCCATCTCTAAGACTAGATTCATCAACTAGTTTTTGTCATTAGTGTTAAACACAAATAAATCTCTTTGCTATGGAAAAATATTGTAGATAAAACACTGCATTGCTAAACTCATTTTCTAGAAGAATAAATAACAAACATAATTGTGACTGTGTTTAGTTAAATGCTTTACTGAAAAGAAGCTTCTAGCATTCTCACACACACTTACAAGGATTTTTTTTTATCCAAAACAATTTTGTAATCAGAGCGAAATGTTGAAAACTGAAAAACAATAATCATGTACAAGAAGCACTGGTAGCTGCAATCTTATTGAACTAACAATCAAGGAATACTGCTGCTTCTCTTCTTTATTTTTCAATGAAATAACCATCTTTGTTTTATTCTATTAGAGTAAAGTATCTTCCTCAAGCTCACATTTATTTTAAAGAGAACTATAGCAAATATGTTTTTAAAAAGTAATGAAAGCAGAAGGAACATGAACTGTTTTTGCCTTATCTTCTGTAAGCTACTCGGCTTATTTATAATCAATCATTTTAATGACTAAAATTGTTGTTTTTTGGTGCATATTTCTTATATGGCCTTATTTAAAGCAACATAAACAACTATAGTTTCTGATTGTGCATTTAGGACAATTATACTCACCTTCCCTCTTCTTAGGTCAGTACCTTTTACCCAGGGTGATGACCTGAACCGCTAGGTCCTCACCCCTGGGTTCGCGTAACTTGAAGCACAGCGTTACTGAAATCTGCTCTGGTAGGCTCCGCCCCTCCTCTCCTTGTGCGATGAGCCATAGGAAGGCACGCTCGTTGCAGAGGGGAGTGCTGCACACAGATCTGACACCATAGTTAAACAGAGTCATGACAGAGATAGGATTAGGCAGCACAGAGTACATGAATTTAACTTTGCAAAGGGGCAATGTGTTTTTTTCACTATAGATGCCCTTTAACACAATGAATAAGGTGAAAACTATCACCACACATCGCCTCAGCGATACTGTCTTGCAAGGCGAAAGAGAAATGAGTGGTTTTAATAAATAAGGCGAAAATAGCGCTATTTGTCACTGTGATGTCATGTGATAGCAAAATGGCGAAAATAGCGATTGTTTATAATATTCCCCTTAATACGTGTATGTGCTTAGTCTGTCCGAAAATGTATTGCAGGAAAGTTAATACCCTTTTAAATGTAATTTTATCAAACGCAAGGAAACCATTAGATTTTAGCATTGTGGAGTGTCTCTTTTACTTTTAGTCTTCAAAATCCATTTTGGTGCAAAAATATCACGGCATGTGTGGTGACCTTTATAAAGTAAGGAAAAACATTTCCTAGAATAAAAACACATATTAGCTCATAAAAAACCAAATGACATCACCTGTATGGTAAGTAAGCTGTAGAGCTACAGCTTTTACTTTTTTTACCAAAAACCTCATTTATTTGATATATCCCACCTGTTCAAAGGAATTCTGCCCATACACTTGATCTAACTTTGCTGATTCTACTATTTGATCATCAATCATGAACGTTAAACCAATTGCAACATTGTATGCAGTGATTGTTTATACCTGCCAATTTTTTCGTAATGTTGGGCAGTTTTTGCAATTGTTGTTGCAATGTTGCAAAAGCAGAGATTTTAGAGGGTAAAGAAAGTGATAACATAAAAGTTGCTTTAGATTGGGTCAAATCATGAGCCATAGGACAAATAGTTTAGCCTAATACCTTTTAAGGTGAAGTTTCCCTATAAATCCATTGGTTTTTGTATGCTTTTGAAGGTCATTCATACCAGGTCATATTATATCTGTTGTATTCAGTTAGATCAACTGGTGTTTAGTTCTTGAATGTGTTTCTCAGACTGATTGCACAAGATGCTACCCTCCACACTGTTGACATAACTGGAGACAATTGTTTTGCCCTATCACCCCCCCCCTCAGCAGACCATACCATACCGTTTAATAAGAGACAGACTCCAGTGTTGGTGAATAAACGGCCACAGCTTTTTTATTTAATATTTACATAATATGCATATATTTGCATATTCCTAATCCCATTGGTCCTTGCAAACTTGTATAACCGGTGTTGCTATGGCAACCCCATAACCAGCTGACACCAATCAATTCCTTCCTTGTTTGTATGCCAACCTCCTGTTAGGGAGGGCATGTAAACCGCCACCATGTCCGTCTGCAAGGACCCCACCGCCACTAGGGTCGAGTATAATCCTATACTCGGCCCCGGCCGCCACCCAACAATTGATGCCCTTTCTACCCCTTCCTGCAGGCCCAATGAAAATATCCAACCCTATATCGTTCAGGCGTATAAACATATCACCTTCGAGCTGACGGTGCCGAATGGCTATACCTCCCATTGCTCGTACAAACGAATATCTTGCATCTAGCACCTGCCTGCTGCGCTCTATTGCTGATGGATTTCTGGCGCCCAACCAAGATACCCTGTATGATTTCTACCATACTATAACCATGAACGAGAACATCTCAACCATCTTGATAGATCTTGCCTTGATCATGATAACAATTTACCAAACAACCGTACACAGGTCCTTTCCCCAGCATGTATCACCAGTACCACTGGACTCCTCTCTCTTTGACTGACAGCAAAGACTCTGATAGTACACGGAGCCATCTTAGCCCCCAAATTCCTCTCCAGTGCATCTCAATGTCTTGAAATCCTAGATGGGAACAACCCGGTCGAATCACAGCTCGCTCTTTGCCCAGTAGATAAACGAGTGACCCATATCCATACACTGGCCTTTCCTGCCCCTATAACGAAAATTCAATTAGTAACTAGGTTTGGGCGAATATAACGCGCAACACAGTCTGACCGCCATCTACCTATTTGTTTAACTTGCGTGTTGAAAACCCCAGACTACTAGCTTCTGGTCTGTCCTATTCTAAATGAATGGGTACCGAATTCCTTCGGGTTCAGACCAAGCGTTGTAGGGCCGATTTGAGGACTGCCAAATTGAAATTTCGTTAGCGGAGTTCCGTCCGCATGAATGAAAAATTGGGAACCCTCACTTCTTTTTGCAAAATTTTTTGAGATTCGCTACTGTGCAGCACTGAGAATCAAGAGGGAATAGAGAGAAGCATGCACCTAAACCAAATACGTCTGTTTCGATCTCGAAACATGAACCTGTACCAATGAGTCGCTAACTGATATATCTTCCTTGGTAGACCTCCTGGTTTCGAACGGCTCTGGTATTACTCACTGATACGGAGTGCTCCAAAGAATGCTAAACGAAGCTGGATCTAAACAAGGCACATTCATAGCTGTCTTTACATACCTGTTCTAAAGTTAGCCATAAACGGGATAGCAGAGCAAAAGAGATCGGTCTCCTGGAATCCCTTGACCTGTGCTCCTTTTCCAATGAAAAAGGATGGAATGAAATAGCGAATTCTTTTGTAGAATCTCCATCCCCAAAGTTTTAAAGAAAAAGGAAACACCTGCCATCTACGCTGAGCCAACCGCTGCTGAACATCCTCTACTACGGAGCAGAGAAAGGTATGTTTAATATGCATTCTAGGCGGTTTGGTCATCCCTCCATTGTTTTCCTACCGTGGTTAGTCCATGTCGATTGAGCCACCGAGTTCTGATCAGGCAAGGTAGATCTCCTGGACTCCTTCTCCTCTGCCTGCGGAGCTAACTGCTGGAACACCTGCCAATTAAATCGGGATAAGGCTCAGCTATTTTGTTTTGGATGCCTGGGATATGCCTTGCTTTGAACCAGATGTTCACTCAAGGCATCTTATACTAGGTGACGAAGTGGGCCAGACATTGGGAGAAGAAGTGAGAAGTTATTGATGCCTGTACTACGCTCATATTTCGCACCAAAAGCTTACCTCTTATTCCTCATCTCCTCGCCCCATATTTCCACTGCTACTACTATGGGAACAATTCTAGCAAGGTTAAGTTTTTGCACCATCCTTTTATCATCCAACTATCTGGCCATGTACCTGCGCTCCATTTCTTCCCAAAATTGCTCCAAACCCGCTAGCGTCCCCGCTGCGCCCCTATAACAGCTCTAGTCCCTATTGGTCACTTCTTTCTCAATCCAACAGGTGTGCCATTGGTATTTATTAGAAATGTCTTCCACACGTTAAATCTGATTTTTGTGCCCTGTTCAGTCTGACGTGGTGTGAGGGGCTTGATAATCCCCATGTCACCCAAAGCTAGTCTGCACTGAAGATCCTGCCCATTGGCATTATTCTGCATGCAACGACCCCATAAGGATTGAACCTGTTTTAGTGTTACCTTCCTAGCTTCTATGAAATATTCGATCACTTCCGAATTTCCTCCACTTTCGTGATGGAAGTCGGAAACCATATTCAGGTGTCTATTTCAATGCCTAAGATGGACAACACTCTTACAGGCCTGTTGTGTTTTTTCTGCCGACAATGGGACACCTATTTTTTTCATGAGAAAGCTAAAGGTAGAGAATCAAGTACTCACAATGGAGGAACCACTAGGGCCCACGAAGAGAAAATCATCTAGGTAATGTATTATCGCCCTGGATCCTGTTTCGTATCGAACCATCCATTCCAGAAGGAGCTGGAATCTCGAAGTATGCATAGGATTGGAACATCCCATTGGTAAGCACATATCATGAGTAATAATGACTTTCCAGCTGACAGCCTAGCAGGTGGAAGCAGCTATGGTTACCGGTAGTAGCCTGAAGCTGATTCGATGTCCGATTTTTGCTAGCAATGCTCCCTGCCCTGCCTCCTGACTAGACTAGGATACATAGGAGACTGATGTTATATCTTCGATATCCGTCGTTAACACTCGCCCCTTTGGGATAAGACGGTGGTGTATTACCTGAATTTTCCGGGCTCCTTCTTTGGGATCACACCTAGTGGAGAGATCCTCAAATTTGGAATTGGCAGCTCCGAAAATGGTCGGCCATACGCCCCAGGCTCACCTCCGTAACTATCTTTTTCTTTGCAATCAACGGTTGCTCTGAAACGGACTTTACAATTTTTGAAAACTGTGGAACCGGGAATAAACAAAGGGTATTATAAATCCAGTGAGAAACCAGACCTAAGTAGGTTCGCTCCTCCTTCCTGGGGTAGACTCTAGCCTGCGCCCATCTCGGCCAGCTCACCGGAGTTCTCTTGGACACCGGCGGTGGATTTTTAAATTGAGGCCGTGGCATCGAAAACACCGGCTAGCCGAATGCCCTGGGCCTCCGCATGTGGCACATTCGTGCCTGAATCTACAGGCACTGCCGAAGTGACTTGGCCTTCGTTTAAAAAGCCAGCATGGCCTGGTTTCTTCCCATGGCCGTGCTCATCTCCCTGGGTCGGATAGAATCCAGAGGCGCTGGAGCCGCTGGATAGGCCGACTTTGGTGCCATCATGAGCCTTAACCAAGAATCTGTGGCTTTGGAATTCCATCCCACTCTGGGGTGCAGGCCAGCCTTTGACGGAATTCCTCATCATATCCACACCAGGCTGATCCTCCGTGTATCTTGTACGCCCACATATTTGATCCAGATACAATAATCAGCACTTTTCTGGGTGTTTCTTACCTATCGGCTGGCCAATACACGAAACGCCTGTAAACCATTGCAAAAGTTTTTGCCACTTTGGTTCTTTTTCTAAATCCCTCTCTTTGTCCACCAATAAGCATGACGGATATTAGTGACCATATGTCTACATACTCCCCTTTGTATTTTGTCTTTTTGTCCTCTGATAAGTGGGAGCCTAATGGTGCTAACCCACAGAAAAAGGCCTCCCTGAATACCTCTGCATCCGTTACCGGGTGCACACGGGGGTGGGGTTGCCCCCCTGGAGTTAAACTAGGGTGTCCGCCCTTTGTGCGGGTACCCGGCTTTGCCATCATTGCCCTTATCATAGCCAGCCATTCCCCTTCATTCTGAGGTCCCCCCGAGCTCCCCCAACCCCCGGCACAAGACAACTCACGGTTTGCAGGGTCGCTCGATGGCCCCATGATGCCGATGGGGCCGCTGCCTGTTGTTGGCTGACATCCAAGTCGGCTGTGGGGTGGTTGGCTCCTATCCCACCGTCCCTGCTTGCCGACGTGTGACCGTGCCTTGAGGAGACCCTGTGGTGAGACCTCTTAGGCAGTGGCGACACAGACATATCCAGCTGGTGTATCGCCTTCGCACAGGGCCGCCCCTTCCTGGCGCCCGGAGGGGTGGCAGGAGCACTCTCCTTCGCTCCTATTCCGACTTTCGGCTACTCGCCTGTCGCGCTACCCCTTGCCTACCTCACCTTCTGCCATGAACTCGCCGCCTTCCTCTTGATGACTCTGAGGATGGGCTTCTCCTATTTCTCCTAAACATTCTCCCCCGTTCACCCCTCCTGCTCCATGCTGCTCTTCCATGATATCACCCTAATTACTTCTATTTCCCTTATCATTGATGGGGTGCGTCTTACTGTAGACGAGCGTCAAAAAGTCCACTTGCCCTCTTCGGCTGAGCCGTGTTGTTCCGCTCGGTCCATATTGGCACTCATTTCGGCTGCTGCTACAAATTCGTCCAGTGAGGAGAATAACCTTGAAGGTCCTGGCTCTACTCCCTCCTCCCCCCTGGCTTGCGCCGGGGCCTCGTGGCCACATGCCCTAATTGCTATCCTCCCTGGTTGGCTAGTGCTCATCTGCTGCCAGGCTTCTGCTGCCTGGTTCCCTGTGACCTGTCTCCTGAGCTGGCTGCTGTTGATGTCTGTTTCGGCCTGTGGCCGCTTTTTTGTCTGTGGGCGCTGTGCCTAGGGGCAGCCGCCCCTCTGTGCCTAGGTGTGGGAGAGATCGGGTTAAATCTTGATGGGGGGTGGGATCTCCTAGGCGGCCCTACTGGTCTGTGCACGCTAAAAGCACGCATGTCCAGCCTGCAGAAACTTAAAATGGCGCCTGGCGATCGCGCGCACGCTTCTAGATACTGGCACGCCCGTCGCCGCGCATGACGTCATACGCACGCGCCCGTTCCCCGCAGCAATGCCTTACTGGGAACAGGCACGCGAGAAACGAGGCTGCCGCCGGGAGAGGTACTTAGCCTTGTTCAGGGTAGTGTGCCTATTCGGCACACTACCCCACAGTCATCAGCTGGTTTTCACAATCCCATTAGGAGCTGATGTGGCTAGTAAAGGCTGGATTCCCTATACAATCAAGGTAAGAAAGTTTGGCATTCTTACACATTACATACACACTTTTATTTCAACTATTTGCCTAAACTTTGCTTTCTTTCTACCTATTGCTTTACTGAATGTTTCTTTTACAGGGTATCATTTCAGCTCGTTTCAAACAGCTAAAAAGTGCAGTCTTCTGTACTCTGTCCAGAAAAAAACTGAAATCTTTAACGCAAGCTGATTCAAAGGGTGAACACTAGATTCCCTTCACTGTTCACAATAATGTTCTACAGAGTTCTACATTCTTAAAATACACACACTTTTACACCAACTTCATGACTGAGCTTCATGTCTTTCTTTTCCAGGGTGTCCACATTTCCTGGAACTGACCACAACAAAGTTTCCAACTGAAACCAAAAAGAAAAGCTGCAATCTCCAATCAACACAGCTGAGGATATGGTCTGAATAAGATGAAATCGGTAGCAATGGTACAACTTGATGCCCTCTTGCTGAAGAGAAGAGAAGACGGCACCAGATAAGAATGCATTTTAACCTAATATTTTTAAGTTGCATTGAATAAGTAATGTAATTTAGTAAGATTAGTTCATCAAGTATGATCAGTCTGTTTCTACTTTGTTTTGTTTCATGGTATTGAAAGGCTTTGACCAAAAGATTTAACTAAATGACTATAGTCTACAGATATAACTGTAGACTATAGATTTCATCAGATTGCAATTTCAAAAATGTGTTTTTTGCTGCAGATGTTTTTTAAATGTATTTTTTTTCCCTAAAGATGTGTTAGCTATTGTTAAAAAGAATTTCCTATGGTTAGGTTAGCTTTAGATAGAGTTTGTTAGGTTAGGCTAGTTTAGTTAGGGCCCTGCTGAAAGAGTCTACCTTGACGTGGTAGCAGGGCTTACAAACCTTTCGGCAAACATCTTTCTAATGTAATGTACCAGTTGCACCAACATATGTTTTAGTGTGTTATAAAAATAGAAAAGCGTATAAATAATGGTTTTCAAATACAAAATTAAGAAATTCACCATGCCCACATGCAAAGCCACGCCCACAAAGTAAGCCACACCCACAAACTAAGTCACGCCCACTTTGCTGAGCCGGCGGCATGCTATGTGCGCCACTCTGTCTAGAGGCGCCATTCAAACCTTGTTTCAGGGGCCAAAACCCTAGGGACACCCCTGAAACTAACTTTATTGATGATTTTGGTAAGGTTGACATTGAAACAGAAGGGTAGGTTGTCTTGTGAAGGTGTATCAGTAGGGGTGTGTTCCTATGTCTGTGTGGTTGTTAGGGAGTACATTTTTGTGTTTGTGACTGTGACGGGAACACTACAACCCTCAGCCCAGGGGTGCTCTGAGCATGCTTAGCTCACTGCGAAAACCCCACAAATCCAACTGAGAGTTGCCCGTCACTTATATATATTTACCATAAACCGTTGGTAACTGCCACTATATGTGTTTAAAGGTACACAAACCTACCCAGCAGAGTAGGGTTCACAAAAGAGTTCACAAAAATTATGGTCACAGAAAGAGATATGAATCCAAATATATGTTTTGCTACTAATATGGCTATGGTTTTTAATGGCTCTAATAAAGATAAAGCACAGATGGTACAACGATTACTGTCACATTTAAAGGTGTCGTTGTGTTTAAGCCAAGTAGATTTTACATCTTCTTTATGAAACATGCTAGGAGCAAGCATGTTTCTGAGAGTTAGGGCTCTTTTAGGAACTGCTTTCCATCCTTCTTTAACCACTTTGTGAATGGTCTCGTCTTAAAATAAAATAGGGAGATGATTTTTAACAATTTGTACAATTTTATGAAATTGAGGGCTATATTTCGTTGACAATTGGATAGGTAGACTGATCTCTTGGAAGTTTATTAGTAACAAACTTTTACGATCCATAGCTCGTACCCTATGGTAAGTTTTATCTATAACTTCTTTGGAATAGCCTCTATTCAGTAAACGGCGAAAAGTTCAGAGGATTTAATGTTAAATTCATCTATAGTAGAACAATTCCTCTGGATCTGCATGTCAATTTGCATGCTAATTTGTTCATTGTTCGTCCGATAAAAGAAAGGGACATTTGTCTGTAGACACACCTCTGATGAAGTGCGTAAAGCACAAAACGCGTCAGGCCTAGATCTGTTTGTATATATGTATGGAGTTTCAATAAATTATTTCATTTTATAAGAGTCTTCAGTATCAACATCTGGGTTGCCCAGCTCCTTGCTATTTGTTTCATTGATAGTTATGAAAACAATCCACAGTTTTTTTTAAATTTAAAATTTATGTGTAGAAATTTCGAATTAACAATTTTTTTCTGAAAGCGGAATCGGATTAGAAGGTGTTTGCCAATCTCTATCATTCACCATCAACAGATGGCAGCAGGAATTGCAGGGAAGAAGTAAAAGCAATAGAAATAACAGTAATTTGGCTCTTCAAGTTAAATCAGTTAATAAACATACATACCAAAAAAGGTATGTAAAAAAGCACATTTTTATACTTGGATATAAAATATTTATACTTTTCCACATCAAGTATCTATACAACACTCTGATGAAGTAGGTGTTCCCATGAAACGCGTTAGGCTGCTTCTTGGTTAGCCCTAGTATCCTGTTGGATTATTGATTTTAATGTATTTGAAATAAAAAATTTAGACTTTTATTCCCTCCTGAGCTGCGTGTCCTAATTTCAAGTGGAAGCTATCTATACAAATAAACAATGGAAAAACTTGTAGACAGGTGTTTATAAGCCATTGGTAACATAATAATGTTTTTAGTCAGACACAAACACTAAAACATTAAATAAGTTACAGTATAAAACCTCTGCATTATGTTTCTATGTAAAAAGAAATAAAGTTTAAAACGGAATAAGCAAAGGTTTGTATTTAAAAATGAAAAATATGTGAATGTGGTTAGATCTAGCTTTAAATGTCAATAATTAAGTCCATGGCCTGTTGGTCAACAGAGACATTTCTAGGCTTTTTGCCACCTAAGCCAAACTTTTGAATGCTGTCCCTATGTACAATTAGGTGCCTTCCTGGAATGGGCATGGCTAAAAAATTCATCATTTTAAACTTCACATCACTAAGGTATTTATGCAGTTCCTCAAATTTACATTAATCTCCACAATAATTCTGTAGAATATAAGATTTTTCAAAAGATTTGTAAGCCTGCCACCATGTCAAGGTAGATTCTTACAGCAGAGCCCTTACTAACCTATATAGCCTAACCTAGTTGCCCTCATGCCCAGCTCACACAGATGGGTACATTTAGGATGCCCACATGCCCAGCTCACAAAGACAGGTATATACAACAGCAGTACCTCTGATGGCGATTCCTGTTCTGCATTCCAGAATAACTAAGTATAACCATTAGGGTTAAGGGGGAAAGGGAATTTATTAGCAGACTTCTTTATTTTTATTTTAAAGCTGGATGTGCCCTTCAAATGCCTATAACTGCTGGGAATCTAAATCTGCATTTTTCCCACTATCCCCAGAGAGAATTTAGGTTGTACAGTACATTAAGGCTGAGGCTACACTAAACATGCACATATGCTTTGTGTGCATTGGTGGCCGATTGCACTGCGATCTCGGTCATTTTCAGGGATCAGAACGCATGCAAATTGCACCGAAAATGGTAATCAAAGGATCGAAGCTCAAACGGCATCAGTGCACCTAGGATGGCCACTTCAATTGGGCCACACTAGTGTTGACACGTGATTGCGTCTTTTCATTTTATCATTTTAGGGAGGTCAAAAAAAATCTATGATTCAGTTTTTCATGAGTATTCTTTAAAGGATAAGTATGCTCTTAAACCAAGTTAAGTTTAATTGGAAGCAGCAGCTTTAAAAAATCTTTTGCCCCCTTTATTTTTTTCTATGTCCCTCCTGAGCCTACCTTTCCTGATGTAAAGTTGGGTCCGTGCTCATGACCTCGCTGTGCACGCAACATCAGTGTGTGCACGGCGTAATGACATGCGTGCACACATCTGTGCAAGGCGAGGGTCCACAGAGCTGGATCAGAAGTGAGGAGAGGGGCACTGTGCCCCATTCATTGCTTCCTAAAAAGAAACAGTAGGCTTCATTTATCGAGAAATGCTGTAATGAATTGTTTGCATTTCTGCTGATCCAAAAGTTGAGAGTTTCAACAATCTGCTAGTTAGGAATTATAAAAGTCATTCATTCTTATTTATAGTTCATCTTTCTTCTTTAATATGTTTGGTTAGGAGAAGGCTGAGAGAATCTTAATGGTGCCATTCTTGATGAAGAATAGATTTTTTGCAGAGTCTAGTAGAGCACATTATAATCTGGCATGGGTACAAATTATTACCAGTATGGCTGGGGTATACAGTACCGTATGATCAACTAGCCAGCAAATCAAACATGTAAACATATACTCTGTGTGTAAGGCAACTCCAGGTGGCAATTATTTTGAATAAGACAAAAAAAAATGATTGTATATATGTATGGAGTTTACTGCAGAGTGCTGAAATTTGACTATAATATATTTATATGAATTGTTGTTGCTGTAAGTGAACAGAGATGATTCATTCAGTGAGCAGAGAAGATTCCAGTCCTGGAGCTGGGTCTTGGTGTTAACAAGATTGAAATGAAATTCTGGAAAGATGGGAAACTAAAGTCTGTCTAGACTGTCCACTATAATTGACTACAGATAGGAGTATTGCAGTGACATATTATGGTATATTCGTATAAGACATGGATGAACTCTTAACGGTTCCATCGGCCGGTAAATGTTAGCATTTGAAAGTCAAAATTCATCTTTAAAGGGGAAGTTCAGTGGAAATACATGTACTTTTCAGAAAAAGAGCAGTATTTTTTCATCCTAATAATCTTAACCTGCCCATTCAGCATTGTGTCTGTATATAAATAAATGCAACCAAAATACTGACTTCCTGTTTGCAGGACCCCCTAGTAGAGACCGTTATGGTCTTGCCCTTGACCCAGCGCCTGGGTTGATTCAGTTGCCCAGTAGAGATCTAAGCATCTTTGACCCATCCAACAGCCAATTATTAGAAATAACTGTTAAGAACATTCCAAGGAAGTGGTGCATCCTGGGAAGAAGAAGGACCATTAGAACCTGAAATGGCAGCTCACCAATGTAAACAGCAGGGAACAGCAAAGGGTATGAAATCAACAGATTTTTCAAAATGGGAGAGAATATGTAGAATAGCTAGGTATGCATTACACAAACTAACAATTTAACAAATATTGATAATTTCCACTGAACTGTCCCTTTAATCTCTATTAAAGTCAATGGAAAGCAAACTTTTTTCATGTTTACCAACTTCAATAGCAGTGATGAGATAGCTGACAGGCTGACTTAGCAGCAGTCTGACAAATTGTTTGGTTACTTTGAAAGTGCATTTATTAGGTCAGATTTGGGAACTATAATGTATCCTATGACCCTTTGATTCCACATCCAATTTTGTTAAAGATCTTGTAGCACCTTTATTACAGAGAAGTGTGGCATCAGTAATTTAGGCCACGAAAAGAAAAAGGTTGTCATGCCAGTAAATTACTCTTTTGTTATTATGGTAATCCAGAACTAGGAAACAAAGACATCCATTTAACATCCACTGCAGGAAAATCAAAAAGTTCCAGGTGCTTATTATTATTATTGTGGATTGATATAGCGTTACATATTCTGTAGCGCTTCACAATTACATGTTTTTTTTGGGCCTGCCCCAGAGAGCTTACAATCTAATCTTTTATTTGTCACATACAACTTGTCAGTATGTCTTTATGATTGTGGGAAAAACCAGAGTGTCCGGAAGAAACCCACATAAGCATGGGGAGGAGCTAGCTACACACCCATGCAAGGACCTTTACTCAGGAGCTAGCTACACACAGATGCTTTACAAACCCATAATTAGTTTACTGCATTTGTTTTCTGGCATGTTCAGAATGCTGTTTTGCATATCTCAGATGTTGACTAGGGTGAAGAGTTCATAAACATAGCTTCCTCCTGATCACTTTTTAAATCACATTTTTAAAACGGTCTAGCCTCCACGTACATTGTAGGCATTGATTACTTTGCTTTTTTAGATATTTAATATGTTTCTTATTGTGTGTTAGGTAGAAAAGGCAGCTAGAAAGCTTAGGGGGAGAGGGGCCAAAAGAAGCAAAAAGCCCTTCACTGAGCATAAAAGCAGAGAAACAGCTTCTTATAACAGAAGGCATCTTGCAGTCTCATGCTAAATGAATAGGATTGCCCACAAAGCCTAAGAAACAAGAAGTAATTTCTTACTCCCATGTTTCCCAGAGTAAGGGGCAGAGATAAGCAAAACTCTCCTTTATGTCCCTTAGCTAATGCATGTGTCCAGAACCGCTGGCTAATAACATGCAATAAAGCTTAATATATAGAGCCAATCATCAAAATATTCTATTGTACATAAAAAATATATAAAACAAACATTCATACCGTGTACTGCATCGCAGGCAGGCTGGTAGCAATAAACAAGCACTCATGTGGTGCAACAACCTAACATGCAATAGGTCCTGCACTACTCATTCATGACTTATCGTTCTTACTTTGACATTACAAACTGGGGTAATGCTGGGGGAGGTGTGGGCTGGGCTGGGCCGGGGGTACATTACATGACAGAACAATGAGTGGTGAAACATTAGGTGGGAGTGTGGGCGGGGAGCAGCATTACACAATCAACACATAACATTGTGACATGATTAAATAAAGCAACAGTGTGATGGGAAAGGAAAGAAGGTGCAAGGGAAGGGGAAACATTTGCCCAAAGCTTTATTTAAAAACAGACACAAAGGGAAAGGACGGGGAGGTAGAAAACAATTAATCGCCGTCCTCTTCCTCCGCTCTGTCTATAATGGAATAGTCTCTGAGCAAGCTATGGATTAGCTTGCAGCAGTCCAAAATGGACATCCTCTCCCTTCTTAATACCAGGCGATTCCTGGCTATCCAGATAGCATCCTTAAAACAGTTCATAAGGCGCCAGGCATCCTGGATCGCCTGGTCTCCGTGAGCTCCAGGAAATAGTGCATAAAGCACCAAATGGTGAGAAAGGCTGTTCCTGGGCACATTGTCTCTGAGTTCATGTTCCAAGGCATCCAACAAGGCCTGTGCCACAGGGCATGCCCAGAAGAGATGCAAAGCAGTCTCCTCCTGGACGATGCAGAATGGACAATGTCTGTAGCTGCACAGGTTGCGGACATGCATGAAAGTCCTGAGAGGTAATCCCCCCTGAACAGACATCCACGCCAGGTCTTTATGCTTGTTGGTGAGCCTGCTGCTGGCAATATTGTCCCAAACAGTCTCAGCTGTAGCAGCAGAGAGCCCTGGAATAGACTCCATTGTGTCTTTAGCTCTGATGAGCTTGTAGATAACCTTTGACTTCCATAGGTCTGGTTTCACTCCCTCCAGTTGGTGTTCCCTCACAAACTTTGTAACATCCAGGTAAAACCAAGGTGTGTCCCAGTTTTAAGGGATGGAGCTGTCCCACTTGTCCCATCCAAGACCTCTTCATAGTGGTAACAGGAAGAAGCGTGACATGGAGTTAAACACCGCCCTAGTGATGGCTCTGGCCACTGTTGCCAGTGGGGGCCAGGCCTGGGCCATATACTGCAGAACAGGAATAATCTCATTCCACAATACTAGTGTTTTACCTTCGATGGAAAGGTCTCTGAGGCTCCATAGTCCAAACTTTTGTCTCATCTTTGAGTGTCTATCATCCCAGGATTTCAGGGCCGCTCCCTCTCCACCAAACCAGACCCCTAGAATTTTGGTGGTCTGGTTTTATGGTGAAGGGCATTGAAGCGGTGGACGACAGGTGCCATTCTCCAAAGAGTATAGCTTCTGACTTCCCGCAGTTGACCTTTGCCCCTGAATCTTTGCCGAAGTCCTTGCAGGTCTGGACGAGTGCTGTCATTGACTGGGCGTCTGCGCAGAAGATGGTGACATCATCCATATACAGCGAGCACTTTGCCTCTCGACGGTCTGGTCCTGGTGCAGTAATCCCTCTGATACTCTGGTTCCGCCTGATGCTTTCTGCGAAGAGCTCTATGCAACAGACAAAAAGAAGAGGTGAGAGGACAGCCTTGTCTGACCCCAGACAAGATTGGAAAGGGGTCAGTTTTCCAGCCATTCACTAACACAGAGCTGACAATATCACGGTACATCAGGCTAACATACGAACAAAATCTATCACCTAAACCAAGTCTACGCAGGGCCCTACTCATAAACACATGGGAGACACGGTCAAACGCCTTCTCCTGGTCAAGACTGACCAGGGCCGCACGGATGCAGAGGTCCCGGATGTATTGGACCGTGTCTCTGATTAGAGCAAGACTATCTGTGATTCTGCACCCGGGGATACCGCAGGTCTGGTCCAGATGGACGATCTGTCTGATGACAGCCTTTAGCCGGTTGGCAAGTACTTTGGCGAGGATCTTGTAGTCCACATTCAGAAGAGAGATCTGACGCCAATTTTTAAGGTCCGATCTCTCCCCCTTCTGCTTATACAAGATCGTGATCAGTCCTTCCTTCAGTGACTGGGGCATTCTGTCTTCATCTGCCATCTCCTCGAAAAGTTCCAGCAAGTCCGGGCCAATGAGATCCCACAGCACTACATAGAGCTCTGCTGGGAGACCATCACTGCCCAGGGTCCTGCCGGTTCTAAACGGTTTGACAGCAGAGTGCAGCTCCTCAAGCAACAAAGAGGCCTCTGTTCTGGCAACACCTATGGGATCAAGCGTGTTAGTAACACCAGATATAAAATACTCAGCCATATCTGCGTCAGTAGTTTTAGGGGAGTAGAGGGCGCTGTAGTAGTCGGTAACCACTTTCATCACCGCTTCTTTTCCCCTTCTGCTTGTGCCAGTCTCGTCCCGCAGCTCCGACAGGGGCGTGTGGCCAGAGTGGAGTTTCCTGAAAAAGAAAGAGTTACACTTCTCCCCCTTCTCTAGATTCTCCACTTTGGAACGGAAGATGATCGCTCTGGATTCCTCCTCGAAAAGTGCTTCGAGCCGTGAAGGTGAAGGTCCTGCAGGGACTGGAGTTGCCTCTGTAGTCTCCTGAAGTTGCTTCTCCTCTCACACGCCTGTTGTCTCCCTCTGGCCTGAAAGAAACTGCGAAACTTAACCTTCACAAACTTCCACCAATCATTTATACAGTGAAAGTAACATTTCTCGTTCCTCCAGCTGATATACGCATCCTGGAGTTCCTCTAGCAGGTCCTCTCTTTCCAGCAGGGTGCAGTTCAGCTTCCAGGAGCCAGGGCCAGGAGGAAAACCTTGGCCCAGAGTCCCCTGAAAGAGAATGCCCCTGTGGTCTGAGAAGAAGCGGGGGACCATGTAGTGCATGCATTGCTTCACTGTGCAGGAAGTAAACACAAAGCCGTTTCCATCCTTTAAGGAAGCTTCGGTTACCATTTCCTTCATCAGTTTCGATGTCACATCAAGCTTAGCGTAGTTGCTGGAGCTGCGCCCGTTCTCCTCTATTGGACAGTTGAAATCACCACTCATCACCACCGCCCTGGTGGTCGCTAACTGGGTCCGCAGGGTCTGGAAAAGTTCCAAGCACTCATTCTTCACAGGGGGGCATACACATTGATTAGCCGGACTAGCTTACCCGCCCAGGAGCCATCTATGAC
Organism: Hymenochirus boettgeri; assembly: GCA_019447015.1. NCBI lineage: Eukaryota > Metazoa > Chordata > Amphibia > Anura > Pipidae > Hymenochirus > Hymenochirus boettgeri. The sequence goes on along the minus strand of CM033475.1, from coordinate 89,376,913 downwards.
AAGAATTCTGCCACAGACCAACTCCTGGATGGAATCAAGTGTAAAGAGGGCCCCCCCCCTGATAAGACCAGCTACCCCACAAACTTACGGCTGCCCCCACCCAACCAGTAGGAAGGACCGTGGGTCCACTGTCGACAGAGGTACCTATAGGATGGAGAGAAAGGTAAGGCACATTCCTGCAACATAAATATATCACATTGCTGTGAAGGAAGAAACGTTAATATGGCCTGCCATCTTAACTTATCCTTAATACTCCGTACATTAATGGTGAATATAGATAGAGACACCATTAGTTAGGGTTCTGGACACATGTATTAGCTAAGGGCCAGGAGTGTTTTGCATATCTCCGCCCCTTACACTGGGAAACATGTGAGTAAGAAATTAATTTTTGTTTCTTAGGCTTTGTGGGCAATGCTATTCATATAGCATGAGACTGCAAGATGCCTTCTGTTATAAGAAGGTGTTTCTCTGCTTGTGTGTTAGGTAGCAGTTAATCAATATGGCATTCCAACTACATTTGCAAAAAGACCTAAGTCAGCAACTCAAAGCCCTCCTGTCATGGAAGATCTAAAGAGAAATTTCAAAGATAGCAATACAAGACCACACTCTTTTGGGGAGCATGATTCCCTTTGAACCACAGACAAAAGGATGGTTTTAAAAATCATAAATTTTTCAAGCTCCAAGACACGAGCCAAAACATCGCTGCTATCTTGCACATGTTGTATTTGTTTTTTGAGAAGCACCTTTCTTCATGTGATTTGGATATACAGTAAGTGAGTGGCCACTATTACCAAACCAATATATACAGTATATATATATATACAGTATATATATCTATATAAATATCTATATATATATATATATATATATATATATATATAAAAAAACAATACAGGAGCACTAAAGGGATTTTTAATAAGTTTATTCTTTATTGTGACAACACAATCACAAAGTGGCTTATATATATATTTATATACACACAACATAACAAAAATGTTACTTAAACTGACAAAATATTTCCACTACCAAAACCACACCACTAGCTTTTTGAAATCTACCTAGTGTGTCCAGCACACCCGCTAACAAATCCTCCAAATGAGTTTTATCTAATGTGTGTACAAGTATTAAGTCACTAGCGTGATTTCCGTGCATTTGCGCTCGCAATTATGCATGCAATTTTCTTTTTCTAACATTGAAATTTCGTCAACGCACCGAAATTGTGCGATTTTGGGTGATTGCATACGCAATCCCATGCAATCACCATTTTTATGCGCAATCACGTGTGATTTCCTATCACAAGAGGTGAAAATGCAAGCACAAACACAAAAGAAATCGCATTTAAATCGCACCAGAATGGCACATGCAATCGGGTGCGATTGTATGAGCGCTTCCGGTGTGATGCAGTATGGCCGTGCCCTTAGGGCAGACTTCTTCTATAATTCCTGCTATTTTCCAGGTGAAATAAATGTTTTTGATGAACCTTTATTGCACCTTTACTCGAATAGCCATTCCACCCTGAAAACAGTCCCCAGTATTTATGTTAGGGTTAGTGAAGATCTTCTTCTAGAAAATGTGGGGCTCAACCGTGTATCTGGAATTCTCTCTCCAGCTGGAGGTCTGGTAATTACAAAGGAGTCACCTTAAGGATAAAATAAATGTATGTATAAAATAAATATATTATTGTATTGGAACATGTGATACAGATACAACACTATTATATTTGTGAATGGGAAGGTAGGCCCATTAAAAAGATACCCAACATGGGGGCCTTACTTCCTTGCCATGGGGAGTTATTAATATCTTGGGAAATATGTATCATACATGGGTGTGTTTTGGTAGGAGAGGAATATGTGTTCTAGATACCATTACAATGTACATATCTAAAGTTATATAGAATCTGCCTAACTGAGGGGTTAATAAATGTTTGAGATAAGTCGTAAATCTGGACATTCCTTCACACTCCCACCTCATGCATAGCTAAGGAGGGGGATGGTTCAACATGGGGCTTAAAAATCCTTGTATCCCCTATAACTCTGTTTATACCTATCAAGAGACCTCAAAAGTAGGTGTGGGTTTAACAACTGTGAAGGCGAGTATCCTGTTAGCAAACTTCAACAATAAATATAAAACATGTATTGTTTTAGGAAGTGTGGTCACTAATTTCATCACAACCCATGGTATTTCTCCCTTCTTTAAGACTAAACCTGCGGAGGAGACAAGTACTTCATCTTCTGACAAATCCCTGTACCATAGCCACAGGGCAGAGGTGGTATGAGGATAAGTATCCTATGCATATTTCTCACTGAATAGTGAGTAAACTATAACTTGTTATAATGTTAGCCAAATCCAGTTGATCATTGTATATGTTGTTATAAAAGAAATGTTAATTGAAGTGGTGCAGCCCACATTGGTGTAGTTAGTGTAGCCCACATTGTTAGTAGTAAGTCTCTCTCAGTGCCAGTAGGAGTATTAATATCCTCTATAGCTCTTTGTTGCAGCAAACACATAAAATAACCAATCTGTTCAAATAATTGTAATAAGAAAAGCCAGGTTGTGCATGTAACTCAAGCAGTTGAGGTAGAAAGGTAAATATAAATAAGAGATAAATAAGAGATAAAACCAAAATTGCCTCTAATTAGAATCAAGAATTTACGCTCATTAAAATCATTTAAAAAATGATATATATTAAATTAAAACACTGACTCTTTGCTGGTAGAGCTTGGGTGGTTTTAGTCCTCTAGTGTGTTCCTATTAATCACAGTTTAGTGGCTGGTCTTACAACTTCTGTGCTCACTCTTAATCTACTTAAAACATGGGCTGGTTCACACCTACATATTTGCATAAAAACATTTTACTGATGTATACAAAAAAGGTAATATCACTTTAAGTTCACTTTAAAGCAGTAAATATCACATTAAAAGCAGTAAAGATGAATAAAATGAACATTGATCAATGCATTTCGCCAATAAGGCTTCCTCAGGATCAGTATATTTAAATATACTGACACTGGTCATTTCATATCTTTATTTTCTCGGGCTGGGGACTGGAAGTGCATAATGCGTTCCACCAATGGAACACATCCGGTCTCTAACATCATTGACTATGTTATAGGCTGTTTTTAAATTACATTAAAGCTATTTGCAGGTTTAGTCACATAATGTTATGTAGGGATTAGCACTATATTGCACTATTTCACAATGTATTATTGTCCTGATGATGATGGCCTGTGCATCATTGTAATAAAATATATTTGAATTTATGAAACCAGTATGCCCAGCAATTACTTATATATGGCTATTTGCCTCTGGGGCTGAAGAGGTAAACCATCATCCTATAAGAACAAGCATAGAGCAGTGTTTTTACTAAATTTCGGCACCCAACCCGGAAGAACCTGTCATACATACCATAGGTGGAAGAGAGTGTCATGTGGCCGCAGCTAGTGATCAGTGTACGAAGACAATAAAGAAAAACAGATAAAACGTGACCACAGTAACAACCCAATCTAACTATGAGAAAGGGAAATGGCAGAAGATCCTAATATTACATGAGTGGGCAACAAGTGTGGCACGTAAAACCCAATACTAATAATGTGGCAGACTCTATGGACACTGAGGCAAATAGGATAGGAGATCAACTTGCTGACAACTTGGCAGAGTGGAAACTGGGCTGGACTGCGGTCGTCATCTTGGTAAAATAGACACTGGGCTGGACTGTGGTTGTCATCTCGGCAGACTGGCAATGGGATGGACTGCAGTAGTTTTCTTGGCAGAATGGTAAATGGGCTGGACTGTGGTCGTCATCTTAGTAAAATAGACACTGGGTTGCATTGCGGTCGTCATCTCGGCAGAATAGAAACTGGGCTGCGGTTGCCATCCTGACAGAATGGACACTGGGCTGGACTGCGGTTGTCATCTCGGCAGACTGGACAATGGGATGGATTGGGGACATCATCTCGGCTAACACTTGGCAGGCTGGACAAGAGTCATATCACAACACTGGGCAGACTGGACAAGAGTCATCTCAGAACACTGGGAAGACTGGACAAGAGTCATCGCAAAACGCTGTGCAGGCTGGACAAGAGTCATCTCAAAACACTGGGCAGACTGGATAAAAGTCATCACAACAGTGGGCAGACTGGACAAGAGTCATCTCAGAACACTGGGCAGACTGGACAAGAGTCATCGCAGAATGCTGTGTAGGCTGGACAAGAGTCATCTCAAAACACTGGGCAGGCTGGACATGAGTCGTCTCAGAACACTGGGCTGGACAAGAGTTACTGTGCAACTGAAGTCGTCCAAGGACACTAGGCAGGCTAAGCAACTGAAGTCATTTCAGGATACTGGTCAGGCTGTGCAACTGAATTCATTTTAGGACTAAGGGCGCAGCTTGAAATGCATCAGGTGATTAAGGTGTGGACGCCGTTACTATGTCCTGTTTTTAGACTGCATTTTTGAATAAAGATTTTTTTTTTTGATGGAAGTGCAGCTTATCTTCATAGTGTATATAGCAGGCTACAATTAAGGGTTAAATTATTCCCAAATACAGATACCTTGGCAGGACAAAGATTGGACAAATTCAACACAGCTCATAATCAATTTAATGATGTTGGCTTTCAAATGTTAAATAATATCTAATTGGTTGGGGCAAAATTAGCACCGTTTTTAATGATAAGAACTTTTATTGAATCTCCAATCTTTAATAAAGCTGATGCACCTGGCTAATCAGCCCCAACAGAGATTTTCTGGGATGGTGATAGAAACACTGTCAGCATAATCTTTCATCCCTAGCCAGGATACAAAAGGTATACGGTAAAAACTGGGAAGGATTAACAGAAAAGAAAAAATAAAGGCCTAACAGGAGGTCCCTGTAAGCTGCAGTAATCGGTATAGACCAGAGCCTACTGTGCTAAGCAGCTGGGACGAGGTAAAAGGATAAAAGCTGCAGCCAGAAATCCAGAACTCTTGATTGTTCATTAACAGTAAAGAAATTCAAACATAGCCCTAACTATATGAATATGAATGGCAAGAGACTATGGGGTGGTGTTTGTTCCAGAACAATAAAACACACTTCGGTGACCAAAAGAAATTCAGTGGGAACAAAACACATTCAGGCAACAAAAAACAATGTTTTGGTTAGAAAACTATATTTAGTCACCCAAAAGAAATTTAGTGGTAACAAAACATATATTTAGTCAACAAAAAACAACTGTAGCACCAATATATATTTATTTTGATGACCAAAATCTTTTTGTGAACAAAATGTACAGTAGATTGAAACAGAATATTTTTTTATATAAAAATGAGGTGAAAAAAAACATGACAAAGGGCAAGGTTAATCCTTCCCTCCCACTAGAATAATAGACATAACACAGGATTTTGTTGGATAAATGACCGACCATAGCTTTTATTACATAGTACAAACCAAAATTTTCTTTATTGTAACAGATGAAAAACATTTTGTGTGCATGAATGTTTTACAAATTGTTAACTCAACTTTTTTCAAAACTTACATCTCTTTTTAAAACAGTTCACTTTCAAGAAACAGATTACAATGTAACCAGAAGTTAGTTAAACCTGAGTACCTGTCAGTCGGCCCACTATCCCCTCTGAAAGCATTGCCTGCTTTAGAGGGCCTGTATCAACTCACCAGCCCCATATTCGCCAAACTTAATTTCTGGCCATCCAGAAATGACAAGCTTTCCCTTTAATCTTTATTTCTATAAAAAATGGCAAATTATTTACTTTCCCTTTAATCCCTTTTTAAAACTAAAGTCATACACGTAATGACTCTTTTGCCCATAAATTTACCTTTAAACTTTTTAATAAGCAATATCTGGTATATGATATACTTTCCCTTTAAAATGGTAATTATCATGCATCCCCTTTAATCTCAATAATAATAAAATGCTTGTAAATGGCAAAGTAGAAAACTCTAAACACTTGACACTTGCCCTTTAATCTCTGTGCAATTTACAAGCCTTTTTTGCCTGCATGTTACCTTCAGTATCTGCAGTAAGAAAATATGGTTAAACTGCTTTATCAGTTTAATTTGGCAAAAAAAAAAATAAAAAAATCTGGTAATTTGAAAGCATTTCATTTAATCTCTGCTTTAAGGAAAGACTACTAAATGGCACAGTCCATATTTTCTTTCCATCTCCTTACTTTACAGACATGCCCTTCCCCCCCTCTCCCTCCCCCTACCAAATGTGGCTTCGGGGCAGTATTGGGGGGAGGGGGCAAAAGGGAAAAAGGGAAAATTTCCCTCAGCCACGGTAGACTCCCTATAGAGTCTGCCGCAGGAAAGACACAGTCCGAGCGTTCTCCTATAGGGAGAATGCTCGGGACAGTGTGTATGCAGATCTTTGATAAATGTCAGACAGGATCTTGCAATGTACATTTATAAACTTTATAAATGTTGTCATGTATCTAATATAAGTGGGTACTATACTTATATGCATATATTTCTGGTCATTTAGATGGTAATATTGAGAAATTCCACACGTACACATTCACCTTTCCTACAAAAAAAAAGATCCCGCTCCACGCGGTGGATGCGCCGGGTCAGATAGTTAATCCCCAGCTGCATGACCTCCATCTTGTGCAATACCATTTTCCAGAAAACCATTGGTGGCAGTGGCGAGGCCACAACATATACAATGAACAACTGTACTTATACCTATTCCATTATATCTGTATGTTAACCACCTAACTATATTGTAAGCTCTACGGGGCAGGGACCTCCTTTCCTCTTGTGGCAAAGCTCTACCACTATTTATATAATTTATATATTTTTGTACTGAACTATCTATGTATTTACCCCCTTGTATGACGTTATTGACTTAATTGTATTTTGTTATTGTACAGTGCTTTGTCCCCAAGTGGCGCTTTATAAATAAACTATACATACATACATTTGTGAAACATACAAACATTGCTTTTCCCCATTTTAATGTTTAGAATGAATTCATTATTTGACTAATATTTTCCAAAAAGTAGAATACCTGGTGACGCTGCCTCCCCTGTGAAATTAGATGAAAAAAATATATCATGAGAGTTGTCAACATAGGTTCAAACACATTTCATAAAACGCAATGTGGGTTAGAGTCCTGCATTGGGTTGCGTAGCCACACATTACCTGATTTGCGGTTGCGGGTTGAGTTTGGGTAAACCACATTAAGTGGGAGATGATATAAAATTCACTATTGCTACTTACCTGCAAATGTTACCACAGTGTTTTGATAGCTGTTACTACAGTATGTGAACGTGACATGTAAATTGTGATCTTTTGCATGTCTTTTAATTGCAAAGGCTATAATTTTACTGTAAACAAATAACACACAAAAGGGGATGTCCACCCCAAAATAATGTTTTAATAAGTTATTGGCCTTTAAATATGTTTTAAAATAACTTAATCCAAAGTTTCATTTAGGAGATATACATGTTTTAATGCTGCTATGTTCAGATTGTAGGATTGTAGGATAAAGCACTGTATGTTTACGTGCTCCTGTTCCTTTTCGGTTCCCGTGCAAGTTGGAAGCATGTTCACAAGTATTGTACCAGAACTCGCACTGGGGGGTTGACAGGTTTCAGCACTAATGACGCGCAGGGACAGTACACGTAAATAGTACATGCTGCTAGACCAGTAGAAGTAGAAGCAACATAAAGGCTTACTGCAGAACGGGAGATGTAACTTAGAAATTAATTTTAAAATTATAACAACGCAGATCAAGTCAGTGGGGAATACTAAATAAAATAAGAGATTATTATTTTTAGAGGTCGACCTACCCTTTAAGCATTGCTAAATTTATTGCACTGCGCTATTTGAAACAAATCTTAGAAAATGGTGCAGGCACTGCAAAACCTTTGCTAAACTTTCGGGGAGATTCAATATCGGGTCTCCCGTTACTTACCTTAGCCCGATCCCGCGATACAATAACTGACGTAAACGAGATTACGTCAGTTATTGCATCGCGGGATCGGGCTAAGGTAAGGAGTGGGACTTTAACGCTCCACAAGCCGTAGCGTTAAGTTTCACGCTACAAAGTAGAGCAAAACTTAACATTAAGGGTTTTGGATCGTTAGCACAGCGCTATTTCCAAAAACATTCGGAAATGGCACTGTGCTCGAAAATCCGTCCAAAACCCACGTTAACCCAAATTTTTTTAGGGTTAACGTGGGTTTTAGACAGAAATGGGCCATATTGAATCTCCCCCTATGAGCATGACTGAGCATGTGTAAAGAACAAAACAGTCACTGGCCAAAGTATGCGATAATACATTGCTGAGAAATTAAAACACAAACTGCATTTATTCTAACATCATTTTCCAAGTTACCACATCAAAACTAGAGGGACACAAATTTCCCTATTTATGTCAAGGAGCTTTGCAATTTGATTGAGTGTTGTTGTGAGCCTATAGTTGTCCTTTATTTGCAGTAAGTTTACAATCAATGCAATTTAACAAGAACTGCATCTGAAATTCTGAATGCCTGTATGAAAGAATAACACCATTACATAGCTGAATTTGAGTTGATTCTAAAATGATATATGGGGGGTATTTCCAAATTTGAGGGTGTTTCGTTTGAAAATGTAGAAGCATTTACATTTTTTTCTGGAATTGCACTTGTGAATTGGTTCACTTTAGGGATTGCGGCCATGTCTCTGTGTACACCCATGCATATGGCATAGCGGTTCAGGATTCAGGATATGTGAGCAATTGATATTTAGTGGGGAGCGGGTTTAGGTAAGATTTCAAACTTTAAATTATCACATAATCTCTATCCAGAATTCTGCATGTATAAAAGAATGGCGTAGCTCAGGGATAGGCAACCAGTAGATCTCCAGATGTTTGAAAACTACAACTCCCAGCATTCCCCAACTCCAGAATCCTTATAGAGGAATGCTGGGAGTTGTAGTTTTCAAATATCTGGAGATCTACTGGTTGCCTATCCCTGGCATAGCTGTTACATAGCTGAAGGTGTGCACACTCCAATAATAAACAATATATAACATTCTCTGGTCAGGTAAGGGCATCTTTGGCATTTCTTTATAATGCAAAACTTGGGTTTGGGGGGTGTTCTGCATTTATATCAAAAGTTTTTTTTTTGATTGGACATGCCCTTTAAGGGTATCAGGCTTTTTGTGCCTACAAACTCCTGAGATTATAATCCAAACCTGCCTACATTTTGGAGTGCAAAAATAGTAAATTATGACTCAGGGACTATGAGCTAAGGCTCTTTTTACGGCTTTTAAACAGCTGGTCGCATGTATGCAGTAAAGATACGCACGATCAGCTGTTTAAAAGGATTAGATCAGTGAACTCTGCTTTAACAGCATTAAGTGAAGAACGGTGGATCATTCCTCTCTCCGGGTACAGTAAAAAATGTGAGGTAAGACATATCTATTTACCTTTCGTTCTTCACTTAATATTGTTAAAGCAGAGTTAATATTGTTAAAGCAGAAAGTTTATTCCTTTAAACTTTCTGCCAATTCGGTACTAGACTTTTAAACAGCTGACCGCGTATGTATCTTTACTGCAAACGAAACGCGCGATCAGCTGTTTAAAAAGAAATCATCCCGTGCGCTGGGGAATGGTGTGTAGTGTGTCAGGGGCCCTGCCTCCAATCTGGGACTCTGCAGTTTCGCAGCTGCTCTATTGGATAGGACAGGATTCTCACATCTCTATGACTTTTAATTCTAGATTTATTAACAACTTTCCTTATTCTTTTGTTTAAAAGGCCTGCATAAACAAGTAGCACTATCTAAATGAAAATATAAATATAGTTCTAAATTAAATTAGCCTCTGTACAGATGAACCTGTACATATTAGACTTCATGTGTGACAGCAAATTAATGAGGGCAAAATTATTAAAACACGTAAACAAAGTCAGCAGCTGCTTGTTTTATTCTGTACAATAACTGTCTGCTTTTAGTTGGTTTTTTTAGTGCTTTATCTTGCATTTAGCACTGACTGTCAACCAGACGAACAGTGAGGGCAGGAGCAAGGGCTGAATTAACATAAAAGGACGCAAAGATTTCTATCAGTGTCATAAGCAGAGAAAGATGTTTTCATAGTCTCTGGTGCCCTCCACAGGCAATTTTATTATTGGCAAAAAAAATTATATATATACGGTAAGCAGATTGTATTAAGAAAAATATCAGAATCAAAATTGTTTTTATATTTTGTTAATGTGTAATCTTTAACTTTAATTGTTGTGCAGTGATTTTATCTGGTCAAATCTTTTATTTGCTCTTCTGCGGTGAAAAGATTTGAGTAACTGGTGTGGCAATGCAATTACTGATTTGCAATTACGTCCAGTATTGCAGGATCTCGGAAAGTTAAAAGGCAGGTATTTGCTTGGCTTTAAAGCCCCATACAGTCCCATACATACAAGGTAGCGCAAAACTTAACAAACACTGCACTTATGTACAAAAAGATTTTGGATATTGCATCGGGTTAATGTGCGTTTTACACGTGTTTTAACTTTATTAAATCTCCCTGCATATGTGAAGATGTGTGGACGATCTTCATACTAAAACCAGGAAAGGAAGTATTGGTCTGGTTGTAACACCCTTTTAAGGGGTTAGTCCTTCACTAGCAGGCTGTTAGTTTAATAAATTTAAAGGGCATGTCTAGCCCCAAAACCTACTTTTGGTTACAAGGTAGGTGCCCCTTGCCCACCCCCAACCGCTGAAATATTTTTGCAAAATAATGCTCCCATCATTCTCTCCCGCGCGACCAATCACAGATGAGGCTGATGTCATTCAAGACGGCGCAGGAGAGAAGGGTCCGTAAGTAACAATGGGAGCATTATTTTTCCACCCATAACAGCCAAAAAATATTTTGGCGTTTGGGGGTGGAAAGGGGGCACCTATCTTGTAATCAAGCCATTTCATGCTAGGTACAACGGCCGAAGAGGATGGATCTTGATGGAGGGAGGACAGTAAAGGGCTCCACAGCGCATGTCCATTCCTTGTCGAGGTTGAGGAATCAGCAAGGACCGGATGGCTCACAGACACCTCCTTCACTTCACTTTCCTGGACTTTGGACAAGCATAGCTGGAGAACAATTTGGAGCAGAGATGAAAGGTAAGGATTTTTGTAAACTATTTAGTAGGGCCAGTAATGGGTTTAAGTATCGTTTTGGGGGTGGACATGCCCATTAAAGGTGAAGCACAACTTTTTAAAAGCTTTTTTATCAGAACACCCATGCATAGTAAGAAGGGGATTCTGTAACTAAAAAGGCTTCCATGATGTTGCAAATACATCATTTGATTGGCTAAGACGCGGCCAATCACAGATGCGGCTGACGTCATTCAAGAGGGCGCGGGAGAGAAGGGTCCGTAAGTAACAATAGGAGCATTATTTTGCAAAAATATTTTGGCGGTTGGGGATGGAAAGGGGGCACCTACCTTGTAATCAAACCTTTTCACGCTAGGTGCAACGGCCGAAGAGGATGGATCTTGATGGAGGGAGGGCAGTAAAGGGCTCCACAGCGCATGTCACATTCCTTGTCGAGGTTGAGGAATCAGCAAGGACCGGATGGCTCACAGACACCTCTTCACTTTCCTGGACTTTGGACAAGCATTGCTGGAGAACAATTTGGAGCAGAGTTGAAAGGTAAGGATTTTTGTAAACTACTAAGTAGGCCCAGTAATGGGTTTAAGTATCGTTTTCGGGGTGGACATGCCCTTTAAAGGTGAAGCACAACTTTTTAAAAGTTTTTTTTTCAGAACACCCATGCATAGTAAGAAGGGGATTCTGTAACTAAAAAGGCTTCCATGATGTTGCAAATACATAATAGCCCATGTAGTCTTCAAACAGCCTTATGAGCATGTGCACTTATTGCCCACACCCGTTTTCACTGTCCCTATTCATAGAGCATTTTCTATACAGATGTCATCACACCAATATGGAAGCCCTTCAAAGTCTGTTGTTGTTCTGTAGTTTATATTCAAACCTGAATGAACGGCACAAAGAAATTTGCAGACTGCCTCGCAATAACAATACTAAAGATTTTGTAAGTTGACATGTTTAAATCCCCAAACTTATGAATTTCCTTTCTGCCATTTATGCTGGCTCGGAAATAAACTGCAAAATTTACTTTACTTTTTTTTATGAAAAACAAAGGAATGTGTTATTTTGGAGGAAAGGAATGTTGAAGAACATTTGCTCCTACTGCTTGTGGAGGTTCTCGTTCATCCAGGTCATGGTATATCTGTTGCATTCAGTTAGATCAACTGGACTTAAAGTTTAGTTCTTTGTCGTCATTTCGCAAGTCATCCAAATGGCTTTCTCAGTTCAGAATGACCAGTTGATCTAACTGAATACAACAGATATTTTCTCCTACTGATATAACGATAATAGGATTTACCTATCGTTCGTGCGTAGGAGCTTTTTACGACCAACAGGAGTGCTGACAAACGACCTTAGTGACGGAATGAAGGGAAATTTCCATTGGTCGTTATCAGCTCCCTTTACTTGAAGTAGAGGGAGCCGATACAATTGTGCAGTGTATGGCAGTGTACTGCGTATGGGGATCGGTCAGATCCGTGTATGCAGTTTCCACAGCATGTGTGCCAACAGATACCAATGTGATCTGTTGGCACACATGTTGTGGGATCACATGTGTATGGCCAGCTTAAGAGCATTCACTTTTGATGCTACCTACCAAGATTGATGCTACCTAAAGCCATGGACACACGTAATATTACTGTCATTTGGGAACAGCCACTGCAAACCTTTAAGCCAACAAACATGTGATGTTGGTGTTGTACTTGGGAGCCACTATAAACATTCTGGTGTTTTGGTCAGCACAATCTTACAAGCATACAAAGATTAAAACTATCGGGTAAAAAGTAATTAAAGGGACACTATAGTGAAAAAAAAATGACTTTCCTTTATCCTTTTCTATATTTTTTGTGGTGTCAGGAACTTGATCCCTTTTTGCTCTCAGTGCTCTGTCGCTAGATCTCCTTATGTCCAGTTCAGCTCGCTCCTAGTTGGTATGCATATTTCCTCTGTGCCTCATATTTCCTCTCTACACCCACTCCCAAAACTGAGGCACAGCCGAAGTGTGGAGCAAGTGCAGTAGAGATGAGCTGTGCCAACGTACAGCCAATAGCATTCACCCAGTGATTTTGTGTTATAGTGAAAGTTAAAAGTAAAACCGCTTTGCTATGGGAAGGTAAGCAGTACAGGGAGCTGTAATAACTGTTTTTTTGTTATTGATTTCTTTAGGTACAGTGCTACATTGGGAGTTCAGTAACACAGCTAGCAGCTAACTGCAGGATTGGGTTTATCTGCACAGAAAGAGCACAGATAAACAGATATTCCTTTTCTGATCTTAATGCTGAATCAATTAGCCATGCTGTGACAGAGAAATAAGCTTTACTTTTATAGAATGGATAGTTTCTACATATAATGTGCCAGGGGGAGGGTCTGGGTGATTGACAGTTCTTTACTGACTGAATCGTTGCCCGATTCGCCAGACTGATCTCCGAACGAGTGGCTTCTTCACCCTATAAAGTGCCCATACACGGGCCGATTATTGGCCGAATTAGCCGTTCATACACATCGTTCGCAGCGGGTCGGCAGCCATGATCGCACGTGTATACAAACCTTAAAATTCCCAGAGCTAAAAAAACACAAGGGATTGGAAGGTCAGAGAAGAAGAAAAAAAGCAGATTTAAGATCGGTGGTAATTAAACCTAATTACTGTGTGAGTAGTTAAAAAAGGATTTGGCACAGTTTACATGTCCTTTAAACCCACGCTTCCTTAGGTAATATCAGGTTAGTAGGGGTTTAACTTTTTTGAGCCTGCACCGTTATGTATTAACGACAAAGGGACCCGATACAATACCCATAGCGTTAACATCTGCACTACTTTGAAGGGCAAAAATGAACTCCTTTTCCTTGGTGCACATTACCTTACAAATTCCATGATTCTGTAAATAATAAAGTGAATACTGCATCATGGGAACCCTGGAAGATAAGTGTTTTTTTGTGATAATTATGTTTTACTACCCAACTATGGAACCTAAGAAATCTACAAAACACATTGATGGCATGAAATTTTCAAGGCACAGGTGGTTAACTTTCCTGTTAAAGAAAGTAGATTTTTTGATGTAAAGCTAGGTAAATCATATTCTAGACTTTGGAGGAAAATTTTAGATTATACAATTCTGAGGAACTATGTTCATATTTTAGCAATAAAATTTAGGCTAGATTTTCATCTATTTTTCACCTTTTATATAATTATTATTCAATTAACTATTCAATTAGAAAGAATTACCACAAACAACAAAATCCAATAGAATAAGATTTACTTCTAAGGCAGCTTCAGCAAGAAATACTTTATAAATACATTTTGTTCTCTGTTCTTTGTATTCTATTTATTTATACTTGCACTTTTATCCTTGCATCATTTTAGGGTGAATGAAAGAATGTTTGAAGAACATCAAGCCTAGAACAAAAGTATATTCCTTCTTTTAAGGTAAACAAGCAAAACAAATCCACAATAGCATTAGGCAAACACATCTTTAAAATTCTCTTAGAATGAGTTTGTTTAAGTGAAATGCGACCATCTTGAGTTAATCCCATAGAAATCATAAATACAACACAGAGAAGAGGGTTGGGAAATAATGTATGATGTTACACAGGGTTAAAAGTATTTAAAAATTAGAACCATACAACTATTTTGTTATATCGTATATACATTGAAGTTCAATGGGCCGTATTTATAAAGGTGCTGTATCACTTCTTAGCGATACCACGCCGTTAACGTTCGATAAAAAAGATTTACAATCCCCATAGAATACCATTGCGGTAGTTTACTACTGCACGGTATTCTATGACCGAACTTCGGTCGTAAATGTAACATCGCGGTCGTAAATGTACGATCACGATGTTACATTTACGATGGAACATTCGGTCGTAGAATACCATACATTTACGACCGTGATCGTACATTAACTAACCCGCGGTATTGCAAAAAAACGATACCCCACCTTTATAAATATATAATATATGTTATTTAGAATAATTTTACTGGTACACATCAATAAATGTATATTTGATCCCAGTGCACTCTTCCTCTAATTCCACCAGGTGCCTCCAGGTAAGTATAATAATTCATAAAAATAGTCCAGATCCTGTGCACTCTTGGATTTATTCACAAAAAACTTATTATTATATCACATCAAATCAACGTTTTGGTGCTAGGTTATGCACCTTTATCAGGATGAATGTGCATAACCTTGATTTGATGTGATATAATAATAAAAGTTTTTTGTGAATAAATCCAAGAGTGCCCAGGATCTGGACTATTTTTATGAATTATTGGTACACATCATTTAACTACCATTTCACCCAACATTTTATAGTTAAACAGAAGACTAATACCTGGAAGCTAGTTTCATCCTCTTAATAAATCAACATTAAGGGGTATGTCCCTGGAAGATAATTTCATCCTCTAAATTAACCAAAAGCATTAAGGGTTGTGCACTGAGGAATGGAGGTGTGTAAGAAGCATGCAGGTGTGTAACTACCAGGGGAGCATCATCTTATTTTTCAAATGAAAGATATAGCCTCCTCCCAGAAAACAACTGTGAATGAAGCACGGATAGGGGCCCCATCATAGTTTTGTTAAGTGACCCCGTGATTCCTAATTATGCCACTGGAAGTATACATAGGATCAGAGAACCAAAAGAATGCATACACTTTTTTACCTATTATATGGTATACATTTATCAATCTATCTATCATGATGGGCAGGGAGCACTACTTTATTGCTGGGTTTCTAAGAAACATGTTAAGGAACATTCTAAATGCAATTTAAAAATCAAACAGAATCAACCCCCATTTTAAACAATTATTAGATTTTAATTCTCCTTAAATATACTATTGCAGATTGCAGATTGCAGATTGCAGTAGCCTGCCTGCAAGACAATGCACCAAACTCACAAAAAAATACAATTGCTTTCAAAAACATTCATATATCGTTGATGAAAAGTTTCCTTTTTGCATAGCCAGGTAGAGCACCCTATTTATAGTATAAGATTGCAAAAATAACTGTCTATAGCTACACTATGTATACATTTATATAATTGGGCTGTATTTATAAAGGAGTGCTATTGGTAACATCTAGTATTGCTGCTTCTACCAGTAAAAACAATACTACTTTTGACTGCGGTGAAAATTAGCTCCACAGTAGAAAAGATAATGCTGGACAGTATTTTGATACTGTCCAATATACTACAGTAATGTTTCCCCTATTATATAGGGTTGCTATTGGACATTACCGTATATACTCGAGTATAAACCAAGGTTTTAAGGTTTCAAAAGTACCTTAAAAAACCTGGCCTCGATTTATACTCAAGTCAGAAGAGAAATTGGCAAGCCTACCAGTTTCAGATCATAGGCACCACCCAGCCATGCAGCAGGAGATCTTAAAAGGAGCATGGAGTTCAGTCAGAGGTACAGGCAGGAGATCAGAGACATGTCAGAGAGCTGGCAGGAGACCAGAAACCAGGACCAGAGCAGAAGTGCAGTACACGCAGGCACGTAAGTTGCGTACGTCCGGCTCACTCCTACTTAGCGCCTCTTCACTGCAGCCAGTCATGGAGGAGCCTTCACGGAGAAAACAAGATCCGCTCAGCCTTAGCTCAGGTCTCTGCAAAGCCCTCAGCCCTCAAACAGTAAAGAGTGTGTATGGGGGGTTTAGGGGTGGGCTAAAAATTCCATTATAGAGGTGGGCTAAGAAGTACAGTATACAGTGGAGGGAGGGGGGTGGGGGAGTTTTACCCATGGCAGCAATAAATGTATTTTATTACAGTAGCATATGTTGTGGTATTTTATTACAGGGGCCAAATTACCTTGCCACTCCATATGTTTTGAAACTACAACTCCCAGCAACCAAACAAGTACAAAAATGGAGGCCAAAAGTGGCCGCCGAAGGCAGACCCCCCCAAAAAAAGGCACTGACAATAAAGGTCAAAAATAAACAAAGCGTTTAATGGCGTCCAAATGTGTTATATAATGTACCCCTATTATATAGTAAAGTGCAAAACAATGTGATTAAAGGACAGCATTATACCCTATAAATATACATACACATGATTAAAAAATCTGGTGTCTGGGCGTCCCCAGAGACCAAACACTAAGTGAATCCGACTCCACGCGAGCAGTAGACAAAAAAGCAGTCCAGAGTCCAATTCAGACTTAATAGTGGAGAAATACCAAGGTATCAGTTACTGTTGATCCTAATGACGACACCTAACCTTATGAGAAATATTTTTTCGGGGACTTACGTGAGAAGCCAGGACCCCTAACGGGACGGACCACACTCTTCACCCGATTCGGACTGGTGCATAAACGTATTTTTGGAAACACTCCTTCCTATGGTTGCCACTTCTACTGCCGCTTGGACGCCGTCGTCTCACTCCATCTTGTAAACAACCTACGCGCGTTTCACCAACTGCGCAACCTAGCACTATGGCTTCTTCAGGGTCTCGCGATATCTTCGAGTGAGACCTTTTTATCCCAGAATACCTAAGAGAATAACGCCCCTTACTGCTCATTTGGTTAAACAGGTGGCGCTAGTCTCAATTCAATGACCACAAGCATATTTTAGCTGTGTATCATGGGTATGGACAATTATACATACAATTTGTGTTCTGAGAATCACAATAAATCTTATGTTAATATACAAGCATTTATCCCGGGGTACAAATCACAATATTATGGATATTCCTTAATAATATTGGTGTTACATTACAAAATCAGTGAACCATGTTGACTCGTTACTAAGGCCAAATTACGCATATCTGTCATCCCTTTAAACATAATATATACACAGGAATAAGTCGGATCTCATATATACCTAGAGTACTTAATAATGCAGACCAAAGGAGATTGCTATTCTCCAAATCAAATACAAGTACAGTATTCTATGACATAAATCATGTAAATCAATTAGTACAATGCAGGAAATCACCTGGCTTATATCAAATTATTTATTATGCATATAATTCAACATCATTAAGTCAAATAACATTTTTAAGAGCATCTCTAGTTTTAGGAAGACGATAAGGAAAGGGACATTATACAAACGTTACTCAAGTGGTAATTAGGACGAAAAGGAGATCTACTATCAAGGACTTATATCAAGAAATTCCCTTTGCAAAATTGCATATCGTAATCCACCATATCCAACAAAGTGGAAAACAACACCCATTATCAACCAAAACATGCTGGGAGTTATAGTTTACAAACATCTGGAGTGCCATGGAATATTTTTTACTGGTTATAGGTTTGCAGTAGTGTTCATATTTTCTATCCATGGTTTATACTCGGGTCAATCATTTTTACTCCTTTTTCCAGGTAAAAAAGGGGTACCTCGGTTTATACTCTGGTCGGTTTATACTTGAGTATATACAGTACCTATTGTGATTCTTATAAATACAGCCCCCATCTTTGTAAGTATTACATTTAATTTTAAGTTAAATTTAGTTCAAGCTAATCCTATGATAAAGTACTCTAAGCAGCATCAAACACATCATGAGGTACAATTAAAGGGGAATTTTAGTCTAAACTGTAACATGTAAATAAAGTTACTCTTACACTACAGTACGTCTGATAACACCTGACAACATCCCCACGATGGTCTGGACAACAGTCTGTCTGGTACAGTGATAAGAGCATATTTGGGTATGCTGATGAACACTGTAATGTCTAACTAGTTTATGGCCACCTTAAGGATAACAGTGAATTGGCCATCATTAGTTTAATAAAATTATATCTCACTTACCAGGCTATTCCAATCCATTTGGGAGATACAGTAAAAAGGTTCATCAAAGTTTTAAAAACTTTTGTGTTGGGGGAGAATGTTACTATTGCCAGTTTCATGTGATCACATTAGGCTGATTAATTACATTTGTTTAGAATATTTTAATTTAAGCAGTGTTTAATTTTTTTTTTTCAACAAGATTGACCCTCCCATTACATCAATCACTGACAACTTCACACAAACATTATCCACCTGTGAGCCAACCAAATGTGATTCAAACCAGTGTGCCTGGAGGAAACCCATGATAGTACAGGGTATACATACAAGCACCTTGTACCATTGGAATTTTAAAGCTTTTATAGCTAGGAACAATGTTTCTTTTATCACCATTTGCAGTAAGTGTAACATTTAACTTGATGAAATAAAGAGAACAGGTACCTTAGGTCACAGTAAACATATTTTTCATTCATTTGCAATGTGAAAAAATGAATAAAGTATTTAAAAGCTCAAAATGTGAAATAGCGGACATAATTCTTATTTATCTATAGCATATCAGATTTGAGCTTGCGGATGATGCATTCCCTTTAAGGTGACTTTAAAGTTTCACTTCTCCAGATGGTAATTGTAATATATAACAGACAATGCAAACTTTATACAGTTTATAATACTGCAGCTATAAAAAATAATTAATTCAGCATCTGTCCCCAAATCATTCTGTCGCCGGCATGTACAATTTATTTTTCACCATTAGTGTTTATATCTCCTTCCCAAAGTTGCTTTTCTTCAAATTCCTTATCTGTATGTCCGAGAGGGAGCAGAAATTATGTTAGTACCCTTTCAAACGTGGAATAAAAGCAATGGTTAAATGACCAGACCCCTTATATTGTTCAGTTTACATTCAGTTCTACAATAAATTGTAAAAAGAAATATCATGTTTGACCAGTTTTAGGTTTATTTATAACGCAACAGAAGTACAACTAATACCTAGCAGGAATCAGAACTAGAATTAGAATTCCTATGCCTGTCTAGTAAATAAACATTTTACCATATCATCACACCTTACAAATGTCTACTTAGGCAAGCCAGTCCATAAAAATGTATTCTACATTTTCCCAAAGGTTACTGTTGTTTCAGAAACCATGAGAACTGGTCTAAGACTAAATACACATTGGGCTATATTTCAGGTAGATCGATACTTCGTTATTTCTGTCAGTCGGGCAAAATATATACATTTTCAACCATTTTTTTGTCCTGATCAGAAATGTCTGTAAAATACAGGCAATCGTGTAGTCCCTTATGGAAATTTCGGGTGAAACTTTCAATGTAAACTATTATGTTTCAGCCCAGCAAAACCAGTCGATGGTAGAGAATGGTCGGCCAGGCCAAAATATCGACCCTTGTGTACCTAGCATAAGGAGAGCAAAACATTTGATAAATTTCTTTGTTACTAAAACAAACTAACAATTCAATGTACTGAAGAAACATTTATGTAATTCCAGTAAAAATAAAGGGTATTTTATCATCATATTAATGGGATAAATGATTGAAATCTTTAGGAGGAAATATATACTGTTATTTTACAGTACAGATTCCGTAATTAGCATAACTTTCTGGATAGCAGATCTGTTTAAAGGGACACCAAACAGTCATATACTGTACATGTACCTTGCAAATGTATCTACAATTCACAGGGAGGTAAGATCAATTGCCGTATATACTCGAATATAAGCCAAGGTTTTTAGGTTTTAAAATTAGCCTAAAAAGTAAATCTCGGCTTATATTTGGGTCAGAGTAAATTTACTAGGCCGACACTACTCGCACTATCGCACGTGACGTCATGACGCTAATGAAGTTGCGTGCGTGCGTGCGTAGCACCTTACAGCCCATCATGCTCCTTCAGCTCAGTGGAGAGAAGACTGAGAGGTGCGTGCAAGCCTGCATCCAAACTGAGTGTGTGAGGAATCAGATTGCCCTGTCTGTCTGCCAAACTACCCTGATCCTGCTGCTGTAAAAATGTAAATTTATTTAGATTTTTACTTATATTATATTATTCCTTTTACTTTATATGATGGAGTAGTGCTGGTCTGGCTGTTCTGTCTTTATTCGGGGTTGGGGGGCTGTGTTGGTAAAACATTATCTTGTTGTTTTTTCTTTTTTCTACTTACAGGTTTCTGGTAGTTGTTACAACTTCTACCCTCTGCTTATACACGAGTCAATCAATTTCAGTCATTTTTCACAGGAAAAATTGGGTACCTCGGCTTATACTCGGATCGACCTATATTTGAGTATATATGGTATTCGCACCTCCCTGTGAATAATAGAACACCCAGGTTACACAGATAAACTTACCTTTCCACTTGCAGCTTCTCTCCAGCAGATAGCAAGCTGTCTCAACCACGCTCCTATCCTTTATGCGTGAGCACCAATATTAAAGATAGAAGTGCGATCGAGACCCGGGCGTTCTATTATTAACAGGAAGTTGGGAATTAGCAATCTAACCTCACTGTGAATAATAGATACATTTGAAAGGTACATGTATATGAGGGTTTAGTGCCACGCACCTGCTCTGGAGTTTAATTAACCATGCAGATGCCGCAATTGAATACTGTGCAAACAGATGGTTGTGAAGAAATTTTTCACCAACAATTTGTCAATAAAATATTGCAGTAGATGGCCAAAATAGCATTTGTGTAGCAAGCCTTAGAGGGTGGTAGTTGATTACTCCTGATAACTGATACATAATCAGTACTTATAATGTACACAATAATATATTTATAATGTACACAACATTTATGTTGGAGACTGCACTAGCTTCTACTCTACTGTCTAGGATCCAGCTTTACTACAAATCAGACACGAAAAAATACAGCATTTTTGATTTGCAAAAATGACCGACCTATATTCTTGTCTTATTATTTACAGTGTTGGTTACAATTAGTTTAGATATTTACTGCATTACCTAATTAAAACCAATGCAGCCTGCAGTATGCCTTAAGCTAGGTACACACAGTACCAATAAAGGGCCGATACTGTCGGATTCTATGGTATTGGGGCTTTATCGGCACTTTATGTGGGCGCTTTTCCAAGCGAGCGCATGGCCGATGATCAATCGGGTTGGATAAGCGCTCATTGGGGAAAGTCCTTAAATTTCCCTCGGCCCACCCTGCGCATAGGGAGAACGCTCTGGACTGTGTGTATCCAGATCTTGCAGATCCTGTCTGTCATTTTTCAAAAATCTGTCCAGTGTGTACTCAGCTTTAGGCTTAGGTCGCATAGTGTGCGCTGCGTTTTCCATTTTGCAATCCGCAATATAATTTAAAATATAATGGTATTCACTAGAATCAGTTCCCACTATTTCATTTGCGTTACGAATATACCTAACCAATAAAGTGCATACTGCATGTAATCATTCTAGAAGCTCACATCTATTGCTGTTAGAAAATATCTAACTTTTTAATTACATGAGATTTTATTTAGAGCAAACACTATTTTATTGTTTTTGATTCTTTGTATATATCATTGAATTTAAATGGTGGCACTACTAGCCTAATAAGCAAATTGCTATTGCAGAGGTACTTGGCTGCCTCTCCTTTTCCTAAATTTGCTCTCTACTTCAGGCCTTTATAAGAGAAATTAAAATAAATCACTGTGGGCCCTATTTCTAAATTATCGTTATCAGTATCGCAAAAATAACGATCGTTATTTTATCGATAATGATCGTTATTTAACGAAATAACCGTTGTAGTAAATCTACGATGTCGATATCAGAAAATAATGATCGCTATCTTATAATAACGATCGTTATCGCTAAATAGCGATCATTATCGTAAAATACTGATCGCTATCAACTATAAAAATTGGTATTTTACAATAAAGATCACTATTTTACAATAATTATCGCTAAAATAACGATTGTTATCTTAAACGATCATTATTTTAGCAATACCGATACCGGTACTTTATAAATAGGGCCCTGTATGTAGTAGTGAATACAATTAGCACCTCGCAGTGGCCAATAAAAGCATGTACAGTTTATATATAAAGAAATAAAATCTGCCTATTTGAGAAACCGTCTCGATGAAGGCTCATTAATACTGAAAAGAACTGAAAAAACTGGAGGGGGATAAAAAGTGCACTATGTAACCTAGGTAGATAAACAATGTAACTTATCTCAATATCGATAGGTAACCCTAAACATTTCTTCCACAATACAGCTTCTTTACTGGAGTGTAAAAGAATTTCTCCAGGGTCTATCTTTTACTTTGATTCTTTTGATCTTTATCCTAAAAATATCAGACAGTTCAATGAATATATTGAGCGAAAATAAAGAACTGCCGGTAAGCAAGCGTTAAAAAATACACACACATTTTAAAAAAACATTCCCAAACCTTCACTTTTGGGAGAAAATACGAGAGCAATTTAGCATCTTGGATTGTGATCTTAATCTTTCCTGAAGTTAAATTTTGGAAAGTTACTTACCGGTACTTTCATATCTGCTCAGCTGAACATGGAAATGTGATATCCACATTTCTCACACTTCAGTCTCTGGATCCCAGGGGGTAATTTGGCTTGTACATTCCAGGCGTCACTTTCTCGTTTGTGTGTGTACCCAGTGTAAGGAATGGGGCCGATAGCTTCCATATACATGTTTTTGCACAATAAACCTAGATATTCTGTTGTAGTGTGCTCTTGTCATGTTTGCTGTTTTTCAAGTACTGTCCCTGGGTAGAGAGGCCTGGAGAATTGCACCTACCAATTTCTGCAAGTTGCCACAATTGGTATGCTGGAGTGATACTATGTTTTCACAGTTGGAATTATCATTTTAAAATGCCTATTTGAAAACTGCACTCCTACTTCCCCAGCCTGTAAGCTGTCAAAGACCCATTCATTCTGCGGCTGACAGCTCACTGCTCCTTCCTCTAGCGTGATGCTAGTACTTTGCTACCTCCCTGGGATATGGACTTTGGAATACAATACAGTTTTAGGCATAGTGGGCATAATGTATGTGACAAAACAGAGAATTGGGTGTGGCTATTACAGCCCCCAGCATAGGCCGGGGGGGGGGGGGGGGGCAACTGTGTTGTAGCTAAAGGTGGCCATCCATAGAATTTCAGTTACCCCTCAGTCTGCAAAGGCTCCATTATTTGTGTTACATTATAATTGAATCATATACCTAATGCATACATAGAGATTTTACTACCCTTTACTTTTTAATATTTGTATAATAAGATAGCTGCAAACAAAACACAGTAGAAAAAAATAAAACCATGGCTTTTACGTATGACAGTTACCAAAGTAAGAAACATCTCATTTTAATTTAGCATTTTTTTTTCTTTAAAGCTTATCATGTTCAAGAAGTTTAGAGCACAGCACAGACAATGCAAACGTCCTTTTGTAAATATGTCTAGCTAAATACTATCTCACCCGCTGAGATCACAGAAGTCACTTCAAAAATAAAAGCCAAAGCTTGTAAACAATTTCATGTCCCTGGTATGCTGTTATTTCTATGTTTATATTATTGTTGATGGCAATTCTAAGCTTGTCATGTAAGTCTTTGTACCAGATTAAGTAATTAGACAGTATTAAATGTATTTTGAGGAACTGGATCAGTGAAAGGGAGAGAGAGAGAGGCAGAAACAATGAGGCAGAGAGGGAACAAGAGAGCGATAGATATAAATGTATCCCTTACTCACAGCTTGGGAACTGTAAAGAACATACTGTCTCTAAAGACCTTTTATTATTTTCAGATCTGCTATTCTGATTAGTTTTACCTAAAAAGGATGAGTAATAATTAAAGAATGATGAATAGATAGCATTTATAATGCGCTGGAAACATATTTTGACAAGGTTATACTAAACCTTAAAGTCCCTTAGCTGTTACTTTAAATTTTAAAATAACATGTATTTTTCCTTTTGCCCAAATGGAAAATTCACTAAAGTACACAAGTCAGCCTGTCCTATTAAACAATATTTAGCTGAAATTTAAAAGGTTTAACAATGCTCATCTCAAATGTTTGTTTTGCACTTGCTTTATAATTCCCCTATTGTTAATAAAAATATGATACGGATAGGGCACAAAACCAAATCAGCCTAGGATAATATGCAAGACTGGGTGCAGCTAAAAGCCTCTTAAGATGGTGGCATCGCACAGACTGATTGTATAACAACACGGTAAAGCATTTCAAGCTTCTCAAAGCCAATTGGTTACAAAAAGGAAGAAGATTGCAAGCCTGGGCGAATGGTTAGTGACCGTGGAATCCTTCTCTTACCAGATATCTCACTTCTCTCAACAGTTAGAACATAGCGGACATGATGACATTCTCTCCAGGAGGATGCTGTAAATAGGACACATACCGTATTGTAGGGGTAATATCTGAAGTGGAATCTCTGAAAAAGAGATAGATTTGAATGTGTGAATTAATGTAAAATTCTCCATGGACATGATATGCAAAATGCATTTTTCCTCATAAATGAAGCTATTATGGTGGCATAAGGATCCATTGAGTTTATTGAATTTAAAAGATTTAAAGTACATTGGGGTTTCCCAATTAAACATACAGCAATTTAAAAGGCAAGTTCACCCTTAAAACAAAATAAACTGGTGACTTCTTGCAGCACCAACTGGAATTTTTAGCAGTTTATTACATGCATGTAACCAGATATAGAATGGTAAGTTCTTTTACTTTCTGGCAAAGGTATCTGCCGCTTCCTTCTGCTCAATGAGCTTTTTATAAGCTTGAGCATGTGCAGAAAATATCTGGTTATTAATACATCTAATAAAGTTGAAATTATACAAGTAGGGGTCATGGGACTTGCCCTTTTACTGTTCACTTGTTTTGTATTAGACAAATTTATAATAAATAGATCCATACAGTCTTCTTTGCCATTATTCAAAAAGAGAAAGGTGGTAATCCCATTTTGTAGTTTAGCTTTAAAGTCATTAATATATGGAATTATATAAATGTACAAATTGGGTTTAGCTAAAAGGGAATGTCCCACAAGATATGGTCTATCAACACACTGAAACATACCCAATCACCACCATATGGGAATCACTTTGATTGGCCCATGCACCAAAATCCACAGGGAATCCCTTGTAGCCCCTTCTTCATAAGATTACAATGGACCACTGGCTCCTAAAAACCCCCAAAGAAGCCCTACAAGGAACTTGCAAATGCCTAAACAAGCTTGATTTATAAAACAAGTGCTGAGGGTATCACTCCAAATTGTAATACTAGCAAAACATGGATTATCTCCTTTCTGTATTACATAGCAGGTCACTCCTCTCTTGGATTTATTTTTTAATCATTTAATCAAAATAGTCCTCAGTAATAGCAAGGCCAGGAAAAGACTAGCACCTTGTTAGAGATCTCGTTTCTCATTGAGTAAAGCACACTTGAGTTATGCAAATGAGAAAATGAAGGGAGTTAGGAAGTAATTGTAGGACTGTAATTAAATATTTTATTGACTTTACCATACAGTATTATCCCATTGAAAGCAGCAAGAATAAAGTAATACATCATTTGAATCAGCAGTTTCTGTTTCTTAAGTCAGAAACAATTGAGCCTTAGCCTGAGTCTTGCTTTATGTCTGAGCTTCAGGTTGACAGTATACTTGGAACAGAATAAAAAACATTGAACTAGCTTATCTGTATACATACTATAATAATCAATCAGTTGGAAGCTTTGTCTTGAAAAGAAGAAAAGATTAATACTTGGCATTAACAATAAATGTCAAAAGCAACAATTAGGCTTGTACGGCATTTTAATTATCTTGTTGTATTTACGAGTTGATTTTAGTATATTTTAAATAGTATGCTACAAGTCTTTTTTCGTGTTAATTTTTCTTTTTCACTGAACCTGGTTCACTTCACTGAACAAAAACCTTGTTGAAGCTGTCAGACATATTAAATGTTTGGTTCCTCGGCGGTGAATTATAATTAGGGTCCTACAACTGACACTATCACTGGATACATTTACAGAAGGAAAAAGAAGCCTATAGCTGGGATAAATGCAGCACATATCACAATATATCAGAGTTATAATAAATGAGAAATGTATTTAATTGGTAAAAAGACACAATAAGTCTATTACATGGTCAAAGTAAAAAATAAACCATTATGTTATTATCTTTATTTGTACAGGATATACAGCACATTTCTGAAAGACAGAATTTTAAATCATTAAGTGCTATGCAGAAAGTGGTGAGAGTAGAAGAACTAAACTAATGGGACACAAAGGAAAAGATTTTACACCCTCGTTTTCCAGCTGCCCAGCGGCAACTACTCTCTTTCTTAACAATTTCTGTACGCTGCATAATATACTTATATATATACATATATATATATATATATATGTGTGTTATTAACCCAGAAAATAGAATGAATCTCTTTCCAGTTTAGAAAAAACAAACCACAATTTAAGGCAATACTCATGTGCATGTATTAGTAACTGTCATCATAACATCGGAGTCCAAAAACACAAAGTCTTATGACATTTTACCTAGGGTTGGCAGACACAAATACACTATATATATATATATATAGATAGATAGATATATACACACTATATTTATATTCTTGTCACCCACACAAAGACCAGAGCTCTTCTTTCTGCAGTTGAAGGGAAAAGATCAGTAGCTGCACCCAAGCTAATACCTTTATTCCACAATTAATTGAATGGAAGTTGTACGCATGTTAAATGCTTTTAAGTATGCACACAGCCAGATTGTGGGTGACCACATTGCATACAATCTGCGATCAACATTTGTTTTGCAAATCGCATGCATTCCAATCAGGTTAAATTGCACGGATGGCAGTGCAAACAGATGGTAATGCACAACACAATGTCAAAATGGTGCCTGGAATGCTTCCTTTTATACCTAGGTTATTGGTACTGCTGTGGTTGCTGAATTTAAGTGGGATATTTTTCCCTATCGGCTAGTCAGAACTTTTTTTTATCGCCCAATTGGATTGTGCAATCTATGGATCATATGGCTGCGATTGTAACATCTATGGCCACCATTACACAATGGGATAGAACATGAAGTTTTTATTAAGATTGCAAACCTGGTTTTGATGCTGATTAACAGAAATACCGAATATTCAGTTACCGCACTGCAATACATGCAATTTTGCATAATCAGGTTGCATACTATTTGCAAATAAATGCTGGATTGCATTTTCCCCAGAAATGGATCGCAGCGCAGTGCATGCAATGTGGCCAACCACATTCACGTGCACTTCGCTGCAATTCTCACAAGCTAACAGATTGCAATTGCGATAGATATCGCGTGAGAAAAAGCGCCAGTGTGGCCTAGCCCTCGTAGATTTAAGATCCCCATAGAATGCCATTGTGGTACTTTACTACTGCATGGTATTCTACAACCGAACGTTCGTTAATTGAAAAACATTCTGCATAATGTACAACCGCGGCTGTACAATTACGGACGCCATCGTAAATTACCATAAATATGTCCCTAGGTGTGCCGATGGATATTCCACTGCAATCTAATTATTGGAGTGCATGCAATCACCATTTTGGAGCGATTTTCATGCTCTCCGATACCCGAATATTAAAGTGATCACAGCGCATGCGCTCCAATTATGCAGCTTGCAGCCAGGGCCACATCTACCATTTAGCAGAGTGGGACATTTGTCTCAGGTGGCACACCTTCACTGAATAAGAAAGGCAGTGGTGAAAAAAAAATGTTTTCCCTTGACCGACAAACGTGCAAGCGTGGCCACGTGAAGTGTGAGCGCCTCCTGCAGGACATACATGGTACCTTGAAGTTGCTACAAAGGGTATCTCCACTGCTACATTTTTGTTGTTGTTGTTATTCAGTTTTATTGAAGAACGGGTGGTAAAGGAGCTATATCTTACCTCCCGTTCTTCAATAAAACCTGCAGGAGCCGGGAGAGAAGGTAAGGTATTTACTCGATTGTTCGCTCCTCTGCCACGTAGTCTGACAGGTCCCGACAGACTCTGTATTCTATTCAAGTGCGATGTGCATAGAAGACAGAGTCTGTCGGGGCCAGCTGTTTGAAAAAGGGATGTAATATCTGTTTCTAGTAAATTCCATTATTGCTAATTGACTGTTTGAGGAACTGTTTAAATACCTATGTGATAGGAAGTTCAAAATTGGATAATTTTACCCACACCCGCCAGTGAATCCATGGCCATCGGCAAAACCATGCCCATGGATAAAGCCACACCCACTTTAACACGGTGGCAGGCGAAGAGTGGCATTTAAAAGTTTGTCTCAGGAAACAAAAACCCTAGAAGTGCCACTGATTGCAGCGTTAACTTACGGTAACGAGTGATAATACTACTACGTTGTAGAGTGTCCTAAGCTTACATGTCCTATTAATACAGCAGAGTCACTGGCCCCACAAGTGTCTGTCACCTACCTGACGGGCTGTTCTGATCCCTTTACACCAAAATTTTAAATGTTTTGTGAGCCACCTTTTTTCTTAATACGAAATAACCTGACCTGCTGCAACTGTAGGGAATGTGTCTATATTTTGAATAGGGAGAACTTTTGGGACTGTGTGTAGCCTGATCTTTAAGAAATGACAGGCAGAATATTGAAGGGCATGTCCATCCCCCCAAACTAAAATTTTCCCCACTGTGTAGTTTTCAAAAAAAGTGTAGAGTACAGTAGGAGTCTGTGTAATGCGGTAAGTCTATTTCTGGGCACTTTTTAACGTTTAAACCCTAGTGTTTAGGGTTGTAGGGGGTGGAGCTACCCTTTAAAGAATCTGACTGTCATATTTATCTAGCAAGCTAGCAAGATATTGTCTTGTATTAAGAGGGGAATAGATTCAAGATAAAAAAACATTATACTCTCTCTTTACAAGGCAATGGTAAGGCCTCATTTGGAATATGCAGTGCAGTTTTGGAATCCCATTTACAAAATGGACATCTTGGAAATGGAAGCAGTTCAGAGAAGGGCAACTAAAAAAATAAAGGGAATGGAGAGGCTTGACTATGCAGGCAGATTAGACAAGTTAGGGCTGTTTACATTAGAGAAGCGACATTTGCATGGGGATATGATCACTTTATATAAATATATTCATGGGCCATCCAATAAACTTTCTGGTGCATTGTTTACTAATCGGTCATATCAGAGGACACGTGGACATCCTTTATGATTGGAAGAAAAGAAGTTTCATCTTCAGGTTAGGAAAGGTTTCTTTACAGTGAGAACGGTGAAACTGTGGAACTGTCTTCCAGCAGATGTGACAATGGCAAGTAAGCTTTAAAAGTGGGCTAGATAAGTTTCTAAAACTAAAAAATATTGAGAATAACTGGTATTAATACATATACTGTAGATCTGGTTGGTATTTAGGGATACTATAGGGGAACTGTGATCCAAAAATGACTTTAGAAATGACTAGAAATTAGTATCCATGTGTCACAGAAATAATGTATTGCTTGTTTGTTTAAACATGTTTTAAAATGTACCCATCACTAGATGGCAGTCTTTCACTTTTACTTCAGCTATAAATAGCACTTTCGCACTTAGCGCTTTATGATGTCTGATGAAGGTGGCATGTGACAGCAAAACTTTACATGTTTTGTGTTGAATAAACATTTTTGGTTTGTTCACTAATAAGTCTGGTGTGCGCTACTATTTTATGGATATTTCAAAAATGATTTTAGGTAAATTAATAGGAATTGCTCTCCTGAGAATTTTTGCAATTTATTGTCATTGTTTATTTTGCATAGTTTTGAAGCATTTGTATGTGTGATATGGCAGCAGCATCACCAGGTCCCCTGGACTTCCTGCTTCCTGTTTTGAAACCATGTCAGTGGATGACAGTTAATCTCCCCTGTGTCTCCTCCTCTCCTCCAATGGGGTCAGTCATTTCTTTATATTTTGGGCTGTAGAGCACGTAGAGAGGTGGTTGATGGCTCATTTTAAAGGTAGGAAACTGGACTTTCATTTAAACTCAACTTGTTTGGAGACCACAGTTCCCCTTTAATACATATACTGTAGTTCTGGTTGGTAGGGGGATACAATATAATATTGAGAATTAGTAGTATTAATACATATTCAGGGAGATTCACATTGCAGCTGCAGAGGAGGCAGAGACTGCGGCTGTGGATTGTGGATTTCCGTAAAGTCGGATCCCTCAGCCTGTGAACATATTTAGACAATGTGAGTGGGGGGTTCTGGGGGGCCCTTCACATCATATTAAAGTTAGTTTAATACCTAAAGGCTGAAGGGAAAGAGACTTTAATTCCCAGTTGGCTTGGAAGTTCAGGTGGATATCTATGACCCACATGTTTAAAAATAACAATACCCAGCATTCTCTGTCAACAGTAAGTTTTTTCTTAATATCTTGTAGGTAAGGCATCTGTCTTGACCTAATACAGCTTAATGGTATAGAGCAGGGGTGTTAAACTTGTGACCTTTCACATGTTTGAAAACTACAAATCCTCTGTTTTGCAGTTAGTTTCTTCTTAATGAACTTTTCACATATTTAAAAATTACAACTCCCAGCATTCCCTGGCTGCACAGAATGCTGGAAAATGTAGTTTTCATACATCCTGGAATAAAGCCATTTTCCTGACTTACAGACATTAAGAGCCCACGTTCATGCTTTAGCGATTCCTACCCAAGGGTTTGAATATGCGATTGATTAATCTGCGGTAATTTACCAGAGGTTGCGCGCCTCTTTATGCATAAGTATTTAACGCCAGCTAATAGTTGACGTTAAATACTTATGAGCGGGTGAGATTCACCCAGCCTCTGGTAAATCCCATACGGGAAATTTGCCCAGAGAACTTGCGCCTCGGGGTGAATCTCCCTGTTAGAGTCATAAACCATACCATATTTGCCCTCACTTCCAAAAACCTCCTGCCTGGATACTGCCATGGATGAGTAGTCCAGAAATATCTGATGGTGTGGGTCGGCCAGCCGTGACCGAGTTTGGTCGCCCGTTTCAGACAAACGGGTCCATTGGTAAATCACTGCTGATTGTGCAGTTCCCTATGGGGCCGAATGATCAGTCGGTTGCGTGCACTGCTGACCGCGGTCACTATTGCCGCAACCAACAGTCATTTGTCCTGGCAGAGCTCTTACTCAGTTGGGACAAACAATAGTGTCATGTGAATATAGCCTGAGTGGTAATAACTTGCTGATCTGAAAACAGACCCAGGCAATTCTTCCACATTGTTCAGTTCAATGAACAGCACCATTAGACAACCTGAGACCCTATACAGATTAACATGCTAGGTTCATACTTTCAGAATTTACCACAGCAAAGTCCAGATTTACTCTCAATATGGGGTTAGGACTTGAAAACACAGAATAGTTATTAGCTTTACAAGTTAGGGAGAGGTATGGATAAAGGAGCTAAAAGCTCCCCACGGAGTGTAAAGCAAAGTAGAGCCTTCTTATAACATGCAGTACCTCACAGACTCATGTTATAAATAGTGGAAAAAGGGAAAAACTGACCATTTCTCTAAGAATACTGGGTAGTTTCAGAGACATGCAAAGTCATTTTATCATATTCAGACATCACTTCCTGTCTAGCAAACAGAAACTGGATTGTCTCATTACTTTCTATGGAGAGGGGAGGGGGGAGTAAATGTGAGAGTCTGAAGAATTTTCTAATTGGCTAAGA
Organism: Hymenochirus boettgeri; assembly: GCA_019447015.1. Taxonomy (NCBI): domain Eukaryota; kingdom Metazoa; phylum Chordata; class Amphibia; order Anura; family Pipidae; genus Hymenochirus; species Hymenochirus boettgeri. Next base: position 89,344,496 of record CM033475.1, on the reverse strand, counting down.
CTATCACATGTTTTAAAAACAGCATATAATTGGGTGTAATACAGGAACTTCCTTACACTTCCTGTCTTGTCATATACAATGCCTAAGATAATTTTTGGTTTGCTAACAGTGTAACTCATTGAGTTTTCCATTCAAACTTAGGGGTGTCAAGTAAAGTAAGTATACTTTATTAATTGTATATCATTTGTTTTGTAATTCAGTAGTAGGTAGTAATATTATACTTTGTATAGTGTTATTTCTCATGGTATATCTGTTGTATTCAATTAGATCAACTGGACATGAAATGTAGTTCTTGAAGACGTTTCGCTAGTCATCCGACTGGCTTTCTCAATTCAGAATGACTTGTACAAGAATCTGTGGCAATATGTACCCTGGAAAATCCCAATTAGCATATCACAGCCAGGTGTTAAGGGTGTGATTAGATAGTGGCTAAGAGGTGTTATAGGAACGCCCAGAGTAAGGTGTTCCTATAACACCTCTTAGCCACTACTAATCACACCCTTAACACTAGTCTGTGATATGCTAATTGGGATTTTCCAGGGTACATAATTGCCACAGATTCTTGTACAAGTCATTCTGAATTGAGAAAGCCAGTCGGATGACTAGCGAAACGTCTTCAAGAACTACATTTCATGTCCAGTTGATCTAATTGAATACAACAGATATACCATGACCTGGATGAATGAGAACCTTCACAAGCATTTCTCATGGTGATTTTGATTAAATAGTGATGGTTACACACATACATATAGACCTTTCCTAGGTGTAATAGTGTTATATACCCCCACCTAATTAGTTGCTCCTAAAAACTCAATGCAATCTCCGTAAAAATATAAATTTATTTATATAATATAAGGAAGATATATATATATATATATATATATATATATATATATACACACACACACACACAATAGAAGAACTGTAGAAGCACTCCTTAGGCTAAATTACAACTATATTTGCGCAAGTGCGACTGATCTGGTCAAACATTTAAACAAACAAAGAAAAGATAACCAATGCACATTCTTAGGCCCCATACAATATTGTATTTTATACATATTTTTATACATACATTATAATCAAAGGGGTGTTAGTATACATTTGGTATTACATTTAGTATATATTTACATTTGGTAATAAAACCTACAACATGCCCCTTTAATGGGAGGTCCTATGACTGTAATATAAAGCACTGGATAGACAGCCTCTTTCCTCGTTTTTAAAAAGCCAAAGGGCTGGGGGGAAGTGAGAGAGCCTTCTGGAATGACACAGCACTCAGGATTTGTTTCTTATGTTATCAAACACACATTATGCGATGTTTGGGGGAAACAGTCCCCTTCTTCAGACAACAATTTTGTGCAGGGTATACAATCTGTATACATCAGACTTCTTGGCCAAATTAGAGGCATTAACTGTTAACTATGATGAGGAAATTGTGTTCATACATGTACACATCTATACCGCATGACCAGGGTATTGCAGCTTTACAGAAGATGCTCGCCGGGAGTGGCCAATACAATGAACAACAAATTGCCTTTTTTGTTTATTACCAGCAGCTGCGTGGGACTGCCATGGGATCCAATGCCGCCCGGTATATGCCAATGCCTTCAGGGCATGGCTAGAGTAGGAGTTTATCTGTCTGCCTTCACCAAATACTGTTTGGTCTGGTGGAGGTATAGACGATATCTTCCTCTTATGGCGGGGCGACATTGGGTCCCTTAGGCAGTTTCACGTGGATATCAATAAGATACATCCGACCATTTAAAATACTCTGACAAGTGATCCTGATACAATATGTTTCTTGGATGTAAGCCCATCCCAGTTGTCTAAAACCCAAATCCCATCTCCTTACACCACACTCTTAGCCACGCATTTATACTCCTAAGCTACCGTTGTCTCCCTTGCGTAGAACATGGCTGCGGTAGTATTTACTGAAAACACTACCCTTGAGGTCCTTACTTTTAACTTGGCTCCTAAAATTATATTTAAGGACTTTAAGGACCTCATCTCCACCTCTAACATTGTTATTGGCACCAACGTGAACCAAGACTCCCAGCCCCACCCAATAATCTGTCTACATGATCCACCACATGTTGAACATGGCCCACTACATACATGCTATTTCTGAGCCATCGTCCTCCACATCTTCACCTAACATGGCAAATCTGTTGGAATTGACCAGCTGGGAAGAAGCAACCCTATCCTTCCGTCCCCTTCTTTCCCTGGTGACCCTTACAAATCTATCTTCCTTTACCACCGTATCTGCCACATTTCCCCCCCCCTGCCAGTACCTGCATTTCCCACAGATTTGTCAAGCCCTGTAATGCTGCAAGTTTCTCCTTTAGATTCTGCACCTCAGATTCCAAATGGGTAACCCACTCACATCTGACACATACATAGGTCCCTTGGTGTGGCTGTTTCAAGATCCCATACATGCGCCAGGATGCAAATTGCATGGCCCCAACAAATCTGTCCATACTAAAGCAGCAATACACAAAACAGAAGCAGCAATACACAACACAGTAGCAGCAATACACCACAACAGACAGCAATCTTGTTCTTAAACCCTTTCTTGTTGTAAACGCTTTCATTTCTTAAAGCACCCCTTAAAAACAGGCAAACCCATTTTAAAACAGAAAATCCTATTACAAATGAATTGCTCAGAGCTCAATTGCTCTGCACAGAGGAATTTTATGTGAGGTTCAAAACCAAATACCCTATACTGCTCTGGCAATTTAACCCAATTAGCTACACCCTCATCCAATTAGAGAGGGAAAAAACAAACCAAAAAAATGACTCTTTTTTGTTTCTTCCCAGCCCCCACCCTACAGGTAACAATGTAGTTGATAACAAGTATTTAATTTAGATACCTTCAGGGAGATTCAATAAAAGTTCTTATTGTTTAAAATGGTGCTAATTTTGCCCCAACCAATCATATCTTATTTTCCCAGAGTGTCCCTCCCCCTGATGATATCATCACCTGCCCAGCTTGAGCCACCATGTTGCTATCGGGAATCCACCCTGATAGTGACGAGAACCAGTCCATGTTGGATTCCACTGAGGAACTTGTACAGTCAATCATAAAGTTCAAGGCAGCCAAGGTAAAGTGTCAAGTGCTCAAAATACTAATAAAAGTACTAAGTGTTTGAGCCATATTGATTTTGAGCACTTGAAACTTTAGCTTGGTTCCCTTGAACTTTATGATTGACTGTATACAGACATTGGTAAAATGGTTGGCAAATTGGCAGTTATAAATGGTTGGCAAGTTGGCATATACACATTGGTAAAATGGTTGGCAAGTTGCTTGTGAAGGTTCTTATTCATCCAGGCCATGGTATATCTGTTATTATATTTTACCAGCATCGGTTTGGTTTCAAAAAAAGTGTTTTAAAAAGAGTGCCTGAATAATTTTTTTTTATTGATGTATTTGGATCATTTTTATGAGAATGATTAGTGGGTATACAGGGCTGATTTTTGTTTGTGGTGGGGTTGGGCATAAGGTGCCATAGGTCTGTAGCTACACTTCTGATAGCCAGACCGGGTATATTAGAACTAAGGGGAACTAATGGGTTTAACGAATGGACTTTGGTCTTTTTTAACTGGGCCTTTTAATTCCTCTGACCATCATGAGATTTCAAGAGGGCTCCCAAAATCAACATTACTTACTAACAGAGAGAAAGAAACCCATGCGGAAGAGACAAATATAGTGAATTTGTCTAATACACCACGCCTGCTTGAGCTGTCAATCAAATCCCCTAATAGCATGCCTAATTTGTCTAATACACCACTCCTGCTTGAGCTGTCAATCAAAACCATAACAGCACAAGTTTTACAGCAAGTCTCCCAATGACTCCTTCCTGCTCACTAAAATGCTTGGCAAATACTGGGTTAAAAACAGAAGTAAAGTGAAGGAGTATAAAGCAGCTTTCACCAATTCATTGCCTGTCAAAGGGAGATCAGGCTGCAGTGATAAGGCAGGATCTCTCCTAAACCACCACTCTTTATGTAGCAAGTATATCTAGAACAACAGAGAGACTTCCTCTCTACATGCTTACATACGGAGGGTTTTTTTTTGTTTACAAAGGTTAGAGTGATGTGTGGGAGGATTATTGTTCATGATTGGCTTGTTTCACAGGCTTGTTTGACAGCCAGACTAAATGAACGGGGGAATGACCAGAGAGGGGAGGTGGAGTGGGGAGCTCCTCAGTAAATCAGACTATGTGCAAACACGGAGCCACAGAGGAAGATGGGAATAAGGCAGCATACACTAACCTTTTTTAATGTCTGGATTGAAGCAATGTATAAATTTCACTATAGATGCATTTTAAGTAAAATCTTGCATATAAAGCAATTGATGTTTATTTTAAACAGATCAAAGGGCTTATTATAGAGTTTAATGAGCAACATGTACATGATTTTGACAATACAGATCTTCATAATTTGCCTATTCTAAACTCTTTAAGTTCTACTGGTACTACTTATTCTGTCTCTACTAATTCTGATATCTTTGAACTACCTGGTTTTAATATTTAAAAGTGAAATCTATCCTTTGACATATCATAATCCTATAATTGATAGATTTCAAGACATATTAGAACAGAATCTTAAAGCTATAAAATACAGATCTATCACTAACGGTCATTGTAAAAGTAATGATTCGTCCTTTAAAGAAAGATTAGCTCTTAGGACTCTTAAAATGGTGTCAGTGGTGTTCCTCAATACCTCAGATTATGTTGCCGAAGTTAAAAGACAACTTTTGGATACCACCACCTATGCTCCTCTTGACGCTAATCTCACTGTATCTTATAGGAAACTCCTTATCTCAATGGTTGAGGAGGGCCTAAATTGTAATGTCATCAACAAGAATTTTTTGTATTTTCTCATCCCCAGTGACCCCCATTGTTTACCTAAAGTCTACAAAAAGGAGAAACCTCCTGTGGGGTGGCCTGTTGTAGCTTGTACAAGGTCACTGGGTGATTTTGTTGATGCGTTGTTACAGACTCTTGTTACTAGGTTGTCGGCCCATATTTGAGATATTAAACATATCCTGCAAATTGTGGAGACCTTTATGTGGCAATCGGATTCTACATTCATCTCAGAAGATATTTCTTTTCTATATTCAAGTATTCTCCATGAGTTGGGCCTCCTAGCGCTAGCTTACCATCTAGAGCGGTATACGGATTATTCCCTGGCCATCAGGGATTTCCTATTGTAGGCCATTAAATTTCTTCTTACCTATAATTATTTTTTATTTAACTTTCTTCAGGTACAGTGGGCAGTGATCGGAGTGAAATTCTCCCCCACATTTTCAAACCTATTTGTAGGTTGCTGGGAGTTGACCAAATTGTTTGGAAACATGTCACTTATTAAAGGGCATGTCCTCCCCTTTCCCCAACTTTTAGGATATTGTAGGTCTCCCTCCCCTAGCCCCAAACACCATATTAGTATATCAAGAAACTCCCCCCATCTTTACTTACCTTCCCTCTATCCTCTGCCGCACTGCCCGGCCTTCTGCTTGCATGGAACTGCAAGCAGGGGGCCGGACCAGCAGCCGCATCTGTGATTGGCTGAGAGGCAGCCAATCATGGACGCGGCTGCTGGCAGTTTAGAACGCCGGAGGAGAGAGGGAAGGTAAGTAAAGATCGGGGGGAGCTTCTTGACATAATAATATGGAGTTTGGGGCTGGGGGAGGGAGACCTACAGTACCCCAAAGTGGAATTACTAGGGGAGGGAGACCAAAACGGGTGGGAGAGGGAGGGGGGGAGGGCTGCACTGGGCATGTGCAAATTCCCCTGGAGGATAGACAGGAGGCCTATATGGACTCTGCTAGGCTCCTGGTGGACAGTTTTTGGCACTTTGGAGGGCAGCCATTTGGAGCTGGGATGTAATTAAGGATTTTTATGCACTACAAAGTGGAGCCAGTAGTGGGTTAACTTTTAGTTTTGGGGGGTGGACATGCTCTTTAAAGATTTTTTTAATAGTATAAAAGATTTATTGACAATGTGATCATCGTGTGGTCAGGTAAGTAAGGCAGATTTTGAGCGTTGCTCATTAGACTTAATAATAACAATTGCAATTTATTATTTACTTATGTATATGGGGGACTCACCATCGACTTTCTGGATATTTGTCTGATGGGTAGGGAATCCGGTATTGAGAGTACACTATTTAGGAAGCCCTGTAGGGCAATACCATCCTCAGAGATGATTCATGCCACCCCCCTCAGGTTTTTAAAAGGTATACCCTACGGCCATTTTTTTCGGAATTGCCGCAATTGTTCTTCTACTAATGAATTAGTTGTCAAAGCTTCCGAACTTTTTGTCCGCCTGATAAATAGGGGGTATTATTGTTATGGATTTATATAGTACCAACAATACATATAGGGTAATTCATATTATACAAAGTCATACATATTACATACTGTAGACAGTACACACTTATATAATAATATAAGTACACAGAGTGATGAGTTACTTACAGCAATACCATGATAGAGGACCCTGCCCAAAGAGCTTAAAGTCTAGGGGAAATTGGGGTGAGACAAGATGACGTGAATCGGTAGGCTGTAAATTGGCAGTGGAGTGTGAAAGGATCAGGTTGGGTCAGTGAGAGGGGTAATGTCTAGGCCAGGTTACATGCTTGCCTGAAGAGGTGGGTTCGTTTGAAGGTATTTAGGGATTGTCAATGATGGACAGATGGGGGAAGGGAGAGGGGCAGCACAAGTCCTGAATGTGGGCATGGGAAGAGGTGACATGGGTGGATGAGAGGAGGATATCATATGCAGAGTGGAGATTGCATCTTGGATGGTATTGGTGGATCAGCTCTGAGATATATGGAGGGGCTATGTTCTATAGTGCTTTAAAGTATAAGGTTAGCAGCTTGAACTGGATCCTTTGTGTAATGGGCAGCCAGTGGAGGGACTGACAGAGAGGAGAGGCTTTATAAAAGCTAAAAGACAAGTGAATGTCTGGGCAGCAGAATTTAGGATGGACTGAAGTGGTGCCAGGTGGTTGTTTGGTAAATCACCCAGATGTGTGTTGCTGTAGTCTAGCCGGGATATGATTAGGGTATGGACTAGGATTTTTGAAGCTCCTTTCAAGAGGAAGGGGAAAATGGGGGAGATGTTTTTGAGTCGGAGCTAACAGGAGTTGGGTGTTGACATGAGGAAAAATCTAAATCTAACATTATTCCCAGGCAACGGACATGTGGAGATGGGGACATAGGTGTTAATATTAATAGTGAGACTAAGGAGGGGAACAGATCGTGAGGGTGGGAAAATTATAAGTTCGTTCATTTTTAATTGATTCGGTACATGTTTACTTTGAGGAAGCGGGAGTAGCACAAAGTAGATCACTGGTCACTTTATTGAGGGCAGTTTCCATGGATTAGTTAGGGTGTAAGCCTGACTGGAGGTTGTCAAAGAGAGAGTTAGCAGACAGGTGACGAACCAGTTCAGCATAGACATGTCTTTCCAGTAGTTTGCCAAAGGGAGAAGGCAGACAAACCAGTATCTAGAAAGTCCTGGGACTTTGTATAAGGGATACCACAGCATGTTTAAATAAGGAGGTAAAAATGCCAGTGGATAGGGACAAGTTAAAGAGAGAAGTTAGGGCTGGTATGAAGGAAGAGGAGAGGTGGGGTCGAGGGAGAAGGTGGTGAGATGTGTCCTGGATAGGAAAGATAAGTGAACAATGAAGGGAGGTTAGGCGGTGCAATGGTAGTGGTTGGAAGCTGTAGGGAGGAGCTAGGTTTCTGATCTTTTAGATTTTTTCGGTGTAGGTGGATGAGGTGATGAACAGAGCAGGGATTTAAATATTTTGAAGAGTTGTTTAGGGTTATGGGATTGTGTGGATATGAGTGAAGAGAAGTAATTTTGCTTGGCTAAGGACAAAGCACTTCTGATCCAATAAAGTGCACTTTTAAATTTTAGAAAGTCTTTATTTTTGTTGCTCTTGCGTAAGCGTCATTCAGCTATACAGGAGTGCCTTTTCATCTTTTTAACCTGATCCATAAGCCATGGTTGGCGGCGGGTGTATAAGGGAGCAACAGAATCTGGAGTAATGGAAACTGTGTTGTGATAATGGACGGCTGCAAGGTCAGGGTCAGAGAAGGAGGGCATTAGAGAGATAAGAGATCAAATGGGGGTCAAGATTACGCACATCCCTGTATCTGTACATTTGTTTGTTAGGGGTCATGGTTGGAAAAGATGACACAAGATTAAATTTGAGAAGATTGTGATTGGGTAGAGGAAAGGGAGAGTTAGAGAAGTTAGATACTGAGCAGAGGAGAGTAAAGACCAGATCCAGTGTATGCCAGTTACAATGGGTCTGTGCAGAGGACCATTGAGTAAGGCTAAGGGAGGAGGCAAGAAAGAGAACTTCAGTGGCAGTAGAATTGTTATTATCAAAAGGGATGTTGAAATCCCCTACTACCGCTTTTTCTAGATTATATGCGAACAGAAGGGGCTCGACTGGCATCCGCTCCTGTGATTAGCTAATCATAGGAGCAGATGCCAGTCGAGACCCTTCTGCTTGTCTTCCATGCCTTTTCTGTGCACAGAAGACAAGCAGAAGGCAGCGAGGGAACAAAGGCTGGTAAGAACATTTGGGGACAGCTTTGAGTTCTATAAACCTCACATGGTCGAGGTTTATGGCCATATCCTGCAGCATATAAACTTTTAGTTTGGGAGGTGGACATACCCTTTAAAGATTGTATGCCTATCTTATATAGGGATGAAATGTTGTTTAAAGTACTAGGAGAGGGTTGGAAGTCAGTTTCTAGGGGTCGGTTCCCATTTCAGGTCTGGGACTTGAATGGTGAAGTGCTGTGTGCCTATTAGAAACCCTAAAAAGTCTAGGGACTTTGTGGGTATTAGGATTGATTTTTGTGAATTTACGGAGGATCCTAATTTGGTGAGGGTGTGATTCTGCATCAGAAGGACCTAATACTGTCCAGATTCCTCAGGACCAAAAACTAGAAGATCATCCAGGTAAATCAATGACACTATTCCCTTTTGCCTGTAATGCTGGTTTTAACACCCTGGTTAATGTGTAAGGAGAATTGGATAGGCCAAACACATCATGTTCCAGTGATATATCTGACCCTGCCAATAAAATTGAAAAGTAGACATCTGTGATTCTTTCAGGGAGATGTAATAAAAGTTCTTATAGTTTAAGGGGAACTAAAGTCTCTAGACAATATTGCTCCAATAGAAAGAGCATATTATTAAAGATGCTAAAGCTGTCTCATGTCCCCTTTTGCTGTGGAGGCTGGGTGATTTACGAAAATAACCTGTGGGTACTAGGGTTCAGCTCCCATAATTCACTTTATCTGGGAACACCCAGCTATGTGTACCTGTTTTTTTATGAAGCAATTTTTTGTGAGGAATTAATTTTTGATAGAGTCAATCAAAGTAATTGAATCAGACAAAAATAATTGAAGTATGTGGTTAGCTTAAGGGAGCCATACAATGTGAATGTATGCCCTCTCTTAAGGCCAGTTCTAGCCATTTTGTGCCCTAAGCATGACTCCCCTCATGACTGCCCTCACCCCCCTTCCATGCTTAAACTTCCCTCAACCACATCCTGGATTAGTCTTTGCATAAATAGGAAAACTCTGCAAAGATAATTATGCTGTATGAAACAAAGAGGCTACAGGAAACTAGATTGGTACCCGTTGTTTGCTCTATGGCTGATAAGTATCCCTCTCTTTTTAAAGAAAAAACCTTAAATGGTGCCCTCCACATTTGAATGGTGCCCTAGCTCTTTGCCTAGGTCGCCTATGCCTAGAAACAGCCCTGCCATCCCTAAAAAGCAATTGTTGTTGTTCACCCTAGATTTCTTCATTCAAACAATCATACATTCAATCAATGTGTTGGACGTGTGTGAAAGGCCACAACACACTAGTATTTAAAGGGCATGTACAACCTTAAAATAAAAAACTGTTGACCCCAATGGCTTTTTTTCCAGTTTATTACATGCATTTGTAACAAGATATTTATTATATTATTTAAAATAGTTCTGTTCCTTTCTGGCAAAGGTATCTGCCTCCTCCCTTTGCTCCATGAGCTTTATGTATGCTTGAGAATATGCAGAAAATTCAGCAGATAAAACAGCAGTCAATGATTGGTTGTTATGCCAGCGGTCACAGCCTTGGTTGACTGCATGAAGGGGAGGGGACAGCCTAATCTGCTAGAATTGGGACATCAATAATCCTTTAATATCTGTTAAGTAATGCAGGTAATAAAGTGCAAAATATATCAGTTTGGGTTGGGGGCAGGTGACTGACAACCGACCAGTTTTTTGTTTCAAGGGTGAACATTAGGGAGAGGGAGAGAGAAACGGGAGGGAGAGAGAGGGCTGTTGTGCGCATGGCATAATTCTCCCGGAGGAGAGACAGGAGACAGAAACAGAATGGGACACAGGCAGGCTCCTGGTGGTCACTTTATTGGACTTTGAAGGGACATTGCAGGGCAGCCATTTGGAGCAGGGATGTAAGGTACGGATTTTATGGGTAGGAAGTGTGTTAGGAGTGGTCAGAATTAGATGAGACTTTTTGCAATCGAGCAAAACATGGACATACTCCACTAGTACCTGTCAAATACCTAACATTTGGAGGTATGCTTTGTGTATGAAAACAATACAATAAATGACACTGTGTTCTTAATGCTGTGTGACCAGCCAACGTGACCACTGTTAGTTTCAATTATAAAAATCCAATCGATGTCAGCCAAACATTGCACATAAAGTTAAAGTACAATAACAGCTGGGAATCCTAAGGGTGCTCATCATGTAGTGATATTATTGGACAATTGACTGTTTAGTTCCTATCATATTTACCCCATACATTTTCTACATCTTTGGCTGGCATAAATCTTGTACAAGATATTATTTTCCTAGCTTTTTTTTTTTTTTTTAAATGCTTTGATCTATTTTTCCTGTAAGGTTGAAATGAACAAAATGTGACAATTTTCAAATAATCTTTCAGAAATGCCAAAATGTGGCTTGGACTTCTGTAAGAAGTCATTCAACTACAGCTCCCAGAATACTTTGCATCGTACCTTAATAGCTTTGAAATAGCATTTTAACCTGTCTTATATTTCAGAAATCTGGTCACCTTACATGCCATAATAGAGAAAATGCATATCTTATATAGTTAATCTCCAGAGAGGCTTTTCCCTTCAATGGCACTGATAATAGTATTTCTGATTTATTGCAAGCCTGAGGGCTGACCTTCTAAACAGATAAGAAAAATCGACCATTTTTTCCTAAATCTTTTTCTAGGTTTATACAATGATACATGTAATATACTAAATTTCCCATGCTGCACCAGCTGGCAGCTATGAATATTACTTCAAACTAGCTGTTAAATGCATATGGCAAATAGAAGCACTTAGGATCATGCAAAAAAATTATTTTACTGAGGTCATAATCTTCCATCTTTTGGTTCTAGAGAAATAGACTTTCTAGAAAAAAATACTATTGTGTAGTTTGTGAGAGAAATACCTGAATTGCATTACCACCTCTACACATAATAGAGCAGAGTAAGTTTTAAAGGGTGGTGAGCTGTTAAAGTTCCACTCATGTCACAGCTGACAGCTCACCATTCACATGCATGATTATCTCTCCCTAATGTTATGTTAAAGGAAAGTGCTTGAGCATTAAGTTGAACTTTTACAACTCAACAGTCCTGATCGAGTAGGTTTTCCTTCCTTCCTGGGAAAAAGGAATTGCATTTAAAAAAATCCATATATTTGTCATTTAATTAAGAGCAAAGGAGTCTTTTAAAAGAAAAAATGGTGCGCTCCACCATTCAAGTATACTATCAGGATGTATACTGTGTGGGTTTGCTTATCTTGTACCATTAAAGTAAATCTTGCCTGTGTCTACCATGTTCTATAAGCTGTCAAATGTCGGAATCGGATCAATATTCCATGGCTGAGTAGGGTAAATCGAGCCTTGCCCTACAATCTTTACCTAATTGCTTGTTTTAACTGATTACTTAGTTGTGTCGCCAAACTACAACACCATGGTGTCCCCTACTCCTCTTCCTTTAAAGGGAACTATCATTTCCAAGTATGTGGCATATCTCAAAATGGCACACTGCTACCTTTAAAATGACTCCACTATCATGCTTCTATCTGCAGTCTATCCACATTAACAGCAGTACAAAGCTCATCAGGTGTCCGTCAGACTCAGAGAACGAGAACTTTGAAAGCCTATAATTTAAGATCCAGAGAAGCTAGAGACATTACCTAGGCCTGTTTGAGAATGATTGTATGAGAGAGCTCTTTTATGGAGACCACAGTTACCCTTTAATGATGCTTAGCTATAAACTGGCTAAGTTGTCTTTGGTAGGATAAATCCTAGCTTGCCGTACAATCTTTATCTAATTGCTTGCTTATGTCTCTGAAGGACACCACCATGTTGTCACCTATTCTCCCTGATGGATGCTTAGCTACAGTATAAACTGTATAAGTTGTATTGGGTATATACCTTGGCATATATTCTTTGGGGAATTGGTGGCTTACTTCTGCATATAGCACTAACAAACTGACAGCAAGTCCACTAGCCAGCCTGCCAGTCAGCCTATGATCAACAAGAAAACTAACCCACAAACTGATTCCTAGGTCTACTTTGGTATACATAACACACACTCCTTAGGGAGCTCTAAAAGCTCAACTAATAACAAAAAGATCAGCACTCCATACGCACGTAACTGACACATTGAATCATTCTCTCTTCTTAAAAAAGAAGGTACTTCACAGTCTGACGTGGCTTTACTGCATTTTATTTACTTCTTTAAGGCCACCTCACCTTTAGCTGTATAGCTTTTTGCTATATTAAACAACATACCCATAGATTGAGCCTTTAGAGCCCTTAAATATGTGTGTGAATGCAATAAAGCTGTATCTTACATAGAGGAGATCTAGTAAAATTTAAAGACGAACTAAACTTATTTTTTTTAAATCCTAATATGAAAGCTACACCTAAATATTGTAAGATTCTTCACTTGTGAGAAATCTGAGAAATAGATTCTGTAACTAAGAAGGCTTCCATGTTATTGCAACTCACAGCCAATGTAGTCATTGTGGAAGCACTGCATTCTATGTTTGTATAAATGTTTTGACCAGATCAGTAGCACTTCCGCTAAATGTAGTTGTAAATTAGCCTATTTGGAGTGCTTCCACAATTCTTGTATTGTATGTATTTATTGGGAGGCTTGGTCAAGCCTCCATGTGGTAATAGCACCCCCAACATGCCCCTTTAAAGGGAGGTCCTATGCCTTTAATATAAAGCACTGGATGGTCTCTTCCCTCATTTTAAAAAGCCAAAGGGCTGAGGGGGAAGGGAGAGAGCCTGTTATATGGATCCAGTGTGTAAGAATGAGAAATGCAAAAGTTTGCTAATCGTAATTGAAGTAAAAGAAATTGAAAAGGTTAGACATTAGGACCTTCCAGGCTGAGGTTACCTTGATGTGTTGGAAGGCTTTTCATTCATGTGATCACAGTAATGTATACTAACACCCTTTGTTTATAAAGTGTGCCAGTGTGCAGATAATATGATATTGTATGGGGCCTAGAATGTGCATTGATTATCTTTTCTGTTTGTATAAATGTTTTGACCGATCAGTAGCACTTCGCTAAATGTAGTTGTAAATTAGCCTAATTGGAGTGCTTCCACAATTCTTGTTATGTATGTATTTATTGGGAGACTGGTCAAGCCTCCATGTGGTAATAGCACCCCCAACATGCCCCTTTAATGGGAGGTCCTATGCCTTTAATATAAAGCACTTGATGGCCTCTTCCCTCATTTTAAAAAGCCAAAGGGCTGAGGGGAAGGGAGAGAGCCTGTTATATGGATCCAGTGTGTAAGAATGAGAAATGCAGTTTGCTAATCGTAATTGAAGTAAAAGAATTGAAAAGGTTAGACATTAGGACCTTCCAGGCTGAGGTTACCTTGATGTGGTTGGAAGGCTTTTCATTCATGTGATCACAGTAATGTATACTAAAACCCCTTTGTTTATAAGTGTGCCAGTGTGCAGATATATGATATTGTATGGGGCCTAGGAATGTGCATTGATTATCTTTTCTGTTTGTATAATGTTTTGACCAGATCAGTGCACTTCTGCTAAATGTAGTTGTAAATTAGCCTAATTGGAGTGCTTCCACAATTCTGATTGTAGGTATTTATTGGGAGACTTGGTCAAGACTCCATGTGGTAATAGCACCCCCAACATGCCCCTTTAATGGGAGGTCCTATGCCTTTAATATAAAGCACTTGATGGCCTCTTCCCTCATTTTAAAAACCAAAGGGCTGAGGGGGAAGGGAGAGAGCCTGTTATATGGATCCAGTGTGTAAAATGAGAAATGCAAAAGTTTGCTAATCGTAATTGAAGTAAAAGAAATTGAAAAGGTTAGACTTAGGACCTTCCAGACTGGGGTTACCTTGACGTGGTTGGAAGCTTTTCATCATGTGATCACAGTAATGTATACTAAAACCCCTTTGTTTATAAAGTTGCCAGTGTGCAGATAATATGATGTTGTATGGGGCCTAGGAATGTGCATTGATTTCTTTTCTATGTTTGTATAAATGTTTTGACCAGATCAGTAGCACTTCCGCTAAATGTAGTTGTAAATTAGCCTAATTGGAGTGCTTCACACATTCTTGTATTGTATGTATTTATTGGGAGACTTGGTCAAGCCTCCATGTGGTAATAGCACCCCCAACACGCCCCTTAAATGGGAGGTCCTATGCCTTTATATAAAGCACTTGATGGCCTCTTCCCTCATTTTAAAAAGCCAAAGGGCTGAGGGGGAAGGGAGAGAGCCTGTTATATGGATCCAGTGTGTAAGAATGAGAAATGCAAAAGTTTGCTAATCGTAATTGAAGTAAAAGAAATGTGGCTCATGCTTTATTTAAAGGCATAGGACCTCCCATTAAAGGGGCGTGTTGGGGTGCTATTACCACATGGAGGCTTGACCAAGTCTCCCAATAAATACATACAATACAAGAATTGTGGAAGCACTCCAATTAGGCTAATTTACAACTACATTTAGCGGAAGTGCTACTGATCTGGTCAAAACATTTATACAAACATAGAAAAGATAATCAATGCACATTCCTAGGCCCCATACAACATCATATTATCTGCACACTGGCACTTTATAAACAAAGGGGTTTTAGTATACATTACTGTGATCACATGAATGAAAAGCCTTCCAACCACGTCAAGGTAACCCCAGTCTGGAAGGTCCTAACGTCTAACCTTTTATTTTCTTTTACTTCAATTACGATTAGCAAACTTTTGCATTTCTCATTCTTACACACTGGATCCATATAACAGGCTCTCTCCCTTCCCCCTCAGCCCTTTGGCTTTTTAAAATGAGGGAAAGAGGCATCAAGTGCTTTATATTAAAGGCATAGGACCTCCCATTAAAGGGCATGTTGGGGTGCTATTACCACATGGAGTCTTGACCAAGTCTCCCAATAAATACTACAATACAAGAATTGTGGAAGCACTCCATTAGGCAATTTACACAACTACATTAGCAGAAGTGCTACTGATCTGGTCAAAACATTTATACAAACAAAAGATAATCAATCAACTTCCTAGGCCCCATACAATATCATATTATCTGCACACTGGCACACTTTATAAACAAAGGGGTTTAGTATACATTACTGTATCACATGAATAAAGCCTTCCAACCACGTCAAGGTAACCTCAGCCTGGAAGGTCCTAATGTCTAACCTTTTCAATTTCTTTACTTCAATTACATTAGCAAACTTTTGCATTTCTCATTCTTACACACTGGATCCATATAACAGGCTCTCTCCCTTCCCCCTCAGCCCTTTGCTTTTTAAAATGAGGGAAGAGGCCATCAAGTGCTTTATATTAAAGGCATAGGACCTCCCATTAAAGGGGCATGTTGGGGGTGCTATTACCACATGGAGGCTTGACCAAGTCTCCCAATAATACATACATACAAGAATTGTGGAAGCACTCCAATTAGGCTAATTTACAACTACATTTAGCAGAAGTGCTACTGATCTGGTCAAAACATTTATACAACAGAAAAGATAATCAATGCACATTCAGGCCCCATACAATATCATATTACTGCACACTGGCACACTTTATAAACAAAGGGGTTTTAGTATACATTACTGTGATCACATGAATGAAAAGCCTTCCACCACATCAAGGTAACCTCAGCTGGAAGGTCCTAATGTCTAACCTTTTCAATTTCTTTTACTTCAATTACGATTAGCAAACTTTGTGCATTTCTCATTCTTAACACTGGATCCATATAACAGGCTCTCTCCCTTCCCCCTCAGCCCTTTGCTTTTTAAAATGAGGGAAGACCATCCAGTGCTTTATATTAAAGGCATAGGACCTCCCTTTAAAGGGGCATGTTGGGGGTGCTATTACCACATGGAGGCTTGACCAAGCCTCCCAATAAATACATACAATACAAGAATTGTGGAAGCACTCAAATAGGCTAATTTACAACTACTTTAGCGGAAGTGCTACTGATCTGGTCAAAACATTTTACAAACATAGAATGCAGTGCTTCCACAATGACTACATTGCTGTGAGTTGCAATAACATGGAAGCCTTCTAGTTACAGAATCTATTTCTCAGATTTCTCACAAGTGAAGAATCTTACAATATTTAGGTGTAGCTTTCATATTAGGATTTAAAAAAAATAAGTTTAGTTCGTCTTTAAATTTTACTAGATCTCCTCTATGTAATACAGCTTTATTGCATTCACACACATATTTAAGGCCTAAAGGCTCATCTATGGGTATGTTGTTTAATATAGCAAAAAGCTATACAGCTAAGGTGAGGTGGCCTTAAAGAAGTAAATAAAATGCAGTAAAGCCACGTCAGACTGTGAGTACCTTCTTTTTTAAGAAGAGAGAATGATTCAATGTGTCAGTTACTGCGTATTGGAGTGCTATCTTTTTGTTATTAGTTGAGCTTTTAGAGCTCCCTAAGGAGTGTGTGTTATGTATCACAAAGTAGACCTAGGAATCAGTTTGTGGGTTAGTTTTTCTGTGATCATAGGCTGACTGGCGGCTGGCTAGTGGACTTGCTGTCAGTTTGTTAGTGCTATATGCAGAAGTAAGCCACCAATTCCCCAAAAATATATGCCAAGGTATATACCCAATACAACTTATACAGTTTATACTGTGATAAGCATCCATCAGGAGAATAGGTGACAACATGGTGTGTCCTTCAGAGACATAAGCAAGCAATTAGATAAAGATTGTACGCAAGCTAGGATTATCCTACCAAAGACAACTTAGCCAGTTTATAGCTAAGCATCATTAAAGGGTAACTGTGGTCTCCATAAAAGAGCTCTCTCATACAATCATTCTCAAACAGGCCTAGGTAATGTCTCTAGCTTCTCTGGATCTTAAATTTAGGCTTTCAAAGTTCTCGTTCTCTGAGTCTGACGGACACCTGATGAGCTTTGTACTGCTGTTAATGTGGATAGACTGCAGATAGAAGATGATGTGGAGTCATTTTAAAGGTAGCAGTGTGCCATTTTGAGATATGCCACATACTTGGAAATGATAGTTCCCTTTAAAAGAGAGGAGTAGGGACACCATGGTGTTGTAGTTTGGCGACACAACTAAGTAATCAGTTAAAACAAGCAATTAGGTAAAGATTGTAGGGCAAGGCTCGATTTACCCCCTCAGCCATGGAATATTGATATCCGATTCCGACATTTGACAGCTTATAGAACATGGTAGACACAGGCAAGATTTACTTTAATGGTACAAGATAAGCAAACCCACACAGTATACATCCTGAAGTATACTTGAATGGTGGAGCGCACCATTTTTTCTTTAAAAGACTCCTTTGCTCTTAATTAAATGACAATATATGGATTTTTTTAAATGCAATTCCTTTTTCCCAGAAGGAAGGAAAACCTACTCGATCAGGACTGTTGAGTTGTAAAATTTCAACTTAATGCTCAAGCACTTTCCTTTACATAACATTAGGGAGAGATAATCATGCATGTGAATGGTGAGCTGTCAGCTGTGACATGAGTGGAACTTTACAGCTCTCACCACCCTTTAAAACTTACTCTGCTCTATTATGTGTAGAGGTGGTAATGCAATTCAGGTATTCTCTCACAAACTACACAATAGTATTTTTTTCTAGAAAGTCTATTCTCTAGAACCAAAAGATGGAAGATATGACCTCAGTAAATAATTTTTTTGCATGATCCTAAGTGCTTCTATTTGCCATATGCATTTAACACTAGTTTGAATAATATTCATAGCTGCCAGCTGGTGCGCATGGGAAATTTAGTATATTACATGTATCATTGTATAAACCTAGAAAAGATTTAGGAAAAAATGGTCGATTTTTCTTATCTGTTTAGAAGGTCAGCCCTCAGCTTGCAATAAATCAGAAATACTATTATCAGTGCCATTGAAGGAAAAGCCTCTCTGGAGATTAACTATATAGATATGCATTTTCTCTATTATGGCATGTAAGGTGACCAGATTTCTGAAATATAAGACAGGTTAAAATGCTATTTCAAAGCTATTAAGGTACGATGCAAAGTATTCTGGGAGCTGTAGTTGAATGACTTCTTACAGAAGTCCAGCCACATTTTGGCATTTCTGAAAGATATTTGAAAATTGTCACATTTTGTTCATTTCAACCTACAGAAAAATAGATCAAGCATTTAAAAAAAAAAAAAAAAGCTAGAAAATAATATCTTGTACAAGATTTATGCCAGCCAAAGATGTAAAAAATGTATGGGGTAAATATGATAGGAACTAAACAGTCAATTGTCCAATAATATCACTACATGATGAGCACCCTTAGGATTCCCAGCTGTTATGTACTTTAACTTTATGTGCAATGTTTGGCTGACATCGATTGGATTTTATAATTAAACTAACAGTGGTCACGTTGGCTGGTCACACAGCATTAAGAACACAGTGTCATTTATTGTATTGTTTTCATACACAAGCATACCTCCAAATGTTAGGTATTTGACAGGTACTAGTGGAGTATGTCCATGTTTTGCTCATTGCAAAAAGTCTCATCTAATTCTGACCACTCCTAACACACTTCCTACCCATAAAATCCGTACCTTACATCCCTGCTCCAAATGGCTGCCTGTCAATGTCCCTTCAAAGTCCAATAAAGTGACCACCAGGAGCCTGCCTGTGTCCATTCTGTTTCTTTCTCCTGTCTCTCCTCCGGAGAATTATCCCATGCGCACAACAGCCCTCTCTCTCCCTCCCGTTTCTCTCTCCCTCTCCCTAATGTTCACCCTTGAAAACAAAAACTGGTCGGTTTCAGTCACCTCCCCCAACCCAAACTGATATATTGCATTATTACCTGCATTACTTAACAGATATTAAAGGATTATTGATGTCCCAATTCTAGCAGATTAGGCTGTCCCCTCCCCTTCATGCATCAACCAAGGCTGTGACCGCTGGCATAACAACCATCATTGACTGCGTTTTATCTGCTGAATTTTCTGCATATCTCAGCATACATAAAGCTCATGGAGCAAAGGAGGAGGCAGATACCTTTGCCAGAAAGGAACAGAACTATTTTAAATATATAATAAATATCTTGTTACAAATGCATGTAATAAACTGGAAAAAAACCATTGGGGTCAACAGTTTTTTATTTTAAGGTTGTACATGCCCTTTAAATACTAGTGTGTTTGGCCTTTCACACACGTCCAACACATTGATTGAATGTATGTTGTTTGAATGAAGAAATCTAGGGTGAACAACAACAATGCTTTGCTTTTAGGGATGGCAGGCTGTTTCTAGGCATACGACCTAGGCAAAGAGCTAGGGCACCATTCAAATGTGGAGGGCACCATTTAGTTTTTTTCTTTAAAAAGAGAGGGATACTTATCAGCCATAGAGCAACAACGGGTACCAATCTAGTTTCCTGTAGCCTCTTGTTTTCATACAGCATAATTATCTTTGCAGAGTTTTCCTATTTATGCAAAGACTAATCCAGGATGTGGTTGAGGGAAGTTTAAGCATGGAGGGGGGTGAGGGCAGTCATGAGGGAGTCATGCTTAGGGCACAAAATGGCTAGAACGGGCCTTAAGAGAGGGCATACATCACATTGTATGGCTCCCTTAAGCTAACCACATACTTCAATTATTTTTGTCTGATTCAATTACTTTGATTGACTCTATCAAAAATTAATTCCTCACAAAAAATTGCTTCATAAAAAAACAGGTACCACATAGCTGGGTGTTCCCAGATAAAGTGAATTATGGGAGCTGAACCCTAGTACCACAGGTTATTTTCGTAAATCACCCAGCCTCCACAGCAAAAGGGGACATGAGACAGCTTTAGCATCTTTAATAATATGCTCTTTCTATTGGAGCAATATTGTCTAGAGACTTTAGTTCCCCTTAAACTATAAGAACTTTTATTACATCTCCCTGAAAGATCACAGATGTCTACTTTTCAATTTTATTGGCAGGGTCAGATATATCACTGGAACATGATGTGTTTGGCCTATCCAATGCTCCTTACACATTAACCAGGGTGTAAAACCAGCATTACAGGCAAAAGGGAATAGTGTCATTGATTTACCTGGATGATCTTCTAGTTTTTGGTCCTGAGAATCTGGACAGTATTAGGTCCTTCTGATGCAGAATCACACCCTCACCAAATTAGGATCCTCCGTAAATTCACAAAAATCAATCCTAATACCCACAAAGTCCCAGACTTTTTAGGGTTTCTAATAGGCACACAGCACTTCACCATTCAAGTCCCAGACCTGAAATGGGAACCGACCCCTAGAAACTGACTTCCACCCCTCTCCTAGTACTTTAAACAACATTTCATCCCTATATAAGAAGGCATACAATCTTTAAAGGGTATGTCCACCTCCCAAACTAAAATTTATATGCTGCAGGATATGGCCATAAACCTCGACCATGTTGAGGTTATAGAACTCAAAGCTGTCCCCAAATGTTCTTACCAGCCTTTTTTCCCTCGCTGCCTTCTGCTTGTCTTCTTGCACAGAAAAGGCATGGAAGACAAGCAGAAGGGTCTCGACTGGCATCTGCTCCTATGATTAGCTAATCACAGGAGCGGATGCCAGTCGAGCCCCTTCTGTTCGCATATAATCTAGAAAAAGCGGTAGTAGGGTTTTCAACATCCCTTTGATAATAACAATTCTACTGCCACTGAAGTTCTCTTTCTTGCCTCCTCCCTTAGCCTTACTCAATGGTCCTCCACAGACCCATTGTAACTGGCATACACTGGATCTGGTCTTTACTCCTCCTCTCATTATCTAACTTCTCTAACTCTCCCTTTCCTCACCTAATCCATCACAATCTTCTCAAATTAATCTTGTGTCATCTTTTCCAACAGGACCCCTAACAAACAAATGTCAGATACAGGGATGTGCGTAATCTTGACCCCCATTTGATCTCTATCTCTCTAATGCCCTCCTTCTCTGACCCTGACCTTGCAGCCGTCCATTATCACAACACAGTTTCCATTACTCCAGATTCTGTTGCTCCCTTATACACCCGCCGCCAACCATGGCTTATGGATCAGTTAAAAAGATGAAAGGCACTCCTGTATAGCTGAATGACGCTTACGCAAGAGCAACAAAAATAAAGACTTCTAAAATTTAAAAGTGCACTTTATTGGATCAGAAGTGCTTTGTCCTTAGCCAAAAATTACTTCTCTTCACTCATATCCACACAATCCCATAACCCTAAACACTCTTCAAAATATTTAAATCCCTGCTCTGTTCTCACCTCATCCACCTACACCGAAAAAATCTAAAAGATCAAAACCTAGCTCCTCCCTACGCTTCCAACCACTACCATTGCACCGCCTAACCTCCCTTCATTGTTCACTTATCTTTCCTATCCAGGACACATCTCACCACCTTCTCCCTCAGACCCCACTCTCCTCTTCCTCATACCAGCCCTAACTTCTCTCTTTAACTTGTCCCTATCCACTGGCATTTTTACCTCCTTATTTAAACATGCTGTGGTATCCCTTATACAAAGTCCCAGGACTTTCTAGATACTGGTTTGTCTGCCTTCTCCTTTTGCAAACTACTGGAAACAATGTCTATGCTGAACTGGTTCGTCACCTGTCTGCTAACTCTCTCTTTGACAACCTCCAGTCAGGCTTACACCCTAACTAATCCATGGAAACTGCCCTCACTAAAGTGACCAGTGATCTACTTTGTGCTACTCCCGCTTCCTCAAAGTAAACATGTACCGAATCAATTAAAATGAACGAACTTATAATTTTCCCACCCTCACGATCTGTTCCCCTCCTTAGTCCACTATTATATTAACACCTATGTCCCCATCTCCACATGTCCGTTGCCTGGGAATAATGTTAATTTAGATTTTTCCTCATGTCACCACCCAACCCTGTTAGCTCCGACTCAAAAACATCTCCCCCATTTTCCCCTTCCTCTTGAAAGGAGCTTCAAAAATCCTAGTCCATACCCTAATCATATCCCCGGCTAGACTACAGCAACACACATCTGGGTGATTTACCAAACAACCACCTGGCACCACTTCAGTCCATCCTAAATTCTGCTGCCCAGACATTCCACTTGTCTTTTAGCTTTTATAAAGCCTCTCCTCTCTGTCAGTCCCTCCACGGGCTGCCCATTACACAAAGGATCCATTCAAGCTGCTAACCTTATACTTTAAAGCACTAAGAACATAGCCCCTCCATATATCTCAGAGCTGATCCACCAATACCATCCAAGATGCAATCTCCACTCTGCATATGATATCCTCCTCTCATCCACCCATGTCACCTCTTCCCATGCCCACATTCAGGACTTGTGCTGCCCCTCTCCCTTCCCCCATCTGTCCATCATTGACAATCCCTAAATACCTTCAAACGAACCCACCTCTTCAGGCAAGCTGTAACCTGGCCTAGACATTACCCCTCTCACTGACCCAACCTGATCCTTTCACACTCCACTGCCAATTTACAGCCTACCGATTCACGTCATCTTGTCCACCCCAATTTCCCCTAGACTTTAAGCTCTTTGGGCAGGGTCCTCTATCATGGTATTGCTGTAAGTAACTCATCACTCTGTGTACTTATATTATTATTAAGTGTGTACGTGTCTACAGTAGTAATATGTATGACTTTGTATAATATGAATTACCCTATAGATTGTGGTATATATAAATCCATAACAATAATACCCCCTATTTATCAGCGGACAAAGTTCGGAACTTTGACAACTAATTCATTAGTAGAAGAACAATTGCGGCAATTCCGAAAAAAATGGCTTAGGGTATACCTTTTAAAAACCTGAGGGGGGTGGAATGAATCATCTCTGAGGATGGTATTGCCCTACAGGGCTTCCTAAATAGTGTACTCTCAATACCGGATTCCCTACCCATCAGACAAATATCCAGAAAGTCGATGGTGAGTCCCCCATATACATAAGTAAATAATAAATTGCAATTGTTATTATTAAGTCTAATGAGCAACGCTCAAAATCTGCCTTACTTACCACCTACACACGATGATCACATTGTCAATAATCTTTTATACTATTAAAAAAATCTTTAAAGAGCATGTCCACCCCCCAAAACTAAAAGTTAACCCACTACTGGCTCCACTTTGTAGTGCATAAAAATCCTTATACATCATCCCACTCCAAATGGCTGCCCTCCAAGTGCCAAAAACTGTCCACCAGGAGCCTAGCAGAGTCCATATAGGCCTCCTGTCTATCCTCCAGGGAATTTGCACATGCCCAGTGCAGCCCTCCCCCCTCCCTCTCCCACCCGTTTTGGTCTCCCTCCCCTATAATTCCACTTTGGGTACTGTAGGTCTCCCTCCCCCAGCCCCAAACTCCATATTATTATGTCAAGAAGCTCCCCCCGATCTTTACTTACCTTCCCTCTCTCCTCCGGCGTTCTAAACTGCCAGCAGCCGCGTCCATGATTGGCTGCCTCTCAGCCAATCACAGATGCGGCTGCTGGTCCGGCCCCCTGCTTGCAGTTCCATGCAAGCAAAGGCCGGGCAGTGCGGCAGAGGATAGAGGGAAGTAATTAAGATGGGGGGAGTTTCTTGATATACTAATATGGTGTTGTGGCTAGGGAGGGAGACCTACAATATCCTAAAAGTTGGGGAAAGGAGGACATGCCCTTTATAAGTGACATGTTTCCAAACAATTTGGTCACACTCCCAGCAACCTACAAATAGGTTTGAAAATGTGGGGGAGAATTTCACTCCGATCACTGCCCACTGTACCTGAAGAAAGTTAAATAAAAAATAATTAAGGAAGAAGAAATTTAATGGCCTACAATAGGAAATCCCTGATGGCCAGGGAATAATCCGTATACCGCTCTAGATGGTAGCTAGCCTAGGAGCCCAACTCATGGGAATACTTGAATATAGAAAAGAAATACTCTGAGATGAATGTAGAATCCGATTGCCACATAAAGGTCTCCACATTTGCAGGATATGTTTATATCTCAAATATGGGCCGACAACCTAGTTAACAAGAGTCTGTAACAACGCATCAACAAAATCACCCAGTGACCTTGTACAAGCTACAACAGGCCACCCACAGGAGGTTTCTCCTTTTTGTAGACTTAGGTAAACATGGGGGTCACTGGATGAAAAATACAAAAAATTCTTGTTGATGACATTACAATTTAGGCCCTCCTCAACCATTGAGATAAGGAGTTTTCCTATAGATACAGTGAGATTAGCGTCAAGAGGAGCATAGGTGGTGGTATCCAAAAGTTGTCTTTTAACTTCGGCAACATATCTGAGGTATTGAGGAACACCACTGACACCATTTTAGAGTCCTAAGAGCTAATCTTCTTTAAGGACGAATCATTACTTTTACAATGACCGTTAGTGATAGATCTGTATTTTATAGCTTTAAGATTCTGTTCTAATATGTCTTGAAATCTATCAATTAAGGATTATGATATGTCAAAGGATAGATTTCACTTTTAATATTAAAACCAGTAGTTCAAAGATATCAGAATTAGTAGAGACAGAATAAGGTAGTACCAGTAGAACTTAAAGAGTTTAGAATAGGCAAATTATGAAGATCTGTATTGTCAAATCATGTACATGTTCTCATTAAACTCTATAATAAGCCCTTTGATCTGTTTAAAATAAACATCAATTGCTTTATATGCAAGATTTTACTTAAAATGCATCTATAGTGAAATTATACATTGCTTCAATCCAGACATTAAAAAAGGTTTAGTGTATGCTGCTTATTCCCATCTTCCTCTGTGCTCCGTGTTTGCACATAGTCGATTTACTGAGGAGCTCCCCACTCCACCTCCCCTCTCTGGTCATTCCCCTTCATTTAGTCTGGCTGTCAAACAAGCCTGTGAAACAAGCCAATCATGAACAATAATCCTCCCACACATCACTCTAACCTTTGTAAACAAAAAAAACCCTCCGTATGTAAGCATGTAGAGAGGAAGTCTCTCGTTTTTCTAGATATATACTTGCTACTAAAGAGTGGTGGTTTAGGAGAGATCCTGCCTTATCACTGCAGCTCTCCCTTTGACAGGCAAGGAATTGGTGAAAGCTGCTTTATACTCCTTCACTTTACTTCTGTTTTTAACCCAGTATTTGCCAAGCATTTTAGTGAGCAGAGGAGTCATTGGGAGACTTGCTGTAAAACTTGTGCTGTTATGGTTTTATTGACAGCTCAAGCAGGATGGTGTATTAGACAAATTAGGCATGCTATTAGGGATTTGATTGACAGCTCAACAGGCGTGGTGTATTAGACAAATTCACTATATTTGTCTCTTCCGCATGGGTTTCTTTCTCTCTGTTAGTAAGTAATGTTGATTTTGGGAGCCCTCTTGAAATCTCATGATGGTCAGAGAATTAAAAGGCCTAGTTAAAAAAGACCAAAGTCCATTCGTTAACCCATTAGTTCCCCTTAGTTCTAATAACCCGGTCTGGCTATCAGAAGTGTAGCTACAGACCTATGGCACCTTATGCCCAACCCACCACAAACAAAAATCAGCCCTGTATACCCACTAATCATTCTCATAAATGATCCATACTCAATAAAAAAAAATTATTCAGGCACTCTTTTTAAAACACTTTTTTTGAAACCAAACCGATGCTGGTAAAATATAATAACAGATATACCATGGCCTGGATGAATAAGAACCTTCACAAGCAACTTGCCAACCATTTACCAATGGATATGCCAACTGTGCAACCATTATTAACTGCCAATTTGCCACCATTTTACCATGTCTGTATACAGTCAATCAAAAGTTCAAGGGAACCAAGCTAAAGTTTCAAGTGCTCAAAATCAATATGGCTCAAACACTTAGTATTTATTAGTATTTTGAGCATTGACACTTTACCTGGCTGCCTTGAACTTTAATTGACTGTACAAGTTCCTCAGTGGAATCCAACATGGACTGGTTCTCGTCACTATCAGGGTGGATTCCCGATAGCACATGGTGGCTCAAGCTGGGCAGGTGATGAATCATCAGGGGGAGGGACACTCTGGGAAAATAGATATGATTGGTTGGGGCAAAATTAGCACCATTTTAAACAATAAAACTTTTATTGAATCTCCCTGAAGGTATCTAAATTAAATACTTGTTATCAACTACATTGTTACCTGTAGGGTGGGGGCTGGGAAGAACAAAAAAGAGTCATTTTTTTGTTTTGTTTTTTCCCTCTCTAATTGGATGAGGGTGTACTATTGGGTTAAATTGCCAGAGCAGTATAGGGTATTTGGTTTTGAACCTCACATAAAATTCCTCTGTGCAGAGCAATTGAGCTCTAGCAATATTTGTATAGGATTTTCTGTTTTAAAATGGGTTTGCCTGTTTTTAAGGGGTGCTTTAAGAAATGAAAGCGTTATACAACAAGAAAGGGTTTAGACAAGATTGCTGTCTGTTGTGGTGTATTGCTGCTACTGTGTTGTGTATTGCTGCTTCTGTTTTGTGTATTGCTGCTTTAGTATGGACAGATTTGTTGGGGCATGCAATTTGCATCCTGGCGCATGTATGGGATCTTGAAACAGCCACACCAAGGGACCTATGTATGTGTCAATGTGAGTGGGTTACCCATTTGGATCTGAGGTGCAGAATCTAAAGGAAAACTTGCAGCATTACAGGGCTTGACAAATCTGTGGGAAATGCAGGTACTGGCAGGGGGGGAAATGTGGCAATACGGTGGTAAAGGAAGATAGATTTGTAAGGTCACCAGGGAAAGAAGGGGACGGAAGGATGGGTTTCTCTTCCCAGCTGGTCAATTCCAACGATTTGCCATGTTAGGTGAAGATGTGGAGGACGATGGCTCAGAAATAGCTGTATGTAGTGGGCCATGTTCAACATGTGGTGGATCATGTAGACGATTTTGGGTGGGGCTGGGAGTCTTGGTTCACGTTGTGCCAATACACATGTTAGAGGTGGAGATGAGGTCCTTAAAGTCCTTAAATATAATTTTAGGAGCCAAGTTAAAGTAAGGACCTCAAGGGTAGTGTTTTCAGTAAATACTACCGCAGCCATGTTCTACGCAAGGGAGACAACGTTAGCTTAGGAGTATAAATGCGTGGCTAAGAGTGTGGTGTAAGGAGATGGGATTTGGGTTTTAGACAACTGGGATGGGCTTACATCCAAGAAACATATTGTTCAGATCACTTGTCAGAGTATTTTAAATGGTCGGATGTATCTATTGATATCCACGTGAAACTGCCTAAGGGACCCAATGTCGCCCCGCCATAAGAGGAAGATATCGTCTATACCTCCACCAGACCAAACAGTATTTGGTGAAGGCAGACAGATAAACCCTACTTAGCCAGTGCCTGAAGCATTGGCATATACCGGGCGGCATTGGATCCCATGCAGTCCCACGCAGCTGCTTGAATAAACAAAAAAGGCAATTTGTTGTTCATTGTATTGGCCACTCCCGGCGAGCATCTTCTGTAAAGCTGCAATACCCTGGTCATGCGGTATAGATGTGTACAGTATGAAACCAATTTCCTCATCATAGTTAACAGTTAATGCCTCTAATTTGGCCAGAGATTCTGATGTATACAGATTGTATACCCTGCAACAAATTGTTGTCTGAAGAAGGGGACTGTTTCCCCCAACATCGCATAATGTGTGTTTGATAACATAAGAAACAAATCCTGAGTGCTGTGTCATTCCAGAAGGCTCTCTCACTTCCCCCAGCCCTTTGGCTTTTAAAAGAGGAAAGAGGCTGTCTATCCAGTGCTTTATATTACAGTCATAGGACCTCCCATTAAAGGGGCATGTTTGTAGGTTTTATTACCAAATGTAATATATACTAAATGTAATACCAAATGTATACTAACACCCTTTGATTATAATGTATGTTATAAATATGTATAAATACAATATTGTATGGCCTAAGAATGTGCATTGGTTATCTTTTCTTTGTTTGTTTAAATGTTTGACCAATCAGTCGCACTTGCGCAAATATAGTTGTAATTTAGCCTAAGGAGTGCTTCTACAGTTCTTCTATTGTGTGTGTGTGTGTGTGATATATATATATATATATATATATATATATATATATCTTCCTTATATTATATAAATAAATTTATATTTTTACGGAGATTGCATTGAGTTTTTAGGAGCACTAATTAGGTGGGGGTATATAACACTATTACACCTAGGAAAGGTCTATATGTATGTGTGTAACCATCACTATTTAATCAAAATCACCATGAGAAATGCTTGTGAAGGTTCTCATTCATCCAGGTCATGGTATATCTGTTTGTATTCAATTAGATCAACTGGACATGAAATGTAGTTCTTGAAGACGTTTCGCTAGTCATCCGACTGGCTTTCTCAATTCAGAATGACTTGTACAAGAATCTGTGGCAATTATGTACCCTGGAAAATCCCAATTAGCAATCACAGCTAGGTGTTAAGGTGTGATTAGATATGGCTAAGGGTGGTTATAGGAACACCTTACTCTGGGCGTTCCTATAACACCTCTTAGCCACTATCTAATCACACCCTTAACACCTGTCGTGATATGCTAATTGGGATTTTCCAGGGTACTAATTGCCACAGATTCTTGTACAATTCATTCTGAATTGAGAAAGCCAGTCGATGACTAGCGAAACGTCTTCAAGAACTACATTTCATGTCCATTTGATCTAATTGAATACAACAGATATCCCATGAGAAATAACCTATAAACAAGTATAATATTACTACACCTACTACTGAATTACAAAACAAATGATATACAATTAATAAAGTATACTTACTTTACTTGACACCCCTAGTTTTGAATGGAAAACTCAATGAGTTACACTGTTAGCAAACCCAAAAATTATCTTAGGCATTGTATATGACAAGACAGGAAGTGTAGGAAGTTCCTGTATTACACCCAATTATTGCTGTTTTTAAAACATGTGATAGTCTTAGCCAATTAGAAAATTCTTCAGACTCTCACATTTACTCTACTCCCCTCCCCTCTCCATAGAAAGTAATAGACAATCCAGTTTCTGTTTGCTAGACAGGAGTGATGTCTGAATATGATAAAATGACTTTGCATGTCTCTGAAACTACCCAGTATTCTTAGAGATGGTCAGTTTTCCTTTTTCCACTATTTTAACATGAGTCTGTGAGGTACTGCATGTTATAAGAAGGCTCTACTTTGCTTTACACTCCGTGGGGACTTTTAGCTCCTTATCCATACCTCTCCCTAACTTGTAAAGCTAATAACTATTCTGTGTTTCAAGTCCTAACCCCATATTGAGAGTAAATCTGGACTTTGCTGTGGTAATTCTGAAAGTATGAACCTAGCATGTTAATCTGTATAGGGTCTCAGGTTGTCTAATGGGGCTGTTCATTGAACGAACAATGTGGAAGAATTGCCTGGGTCTGTTTTCAGATCAGCAAGTTATTACCACTCACTATATTCACATGACACTATTGTTTGTCCCAACTAGTAAGAGCTCTGCCAGGAACAATGACTGTTGGTTGCGGCAATAGTGACCGCGGTCAGCAGTGCACGCAACCGACTGATCATTCGGCCCCATAGGGAACTGCACAATCAGCAGTGATTTACCAATGGACCCGTTTGTCTGAAACGGGCGACCAAACTCGGTCACGGCTGGCCGACCCACACCCAGATATTTCTGGACTACTCATCCATGCAGTATCCAGGCAGGAGTTTTTTGGAAGTGAGGGCAAATATGGTATGGTTTATGACTCTAACAGGGAGATTCACCCCGAGGCGCAGTTCTCTGGGCAAATTTCCCGTATGGGATTTACCAGAGGCTGGGTGAATCTCACCCGCTCATAAGTATTTAACGTCAACTATAGCTGGCGTTAAATACTTATGCATAAAAGGCGCGCAACCTCTGGTAAATTACCGCAGATTAATCAATCGCATATTCAAACCCTTGGGTAGGAATCGCTAAAGCATGAACGTGGGCTCTTAATGTCTGTAAGTCAGGAAAATGGCTTTATTCCAGGATGTATGAAAACTACATTTTCAGCATTCTGTGCAGCCAGGGAATGCTGGGAGTTGTAATTTTAAATATGTAAAAGTTCATTAAGAAAACTAACTGCAAACAGAGGATTGTAGTTTTCAAACATGTGAAAGGTCACAGTTTAACACCCCTGCTCTATACCATTAGCTGTATATGGTCAAACAGATGCCTTACCTACAAGATATAAAAAAAACTTACTGTTGACAGAAATGCTGGGTATGTTATTTTTAAACATGTGGGTCATAGTATCCACCTGAACTTCCAAGCCAACTGGGAATTAAAGTCTCTTTCCCTTCAGCCTTTAGGTATTAAACTACTTTAATATGATGTGAAGGGCCCCCCAGAACCCCCACTCACATTGTCTAAATATGTTCACAGGCTGAGGGATCCGACTTTACGGAATCCACAATCCACGCCGCAGTCTCTGCCTCCTCTGAAGCTGCAATGTGAATCTCCCTGAATATGTATTAATACTACTAATTCTCAATATTATATTGTATCCCCCATCCACCACCAGAACTACAGTATATGTATTAAAGGGGAACTGTGGTCTCCAAACAAGTTGAGTTTTAAATGAAGTCCAGTTTCCTACCTTTAAATGAGCCATCAACCACCTCTCTACGTGCTCTACAGCCCAAAATATAAAGAAATGACTGACCCCATTGGAGGAGAGGAGGAGACACAGGGGAGATAACTGTCATCCACTGACATGGTTTCAAAACAGGAAGCAGGAAGTCCAGGGGACCTGGTGATGCTGCTGCCATATCACACATACAAATGCTTCAAAACTATGCAAAATAAACAATGACAATAAATTGCAAAAATTCTCAGGAGAGCAATTCCTATTAATTTACCTAAAATCATTTTTTGAAATATCCATAAAATAGTAGCGCACACCAACTTATTAGTGAACAAACCAAAAATGTTTATTCAACACAAAACATGTAAAGTTTTGCTGTCACATGCCACCTTCATCAGACATCATAAGCGCTAAGTGCGAAAGTGCTATTTATAGCTGAAGTAAAAGTGAAAGACTGCCATCTAGTGATGGGTACATTTTAAACATGTTTAAACACACAGCAATACATTATTTCTGTGACACATGGATACAATTTCTAGTCATTTCTAAAGTCATTTTTGGATCACAGTTCCCCTATAGTATCCCTAAATACCAACCAGATCTACAGTATATGTATTAATACCAGTTATTCTCAATATTTTTTAGTTTTAGAAACTTATCTAGCCCACTTTTAAAGCTACTTGCCATTGTCACATCTGCTGGAAGACAGTTCCACAGTTTCACACCGTTCTCACTGTAAAGAAACCTTTCCTAACCTGAAGATGAAACTTCTTTTCTTCCAATCATAAAGGATGTCCACGTGTCCTCTGATTGACCGATTATTAAACAATGCACCCGAAAGTTTATTGGATGGCCCATAAATATATTTATATAGTGATCATATCCCCATGCAAATGTCGCTTCTCTAATGTAAACAGCCCTAACTTGTCTAATCTGCCTGCATAGTCAAGCCTCTCCATTCCCTTTATTTTTTTAGTTCCCTCTCTGAACTGCTTCCATTCCAAGATGTCCATTTTGTAAATGGGATTACAAACTGCACTGCATATTCCAATGAGGCCTTACCATTGCCTTGTAAAGAGAGAGTATAATTTTTTTTTATCTTGAATCTATTCCCCTCTAATACAAGACAATATCTTGCTAGCTTGCTAGATAAATATGACAGTCAGATTCTTTAAAGGGTAGCTCCACCCCCTACAAAAACTCTTCCCTCATTTTAAAAAGCCAAAGGGCTGAGGGGGAAGGGAGAGAGCCTGTTATATGGATCCAGTGTGTAAGAATGAGAAATGCAAAAGTTTGCTAATCGTAATTGAAGTAAAAGAAATTGAAAAGGTTAGACGTTAGGACCTTCCAGACTGGGGTTACCTTGACGTGGTTAGAAGGCTTTTCATTCATGTGATCACAGTAATGTATACTAAAACCCCTTTGTTTATAAAGTATGCCAGTGTGCAGATAATATGATATTGTATGGGGCCTAGGAATGTGCATTGATTATCTTTTCTATGGGAGGATATAGCTGCTGCCTGTGTCTCCTGCAAGTGAAGTCTGTACGGGGCACTATTTGTGTTTGAACATAGTTACACCTCTATATGTATTGGGTAATATGCTGGTGTGTTACTTCCTTGACTTGTATGTTCCCTTTAAGAACAGACTTTAATAGGGTGTTGAGAGGCACGTGACCTTGAGGAAGCCCCAATGCAAACTCGTTTGGGTGAAACGCGCGTTGTTCAGTTTTTGAATGGCAGGGGCGGAGCCAAGGAGATCCTCTGTTGACAGAGGCCTGTGCTAAGGGATGAGACCCGCCACAGATTGCACAGACTAGGGCAGTGAGCTGGCTTTCATCTTGGAGTCGTGCTGGGGCGTCTGGTGGAGGTGTCCTGGGCGCATAAAGGAAGGTCTGTGGCTGAAAAGTCATTTTCTACAGTTAGATTTAGCATGTGTGTGTGTGTGGAGCCCACAGAAGGTGATGGACTCTCCCCCCCTTATTAATAACTGACATTGGGGGACACATGTGACATGTCAGTGTTGTTTTCATGGGGACTGGGTAGTAATATAGTAACAAGGGTTCAGATCTCTGTGGGATTTAGTTGTGACTAGAGCTCTGTGTGTGTGTTTTGTGTGTAATGGTTATGGCACATTTCGGAGTGGAGATATATCTCCAAATAAACGATTAGAGAGCCTGGAGTGGGTTTCCTCTACGTACTCGGTTCCCCCCAATCATAAAAACATACTGAAAGCTTGTATGTGTAAAATAAAGAGATTTGATTGGAAGCTCTTCAGGGCAGGGCCTGATGTGAATTGATTAAATAAATATAAAAGGCTGTGGAATTTGTAGTGCTATATAAAAAAAAAAAAATACATTCATACTTCTGCATGCAGCATGGATAGACTGCACCATACTCCACAATTTTTTTTTTATCGAAAACTCGGGGTAGGTGCTTTCTGTGATCTCACACCAAGTGCACAAACGTGCAAGTGGTTCGGAATCCAACTGCCTCTCTCTCCCATAGCTGTTAAGTGGTAGGGCTAGAGAGAGGCCACTAGGCGTGTGGAACCTTTCCAAACTTGCCCTCCCATTCTGCTACCAGCTGCCACCATTAAGCATCATGGGGGGCTCAAATGGGATAAGCCTGAAGGTCCTAAAAAGGACCCAGGCAATCCCGCCACAGTACAGTCAACAAACCAACAAAAAACAAAGAATAAGTTATGTGTTTAAGTGTTAGTGTCAATAAATAAGTGAATTTAATCAATAGTGAGACAAATTAGGCCCCAGCATTTCGGCCCGGGTTAAAAAAATAGTTCCGCCATAGCTAGAACTATGGCAGAAAGTGTAGGGAGTGCTATAGACACGTGCTAGCCCAGTGCACTGTAGTGCGGGAAAGAAGCCCGAGCTTTCGAACCCCACTGCCTCAAGGCTTCAACCGGGTTCCATACCTCTCTGTACTAGAGGGGATACACCCTTACCGCAGGTCCTCCTCCAAATCAGAAACTAA
The DNA here is from genome assembly GCA_019447015.1 of Hymenochirus boettgeri. Classification (NCBI taxonomy): domain Eukaryota; kingdom Metazoa; phylum Chordata; class Amphibia; order Anura; family Pipidae; genus Hymenochirus; species Hymenochirus boettgeri. The sequence continues at coordinate 89,310,413 of CM033475.1, read as the reverse complement.
CGATTCAAAGAGGTACTTCACCTAGTCTTATTCCAAAAGACAGGTAAGTAACGCTTTAGCTTCGATCAAATAGTGTGTAGTGTGCAGATCCATTCAGACCAGAGAGCATGGGAGGATCACCCCTGACAGCAAAAGGGGTTCTCCTCACCTCTCCACTGATAAGAACAGATAATACACTTGATCTTAGACAAAAGGCAGAGAAGTGGAAGCCCTGTACTCCACATTTCTTCACTTAAAAGCAACAATCTTGAAGTTTATATATAATAAACATTTCCCAGGGAAGGTAAGTATACTCCTACCTCCCTGGGTGTTCTGTATGAGAAGTGTTTAGCTATCAGCTTGTTCTTAGGCTGGCAGCTATTTGCCCCTTCCAGAATGTGTTTAGCATGACACTAACAGACTGCTCCTCATACAGAGTAATGCTATGAAATCTTATACTCGTTGTTTGCTTGGTTGAAGCAAGCTCACTAAAGCTGGGGACACACATCGCAAAGGGATTGGCCCTGTGTCGCAAATGTGTGTTGGGCCAAACTGACCATTTCCGATGCCGACAAATTTCCCTTGGAGTTGGTCGCATTCGAAGCGAATATGGCAGTCACAAAATTCTCCCTATACTTTATATAGGGAGAATGATTGTGTGTAGCCACATCTTTCCTCATCTTTGAGGAATTGGTTCTGTAGATAATTAGTAAGATCTATCCTCCCAAGCACTACAATCTTTGTCTACAATTTTGCTGTATGCCTTTAAAGTAAATTGAGTAAATGGGTAGTAATATTTCACCTCCTACAGACTTTAATGGGGTTTATCGGCAAAAGTTTGATTTAATGAACTAGCCGTTTGTGCATCTCTATGCTGTGTAAAGGGTGCGTGCTTTGCTGCCGGGTCAGTTCACAGGTTTCTCCTCCCTACTGCTGCGTTGAGAGAAATAATGAACAAAAAAAATGTTAAAGGATGGGGACACCACTCAGCAGTACTGCTTAAACAGGAAGCGTTTTATTCAAACGTGTTGACAAAGATCCGTTTGAGAACTCGAAACTGTTGGAATAAAATACTTCCTGTTAAAGCAGTACTACTGTGTGGTGTCCCCTTGCTTTACCTTTCCAACTAATATCATTTAATTTAGAGACAGTAAAGCAATTCAACACCACGAATCATAATATTTTTTTTTTGTGTAGGTGCTAGCTCATCCTTGCTGCTGACTGCAGGAGTGACATAGCTTCTCAGTCCACTTGGCCTTTTCAGAGGTGTAATTTTGATTGACTAGGCTGAAATACAGTATCATCCTAAATTTTTGCCAAGACTATTTTGTAGTATGATGATTTGTCTGCATAACACAAATTAACCATTCCAAGAGTTAAGTTGTTCATCTCTGTACCCTTTCTAGTTCCTCTGCTTTAGCCATAATACTTTTGTTGATACAAGTCATTAGACTTAAGCATATAAATACATTTCCCCATCCCTTTTTGAATGATGTCACTCAATCTACTGGAAGCAGGAAATTTGAACATTCACCCCAAAGTAATTTCTCACAGGCTCCAACCAGAGATGTGATAGTCAGCTCCTTTTAAAGGAAATACTACAGGCTTTCATTTAACCATTACTTGTTTTGAGACTGGGTGCTTAGATTGGGTGCAGGATGATGAATCCAGTAAATGCTTTCAGCTTGAAAATTAAAGGAATAGTTCACTCAAAGTAACCTATTCCTTAAATAAATTGATTGAAGCCCTGGAAATTAAGGAGCTATGCCTTAGCTCCCTTTCTTCAATAAATTGAGCAGAAGCCAGGCACGAAGGTATGTATATTTATATTTACCTTTTGCACAATCACCACTGCTGAAATGACAGGATCCGACCACTTCCTGGTTCTAATCCACTATAGCGCACCTTCACAATATTGCACGCTATAGTGGATTAGAACCAGGAAGTGGTCGGAGATTTTCAGCTCTGCAGAGGTGGATCATGTGAAAGGTAAATATACCTTCTTCCCTGGCTCCTGCTCGATTGAAGAACAGGAAGTAAGGTGTTGAATCCATTATATAAAGGATTAATCAGTATTCTAAAGTGTTTACTAAAGCTTGTTATGTATGCTTGTTATGTATACTGTTTTGCTTACTCACAAATTAGTAGAAGTTATTTTGGAAAATGAAGGTCAACAGTAACAAGTTGTGACCATTCATGGAACTTTTACAGGGAGATGCAATAAAAGTTCTTATCGTTAAAAATGGTGCTAACTTTGCCCCAACCAATCAGATTTTATTTAACATTTGAAAGCTAACATGTGATTGGTTGGGGCAAAATTAGCACCATTTTTAACGATAAGAACTTTTATTGCATCTCCCTGTTAGAGTGTAACCTAAGCCACCATAGATGTATATAACTTGTCAGGATTCACACACACTTTGGAAGAAGGGGGGAGGAGGAGGTAAGCAGACATACACATACTCTTTATGTATACACATACACTTTAGGATACCAGCAGTGTCTGGTCTCCACTAAAATAAACATGGTGCTTTAGTTAGTTGCTTTACTACTCTGAGTAATTCACCCCATCCCCTCAAAAGTGATTTTAATTGATATGTTGACTATTAAGGTGCAAATTTAAGTGTGTGATTCACATATTGCACAATTATTTGTATGGTTTGCTAATCAGAATTTCAGTAAAATACAAGTGACAAAAGAATAAATGACAACATTTTATGCAATGTTCAAACAATCAGCAAAGGTTCTTACTATGAAAAGATTAGCAGCACCAATATTCTTACTATGCAGCAATCTCCGTACTGTTCAGATCAGAATAAAACTATTATTTGTCTTTGTTTTTTCCATTTTTTCCCCTTGCACAGCATTTGAAACAATTACATAACAGTGTATTGCAAATAGATGAAATTTTTTCAAGGTCTCCACATGTCATTGTACATATGGTAAGATGCTGCTGATGTACCCTAGAGGCATAACAAAGCACCTGAAATGTTTTGTATTAACTCTCTACAATCTTTCAATTGACTGCTTAGCTAACAATATACTTGGTTTACTAATGCCGGTTAGATGAGAGTTGTATACGTAGAAATGACATTTGAAGGACAAAGAATAAACAGCTTGCATTTAATTCTTACTGCAGTAACTAAAGTGTGTACTTTTCAAACTCTATTTTAAATAACAAATATAAAAGAGTTTAAATGTGTGCTACTTATTGGTGTATATATTTTCAAGAATCTTCTCTTTAGCTTTGATACTTGTGTTAACTGGATGTCCATATTTGTCAAAATGTTGGGCAAATGGAGTTTTTAAATTTTAAATTATTAAAAGATGAATTATCAATTGAACCATTGATTACCAAATTAATTAGTCAATTATTATCAAATTAGTTAATAAACACATAAATAGATTGCACCAGCCCTTAAAAAATTAATTTTAGCAAATAATGTTTCATGAACTGCATAGTACTTAGATGTAACACATGTGAGATACAGTATATTCAATGTACTATGCTAAGGGAACATACAGTCATGGATGGAATTGTTGGCACCCCAGAAATCTTTCCAGAAAATCAAGTATTTCTCACAGAAAAGTATAGCAGTAACACATGTTTTGCTATACACGTGTTTATTCCCTTTGTGTGTATTGGAATAAAACAAAAGTAGAGAAAAAGCAAATTGGACATAATGTAACGCAAAACTCCAAAAATGGGCTGGGCAAAACTATTGGCACACTTAACTTGATTTCTGTTTGCACACCCTTTGGAAAAAATCAGTCGCTATAACCATCAATAAGCTTCTTGCACCTCTCACCTGGAATTTTGGACCACTCTTTGCAAACAGCTCTCTCTTATTGGAAGGGCGCCTTTTCCCAATTTTAAATTCTTTCCAGAGGTGTTCAATGGGATTTAGATTTAGACTCATTGCTGGTCACTTCATAACTCTCCAGCACTTTGTTGCCATCCATTTCTTGGTGCTTTTTGATGTTTGTTTAAGGGTCATTGTCCTGTTGGAAGACCCAAGAACTTGGACTCAAACCCAGCTTTCTGACTCTGAGCACTACAGTGAGACCCAAAATTGTTTGGTAATCCTCAGATTTCATGATGCCTTGCACACATTCAAGGCACCCAATGCCAGAGTCAGCAAACCCCAATACATAATTGAACCGCCACCATATTTCATTTAAATGTCGGTGGATAGTTTGCGCTGACACTGATGCTCCCTGAACCTGCAGGACAGCTTGAATTTCTTAAGAACTTGTTCTTAATTTCTTTAGAACTTGGGGCTGCTTATCCACCATCCGTACTATCCTGCGTTGCAACCTTTCATCAATTTTTCTCTTCCGTCCACGCCCAGGGAGATTACCCAGTGCCATGGGTTTCAAACTTCTTGATAAGGTTGCGCACTGGACAAAGGAAAATCTAGATCTCAGGAGACGTACTTGTAAGTTTGAGATTGTTGCTATTTTTCCACAGACAGTTCTCTTCTCTTTCTGTTATTCATTCTTAGTGTGATACACACAGACACACAATGAAAAGAGAAAGTGAACTTCCCTCCTTTTTAGCAGCTTTCAGGTATTTTTATATTACCCACACCTGTTACTTGCCCATTTTTGGAGTTTTGTGTGACATTGTCACATGTACAATTTGCTTCAAAAGGGTTACCTTGTAAACATTTTGACTGGCTAACACCATAGACCACCTTTTCCTGCAACTCCTGCTTACAGACAGAGTTGTTAGCAAATAGCTAAGGGCTAATACTGTACAGCAGGGCAGGACAAATCTTTCAAATATTTAGGAGCCAGCAACTTTGTACCTCCCAACGTCCTCTGATTGACAGGTGACCTGCCCCCACCGTAACCTCACCCATAGCCCCACCCAGTCAAACTAAGCCCCGCCCATAACACAAGACTTCCAGGGATGAAATAAGCAACAAATAAATAATAAAAAAACAATTCAAACAAAAACAAATAAGGTAATAAAAACATTTATAAGTTTACAATAATGACAAATAATGGCATCGGGCTTTTTCTATTAAGAATTCTCTCACACACTCTCTCAAACTCAAATGTTATACTTACACTTTCTATCACACACACTTTAAATATAAACAATTTCAAATACATACACACTATCTCACAAACACACCCCCTCTATCTCATATACACATAAACACTTGCTAAAACACTCACACAATCTACACCTTCCTCACACACTTTCTCTCATACATATACTTACTCACACTATAATTTATGCACTATTGCACACACATGCTAGTATCTCACACACAAAGCTACACTTTAACATATTCTTACAACCAATTATCTTAAAAACACCTACAGAGTCTCACATACATTCACACACTCACATGCACAGAGGTATGCACACTATTACAAGCTATCACACATTCTTACAGTCAGGACCATAAAAGAAAAATTGAAAAGTCAATACTGCAACCCTACCAGTACTGCCTCACCAATGGATGCAGCTGTACTACAAAAGGAAAAATGCCTTCACTTGTCAGGTTCACTTCCACCTTTGCTGAATGTCCACAATCTGGCCAATGGGAATACACACTTCTTGCTGAGAGCGTCTTCCTATTAGTTTTGCAAGGTGACATTAGACCTGACAGGTGAGGGAATATTTTAAGTCCTCATCCTGGGTACTTTAAAGGGGAGCATGATGAAGAGTGGATTAAGTCCCCTTTAAACCAAGAGTGAAAGTGACAGACACAACTCTTAAAGCCACCCGTACCTGTTATGCAAAAACCTATAGATCCCTTTTATAAAATATCTGCAAGTATTTCTGTTGTATTCAATTAGATCAACTGGACTTGAAATGTAGTTCTTGAAGACGTTTCGCTAGTCATCCGACTGGCTTTCTCAATTCAGAATGACTTGTACAAGAATCTGTGGCAATTATGTACCCTGGAAAATCCCAATTAGCATATCACAGCCAGGTTTTAGGGTATGATTGGATAGTGCTAGGAGGTGTTTAGGAACGCCCAGAGTAAGGTGTTAAACAGCATTGTACATGGCAGACATTGGTGTCGAACCCCCCCACCTCTATTTAGGCTTGGTTCCTTTATTTTCACATAAATGGCCTCCTTAACACCTCTCTTAACCAGTCACGTTCCTTCCCAATATGTTAACATTACAATCTTCAAAGGTATTCCTTATCCTTAAGATGCAGATACACGGCTGCGCTGACCCAGGAATTGGCTCTTCTGTGGGCCATACGTTGATGCAGTTGCTGTTTGGTCTCCCCCACATACAAATCAGAGCATTCTTCACTGCACTGCCACTGCATAATGATGTCGCTTTTCTTGTGTTTTGGTATTGGGTCTTTTGGATGTACCAATTGCTGCCTCAGTGTGTTGTTCGGTTTAAAGCAGACAGGGATACGATGTTTTTTGAAAATTCTTCTTAATTTCTCGGAGACCCCTGCTACATATGGGATGACCATGTTCTTCCTCCTGTCTTGCTTTTCCCCTTCACTGTTGGTATTCGTGTTCTTTTCTTTCCTTCTACTTCTTTTGACAAAGGCCCAGTCTGGATATCCACAAGTTTTAAGGGCTCCTCTGAGATGTTTCATTTCTTTAGCCTTCGCCTCTGTGCTAGTGGGGATGTTCTCTGCTCTGTGTTGCAGGGTTCTGATGACCCCCAGCTTGTGATCTAAAGGGTGGTGGGAGTCAAACATCAAATACTGATCTGTGTGTGTTGGTTTTCTGTAAACCTCTACTTCCAGTTTACCATTTTCCTTAACTTCTACCAAGCAGTCCAAGAAAGCCAGTTTGTTGTTTTGTACCTCTTCCCTTGTGAATTTAATGTTTTGGTCCACCACATTAATGTGTTCTGTGAACAGAGTGGCCCACAGCACCTGTGAGCGGGTGGGGCTTAGGCACCCGTGAGTGGACGGAGCCACAGCACCCACGAGTTGGCGGGGCCATGGCACTCGGGGGTGGGCGGGGCCACATGGGGCTTTAAGGGAATGAGCCAAGGGGGGCCTGCAACTGGAGGGACCATGGGGTCCATGAGTGGGAGGGACCAGGGGGGCTGCAAAGGGGAGGAGACACAGGGCAGATTGACTGACAGGTTTCAGTGCAGGAAGCACTAGGTGCAGGGGACCTGGTGATGCTGCTGCCATATCACACACAAAAATGTAAATATCTTCGAAACTATGTAAAATAAACAATGGAAATAAATTGCAAAAACTCTCAGGAGAGCAATTCCTACCAATTTACCTAAAGTCATTTTTGGACCACAGTTCCTCTTTAAAGTCTATGAAATATATTGGTGGAAACTTTTTTTGCGCAAACTCTTTCTCAGATTACAAAAGGAAATTGAGAATACAAAAGTAATTTGGATTGTTCAACCCAAGTTAACTAATCTTCCAATTGGTTACACTGTCACCTCCTAATTTATAGGAAATGAAAAGGAATGAATGAACCAGCCTTGTATCTCTGTTACTGCACTGTGTGCTTTTCCTCTGGGCAATCCGGTTTCCCCCACAATCATAAAGACATACTGGTAGGTTGTATGTGCAAATAAATGTGCTTAGATTGTAAGCTCTTCGGGACAGGGCCTGATGTGAATGTATACATATAATTGTAAAGCGCTATGGAAGATGTTGGAGCTATATAAATCCACAATAATAATCATAATTCTGCACAATATGGCTTCATCATTACAAAATGGCTCCAATTGAATCATAGATTCACTATCTACAGAGTTACACACCATTCGGATCACATTTTTATCACACCGAGTAATGCTGGATGGTGCTAAACACAAATATTGCAATGTGTGCCATTTAACTAATTTAAGTTAACCTGTCCTTCAGACATGCGGTTCCAATTCGATATAAATTGTACTTTATAAATGGAAGAGCAATGCACCACTGGCCATTACGCTAAATACTGGCCTTGCTGGTTAACGTTACTTTAGGATGAAGTTTGAGGCGGCTGCAAGGATATTTCAAAAGACACCCATGCATCCACCACAAGCAATGTAATAGGCCAATTACAAAAACTTTTGAACTCCGCTAATGGATGGCTTTATGGTCCAGCAAAAGTATTTTTTTTTCTACATTGAATAAAATTGCCTTTTCATGCCATCAGTAGTGCAGATGGACTGATTTGCATTATTTCAAAGTCAGTCATGCTGTATATTTTAGAGATGTCTGTCAAGGAAGGGCAGCACAAGCTAGCGGGCCAAAAAGTAAAATAAAAATTTATACCTTCACAGGAGATTGCATCGAGTTTTTAGGAGCTACCAATGAGATGGGGGTATAGGATATTAAATATAGTAAAAAGGTTTATATGTATGTGTGCTATCTTACTATTACCGTTTAAATGACCATCAATAAATGTATATAAAGTATAGCACTGACTTAAATTAGGTACAAGACAAAATATATAAACTTACTTACAGATCTGAGATTCCTATTTTAATATGGGATAGTCAAATGGGAGCTTAAACCACACCTATGTGACTGCTAAGGGGCCTCCATGTCAATAGTGAAAGGAAGTGGTAATGTCAGTATAACATCCAATGATGTGCTGTTTGTAAAACATGTGCCAGTCATAGCCAATCCAAAAAAAGTTTCTGTATGCTACACAGGACGTTCTTCTATCCGACCAACATGTGATTACAAAATGTCATTTGTTTTGCGGTCGCATAGAAGAACGGGAGAAGCGGTTCTGGCAGGATCAAATTTCACAGGAGTGCTTGGTCGGTAAGTAAAATCGAATATATGTATGGCCACCTTAACAAGGACACATGGTGCACCTTAGGCAGGGACTAGTGCACTATCTGCTTTGTACAAGACCACTAGAGTAATCCATTGTGTGCCATGCTACCCATAATCATTCCATAAAGCAGTGATCTGGTAGAAATTGGTGGCAGCAGTGCTGGTAATACCATTTATTCTCATTTATTCTGTTTTCTCTGTATAGTTGTTCTCTGTATTAGGGCTCGTTCACACTAGAAACTGACAGAAACGCACAGCATGTGTTTCTGTCAGTTTGTATCCATTTTTTTCATACATTTGTATCCATTTTTTAATAATGTGTATTCCATAGATTTCTATAGAAAATGCAAGAAAAAAACGGACAGAAATGCTGCATGCAGTGTGTTTTTTAAACGGACTGGAACGGATTATAACGCAGCAGGTGTGAACGATATTATGAAATCCTGTGGGGTTTTACGGTCTGTCCATTTTCTTAATCGCACTGAAAAACAGATACAAACTGATGTAGTGTGAACGAGCCCTTAAACTATGGAGGCTGCTATTTGAATCCCCCTGTCCTTGTATCTGCAGATGAAATGCCCCAATTAGACTCAGTAGCTCTACAAGGCCCAATTGCCAAACCTATTTTTAAACCTGATCCCTTTGATGGGATAACTAGTGAGTGGAATGATTGGCTAGAACAATTTGAATTGGCAGCCACTATTAATGTTTGGGATGAAGGTGCTCGCATGCAAGTCCATAGCCTTTTGCTTAGTGGAAAGGCCAGGGAGATATACAAAGGATTTAATACTGAAATAAAAAGTTTGCTTGTGAAGGTTCTCATTCATCCAGGTATGGATGGTATATCTGTTGTATTCAATTAGATCAACTGGACTTGAAGTTTAGATCTTGAAGACGTTTCGCTAGTCATCCGACTGGCTTTCTCAATTCAGAATGACTTGTACAAGAATCTGTGGCAATTATGTACCATGGAAAATCCCAATTAGCATATCACTGCCAGGTGTTATGGGCGTGATTGCATAGTGGCTAAGAGGTGTTATAGGAACGCCCAGAGTAAGGTGTCAAAACAGCATTGTACATGGCAGACAGTTGGTGTTAAGGGCAATCACTTCATCAAACATGGAGGAATGGATGAGAAACTTGTCTAACAGGACCCTGACCCAGCCAGAAATGGAAGTCCTTGCTAAGGGCTTGAATTTTGCCATCACTCCTAAAGCCATCCCTGTGGTGGATATTATAGCAGCCACAGAAGCCTCAATCCACAATAATAAGGTACCACAGAGTGAGGCAGAACAACTTCACCTTAAGGTATCTGCAGCCTTAGCCAGTGCTAAAACTCCTTCATCTAACCTGACCACACAGGAAAGAAGAGCCTTAACATCCCTCAAGAAAGATTCCAATATCACCATTCTACCGGCAGACAAGGGAAGATGCACAGTGGTACTCAACACCTCAGACTACCATGATAAGGTGACCATGCTCCTGGCCGATAACAACACATATGAGGCTTTAACAAGGGATCCCACCAGCCATTACAAGAAAAGGGTCATAGGCTTACTACAACAGCTTCAAAAGGATAAAGCCATTGATTGAGCAATGTATCATCGCCTCTACCCTGGTGAGGCACATCCATGCATATATGGACTCCCAAAGATACATAAGGAAGGGGCACCACTAAGACCTATAGTCAGCAGTATCAACTCTAACATACAAGGTGGCAAAATACCTAGCCAACATCTTAGGACCATTGGTGGAACTCTCAGGATTTCACCAACAAGATTGAAGATATAGTACACTGTGCAGAAGAAACTGTGGTGTCCTATGATGTGACATCTCTCTTCATCTGTATACCCACCAAGGAGGCTGTTAATATGGTGAGAAAACTTCTAGGCCAAGACAGCACTCTTACCAGCAGAACTGATCTCAACCCAAAACAGGTGTGTTCCTTACTGGACTTGTGCCTGAATACCACCTATTTCAAATACAGGGATAAGTTCTATAAGCAAAAACACAGATGTGCTATGGGATCTCCAGTTTCACCCATTGTGGCCAACCTTTACATGGAGGAGGTAGAAAAACAGGCGCATAATATCTTTAAGGGCATAGCACCCAGCCACTGGTGGATGACACCTGGGTTAAAATCCACCAGAAGGAAGTACAAGCTTTCACAGAACACATTAATGCGGTAGACCAAAACATCAAATTTACAAGGGAAGAGGTACAAAACAACAAACTGGCTTTCTTGGACTGCTTGGTAGAAGGAAAATGGTAAACTGGAAGTAGAGGTTTACAGAAAACCAACACACACAGATCTGTATTTGATGTTTGACTCCCACCACCCTTTAGATCACACGCTGGGTGTTATCAGAAGCCTGCAACACAGAGCTGAGAACATCCCGACAAGAGGTGAATGAAACATCTCAGAGGAGCCCTTAAAACTTGTGGATATCCAGACTGGGCCTTTGTCAAAAGAAGTAGAAGGAAAGAAAAGAACACGTATACCAACAGTGAAGGGGAAAAGCAAGACAGGAGAAAGAACATGGCCATCCCATATGTAGCAGGGGTCTCAGAGAAATTAAGAAGAATTTTTAAAAAACACCGTATCCCTGTCTGCTTTAAACCGAACAACACACTGAGGCAGCAATTGGTACATCCGAAAGACCCAATACCGAAACACATGGAAGGGGGTTTATACACAAATGGAAGGGGGTGGATACAGAAAGAGGATAAATGCATAGTAACTAGGACAAATCTGAAGAATACATGCGGAGAAGTCATTTTTTTTTTCACTTTAGTGTCCCTTTAAGTTATAACATTTTCAACCTGTCACAAAATACCTTATCTAGTGCTAATGTTTCTTTTGCCTAAAATGCTAAAAAGTAATTTAAACAATACTGTAGTTAGAAAAAAGTTTTTTTTCTGTAAAGATGTTCACTTTTCATAGTAGTTTGATTCTCTTTCAGTTACTGGATTTTTGTTTTCCTTCTACTATCAGCACTTTTGCAATTCAAAGCTATTTCTTCCTTCCTGTTGACGTAACTGTGCCAAGCCCAGAATTATATTCTCTTGTGCTGGGAGCTGTGGGTGTGCCTTAATCATTAGATGAGGAAGTCATTTATCTTTACCAACATGCGACTTGCCGTTTGTTTTAGAGCTTTGGGGCTGTAGACAATCGTACATGAGTTCTGTGTATAGCACAGGTAAGGCATCATCATTTTGTACTGAAATACAAACCTTGTTGAGTGTTGCCACCTTTCTTTAAACAGAATATAAAATGCATAAAATCATTATGCTGAAAAGCAGGTCTGTGTTCACATTTGAAACATAACACAGGCTGTATCTACGGTACTTTAGCGTAGCCATATAGATTGCATTAAAGGAAATCTCCGCCCCCAAATTAAAAAAAAAAACATATATAATGTAGGGTCCCCCTCCCCCCCAACCCTAAACCCTTCTCTGTTACTTCGGGGGCAGAAGGAGCAAGACCAGCAGCAGAGGGAGCTGATGAAATTAGGTTAGGTGCTGGTTTAACTTTTTTTTTTTTTACTAAAAAAACTTTTTTGCTAAACACAGATGAAGCTCGAGGGATCCGGGGGAGGGGGAGCTCCAGTGTGCATGCCAGAGTCTTCTAAGAAGCGCAGCAAGTAGCAAGTACCGGATGATACACAGTGAGGCGGCTCTTACTCTTCTTTTTTTCTAGACTTTCATCAGGGCCTGCATAACAACCCATAAGGAGCAGAGGAGTAAGTTAAGGATTTTTTAACACTACAGAGTGGGGCAGATTTTAGTTGGGAAGGTGGACATGCCCTTTAAATGAATTTAGCCTTACATATGCAAGGAGTTTGTATGTTCTCCCCGTGCTTGCGTGGGTTTCCTCCAGGCACTCCAGTTTCCCCCAGAATCATAAAGACATACTGATAGGTTGTATGTGTACATAAAGTGATTAGATTGTAAGCTCTTTGGGGCAGGGCCTGGTGTGAATTGAGTAAATGTAAAAGTGCTGCAGAATATGTGGCGCTATATAAGAAATAAAATACATACATACATATACATGCTCATACAGTATGTGTTTAGTTTTAAATCCGTTAAAGCCTCGTAGAAGGTGTGGCGTTTCCTAAAAGACTACCAATTGAAACCTGTAAATTGCCCAGAAGTCTCTGCTCCTTATTTAAATTATTAGTGACAGCTTTAGTTTTAAAGTGAAGAGATGACAACCCTAGACAGTTTGTACAGTTGTGAAGCAAACTGTAAAGGTCATTGCTGGGTTAATAAAAATAAAGGCATATTTTCCTATTTCACAGAAATTGGCAAGAACTCTAAGCTTGTTGTTGGCTGGAGGAAATAGTATGTTTAGGAGTTTGGGTATAGTAACATCTGGAGAGACACAGGCAACGCATTCCTTTGCTTCACATTCTTTCACTAGCAGCGTTAAAGGGGAAGTTCAGTGCAAATACATGCACTTTTCAGAAAAAAGAACAGTATTTTTCCATCCAATGACCTTAATCTGCCCATTCAGCATTGTGTCTGTGTATAAATATATGCAACCAAAATACTGACTTCCTGTTTGCAGGACCCCCTAGTAGAGACTTTTATGGTCTTGCCCTTGACCCAGCGCCTGGGTTGATTCGGTTGCTCAGTAGAGATCTGAGCACGTTTGACCCATCCAACAGCCAATCAGTAGGAATTACCGTTAGGAACATTCCAAGGATGTGGTGTATCCTGGGAAGAAGAAGGACCGTTAGAACCTGAAATGTCAGCTCACTAATGTCAACAGCAGGGAACAGCAAAGGGTATGAAATCAACTGATTTTTCAAGATGGTAGAGAATATGTAGAATAACTAAGAAGGCATTACACAAACTAACAATTTAACAAATATTGATAATTTCCACTGATCTGTCCCTTTAACAGTAACATTTTATCTTTGATACCATGGATGTTGTTCTAAAGGGAATACCATGGGGTATCCATAACCTTTTCTTAGAAAAATTGAATGTGTTAAATACAAATTGGTTCCCTTGGTTTTACTCTGAATATAGAGGGATCAGAAAATGTGCAAGTCTTCATGCAACAAGCAATATAATGAAGATCATTCAATTAAAATAATTAAATTATTAAAAATGGTGCTAATTTTGCCCCAGCCAATCAGATGTTAGCTTTCAAATGTTAAATATGGTAATATCTGATTGGTTGGGGCAAAATTTGCACCATTTTTAATAATAAGAACATTTATTGAATCCCCCTGAATGTGTTTAAAACAGGAATTTTACGTGCTTATGTGAGTTTAACAGTAGAAGAGGACCTGTTAATAAATAGGGAGTAATTAATTTGCTACATTAAAGTTTTTAAGCAATATTTGGTGATTGCACCGACTACTTTTTAAATGGGCAGTTCAGTGGAAAATTAAATTCTATATTACACATACCGTATATACTCAAGAGAACCGACCAGAATTTAAACAGAGATGCTTTTTTAACTGATAAACCAGGAAAGCTGGTATAAAGACTTGAGTATAAACCGAGGTTTGGCTTTCTCCCATAGATCCACAGACAGTCCCATAGAAAGTCCAATATACAGATGTGCCCTGAATACCTTTGTGTGCAGCCTGTTTGTTGAATCCTGTTACTTCTATAGTTTGAGCAGGACAACAATTGCCTAACCCACTGAAATCAAGAGGATTCTGTAAGTTACAGGTTACAGGGCTATGTGATTTTGTCCATCTGCTCCTTCAAGCTTCCATATCACCCCAGACCCTAGTATAAACTGAGGGAGACTTTTAGGATGATTTTAAAATTTCTCGGTTTATCATCGAGTATATGCGGTACCTAGGTAATCTACATTTTGCGTTTAGTTTTGAAAAATATCAGTTGATATTCTTCGTTCTAGAATACCTCCTTCCTTTAAATGCTCCTACAGCTGGGTACACATGATCAGATTTTCAAGCCGACCAGCCAAGATTTCCTTGTATGGCGAACAATCATTTGGTACAAAGGATTGCATGGTGTGTACACAGCATAGAGCTTCATACACACGTGAGGTCAGGGGGGCCAAACCACAACGCATGATGTGTATGCCCAGCCGGTAATTGTGCCGTGTATGGGAGCTTTGATGGGCGAAAAAATTCTCGAAAATAGCCTAGAACGTTTGATAATACTTGAAAATACGATCAGAAACAATTTTCGAGAATTTTCGAAAGTAGCTTGAATGTTCACTAAAAATCGAAACCACGCTCCGAAGTCCCGAATTTAAAGGGGGACTGTGGTCCAAAAATGACTTGAGGTAAATTGAAAAGAATTGCTCCCCTGAGAATTTTTGCAATTTATTCTGATTGTTTATTTTGCATAGTTTTGAAGATATTTACATTTTTGTGTGTGATATGACAGCAGCATCACCAGGTCCCCTGCACTTCCTGCTTCCTGCTCTGAAACTGTCAGTCAATATGTCCTGTGTCTTCTCCTCCCCCTGGTTCCTCCCACTCATGGACCCCATGGTCCCTCCAGTTGCAGGCCCCCCATGGCCCAATATCTTACAGCCCCATGTGGCCCCACCCACTCATGGGCGTTGTGGCCTCGCCCACTGTCCACCCTATGATTTTCTCAAGTTCTTGACATCTTGGATCCTCATTGTATTGTGTTTAGCATCCCCCCCCCCCCCCCCCCGAGACTTCCTGGCTCTCAATCTTATAGATGTCCAAGAAAGCACGGTCCGTTTGTGTACAATACAATGAGGATCCAAGATGTCAGGAACTTTAGATCATCACAGGTAGGCTCAGGAGGGGCCTAGTAAAAAAAAAAGGGGGGAGAGAAATTAAGTTAAAGCTGCAGCTTCTATTACACTTAATTTGATTTTAGAGTGTACTTATCCTTTAAGCTTGTTAAATATCTTTTACATATTTATCTATCTATTTATCTACAGACAGCAATATACCTTGAACTTCTTCTAAACTCAAAAAAGTTCAGTATTAAGCTAGCTTTACACGGGCAGACCTCTCTGATCAGATTTCCGATTGATGGCAACGAATGGAAATTGGAGTGGAAGAACTGCTCAAAGTTTCCCACCTTGAGGCCTCAAACTTTCTGCAAATTACATCTTGAAACCTGCGAGAGGTTTCACCTGAAACCTGCGGGAGAGATTGGTTCCGCCTGGATCTTCTATCTTTTTTCTGATCGGGAAAACAGGTTTCCACATTTCAAGCGATCCGATAGATATGTCGAAATTGCTCGAAATATCAAACCTGTGCAAATATTTTTTTTGTTTTGAACAATACATCATAAGGAACAAAAAAAATATTTACAGCATTGTAGTTGTCACTGCTCTAATACCTTTAACTGTAGGTCCAGAAAATGTTTTGTTGTTCATCCTAATATGAAAGCTTTTGTCCCCAGAACACCTATACATTGTAAGGCTTTCATGTTGTTGGTAGTACAACCCACAGCCCATGAAGTCCTCAAAGAGCAATGCCTCCTGACCCCAGTATTAATTGTTACCCTGCAGTTTATTTACCAGTCATCCACTGCAGAATTGACTGTCATCAGAGCAGAAAGTGCAGGGGACCTGGTGATGCTGCTGCCATATCACACACACAAATGTAAATACCTTGAAAGCTATGCAAAATAAACAATGAAAATAAATTGCAAAAATTCAGGAGAGCAATTCCTATCAATTAACCTAAAGTCATTTTTGGACCACCGTTCCCCTTTAAAAATCCTTGTGCAGCTTATACTATAAATGGCTCTGTGTTAAGTGAATAACCGTTGGAAAAGGATCTTGGAATTTTGGTGGATAACAAACTTAAATGAAGCAATCAGTGCCAGACGGCAACAGCCAGAGCCAGCATGGTATTGTCTTGTATAAAGAGAGGTATGGATTCAAGGGAGGAAAATGTTATTCTCCCTCTTTACAAAGCATTGGTAAGGCCTCATTTGGAATATGCAGTGCAAAAAAGGACATCTTTGAAATGGAAAGTGTTCAGAGAAGGGCAACTAAATTAATAAGGGGATTGGGGGAGCTTGAATATGAAAATAGAAGTTACATTTATGTACGCTAGAGAAAAGGCGCTTATGTGGGGATATGATTGCTGTGTTTAAATACATTAACGGGCCATACAATAAACTGGGGCATTAGTCACCAATAGAGCATGTCAGAGGACACGTAGACATCCCTTAAAGACTTGAATAAAAAAAGGTTTAGGCTTCAAGTTTGGAAAGGGTTTTTCACTGTGAGAACGGTAAAGCTATCGAACTGTCTTCTAGAGGACATTGTGATGGCAGGTTCATTGGACAGTTTTAAAAAAAATAGCTGTATGAGATTCTGCAAACAAGGAATGTTGCAAATTACTGGTATTAATATGTAAGATAGAGTTGATCCAGGGATAATTCCAAATGGAATTTTTTTCCCCTTCACAAATTTGGTGGTTTTTTTTGCCTTCCTCTGGAACAACAGTTAGGCAGGAAATGAGGGTATTGTTAGATTGATTAGACTGGATGGACGTATGTCTTTATTCAACCTCAAATGCTGTACTATGCTACTGAAATCTAATATTTTGTTTCTTACATTCATGCTATCTAAGAAATACACAATTGTGTTTGTAAGCTTTTAGGAATCAAGGCTGCAACTTCCTTATTTTGATTTGTTGAGCACTACAAAGCATGTGCCTGTACGCAGACACTTAGCTGGGGGTTTACCCAGCTAAGGTGGATTATGGGAGCTGACCCCTAGTACCCACAGGTTCATTTCATAAATCACCCAGCAGCCACAGCCAAGGGAAAGGTGAGACACAGCTCTATTGGGACAAAGTTGTCTGGAGACTTTAGTTCTCCTTTAAGATATTAGTACAGTGACAGCTACAGGTGTATAAGGCTTGGGTACACACTGACAAATTTTTTGTCCTGACCAACCATTCGCCGCTAGTGAGTTCAGCCGTTATTTACCAGCATAATGATTGACCGAGATCGGTGGCGCCCATTGGTACCCATTCTATTGTTATTGTCGGTTGGACAAAAAATTTATGATGTGTACCCAACCTAAGACATCACATACAGGATACTTTTTATGATTAAAAAGTCAATAGGGATAATTATAAAGATATACATGTATTATGGAGGATTTCATAGACTTATGGTAAAAGTAATTTTGGAATCCTGTGTACAAAAAGGACATCTTGGAAATAAAAAGGGTTTAAAGACGGCAACTAAAAAAATAAAGGGAATGGGGAAGCTTGAATATGAATACCGATTGGATAAGTTAGAATTTTGTACACTAGAGAAAAGGCGCCCTTGTGGGGATATGATTGCTGTGTATAAATTCATTATAGGGTATCTGCTATGATAAAACCCCCTTTTTTTTCTATTCAGTTTTATTGAACGGGTGGTAAAGGAGCTGTGTCTTACCTCCCATTCTTAAATAAAACCTTCATCAGCCGGGAATGAAGGGAAGGAACTTACCGACCGTTTGCTTCTCCGCCGCTTTATCTGACAGGTCCCGACGGACTCTGTACTCTATGCGCATGCACATCGCATTTGCGCATAGGCTACTAAGTCTGTCGGGACCTGTCAGAAAAATTTATAGAAAAAATGGGGTTTTCCAGTGGTGATACCCAATAACGGGCCATACAATAAACCGTCTGAGACATTGTTCACCAATAGAACATGTCAGAGGACACGTGGACATTCCTTAAGACTTGAAGAAAAGTCTTCAAGTACTAAAGGGTTTTCTCACTGTGAGAAAGGTAAAACTATGGAACTGTCTTTGGGTGGACTTTGTGATGGCAGGTTCATAGTTTCAAAATAAAGCTGGATAAGTTTCTAAAAGCAAGGAATGTTGCAAGTTACTGGTATTGATACATAAAGTAGAGTTGATCCAGGGATATTTCCAATTGCCATTTGGAGTCAGGAAGGAATTATTTTCACTTTCATAATTATGGTGGGTTTTTTCTTTTTTGCTATCCTCTGGATCAACAGTAAGGGCTAGGCCACACTGCTGCGTTTTTTTTTGCGCTTGCGCTTGCACTTGCGATTTTACAAACTCATTGAAAACGCGGCAACGCAAAAAAAACGCACGTTTTTCGGTGCGATTGCGATTGCGTTTTGCGTTCTGCATTTTTAATCGCAATCACATGTGTTTTCCTATACTTATTGAAGAAATCGCAAGCGCAAACGCAACGAAATCGCACATGAAATCGCATGCTATTGTGTTTGCGTTGCAGTGTGGCCTTGCCCTTAGGCAGGAAATGTGGGTATTGCTGAGTAGGTTGGACTGGATGGACATGTCTTTATTCAACCCTCAAATACTTTACTGGTGCACATCTCATTCTATCTCTTACTGCATAAATGGTTTGTCTAAATTCACTGCAATATACTATTCATAGTACTTTAAACTGTTTTTCCTGACCAACTTCCTTTTGTTATGTTTCCTGTGCCTTTGTAATTCCTATAGCACAACTAAGCAAAAAAAACAAAAAAAAAAGGATCACTTCTGCTACAGTAACTTGCTGAAGTGAGCCTTGTTGCATACATTTACTGTCTGTGGTGAATTTGTAAGGGATTTCAGGTGGAATTTAAATGGTAAGCAATACAAAATTTGGTTATTTAAAGATGGACAAACAATGTAAAAATATCTTAGTTAATTATCTGACAGGGTCTGATGATTATTTTTCATATGGGTAGCAAAGAATTGTCCAATCCCACAGCCGAGGAACTACCTACAGCTGCCTCTGAATTGGTCAGTTTTCACAGAAATTTAGCCATTATAGGCTCCCGTAATTATTGGGTACCTGGTGTTAGATTCCTAATAAATTTTAATTGTAATTAAAGGGCATGTCCACCCCTGTAGAAAACTTTTGGGGTATAATAGTATTCCTTCACCCAGCCCCAACAGCCATAAAATAATTTCAAGAAAGTCCCCCGATCATTACTTATCTAACCTCTCTCCCCCACTGCAGTGTCCCGGCCCTCTGCTTACATGAAACTGCAAGCAGGGGGCGGGACTGGCAGTCGCGTCCGTGATTGGCTGAGAGGCAGCCAATCACGGACGCGGCTGCCGGCTGCTCAGAACGCCGGGGGAGAGAGGTAAGGTAAGAATAGATCGGGGGACTTTCTTAAAATTCTTTTATAGCGGTTGGGGCTAGGGGAAGGAACACTATTATGTGGCAAAGGGGTTTTAAGGTAGGGGGAGGGCTTGCAAAATGGGAGGGAGGGAGGGAGGGGGAGTAGGGCTGAACTGCATATGCACAACTTCTCCCGGAGGGGAGACAGGAGGCAGAGTCCTATATGGACTCTGCTATCCTCCTGCTGGGCAGTTTTTCAGACTTTGGGGGGACATTACAGGAGAACCATTTGGAGCTGGGATGTAAGGTAAGGATTTTTATGCACTACACAGTGGGTTCAGTAGTGGGAGGAATTTTTGGGGGTGGACATGCCCTTTAAAAGAAATGTTAATGTCCAATTTTACATTTAACTGTCAAAGCTGTTAGATGAAAGCCCAGTGCATGGTTGCATAGGGCCGTCTGGAGGGTGGGAGCCTATTTTAGGACAGGCAGAAAGGACCGTCAGGCAGCAGCTGTATCCTATAGCATAGAAGTAGGTAAGTGCATTTTAGGCCCAACGAGTGGGTGCAGACACCTCTGTATTCCTCCCTCCAGAATATCCACATCATTAGATGAAACAAAACCGAGGGTCGCACTCCAAATGAAATATAGTAGTTTATTTGTGACCACACGTCAAAAACATGTTTCTTCAGGGGATGCTTGTGCAGCAGTGCTCAGGGAATAAATAAACTATCCCCATAAAAGGTTCCACCCCTAAAAGGGGAGGTTCGCAATTACAACCTGGAGAAGTGTAATAAATTGCAAAAAAAGTGCCAATGCTAATTGTTATCATTAAATACATAGTGATTGCTAATTAAAAATACTATTGAACTAAATGGTGATTTGAAATCCTGTAAAAAAAAAAAAAGAATATTATGCCACTTATACTTTTATAGTTCAGTAGTATTTTTAATTGGCAATCACTGTATTTTCTGATAACAATTAGCATTGGCACTTTTCTTGCAATTTATTACACTTCCCTAGGTTGTAATTGTGAACCTCCCCTTTTATGGGGATAGGTTATTTATTCCCTGAGCACTGTTGCACAAGCATCACCTGAAGAAAGGGGGGCATGTAACCCCCCAAACGCTGTTTTTTTGATGTGTGGTCACAACTAAACTACTATATTCCATTTGGAATGCGACCCAGATTGTTTTGTCTTCTGAAGCAGCTGTATCCTCTCTACCCCCCCTCCCCATCAGCCCAAGGTTCTCACTTCCTGGATGGTGGGGGCAGGCCTTATTCATTACTGAAAGTGACCAGAGTTGATACAGCCTGGGAAGAAAGAGGAGGGGTGAGTTTTACTGTTGGGAGGGCTGCTAGCAACAGTGTGACTTTTGGAAGCACTGCAGTTAATAGTTATGGTGGGGAAATTAAATGCAGGGGACCTTCTACAGTCTGTTTGCCAATTTCTGACACTAGTTATCTAGATATTTATCCTCTTTCTATGGATCAATATATATAGAATGGGGGGCAGGTTGAAGAGCCCAGTATAGAAAACTGTTTTATAGAGCTGTGGTGAATTGACTAATAATAATAATAATGAAAGGGGGAAATGAGGAATGAAGGAATGAAAATGTGTTATAGAATCAGGAAAGTGAAAGAGATCACAACTGAAGGGGGGGGGATGGAGATTTGGGATGAGTGCTACAAATTGAATGGACATGTAAAATCTTTCATTGTAAGATGACCAGTAAACTTTAGTTGACAGCAGGGGTTACCGACAGCCATATAATTTAAGTGGCCAGTAGACTCTTATATCATTGTATGGTGGCCAGAAATGCTGCTGTTTGCATTTACTTTATTGTTGCCTTTTAAATGTAACATACACTGTTTAAAAGGCTATATTTATGCAGTATGTCTCTTTAAAATATAATGGTATGGGAGGTATAAGTCATACTTCCTGTCGTCCTTTATGAATATTTTGTTATGCAGCAGTGTATAGAAAAGGGATTCTCAAACGGTGTGCCTCCAGAGGTTTAAAAAATGACAACTCCCAGAATTCCCTGGCTTCGCGCTGTAGTTTAGGAATACTGGGTGTTGTAGCTTTAAAACATCTGGAGGCACACCGTTTGAGAATCCCTGGTAAAGAAGGTCACTTCTTTGAAGCTGCCCAGTATCTTCCAGGTTTGCTGTGCATGTAAAATAACCGGGGACTGTCTGTTGGGGGGACTTACTGGGCAGCTGTGAGGAGGAACTGCTCACAGAGATCTTCTACAAACTGGCAAACAACAAAAAATATTCTTGGGAAGTAGGAATACTTATGGGCTAGGCCACACTAGCCCGATTTTTATGCAATTTTGGGTGTATTGCGATTGCACATCTGTTTGCAATTTGGTAACTTGTGCAATCTGCATTCTTTTGTGCATTCGCATGTGTTTCCATATGTCAAAAAGTAATATCGCAAGTGCAATCGCTTGTAAATCGCACCAAAATCACCATCGCATGTGTGGCCTTGCCCTTACTCCCATACTATTATAATCTATATGGGCTTAAAATGGTTTAAAAAATGTCAATATAGATGCCCTTTAAAAAAAATTATAGCATAAAAGCTATGGTATACTATGATTATGCTGAAAAAACAAATGTTTTGTGTAAAGTATGGGGGCCCAGGTCCATGGTGGATAAACATCAATGATTTTAAAAAAAAATAATAGTAGATTGGGTTAGTTCCGCGCTATGGTGTGGTAGGGAATGTCTGCTTGAGTAGGGTGGCTGCACTGCAAGTTGTCCACTGAATTGTTTATAAAATCTTTAAAAGTATCTTGCTTGGGGGTAGGGAAAGGGTTAAAACAAAAAGTAAAAAAATAAATAGGCTAAGATCTCTGTAAAAAATCTGTTTAAAATGATACTTCCATATATTAAAATTCTTAAAACACTCACTTGTGCCTATCCACCACTAGGGGCACTGTGGGGTTTATTCTGTGCTGTTCTGATGCTTGCTTGGTCTGTGTAGCTCCCAAAAACCTCTGCACACAGAAATAAGGTTGCCAACAAACTATTATAGGAATTTAAAAAGAATAAAAAGCACTAAAAACCTTGCAGTAACACTCCAATAGCAGTTATTGAAGTTGCACCTCTCTGCTATGGTATGGCTACAGCCCGTGGTGGTCTTGTGGTAAGATATAATCCACTTCTTCGGCTGTGGACAATGTGTAGGGTGTAAAGACACTAAAATAAAAAGATGTTTAAAAGCTTTAGCACTAATGAAGAATTTGAAATAAGATACAATAGCACCAATGTGGTCTATGTTATAGAGTGTACATGCGGAAAACAATATGTAGGACGCACAGGCAGAAAACTAAAAACAAGGATCCAAGAACATACTAATGGCATCCTCAAAAAAAGTAAAGACCACCCACTCCCAAAACACTTCTCCTTATGCTGCCCACAGAACAACACTACCTTTTTCTTTACTTTAGACAAAGTAACACCACCAGAAAGGAAAGGAGATATACAAGGCAGCATTATGTTTATATACCGGTATATCTTTTTATATATTAAAATAAATTTTTTTTTTTATAAATTTCATAATTTTTAGCATAATTATGTCCTTCCATTTTTTTAGATCTATCTTTTAAATCACCTCTGTCATCACACTTTTTAATTCTATTTTGTATCTGTTTTTGTCCCTATTATTATATCCATTATTATTATTATTTTTATATATTTTTTACATTATATTTCCCCATCATTTTTAGCCATTTATACTGTGCTAGTTTTTATCATGCTATTCTTATCTTACTATTGTAATGAGAGTCCAGATATCTATTGATCATGCTTATAACAGATTTCCCATCATCCTCTCTCACCCAGTAAGGCTGTACAACCTGTTCTTTGTTTCAACACTACTGTTATAACCAACATATATTTTAGACAAGAAGACACCTCCAAGGTTGAATATATAAAATAACTATTTAAAACAGACTCTAAAGGGCAAAAATAGACTTTATAAAGAAGAAAAAAAATCCAAGATGGCTGCTGGAACACAAACAAACAGCAAATGGAACACAAATGTCACTTCCTGTTACAGTAACAGGAAGTTGTTTGAATCATGGCTTTATAAGGCAGAGAGACATTTCAAAAATTTGTCCCTGATAAAGCTGCTAGGATTAAAACAGCAAAAACGTGTAGGAACTACCTCACAAGACATTACTAAGTGGATTATACATTACCACAAGACCACCACGAGTTAAAGTGGCCACACCATAGCAGAGAGGTGCAACTTCAACAACTGCTATTGGACTGTTTTTGCAAGGTAATTTATTGCTTTTTATTGTTTTTAATTGCTATAATAAAGTTTGTTGGCAACCTTATTCCTGTGTGCAGAGGTTTTTGGGAGCTACACAGACCAAGCAAGCATCAGAACAGCACAGAATAAACCCTGCAGTGCCACTAGTGGTGGATAGGCATAAGTTAGTGTTTTAAGAATTTTAATATATGGAAGTGTCATTTTAAACTGATTTTTTACAGAGATCTTGATCTTATCCTATTTATTATTTTACTTTTTGTTTTAACCCTTCCCCGACCGATACCCCCCAAGTGCAAGCAAGAAACTTTTAAAGATTTTTTTTTCTTAAAAAATCTGATTTTTTTTATTTAAATCGGATTTTTTTGTACATAAAATGTTTTTTGAGGAAAATATATTACCATCCAAAGGTTATTCCATCATGAAATAAAAGAAAATTAGTTTTTTTTAATCATGTAGAATAAGGCTGTATCCATTAACAATGTCATGCTCTTTCAGAGGTTTATCTAAGATTATTGGGCAGTTTCTCTGCTTACACGATATTATCACAGATGCTTGGCTTACTTTTGCAGTTCTCAAAACTGAATCTGACTCGGCAGAGATCACATGCCTCTTCTTCACAGCAAAAATGTTATAACATGAACAGAGTTGAGAAAAAGACTTTAAAGGGTATGCCCCCCCCCCCCAATGAAATTTTAGTATGTGTCAGGAAAAGGCTGTAAACCTCGACCTCACGAGGTCCCCAAATGTACTTACCAGCGTTCGTTCCTCCGCTGCCTTCTGCTCAACTTCCGTGCCTTTTTCGAGCATGGAGTCAAGCAGGTGGGCTTGACTGGCACCCCTTCGGTGCTAATCAACCCCTTCAGTGCTAAGTTTCAAGAAGTTCAGTGAATAGAATAGAAACAATATTTTTTTCTGATTGTTTGGGGTAGAATAGATCTGAATGTTTATTTAAGCAAATAACATGCTGGAATGTTACTGCTTCAGTTGAGTAAATCTATTTAAATTGTTATTCTTGTTGGTATAATATGCAAATAGATGAAGATTTTTAGAATAAGTCTTTATGTAGAAAACTGATTTTAATCAAGCCTTACTGACTAGTGATTTAATTTAATTCCACCCTGCACAGGTCTATATTTTTTCTTAATCCAGCTCTGGTTATTTCTCTAGTGTAATGTCCAGTTTATCTGTTGTATTCAATTAGATCAACTGGACTTGAAATGTAGTTCTTGAAGACATTTCGCTAGTCATCCGACTGGCTTTCTCAATTCAGAATGACTAACACCTGGCTGTGATATGCTAATTGGGATTTTCCAGGGTACATAATTGGCTTTCTCAATTCAGAATGACTTGTACAAGAATCTGTGGCAATTATGTACCCTGGAAAATCCCAATTAGCATATCACAGCCAGGTGTTAGTCATTCTGAATTGAGAAAGCCAGTCGGATGACTAGCGAAACGTCTTCAAGAACTACATTTCAAGTCCAGTTGATCTAATTGAATACAACAGATATACCATGACCTGGATGAATGAGAACCTTCACAAGCAAATGTCCAGTTTAGCTTTTACAGTACGCAACTTGACATTCAAGAATATCTTACATCAGAATATTAAAAATAGAGAAGTTTGAGATGTTTTTCATATTAATTGTATCATAAACTGTGGTGCCTGAAGGATTTATGGACTGACTCCACAGACCTGGATTAATTTTGTGACCACACAAATGATCCGCTCTATATAGACAACCATACAAGGTAAGTATGGACTCTCCTGCACAACCACTTTTCTCAAGTTTTATATCTGCTGGGTGCTCCCTATCGAGCCTTGACCAATGGCTATGAACTCAGAAGTAAAAGAAGCAATGGTGCTCACCAGACTTGAAAAAACTTTGTGCTTTATTCACACATGTAACATTTTGATATCATGGTGGTCTGAAGAAGATATCGCATGATATCGAAGCATTACATGTGTGAATAACGCACAAAAGTTTTTTTAAGTCTGGTGAGCACCATCGCTTCTTTTACTTCTATATAGACAATGGGGAGATTGGCTTCAAATTGATACTTGGTCTGTGTTTACACCAAGCAATACATCAGGTACATCAGATACTAGAGTATCGGTCAAGCGGGGCAAAAGAATTTGTGGCTTTGCGGCAGCCCACAACCAACAAGTAGCCATGGGCATTTCATTACGTACTGGTAGCCATGGGCATTTCATTACGTACTGGTAGCCTTGGGCATTTCATTACGTACTGGTAGCCTTGGGCATTTCATTACGTACTGGTAGCCTTGGGCATTTCATTACGTACTGGTAGCCTTGGGCATTTCATTACGTACTGGTAGCCTTGGGCATTTCATTACGTACTGGTAGCCATGGGGATTGGTATAGTACCTTACTTACAGTTTACTGTATTGTATAGAGCCTGAATTCCGGACGCAGCCGTGAGTCAGGAAGGAAAACCGGCAGTTACCAGTAGTACTTTGCGGGTGCGCAGTGAACTGCCGGTTTTCCTTCCTGACTCACGGCTGCGTCCAGAATTTAGGTAAGTCTGCTCTTGACCCGAGTATAAGCCGAGGTTCATTTTTCAGGCTATTTTTAAGACCTGAAAACCTCTGCATATACTCGAGTATATATATTGCAATCAATTCTGCATGCGAGTAGGCATTTCCATTGGTTGGCACAAAACATTTACATTTTCCCGATCCTCTTATGCTAATATTTAATCGTAAAAATTATTGGAATATTATCGGGAAAGTTGTTTTTTTTTTTTAAGTCGATTGGTTAAATGATTGTAGTGTGTTCTGAAATTCCGATTAAATCTAAAATAACCTTATTAGACATTAATTGCCGTACTAATTGAAAGTCAGACAATATGTATGGTACATCTACATACAATAAACATTGTATATCTGTCTATCAAAGACTTTTTGTAGTGTATGGCCACCTTTAGACCTTTTACATACAATCTAGTTTTGCTCAGTATTTCCGGATAAACCATTTAACAATAAGTGGTTTGTTGTGGGAAATAAAATATTTATCAGCCTGACCAGTTGTGCAACCTGTAGAAGTTATGCATACTTGTCTAAGTTATGCATACTTGTCTAACTTAATAGTGTCTGATCATCCATACAGACCATTTTTGCCAAAATAAATTTTTATTCTGCTGTCTGCATTTTAGGGGCGCATAGTTGTGAGAAAATCCTTTGCAAGTTTTTTACCCAGTGCAGTTACCTATACACTCACAGGTACTGCATAGGTTACTATCGACTGTAAAATCTGCAGATGAAGCAGCTGGTGGCTGTGCCGCCCTAGGCCCCGGCCTAGGTAGCCTAAAGGGAAATTCGGCCCTAATTGTTATGGCAAAATAATCTGCCAGTTTGTGGAATGCAACAGTTTTCAGTGTATGACCACCTATATTTTTCTGCTTTGATCTTTTGATCTCTATGTAATCGGTTCTTTAAAATGCTGGCCCCCACTTCCTGGACTGTTTAGAAGGTGTATCAAGAATAAAAACCAAAGTTCTTGTTTCTCTTACAAAAAGCATGAGTAGTCTGTGTATAGTCCATTAATTCTTTATCATTATTTTTACAGGTTGTTCAACTTGTATTAGTAAAGGCATGGATATACACTAACAGTCTGCATCAGAAAACTGATATTTGTACTTGAATCAGAGAACCTTACCAGTGAGGTGAGTTTTATTTTGTTTGTACATAAAAACAGTGTTCCTTTTGGATTTAAAATATTTATAGGCTGATAAAATATTCCTTTTAACCAAGTTAAGCTTTTCAACTTAAAGGGACATTAAAGTTTGTCCACCCCCAAAACTATTTTTTGCTGTAGTGTAGGGAGCGCTATTCTGTGTACTTTTGCCATATAGTTTCGTTATTTTTTTGGAACAGTTATCAAGTTATTTTCATTTTTGTGTTTCTTATGGGTGTAGCAATTGATTTCAC
Organism: Hymenochirus boettgeri; assembly: GCA_019447015.1. Lineage (NCBI taxonomy): Eukaryota > Metazoa > Chordata > Amphibia > Anura > Pipidae > Hymenochirus > Hymenochirus boettgeri. The sequence continues at coordinate 89,282,404 of CM033475.1, read as the reverse complement.
TCCTCCTATAGTGGGCAGTGTGCTTGTAATCTATGGAGATATGTCCACCAATCAGAAGGGTTTTGCATAATGGTTAAAAATAGCCCTTCCTCCATTTATTAATTAAACATGCAGAATCTGAGCAACTGATTTGCAAGTGCCACCTGGGATTCTGGGATTTTACATTAACCCATTCCCTTCTTCTATAGTCAGCAGAACTACATGATCTGATATTGTTGTGTGTAAGTCAATGGCAGTTTATCAATGGTGTATGTATATACATGTGTGTATGGATGTATATATATAATTATATTGCTTGGAATGGAGTGCTGATCGCTGCTGTTTGCTCTATAGTAAGACACAACCGTTGTTACAAGCATTACATTTTATTACAGACTGGTTGCTTTTACACTTGAATTTATTCAGACTCAGCTTTGCTGCATGTGTTTCTGATATCCCTTTGATTACCATGTTGCTCTCTAGACTGGTTTGCAATCATCTCCCTCTGTTCTATTACTGGAGATTATTTCTAGTGAAATTGTGGTACCAGATATTCCAATACATCAATAACTCTGTTACTCAGATCTCCTGTTGAATATTTAGTTGGGACAGCAAACCAAACTTTTGCTGAATTTTTTTTAATCTTAGATACATAAAGCCAAATACTGAGAACTAAATTGAGAGCCATCTGAACTAAGGGCTACTCATTCAAGCTACCCAGTCATAATCACTCAATAAGCTTATATCCCAGTACATGCCTCAGAACAAAGATATAACATCTCAAATGAAATGCAAAACTGAAACTAGCTCTCCTTACTGAACATTCACTATTTTAGTGACTCCTAAACCCACCCCCAATATCTGATTGGTCCATACAAATCAGATTTTGGGGGTGTGTTTATGAGACACTATAAAACAGCATGAAATCTTCAGAGAAGCTTGGGGATTATTCAATAAAAGTTCTTATCGTTTAAAATGGTGCTAAATTTGCCCCAACCAATCAGATCTTATTTAACATTTTAAAGCTAACATCTGATTGGTTGGGGCAAAATTAACACTAATTTAAACGATAAGAACTTTTATTGAATCTCCCTGTTAGTTTCTAATCAGCAGTCAAACTAGCAGGTCTTGCCTTTGTATTTACGTTAGAGATTTGCAAGTAAATGGCTGGTTGTTTAGTTGGACTGCCAAAATGACTATTTTTTTAGGTTTCATACCTATGGTGGTGTTGTATAGCAGTCCAAAAACTGCACATAAATGTTGATATAACAGATAAATGATGATAATAATAATAATGTTTTGATTACAGAGCCTGAAATTGCTTTCCTTTGGCCAAATAGCCTGCAAAATAGTGACTAACCCAAATGCCTATGTAGTTGCACTACTAGTTTCCCCATTCCCTGACAAGCACTCTCAAACAGCAAATGGCAGATAGGGAATGTATAGGATAGGGGTTGTATTTTGAAAACATGCAGTGTAAATACAACCAGGTTGTATTGAAGGCAGCCCTGCTACTTACATTTACTATAAGAATCCCCCAATAATGAGATGATCCGATAACTAAATATATATCCACTTACAATATATGCTTATTATAAAATAAAAACATGCTTAGAAATGCAAAATCAGTTTATTCCTGTGCTGTGCTGTGCAGGGAAATTATTGCCCCAAAGCCTTGCATAGCCAGGAAAACCTAACTTGGACACCTCATTACACAGAAAGTGAATGGTTGGGTAATCCACTGGAATGGCGGCAACTAAAGATTTACTATGTTATGTAACATTGTAACTCTTTAGTTGCCGCCATTCATGCAGCAGGATGCACCTAAGTAAAAAGACCTTTCAAATGTTGCAACAAAAATGAAAGTTTATTGCAAGCACTTTCTGTACATTTCCTTTATTGTTTTAGTAAGGATGCCCTTTTATACCTGTTACCTTAGTTATCTTTAGATATCCAATCTGAAATATCTTCTGCTAGGTGCAGGTTTGCTATAGCTAGAATTGAGACAGTGTTCATGCAAATCATGTGAATTGCATGATGGGAAATTCCCTCTTTCAATGCTGCCTCATAGTGATAACTGAGCATGCTTGCCCTCATAGAAACCTCTACAAGGAATAGTTAGAGGCAGAAACAAATTACACCAAAAATAGCTCCTACTCTTTAATTTCTGGGACTTTGAATAGACATTACAGGAGAACCATTTGGAGCAGAGGGGTAAGGTGAGGATTTTTGAACACTACACAGTGAGGCCAGTAGTAGGTTACATTTTAGTTTTGGGGGTGGACATGCCCTTTAAGGCTGAGGCCCCACTAAATGCGTGCTTTGGTGCCTGCTTGTGCTATGATTCCTGTCATTTTTAGGGATCAGGGAGCATGCGAATCGCACCAAAAATGATGATCGCATGCACTCCAATCAATGGATCACGTGTTAAAATGGCCTGATGTTGGCTAGCCCTTAAAGGAGAACTAAACCCAAAATACAAAGGCAGCTCCACAGACTCTATAACTGTCACTTTGTAAAACCATTTGTCTCTCATCTCTGAATTCAGCTTCTTACTGTAAAAATCATTTATAGAACATTTCTGAGTACTGGCAATCTATGATGTCACAGCTGGCTTCTAGTGTTGCCTCTTCCTGGTGGTCCAGGTACCAAAATTCCTTCTGCACATGCTAACTAGCTACCTTGTATTTGTTTCCCACTCCCCTTATGCTAAGCTGTATGTAACAGTTGAACTCATAGTTCCCACCTGCCAGTGTCTCCCAGCCAATCATCAGAGATATCAGTGAATATTATTAGCCGATTTTTTTGCTCAAACATAGTGGGGGAAGGTGTTAACCCTTTTTATATGTATTTAGAAAGCAACTTGTTAAAGGGCATCTATAGTGAAAAAAACACATTGCCAGTTTGCAAATGATTAAATTCATGTACTCTGTGCTGCCTTTAAAGGACAGTTATACTTACCATTTCCCTGATCCATTCCTGCAAAGTACCCAGGGTAAGGACCTAAAACACTAAGTCCTCACCTCTGGGTACTTTACAAAAGTCCTGCACCACTTACTTGTAATCTCCCTTGTCGCTCCAGTCTGATCCTCCCCACTGGCACTGTCAGTGACAGTCCGGGAGGCAGCCAATGGAAAGACACGCATCCTTGCAGAGCGTCTTCCCATTGGCTGCCTCGCGACCTGTCACTCAAAGTGCCAGTGGGGAGGATCGGACCGGAGAGACGAGGGAGATTACAAGTAAGTGGTGCAGGACATTAGTAAAGTACCTAGAGGTGAGGAATGAGCATTTTAGGTCCTCACCCTGGGTACTTTGCAGGAGTGCGGGGAAAGGAACGAGGGGCAGGTGAGTATAATTGTCCTTTAATCCTATCTCTGTCAGTGACTCTGTTTAACCATGGTGTCAGATCTGTGTGCAGCACTTCCCCCTCCCCTCTGTTACCTCCTCCATGTCTCAACTCTGGCTAACCGACAAGCTTATCATGTGCAGTAGGAGTTAAAAGTTCAACATCCTGAAAAACACACCCACACACAGTGGTCAATAGAAAGCAAGCTGTCCTGGAGACACTGAAGAACAGTACAGTTTACGATCTCTCGCTTTGTGACCCATCATCAATCAGTGAAAACTATTAAGAAGGGGGGTCAAGTGCAGCCTTATATCTACCATCAAAGCTACCTCTCTCCCCCTGCTAATGCTCTTATCTCTATGTTTATTACAGAGCAGGGATCACATGCACTCCAATAGCACATGGAAACGCATCGCATATAGAGGGTGCCGGTCCCATAGGCTATTACATGCCTACACTCCCACTAGCACAATCTGATCGCAATCCAAAACGCTCTAGTGGAAGCTAGCCCTAAGTGGTTGAGTCTTAAAGGGTATCTCCACTCGTATTTTCAAGATTTGGGAATCCAGTTCTATTGAAGAACGGGAGGTAAAGGAGCTGTGCCTTACCTTCCGTTCTTCAATAGAACTGGATTCCCAAATCTTGAAAATACGAGTGGAGATACCCTTTAAAGGGAAAGGTGGCAACCACAGTAGAATTGAACTGACCACTTTACAAGGTATACTTATAAAAACAAAACAGCTCAGAGCTGCAGGTGCAGCATATTGACGTGAACATGGTCTTAGCACAGCTCTGTGCAATGCATTTTAAAGGGGAATGTTGGAGGCCACCTTTGCCTTTAAAGGAACAGTAAACCCATAAAAATAACTATGTGCCATCCGTTTCTATTATTCACAGGGAGGTGAAAACGCTTATTCTCACCTCCCTGTGAATAATAGGACGCTCGGGGGACCTGGAACTTACCTTACCGCGCGCCACTCGCATGCCGAGAAAGCCGTAGGTGAGACATTCATTATTTTTAGATCCGGACACACTAGATACTCAGACCTATATACATCACACTACAACACTGCTACTAGGAAAGTGTTAATCATCTGCACCACCAATTTGAATATTGATGATTTAATATATTCCTACATCATAGGTGTTAAGAGGTGGAAGTGGAAATCACACAGGTGCTGAAAATGTAATCAAGGCAAAAGTACTGGCAGGCAAGGGAAAATGTCAGCTTCAGAGTTGAGGAACAAACAGAACCTAAAATAAGCTCATAGAGGTAAAGGAAAGGCCCCTGAGTGGGATCTTCCATGCTGAGAAGGATGTTGAGGCAAGTACTTTCTAACTTAAACTTCGATTTTTTTGGGGGTTTAGTTCTCCTTTAAGTGAAAAAATGACTTGACTTTATCCTTTTCTAAAAAGTTCCTGAATGGCACCAGGGGTCCAGGGCTTGTATCAGTAAATCTAGGTACACAACTAGTGATAAAGCCCTAATACCGTAGGATCCAATGGTATCGGAGCTTTATCGCTAGTGTGTCTAGCGGTTTTCCAGAACGTTCCCGCTGTCCGAGCGGTTGTTCAGGAAAAACTGAAAATTTCCCGCGGCTGCAGCCAAGGGAAGCACACAGTCCTGAGCGTTCCCCTGTGCATTCGGGACTGTGTGTATCCAGATTTTCAAAAATCTGTAGTGTATGTACCCAGCTTAAAGGATACAGGACACTCATCTCCCCATGCATCAACAGCTCACACCATCTCGCAGTTTGTCATACCAGTATATTGGAAAAAACACTTATTTCCCACTTACAGACTACCAATGAATTTATTAACGGAAGTCTGTCAGCAGGAATTATCACGCCAGGCCTACCAGCTTGTACCAACCCATTGCTGGGCAAGCCACTTCTGGGTTGCCCACTGGAGCCCACCCCCTCCCGATCCTTGTTAGCTGCTTTGTGCCCTAGCAATCCATTTTCTGTAGTGTAGTGGACCCTATTCCACCCCAACAGTCATATTTGTTTGCAGTGCTTACTGAGCTTTGTTCCCCTGGCGTTCTGCACTGCCAGCAGCCATGTCTGTAATTGGCTGCCTCTCAGCCAGTCACAGATGCAGCTGCCAGTCCGGCCCCCCGTTTGCAATTTTCTGCAACCAGAGGGCCGGATCAACTTTGTCAGTCATGTAACCTTTTCTAACCTGGCCCATTCATTTTGTGATTGGAAGGTCAATCCATTCTTCTGATGTCGGTAATGTCACAAGAGAGTTCCTCCTTTAAAGGGCATCTATAGTGGGAAAATTACCTTTTTTTTCTTTCTTTCCATGTGTTCTATAATTCCCCCACAACCCCCAGAGTGTCTTCACTTTTTTCCCTGTGATGTGATCCCCCCCTCCCTGCTCTGTAATAAACATAGAGATAACAGCATTAGCAGGGGGAGAGAGTTAGCTTTGATGGTAGATATAAGGCTGCAATTGACCCCCCCTTCTTAATAGTTTTCACTGATTGATGATGGGTCACAAAGAGAGAGATCGTAAACTGTACTGATCTCCTTCTTCCATGTCTCCAGAACAGCTTGCTTTCTATTGGCCACTGTGCGTGGGTGTATTTTTCAGGATGTTGAACTTTTAACTCCTACTGCACATGATAAGCTTGTCAGTTAGCTGGAGTTGAGACATGGAGGAGGTAACAGAGGGGAGGGGGAAGGGGGGAGTGCTGGTTAAACAGAGTCACTGGCAGAGATAGTATTAAGGCAGCACAGAGTACATGAATTTAACTTTGCAAAGGGGCAATGTGTTTTTTTTCACTATAGATGCCCTTTAAGGGTAACTTCAATCTACAATTTAACCCCCAAAAAATAATTGTTGCCCATTATTAGTCGTTTCTAACAAAGTATCACTAGAATGACATTACAAAGATTAAACTTTTGACTCTGGTGAACAAATGTAATGTTTTTAAACGGTATATCGAGCCAATAGTTTCTTATCCTCCGATGTTCCCACCTGGGCCATTTAATTTGCAATAACAAAAAAGAATAGGTCAGGCGGTTCTTTCGACATTGGAAGAATATCGCGGAAACGTTGTAAGGTAAGTTTCTAATATATGGGCATCTTTACCTAGATGTTCCAATCATTTTGTTAGATACAAATTTTAGAAAGTAAGATGTTTGGGCAGAATGTTCCACCATCGGTACAGACCAATTGTTGTGCTAAGATTAGGTTTACTTCTTTACTTTATTCATACTCTGCATATCTAGCAGTCTACTTACAAGTGCCTGTTCTTTATTAAAGAAATTGCTGTAAACTTTTAAGGCCTGTTTTTGTCCGTATCTGGACAAACGTGTGTAATTTTTTTTCTTTTAACAGCTCAGATTGACCCGTCCTTTAAAAAAAAAACAAAAAAAACACTGCTGCACACATTTCTGTATGGAAATGGATCGATTTTAATTTAAAGGGTAGGAAAAATGGGGAAAAACAACTTTTTTAATCCCCCCCCCCCCCCCTCATTTATGTTTGTAGTGTGAATAGGGCCTTTACATGTGCTGGACAGCATGCATATCTAATTTATGTATCCTACTTTGCAGTGGGTTATGGGTAGAACAGTGTTAAAATGTATTAGCTGAAAATTTGACCAGATTTGATTGAATTTGTTAGTCATAATGCATGGGGAGTGGCAGCCTCATCAAAAAAGAAAAACTTTAAATGAAGGTGAGTGCATGCAAATAGTTAACAACTAGGTAAGTCTGTGCAGTGATAATCCACTTCCCCTAATTACCTAGTTGTATCTTTCAGATTGAAATATCCAGATAAATGTCATACCATTACAATCATTTTATGATGGGCATCTCACAGTTTGAGTTTTTTTTTTTTGTTTTTTTTTTGACTGAAATCCGAAAGGGAATGGTGGTGTGAGTTTGTTTGGATAACTTTGCTTTTGTAACAGATGTTCAGGTCTTTTTATTGCTGTATCTTTTGGAGAAAGACAAGCGATACATCACTGGGCTAAAATTCAGGAAAAGTGTGATATCAGTCTTAAAATTTAATTTATGTACCTTTGCCATTTCTTCTATTTTTTCCTTTTCTTTTACAGGTAGTTTCTATCTGCTGCAATCATGCATTACTACCGGTATAGCACTGCAGAGGTCAGCTGTTGTTACAAATATCTGCTCTTTAGCTATAATATCATATTTTGGGTGAGTTTTTTTAGATTAATAGTTTAGTAAAAAAACGTTTAAATCTTTACCTGTGATTATAAATATATAATATATAGAGAATACAAAGAGCTGATTATTGTGTTTTAAGGTTTTGACTTGTGTTACACCAAACACACATTTGAGGGAAGAGCAGATCACTCGCCCAAGTAAGTGCAGGACTAAAGAGGAACTTGGCAAAAAAGATTTAACCAGTTTTGCATTTACAGAGGGGAGTATTGTGTTAGTTTTTTTTTTTTTTTTTTTTGTTTGTTTGTTTTTTTTCATCCTAGGTACAGCAGATGGGGAGTGGGGATAACTCCCATTAAAAAAAAAACGGATGGATTTAGTTTTGAAGATGCAGTACATGCATAGAAAATGTCTGTGCAAGAACTGCACATCGAACATGTCTTAGGGCTAGGCCACACTAGCGCATTTTTCAAACATTTGCTCCCCGAGTTTCGCTAACATAGGAAATCGCAGGAATGTTCGCAATCCCGCAATTTCTATGTGCATGCGATGGCGCGTCCATTTGCATTTTTTCGCGCAATAGCATGCATTTTCTCTTTAAAAATAGCAAAAAGCGCAAACGCGAAACAATGTGCGATAACGCTCACGATTTTGTGCGCGATTTGTAGTGTGTCCTCAGCCTTAGTGGCTTGTGGAGGGGGTTATTAGTAACTGAGGGCTTGACATGGCTCAAGTTTACCACTGGTAAAAAAAACAATTGGACACTGTAGTAATCTGCAGATTTCTACCTCCCTTATAGGTCCACTTGACAGCTATTTAAAATATCCACTTCAGTGTTCCTTTAATGTTCTCCCAATGTAACATAGTAATTGAGGTTAAAAAAAGACATACGGTACGTCTATCATGTCCAACCTTTTCACCCTCCCCTTTAACCCTACCCAACATTTGATCCAGAGGAAGGCAAAAAAAAAAGTAAAAAGGGGAGAAAAATCTCCTTCCCTACTCCAAACAGCAACCGGAAACATCCTGGGATCAACCAGAACCACGGTATATGCTTTAATACCAGTAATTCTCTATACTCTCTACCCCTAGAAACTCTTTTGGGGCCACTTTCAAATCTATTCAATGAACCCGCCACTACCACATGTGCCGGAAAACAACCCCACCACCCTCACCGAAAAGAAACCTTTCCTAAACCTTATTTAGCCTATAAAGTACAACCCCACCCTAAAATGTCTTTCTATTACTTGAAACTTTTTAAAATAAGTTTCTATTTTACATTACAGAAACTGCTGATGTTAAATAGTTTAGCACTGCTTTTTGTGAGTAATTTCTAACTAAAAATATAAAGTAAAATCAGTCCATACTGTGTAAGCCCTGTAGTTACTGCTACCTCCCCCAAATATCAGACATGATTAAGGATTATAGATAATTTAGGATAAGAGTTTCCTTTAAATTACCTTTTCTCTCAATGTACTGTATTTTACTTTGTTTACAATAGTTCATGTTTTTCAAATACTTTTATTGAAATTAACTTTTTCTGTTATCATTATGCACCAATTTTAACATTCTTTTTATTTACTCACTAGTTGTCTGGTATGGTTCTTTTGGGAGTGGGCCTGTGGGCATGGAGTGAAAAAGTAAGCATTTAAAATCAGATTAGTGAAGGTTCTCTGAAATTGTTGATTTTGAAATGCATGTGTAACTGTATGTTTATATCTGCAGTTGTTAACGCATAATAAAAAATATTTCTATTCACTACCTGGAAATATTGTTTGTCTGTCAATTTTGAGGTGTTCATTCTATTTGGCTCCTTTATTAAAACCATAGAATATCCATTTAGTGCCATGCAATAGAATGTATATGATGAAAAAGTAGACAGAAAAGTCTGCCTTTTATATTCTATATACTTCCATACAAATATAGGGAGAAATAATGTATTTGTACTTAACAATTGCCTACGAAGGGATCATTGAGCAGTGTGCTACAAATACAACTGCTTTTTTTGTTATAAAATAGGGAACACTTACATTTTAATATTTTCTTAAAATGCAATGCTCTCAAAACAAGTATGCATGCTTAATGTCTTGTACTAATTCCTCCTTGTCTGTACTGGATGCAGTTTGACTATTTTCTTATTACTTTTGCACTTCCTGTGTTTATTATTAATGGTTATGTCCACCCCCCAAACAAAAATTTAGTTGTAGGGAACCCCCCCAAAACCAGGGAGAAAAACAGGGATCACCTGAGGAAGGGGCGTGTCCCCCGAAACGTTGTGCACGTGAGATGGTTGAAGTGAAATAAAATTTTAAATTGGTTCTGCAGTGTGCGTCTTCCCTGTTTTTTTTTCTCCCTGGATTTGTCCATTTGGGTGTGGGAAACCCTTGGGTGGAGACAGCACCTGCTACCTGGACTACATTTCCCTATGTGCACAGGTAACCTGATCTGCAATTGTATAACCCCCCAAAACCTCGACCTTGCAAGGTTTATAACAGTGAAAAGCTGTCCCCAAATGTACTTACCAGCCTTCGTTCCCTCACTGCCTTCTGCTCGTCTTCCCTGCCTTTTCCGTGCACAGAAACAAGCAGAAGGGGCCAGACCGGCAGCCAATCCTGTGATTATCTTCCCACAAAAATGCAACCAAGCAGGTAGTGTCAGCCCTGATAAATGACCCAAAGTTATTTGTTAGGACCTTCCATACTGGGGTTACGTTGACGTTGTTGGAAGGCTTCTCACTTTTATGCATAAATTTGTAACTAAAAACCCCCATGTTTTACTGTTTGCACTAGCACAGATATACTGATAGTATATGGGGCCCAGAAATGTGCATTGATCATCTTTTCTTGTTTGTTCTAATGTTTTGGTCAGATCAGTAGCACTTCTACTATATGTTATAATAATGTTGCCATAGGAGTGCTCCCAACAGCCCCCCCATACATAAGGCCGATTTTATGTACAATTCGACATACAATCCGACATGTCTAAATTTTTCGATTGGCCGAAAATTTTTACATTTTCCCATTCTTATCATGCGACATTAGATCATAAAATCGATCATAATTACGTTTTTTAAAGGGCATGTCCACCCCGAAATTTAACTTTTGATATGTGGTAGGGCATGCTCCCCCAGCCCCAACCGCATTAATATAATTGTTAGAAAGTCCCCCGATTCTTACTTACCTGCCCTCTCTCCTCCGCTGCAGTGTTCAGGCCCTCTGCTTGAATGGAATTGAAAGCAGGGGGCGGGACCGGCAGCCACGTCCGTGATTGGCTGAGAGGCAGGGAGGGCTGCACTGAGCATGCCTCAACCTTGATGAGGTTGAGGAAGTCTCAGGCACAGCATGAGTCACACACTGCTCCTACACAGCAGTTTCCTGGACTTTGGAGGGGCACAGCAGGGGAACTATTTTGAGCAGGAATGTAAGGTAAGGATTGTTTTAAACTACTTGATGTGGCCAGTAAGGGGTTAAATTTTAGTTTTGGGGGTGGACATGCCCTTTAAGTCGATTTTTTTTAAGTCGATTGGTAAAATAATTGTAGTGTTTTCTGTTAATGTAATTTAACCTCACAATGGATGACATTCGACATTAATCACAAAACAAATTGAATGTCGAACAATATTTATTGTACATCTTAGTACAATTAACATTGTACATCTGTCGGTTTAGGATCGTAATTACAATCGTAATAGTGTATGGCCACCTTTAGGCGTAATGTCACAGGAGTGGCTGCCGGTCCACCCCCTTCTGCTTGCTTCCGTTCACGGAAGACAAGTAGAAGTCAGCGAGGGAACAAAACCTGGTAAGTACATTTTGGTGACCGCTTTCACTGGTATAAACTTTGGGGGGGTTCCCTACATCATACTAAATTTTTGTTTTGGGGGTGGACATAACGTTTAATCTGGTGTTTTAACGTTTAGCATTTCCTTTATCATTTTTAGTGTAACAAATTCAAAACCTTTGTTTGTTTGTTTGTTTTTCTGACTAAGCTACATGAAGCATTACCAATTTGTAATCTGGACCTTATTATGATTATTGCGGACACAAACTAAAATAATTCTCCATAGGAATTTCTAAAATAAAAAGCCCTATATTAAGGTTATTAAAGTGGTTTATACAAACATCGATGAAACTAAAAAATAAGGATTTACAAAAGCAGCAATTTGATTAAATAAACATTGCAATAAAATTCATGTTTGTACTAAAAATGAGAGCTATGATTTGGAGAGGACCTTTATCAGTTACATGGCTTAGAAATAGATTTTGGTATTTAATAGGTTGAAGAACATCTATCTCCCTGGCATGGAATTTTTATAAGCGGGTTGCACATTCGCAATGGGCAATAAAATAGCTCCCATACTAAAATATTCTCTATAGGTGTGTAGACTGGACTGTCTATTAATGGCACTTCACCAAAGGCAATAGCATAAACTTGATATAATTTGCCATTTGTGAAGACTGATGAGTGATTTCTCATTGATTGTCCATTCAATAGTTGAAGCAAAAACTCCAATTTGGTTTTGAACCGCTTTATGAAGTTTCCTTATTTTATGTATTGTGATTACTCTATGCTTTTATACCTGCTTAGTGTGCTCCGCTCAGAAAATCTTAAAACAGTTTTAGTTTTGTAATTAATAAAATCCTTTTTGTGAAATTTCTAAATATATCTATTTGTTTCTTAGGGGATATTGTCAGACATTACGAAAGTGACCCGTCTTCATGGATTTGACCCTGTGTGGTTGGTCTTAGTAGTTGGTGTTGTTATGTTTACACTTGGATTTGCTGGCTGTGTTGGGGCTCTGCGAGAGAATATCTGCCTGTTAAAATTTGTAAGTTAATTTTTTTAGCATATAAAGCAAATGAAAAAAGATTTAGTCTTTCATGGTGTTCAGTGAGTGCGCTGAGCATAGAATATTGGGAATTATTGGCTTTAAAGGGGAAGTTCAGTGCAAATACTTGTACTTTTCAGAAAAAAGAGCAGTATTTTTTCATCCCAATGACCTTAATCTGCCAATTCAGCATTTTGTCTGTGTATAAATAAATGCAACAGAAATACTGACTTCCTGTTTGCAGAACCCCTAATAGTGACCGTTCTGGTCTTGCCCTTGACCCAGCACCTGGGTTGATTCAGTTGCTTAGTAGAGATCTGAGCATCTTTGACCCATCCAACAGCCAATCAGTAGTAATAACTGTTAGGAACATTCCAAGGATGTGGTGCATCTTGGGAAGGACTGTTAGAACCTGAAATGGAAGCTTACTAATGTCAACAGCAGGGAACAGCAAAGGGTATGAAAGCAACTGATTTTTCATAATGGAAGAGAATATGTAGAATAACTAAGAAGGAATTACACAAATTAACAATTTAACAAATATTGAAAATTTCCACTGAACTGTCCATTTAATCTATGCTACACAAAATCCATTAGCAATTATATACCATAATTAATATTTCTTATGGGAAAAAAAACGTATTGTTTGTCAGTTCTTGAGCAGGGAAGATAAGATTCCGTATTACTTTGATAGTAAGTGATCCTTTTTCCTTTTAATTTTTGCTAGCGCAAGGTAGAAATATATGTTTGACATTTGTCAGTCATTGAATCAATTGATGTGTAAAATTATTGGATCCTACCACACCCCTATTTATATGGCACGTGATTTAAAAGAATAAGGATGTAATTTTGGTTGAATGCAGCTGTGGTGGCTCGTGTCTGCTTTGTAGGGAATCCATCCTGCCAGATCAACAAACAATTCTGATGAGACCCATTACACGTGTGTTAGCCTTTTATATAAAGTTTTTTAAAAAGTTGTTGTCAAACATAAAATTAGATGTACGGTATAACTTGGTATATTTGTAATTGTGACTCTCTGGCTCAGTGTATGTACAACCTTGGACAAGTCAATGTTTGGTAATCATAATTAGGTTTTCGTAAATTGAATAATTACAAAAGCCATTGCACTCTTGTTTCATGCATAGTTTTGTGGAGCCATAGTCTTGATTTTCTTCATGGAGCTTGCAGTTGCAGTCCTAGCCTTCCTTTTCCAGGACTGGGTAAAGGATAGAGCCAAGGAGTTTCTTGAGAACAACATCAAAGCTTACCGTGATGACATTGATTTACAGAACCTCATCGACTCCCTTCAGAAAGTGGTACAGTGTATATATTTTGCCAAATAGAGATTTGTTACATGCATACAGTGTGCATTAAATCATATTGGGCAATTTAATTTTTTTTTTAATTGCAGAACCAGTGTTGTGGGGCTGAAGGGCCAGATGACTGGAACCTTAATGAATATTTTAACTGCTCAGCAGAAAACCCAAGCCGTGAGAGGTGTGGAGTTCCTTTCTCTTGCTGTGTTCCCGATCCAGCTGTAAGCCTGTTTCTCTCCGATAAACTCTTGTTAGACTCCTTTAATGGATGATTCTGATAAGATTTTGTACCTTATGCTATTCCTTTGACAATGTTCTTCTAATTTTTTTAATTATATAATGTTTTAACTGTACCCTTTTAGTTTGAATATAAAAGCAAATAATCGAAATGTTTGCCTTTTTCCTTCAGCAAGTATCCCTGTTATGTTAAAACAGCCTCTGAACCTCTACATTGATTTGGCTAACATTGAAGAAGCTGATTGGGTCCATTTAAAAGTTGATTTTTAAAATTTTAAAAGATTTAAAAGCTTAGGTAATTCTGTGGTATTCAGTTATATTAACTTGCCTTGAAGTTTAATTATTGAACTTCAAGTCCAGTAGATCTAACTGACCTGGATAAGTGAGAACATTCACAAGGAAACAGGGTTCTAAACCTAAGTTCCCTTGTATAACCTTTTATGTGTGTATGTTCAATGTGAGAGAAATGAACCATGCAAGGTATAGAGTAGAGGAGCACACTTCTTAGGTAATGAATTCATTTATTTAGTGCAAAACATACAATGTTTCGGGACTCGATATCCCTTCCTCAGAGAAATGAACCCCATCGGCAATATCATGCATGTTACATCTTTCCTGTTTGACTGGGGTTTGAGAACCTCCGGTCCTATAGAAAATTATGAAAGGTATAACACTGGAAACTTTGGTGGCTGTACATGAATCGATATTATTGCCCGATTAATATCGCTACAGGTATGTCACATAACAAAAACAGATATCGCTATGTAAACTAATACTAGTTACTTAATTCCTGCCTTATAATTTCAGAAACTTTTTGAAAGGAGGCCTTATTCTCCTTTAATTCTTTTTTTTAATTCCCCCACTGTACATAATCATTAAAGGGCATCTATAGTGGGAAAATTACCTTTTTTTCTTTCTTTCCATGTGTTCTATAATTCCCCACAACCCCCAGAGTGTCTTCACTTTGTTCAGATTCCTTTTCTGTCCTGAGATACACCAGTTAGAAGAACACGTGATTGCATTCCTCTACTCCTACTTGGACTGTCAATCAAATCCCTGTGACATGATCCCCCCCTCCCTGCGCTGTAATAAACATAGAGATAAGAGCATTAGCAGGGGGAGAGAGGTAGTTTGATGGTAGATATAAGGCTGCACTTGACCCCCTTCTTAATAGCTTTCACTGATTGATGATGGGTCACAAAGAGAGAGATTGTGAACTGTACTGTTCTCCTTCCGTGTCTCCAGGACAGCTTGTTTCTATTGGCCACTGTGCGTGGGTGTATGTTTCAGGATGTTGAACTTTTAACTCCTGCTGCACATGATAAGCTTGTCGGTTAGCCGGAGTTGAGACATGGAGGAGGTAACAGAGGGGAGGGGGAAGGGGGGAGTGCTGCACAGACATCTGACACCATGGTTAAACAGAGTCACTGACAGGGATAGGATTAAGGCAGCACAGAGTACATGAATTTAACTTTGCAAAGGGGCAATGTGTTTTTTTCACTATAGATGCCCTTTAAGAAAGTGTTGTATATTTCAGTTGTTTCTAACTCAAATGGGTTATAAATATGTTATGCATATAAGTAAGTCATTTCTCATTTCTTTTCTGTGTTTTTGCAGCAAACTGTTGTGAACACACAGTGTGGTTATGATGCCCGCAAAAAGGTAAGGGAGTTAAAAGATAACATATGAATGAAGCACTTTGAATAAAAAGTATATTTAAGTATATCCTGAGAAGACCGATAGACAAACTTCATATCCTAAAATATGGAAGACCTTATTACTAATTAATGGTTTTTGGCTTCTAACCGTAGCATTTAAGCATATAGCCACACAAATTCCTTTGACACATATTTTGAGTAGAGTAGGTCATGTGTAAAACCTTTTCAGTCATCTACAATGATTTCTTAACCATTTTTTCTGCTAAATCTGTAAGTTCACATGATCAAAATAATGAAATATCACAGCCAATAAGCAGCGCAATCTTTAAGCTGAAATATCATTTGAACCTCTTGAATTATGACCAACTGACTGCCGATCTGTTTATCGTTTAGTGCATCTGTCAGTGAGGAATTATCAAGTCTGTATGTTTAGACCTCAGGCTTTCATTTTCATACAAAGGATTTTACTAATCTGGCAAATCAAATTTCTGCCCTACCAAACCTGGCTTAATAACAATAAAATTAAATTCTAAATTTATGTGCTTTCAAGGAAAATAAATATTTTCTAATGCCAGTGGCCTTAAAGGACAATTATCAAATGTATAGCAGCTCTCACTGTGATCAGCGCAATGTCTAAGAAATCAGTATAAATAAACTGATATATACTGCTACCGAATCCTACGCATATTAAAGGACAGTTATACTCGTCTCCGATACACACCTAAAGAGCACCCCAGGTTGAAGACCTTAAACACTAGGTCCTCACCTCTGGGTACTTTACAGATCATCCATATTACTTACTTAAAGCTTTCCTTTGCCGAACCGCTCTGCTCCTCCTACTGTTAGTGGCCGTATGCAATTGGGCCAATTGGAAGACTTGCTACTCACAGAGCGCGTCTTCCCATTGGCCATGTCAACCACTGAAAACAGAAGGCGGAAGAGGAGCCAGCCAGCAGGGGAAAACTTAAAGTATTACAAATGGTCTGTTATACACCCACAGATGAGGACCTGGCAGTTTAGGTCCTCACCCTGGGCACTAGGCAGCTGCAGAAAAAGAAGAGCGAGGTGAGCATAATTGTTCTTTCATCTGCCCATTCAGTTATTTGTCTGTGCATCAATAAATGCTTCCGGGGGAACTGACTTCTCATTTACAGGAGACCTTATATTGTCCAGTATAGTCTTGGCCTTGAATCCTATCCCTTTGGCAATCGGTTGCTTAGAAGTGATCAGAAGTGAGTAGAGTCAATCAGTTGAAATTAATGTTTGAAACATTTCAAGGAAGAACAATTTCAGAACCTGAAATGGCATCTCACATATGACCACAGAAGGGCAAAGCAAAATCAATCAATTATGTACCCTGGAAAATCCCAATTAGCATATCACAGCCAAGTGTTGAGGGCGTGATTGGATAGTGACTAAGAGGTGTTATAGGAACGCCCAGATTAAGGTTCCTATAACACCTCTTAGCCACTATGCAATCATAATTTCCACAGATTCTTGTACAAGTCATTCTGAAGTGAGAAAGCCAGTCGGATGACTAGCAAAACGTCTTCAAGAACTAAACTTCAAGTCCAGTTGATCTAATTGAATACAACAGATATTTATGTTCATTATGCTCTTCTGGATATATGAAAAGAGAAGATCCAGAAAGGTATCTTGTATCTAAAGCATCTCTGTCAGAACTTGTGGCTGGACTTTTAAAGGGCAATTATAGTGAGAAAATTGTTTTTTTTAATTTCTTCTAATGTATCCTATAAGTCATCCCAACCACCAGGGTACCTTTAGTTTCTTTAAATTCTACATAGTCCCCGAGATATAAGCCTTTGAATATGCTGTGATTTGTAGGAGCTGCTACACCTCATCTGTCACTCAAAGGCACACACCCACACAATCCAAAGCTCCCCTGCAGTACTGTCACACACTCTCACCCACACTATATGTACCATGTGCAACATATAGTCAAATGCTGTAGTGCTAAACACAATCCATAAACCATTAACCCAGCAATATGAGCATAACTCACTATAAAACAGCCCCTCCCCCCAAAAAAAATCTTATATACATACAAAACCAGGGACTCAAATGGAACAGTAATACAGATTATATACCAAACAAGACACACAGTGCAATGTATGAAATATATAGACTAAAGCAACTGAAATGTAACAGGACAACAAGCAGTGTCACTGTGTTTGTGAAGGTCTCACTACAAGCTGCTGTTACACTGACTCTCTCTTCAGTGATTATGATCTCAGCTAAGCAGGGGGAGAGATATGAACTTTAGGTAAAAAGTAAATAACAATTAGCAAAGTTAGAGAACAGGCAGAGTTCAGTAACTTACTTGTAAAGAATCTCAGCACCACTTGTCCTCCTCTCTTCCCCCTCTGCCCCTCCCTTCAGCATATTGCTACTTTATCCCACACTTTGATTGCTTGCAGTCTAGCTCTGGAAGGGAGGGGTCAACAGGATGTCAGCACTTCATTTAAAGTCCTTTCAACTGACAATGCTCGGACTCTGTATACAGCCCGTCACTGCTTGAGGGGGAGTAGACAGAGAGGGGAGGGGGACTACACAGCTTGGTACAAACTTCTGCCAGTGTGAAGAAACGAAGCCACACAGAAACATGAAAGTAAGGCAGCTTATACTAAGTGATCTATACATTGTATACAGACAAAGTTTTTTTTTCACTATAGTTGCCCTTTAATGTATGTATTTTTGGAAAAAGCAGGACATATTTAACTTAGTAATCAAGACAATATGGGCATTGTATGTCCTTTTATTTTTCAGAAGCCTATTGAAAGACCAAATACAACATTTCCAAGGGGCTGCATAACTGCACTTGAAGCATGGTTACCAAGAAACATATACATTGTGGCTGGAGTGTTTTTAGTTATTTCAATTTTACAGGTAGGACAGCAAAAAAATGAACATTTTGTCTCTGTAATCTAAAATGTAATAACCTAGGCATATTTGATGTCTTGAGTGGGCGATTAATTAACGGGATTGTTTTTTCGTTGAACCCTTCCTTAAAGTCATCTCTTGTGTGTTTCTGTAAGATATAGTTCTCAAACAAAACACAGCATTTTCTGCAGATAAGTTTAATGCCCCTTTCTGCACATTGGACCTGCTGCTTTTATTTCTAGTGCTTTTTCTGTAAAGCCCAATAAATATGACACTCTGGTAGGGGAGCTGGCACAGAATGAGGTTTACAGTGTGATTTACTTGTTCATTAAAAGTAAACCTAACTCTGGCCTTTGATAAGTGATCAGTTTTGTGTTTTAGTTACCTGTCCCCAAACCCATATGATATATCCAACTTTATGCTATTTACTTTATTAGATTTACTAACCAGATATTTAAAGATAAATATTTCCTCCATTCTGGCAAAGTAAGCTAGTTCTTCTCTCAATACAGGCAATCAAGGCTGTGAATGCCGACATCAAAGCCAATGATTGACTGACTGCTGTTTCCCCTGCTGCCTCCTCTGCACATGCTTGAGTTGCTAAAAAGCTCATTCAGAAGAGGGAGGAAGATAACTTATCATTAAATATCTGGCTACAAATGCACATAATAAACTGGTGAAAATAGCATGCCCTTTAATAAACATGAAATTAATGCTTAAGTGTGATTTGCCGGCAGTGTACAGGGACAGGACTTTCATTATAAACCGCATACACTTTTTTGCATATATCTCGGGGACAGCGCACATTAAAAAGTAAGAGATGATCAGTAATTAATGCCAGCACCATTCTTTCCATACCATACACTCCCTAATAGTTGACAATATCAGTTAGTCTGTGACCACTTATTGTTAAAGGACAGTCTATATCCCATTTAAACTGCTGTCTGCATTCATCGGACTACTTCAAAATGTGACTACCATTTAAGAAAAAAATTGACTAAACAAGATTGTGATACCATTCTTTCTTTCTCTCTCTTTAATAGATTTTTGGTATTTATCTTGCACGAACACTGATGTCGGATATAGAAGCTGTAAAGTCGGGTTACCGTTTCTGAGGACAGTTGACTTTAAATCATTGTGACTTTCTATATACTTTCCTGTTTAGTAAAGTTAATGTTGCAAGAGCCGATTAACCATTTCTACCACCAATGTTGTTCTGCAATGTGTGGCCTGTTACCTTGAAAACCTCTTAAGTTGAAGAGGCCAGGTAATCTTGAAATTGTACAAAGTATAGTATTGAAAGACCAGCCTCCTTTAGATGAAAATGGTAACAGTCATTCACAAAGAGTTTGCAAGGCCTCACATGAGAGCACAATTCAGAATTTTCTTGTTTACAATTTTCTATATTAATTGTTCAGGATTGAGAGTTTAGATTTACGAGCTGAGAAAAACATTTGGATACTTTCTCTAATAACGAAAGAGTCTTTCGACATCATGAAGACAGGTAGTTCATTCTTTTTAAACTGGATAATTTTACTATTGTCTTATGTAACAAGCGCCATGGTTTTATGAGGTATAATATATATTTTATTTCCAAAAATGCCAATAAGGATTCAAAATATTTTATGCAATAAATTGTAATCAATAGTGGGTTCTCAGGGTTCAGTTCTGTCATTTGATAAGATCATCTGCAAAGATATGGAACTAAAAGCTATTATACACCATCAGCCTCATTTACCCGGAGCCGCAATTCAGTACAGGCTTTGCACTTAAGGATTTACACACAGCGTGACTAGAACACCAGCTATTAGCTGCCATTAAATAGTCACACTGTTTTATGTGCAAAACGCATATTGGATAACTTGCGCAGGCTATTAAATCAGTTAGCGTGACTTTAACTATAAAATAGAGCACTGCGGCTCTCGGTAAATGAGGTTGCATGCCTTTTCCTTAAACTTTTTACTTCAAGATGTACATAATTAAAGGTTACCATTCAATAACATGACTTTAAAGGTCAGGGAAATCTTTGAAACATAGATAATGCATAAGTGGGGTACTTTTTTAGGCTGGACTTGCCCTTTAAGGCAGGTTGCCTTCCTGAGTTAAATTAACGCAATGTATTTTAATTTAGAATATCATTGTTAAATGTAAAACCACTGTTTGTACCGAAGGTTAATTTTTTTTTTTTTTTTTTTTATATAGTATAGTATTTGAGGTTGAATAAAGACATATGTCCATCCAGTTCAACCCATCTAGCAATATCCTCATTTCCTGACTAACTTGATCCAGAGGAAGGCAAAAAAAAACCCCACCAAATTTATGAAGGGGGAAAAAATTCCTTCCTCACTCCAAGTGGCAATTGGAAATTTCCCTGGATCAACTCTACTTTATGTATCAATACCAGTAACTTGCAACATTCCTTGTTTGCAGAAACTCATCCAGCTTTTTTTTGAAACTGACCAATGAACCTGCCATAACAACATCCACTGGAAGACCGTTCCATAGCTTTACCATTCTCACAGTGAAAAACCCTTTCCGAGCTTGAAGCCTAAACCTTTTTTTCTTCAAGTCTTAAGAGATGTCCTTGTGTCCTTTGACATGTTCATATATGAAATGCAACTGAAAAAAAAACAAAACTATAATAATGGATGCCTTATCAGTGTTTGGGTTTGCAGTGTTTTATTGGCTGTTGGCAGCTGTGTTTGTGAAGAAGACCACATTACAGCTAAAGTAATGGTTACTCCTATAAGAATGACATTGGAGCTAGCCTGGCTGTGCAGATAAGAAGCTCAGCAGGGACAAACAAGCTTTGCTGTGTATGTACTCCATGAATTCTTCAAACGAGTGTACCGCTAGAAAAACAAATGTGACAGGAATTTGCACAGCATTTTCAGTCATTTCCTATGACTAAGATTTACTTCATTTTCTATAAATCTTTAGAAGAATACAATATTCTACCACATACTAGTCTTTAATTGGACGCATGTAAAATCTAAAGGATAACTGTTTTGCCTCAATCCATTTATATATATATATATATATATATATATATATATATATATATATATATATTTTTTTTTTTATTTTTTTTTTAATTGCTTTAAAAAGAGTAAAGGTATGCAGCACTCCCCATAAATTTTTTCCTGATTTTGAGCTTCTCTTTGCTTTCAATTAGCCATGCTGTGGAAGGGGGCGTAACAATTCTGGCTGCCTCTAACTGTCACTCAAAGCTAGCATGCGAGAAAACACTCCTTCACCCACACTTGGTCAGCTGAATTATGTAGGCTGTATCCTAGCAACGGGACATTCAAGTTTTTGATTGGCAGAGTAGGAGAGAGGTTGTAACAGACATTCCCACCAGTGATAGGTTAACTTTGGCCCTCTAGGAGGTAAAATTTTAGCACTTGTGTTTGCTGTGTGATATCTAAGAGAGGGCATCACAGCTGTAAATGTGAGTAAGCGATTTCAGCTGCTGGAAGTGTGGACATGTAATGGGGGTTATGTTAATTTTTTTTTTTTTTTTTTTTGATATTGTTGTCCATTAATTTGTTTACTTTTTTATATACTATTAAAATGCTGAATCACCTTTTTTTAAAGGAAAAGTATAATTTTCCTTGTTTAGAAAAATGTATATACCAGTCTTTATCTTGGAACATGCCCTTGTCCCTTTCCATAGCCTTTTTAAAATCTACACCAGTGATGAGATGAATGTTCCGTGCCAGTTAGCAAGCAGATCTGTGTGCCTCCAAGAGACGGCATTAAAAAGGTTGACATTGCTAGTGTATGGTGCCCATGATCCTTATAGACTGATAGATGTAAGATGGTTTTAAGAGAGACATTACAATAATACCAATTCAGAAATGTGATTTGTGACTGCCGACACTTTGTATCTGACAAAAATGTTCTGAAATATTTGCGTTTTTATTGCCATTGTGTTACTATGGTAACATGTAGTACATTTTAAGCATCATTAACACTGTTTAAGCTATAAGAACATTTCATTAAAAAAAAGCTCTGCAGTTTCTGCTTTCATTATGAAATCAGTATGCCAGGACTTTTTTGTTGTCATTTAATGTTAAGATATGTTGTTTCTCCATCTATCAAAAGTGGTTCAGTAGCAACAAGAAATAGTAAGGGTGATAATAAAGATAACAATTCGGCAATCAAAGACATGAATACAGTATAAAATTGAAAACAAATCCTTAAAGGAACTGTAAACCCATATACATAACATTTGAAGTCTTTGCCCTCCGTTTGTATTATTCACAGGGAGGTGAGAACGCTTATTCTCACCTCCCTGTGAATAATATTTTGCTCAGGGGACACTGGAACTTACCTTCCCTCCGCTCGCAGCCGCTCCTGCTCTAACAACCGATGTCCCGACCATGCGCACTCTTAGGCGCATGCGCGCCAATACAAGAGATAGGGCGCACGATCGGGACAGAACAGCTGTTCTGTGCAGAAGCGGCTGTGAGCGGAGTGGAGCGAAGGTAAGTTCCAGGTCCCCTGAGCAAAATATTATTCACAGGGAGGTGAGAATAAGCGTTCTCACCTCTCTGTGAATAATACAAACGGAGGGCAAAGACTTCAAATGTTGAGTTTACAGTTCCTTTAATACAGAGTACACTATAAACTACTCCAAAAGGAGTGTTGCGTAGAATATCTTAAGCAAAGCATTGTACCTTAAATTTTGACAAAGAAATATAAACAAATTTTTCAAATCACATATCTATGGGTGTTCAAACGGTAGAAATTACAAATTGTTGTTACAAAATGTTGACATTAGGTGAAACAATCTTTAGCATCACAGAGTTATAATAGAAATGGAAAGCTTATTGCATGCTGTGTGTGTATTTATACAGCTAATTAACATTGCACTTTATAATTATATGGCTGTGATATGCAACAAAATGTTTTTTTAAACAGAAAATAGCTTTTTTTGAAAAGAATGTGTAAAGAATGCAATATTAACAACAAATATTGGATAATACTGGAAATACTGGATATTCTATTTATAAAACAATTTCAGAAAACAAGTTTTTTTTTTTTTTGGTTTGTTTTTTTTATTCCCAAAACCATCCTTGACAAAGAACATCTTTATGAAATTAATCAAATGGATTTGATTCTTGAACAACTTCCAAGTCAAAAGAATCAATTTCTTTCAAAGTAGAATAACCATATGTAGGGGCTTCATGGAATAGGCTGCTGGGTTGTTCATGTTTTGGGGGGGGTCATTTATTACAATTCAGACTACTTTTTTATCATTTTTTGATAGAGTTCAGTCATATTTTGACAAAATGTAATAACTTTTTTTTGATTTTTTTTTTTAAATCAATCTTACTCCAAATTTGGCCAAAATTATTAGATTACAGCTAAAAACAGAAAAACGTCTGTGAAAAGGTCTTCTCTCTTAACAGGTCCATCTTGTGTGTTGCTCTATACTTTATCCTTTGAGCACCAACAATACCAATAGTCACTTGGGAAATAGAGGGCACGCTGGGGCTGGTAGAGGCCTATTAAAAGGCAAAGTAAAGAGTCTTCCTTGTTATATTAATAGTGTCTACTGATGAGTTTCTTTGATATCTGTATAATCTAAAAATGTTGTTAATTCAAAGATTGGTAATACTTATTTTGTCATATGCTTGTGAAGGTTCTCATTCATCCAGGTCATGGTATATCTGTTGTATTCAATTAGATCAACTGGACTTGAAGTTTAGTTCATGGTCATCCCATATGTAGCAGGGGTCTCCGAGAAATTAAGAAGAATTTTCAAAAAACACCGTATCCCTGTCTGCTTTAAACCGAACAACACTCTGAGGCAGCAATTGGTACATCCGAAAGACCCAATACCGAAACACAAGAAAAGCGACATCATATACGCAGTGCAGTGAAGAATGCTCTGATTTGTATGTGGGGGAGACCAAACAGCAACTGCATCAACGTATGGCCCAGCAGAGAAGAGCCAATTCCTTGGGTCAGGACTCAGCCGTGTACCTGCATCTTAAGGATAAAGGACATACCTTTGAAGATTGTAATGTTAACATATTGGCAAAGGAATGTGACTAGTTCAAGAGAGGTGTCAAGGAGGCCATTTATGTGAAAATAAAGAAACCAAGCCTAAATAGAGGTGGGGGGTTCGACACCAACTGTCTGCCATGTACAATGCTGTTTTGACACCTTACTCTGGGCGTTCCTATAACACCTCTTAGCCACTATCCAATCACGCCCTTAACACCTGGCTGTGATATGCTAATTGGGATTTTCCAGGGTACATAATTGTCACAGATTCTTGTACAAGTCATTCTGAATTGAGAAAGCCAGTCGGATGACTAGCAAAACGTCTTTATGAACTAAACTTCAAGTCCAGTTGATCTAATTGAATACAACAGATATTTATTTTGTCAGTTTTTGTAAAAATGGAGATATATCCTAAAACACATTTTATGCCTAACTTATAGCCCAGAAACTGCAGATAATGGTGCATAACTTGCCTTTGTAAGGCTTGGGACAGTATTTTAGCCCAATCTACATGCTGGTGCAATAAGAGTTAAAAATTGTCAATTTGTTTTTTTTAGCAGACCACAAATTGAGTTATTGATTAGTAGTCTGTCCTGTTGAAAAATGCATGGGTGATTTCCTAACCAAAAATTTACCATTGTAAAATCAGTACAAACCTTTTCACCGCAGCTTTATTTTGCCCTTCACCCTCCTCCTTCCTTTATTATAGGGACAAAAATATCTTAATATGACCGAACACATATATCATACCTGTCCCACTAAGCAAGGTGCATAGATGGGATATAAAAAGTGTAAAAGACAAAGCCGTACAAAATATTTAGAGCCCCTAGAAGCCTTCTATTCTGCCTACTAATCCATTTACTTCCCAAGAATGCTCATGAGAAATTATGACTGGGCTTTTGTTGTATTAAATATTTTTGTGAATATAGTGACACCTTGTGGCATGCTTTTACTTTTGTAACTTAAGATAGATTGGATATTATTTAAAAAAAAATACATGCAATTTATTCTAAAAGACTGACTTTTTTTATATGAGTTTGTACTTTTCTTACTAGATTGTATATATTTGTTAAAAATTAGTTATTGTATCTTTCTTTTTCAGTTTTCATTTAGTCCTTTTGAATATTTAGCCCTAACTATTTTTGTATTGTAGTTTAAATTTTCAGTGTCCCAATACTTTCATGAAGTGTCATTCTGCATTTTTTTGTTTTTAAACCAGTCCTGTATTTCATTTTTGTAATTAAAGTGTTGAGAAACCCTTTATAATCAAGTATATTTTATTTGTGTAACTATCCACTCATATAATTTTTAGTTGGGTGTACTGAATGCAGCTTCCAAAAGAGATTGTGTCAGACCCCAATAATTCTCTGCATTTTTGTTTTTGGCTATACATTTTATATAATTATGCAAAAACAAAAAATATATTCCATTGGTTGACACTTAGTGGCAGCGTTGGTACCAACCTGCCCCTCAATTACTTTCCTTTTCTCAAAGACATGTTTAAAGGGTATCTCCACCCCAAAAATAAAAAAAAGTTCTGTAGTGTAGGGCCCACCCCCAACTGCCAAGTTGGATTTGTAAAACAAGCGCCAGAAACACTTACACTCCTTCATTCCTGCAGTTGTGTGCTCCTGGCCCTCTGCTGGAAGTTGCAAACATGTCAGACCAGTAGGTGCTGAGAGTCAGTCAATCACAGACGTGACTGCCAGCTATGCAGATAGCCGCAGGAACGAAGGAGTGTAAGTATGTTTCTGGGGCTTGTTTTACAAATGTAACTTGACGGTTGGGCTGGGGTACGGGGTACTACGGAAAAGGGGTTTAGTCGAAGGGGAAGTCATGAAGGTATTCGGAGGGGGGCGGCTCCCCTGCGCATGCCTGAAACCCCAATAAGGACAAGGAAACAGCAGGCATCCGGATGACTCCTCCTACACTTCACTTTCTGGAACTTTGCTTCAATTGGAGTGCAGTGCCTGTTCATAGTAGTATGGCAAGTACACACGTCTGGTTTTGTAGATGAGGCCCAAGCACATGCTTGACGAAGTGCCGTTTTTGGGATAGAGACAGGTTATTTGTATATTGTGCTGCAAGGTTTGTTGTTGTAAAATACTTTACAGTTACATCATGATAAACTGTTTTTCCTTTAATGTTCTTAATGGCAAATTGTAGGAGTTAGAGAAAATCATCCTTGTTATGTCAACATAAGACCTTTAGCATAGGTCTGTTTTGTTAAACTAAGCTTCAGAACTCTACTCACAGTCTTTCGATCCACTGGCACTGGCAAATGTAATGGCAATTATACCAGCATGGCCACGGAGGCCTTAATATTCAATTCTGCTAGCCCTATCAGTGGACAATCCAGTCATGATCCAACCACGACAGAACTGTCTGGCGCAGGGGCTAATACAGTTTCTAGAGCACCTACAGTTAGCGGCTTGGAGGTTGAAAGGAAGAGGTTGCCAGAAGATATAATTCAGTTCTTCTTGAGCTCAAGAAAACCAGTAACATCTAAAAAAAACTACAAAGTTTGGGAAGTCTTTGTGAGCTATGCAGTAAACCATGAATTTGACTGAACCCTTCGCCAACTCATGTAACTTTCTTTTCTCTGGCTACAAAAGTAATCTGAGCGAGAGTACCTTGAGAGGTGAAGTGTCGGCCCTATCGGCAATGTTAGAAATAAACTTGGCAGTAGGTTCGCTTATAAAAATAATTTTTTGCAGCTTTGGTGAGAATTAACCCGAATTCAGTGGTAAAAGCTCCACCATGGAATCTACCTCTGGTTCTACACGCTTTAACGCAGCCTCCGTTTGAGCCTCTTTAGAAGACTTCGGATTGGTTGCTGACATTAAGTCTCTTTCTTGATAGCTATAACATCAGCATCTAGAGTGGGCAAAATTGGGTCTCTCTCCATGAAAGAATCCTTCATCCAGTTCTTAGATGACAAGATTAGACTAAAACCTGCCATTAATTTTCTACCAAAAGACATTTCCAATTTACATTCAGACTGTCTGAATCCCAGTAATCCAATGGAAAGAAAATTGCATATGTTGGATCAAGTTTGGGCAATCAAAATTTATTTGGAAAGAACAAGGAAACGGAGGAGGTCTAAACATCTTCTAGTGATACCTGGGGGACATATAAGAGGTCAGGCACCAAGCAAGAAACCCATAAGTCATTGGATTGTGGCGTGTATTCATAAGCCTTATCAACTAAGAGGCTTAAAGATCCCAGAAAACCTTAAAGTGCATTCTACCAAAGGGATATCATGTTTGTGGGTGGCCCAAGCCGAGGCCCTTTTGGAGTCAATTTGCAAAATGGGCTTCAGCAAAGACCTTTATTAGGCAAAATAAGATGGAGGTGCTGATGAACCAAGACAAGATTTGGCAGAAACGTTTTGCAGTCTGTAGTGTCAGATTTAATATAATAACATTTTTGGTGTTGGAACATTCCCGCCCTATAGTGTTGCTTTGTCATAATCCATTTGGTGACTTACAGCTTTGGAACCAGAACAAGAAGCAGAGGAGGGAGGAGCTATTTAAAGATTTGGGAGTGTTCTTCCTGTCCAATAGCCAGCATTAGGAGGGGGTTCATTTGGTGACTGCGGCCATGGAAGTGATTGGGAAACGGTAATCTCGGTAAATTGGATTTGATTTCTTGATATCTGTTAAATCTTCTATAAATGATATTGTGACCCAAAAGTGGTTAAATGTGTCTGATGACCTTGCATAAGTCACTTCCTTTAAAGGATAAGCTCAAGGGCTTGTTTTTTTGGGGGGGAGTTGTTAAACAACTTAACATAAAAAAAATTTTAAGCAAGTGGTTTAAAGCATACCTTTTAAAGATTTATAAGTTTTAATGGTCAAAACTTTTTAAATTAAAGATCTGCAAAAAATGTTCATTTATCCACTAAAGAATTTATTGGTAGTAAGAACACAATGATGCTAGATGACCGAGAATAGATAGATTCTTTTATTTCCGAATGCTAACAGATTAAACATTAAGAAAGTTAAAGGATAAGTACACTGTAAAATCAAGTTATGTTCAGTTGGAAGCTACAGCTTTAAAAATACTGTTGTCATTTTTCCCTATGCCCCTCCAAAGCCTAGTACCTTTGCACCTTGAAAGTTGCTGACATCTTGTCTCTGCTAAGCTGAATGGTTAGCTCTGCCCCGCCGAGATTTACAGCTACCTCCTGATTCTTCAACCTCAAATGGTAAGGCCCATTCTTTCCGTGCGTGCGCGGCACACACGTTGAGGCAAGCTGACGTCATGCTCGCACACGTCTGCACTCATAAATGTTGCGTGTGCACGCATGGAACAAACTTTCAAGGTGCAAAGGTAGGCTCTGGGGGGGGCATAGGAAAAAAAATATGGCAACAGTATTTTTAAAGCTGCAGCTTCCAAATGAACATAACTTGATTTTTCAGTGCACTTATCCTTTAAGCAAAGAAATGCCTACTGCTCGGGTTGCTGTTCGTTAGTATCTGAAGAACTGTATTAGCTTGTTTCATTACATTACTATTGCCGTGTCCGCACAAGAACTCCAAAGTATCTTTCAAGTTGACCATTTCCATCTCCTTTCTCAGTACATCTGAAATAGAAGCATAATTATAAATATAAACTATACTAGATAACTGTGCTCGATCAATGTGTTGTACCATACATGAATTATATACAGGAGTTAGACATCCTGGTCTCACAATTTATTCAACTAGCAATTACAATATTGTGTCAAATTTACAAAGAAAATAAAAATGCGAAATAATTTCCACCTATTATTACTGTTTGCTTGGATCCTTTTGAGGTAAAGTGAAAGTGTCACTGGATTTAAAATGAAAGTGTTTTCGCAAAAGAACAAGGGGCAGATGAAAATGCACTTGTAACAATATTCAAGTTACATAAATTAATTTTGAGATTTGTATATAACAAATCCAGTGCTCATACCCCCTTAAGATAAATTCCTTAAGCCAATATAAGACAAAAAAGTTGTGTATAAAACAAAGTGTGCACTCACACTATTAGTATAGTGACCCGGGTGCATACGTGCCCCAGGTCCTTCACTTAAACAAACAGGCGTCTCCACAATATTTAGGCTTAGGGAATATACACAAAGCCATGGGCTGAACTCACCCTCGTGGATATGTGGTCCGGGTGCTGCCTGACCTGGACCCGTCGCTACTGGTCCTTAGTACACAATTCCTTCTCCGAACACGAGGAGCTCTGGTGCACACAGGAACAACACACTGCATTTGCAACACTTCAACAATAAACTTTATTTACACACGTAACATAACAGCAAAAAATCTTCCATAGCCTTACGCGTATATAAGCACTATACAGAGCAGGCTATGGAAGATTTTCTGCTGTTAAGTTACGTGTGTAAATAAAGTTTATTGTTGAAGTGTTGCAAATGCCGTGTGTTGTTCCGGTGTGCGCCAGAGCTCCTCTTGTTCGGAGAAATAATTTTGAGATCATTAATGATATTTTTTTATATGCTGCACAAGCTTTCAGTAGAAAAACTCCTACAGAGCTTTAACAGATTCTGCAAATCTGAGTGTAGAAAGTACGCATTTTTGCTTCTGAACTGCATACACAGGTGGTGCACAATGTTTGGACTCCATAAGAAAGGAGAAAAGAAACATTTGTAAAGAGACAAGTGGGGTATGTAGATGGGATTGCTTTGTGAGCAACAGTGGTCCTTTTTAGGAACATTTGTGGACTGGTGAATGCAATGTAAAAACTTCAACCCAAGTCTCTTACCTGAGTCAAGGAGACTGCACAACAGACCCATTGCATTGTACTTCACCTCTGGACCCATTGACTCGTCTTGAAGAATTTTTTGCATGATAGATACCAGTTCTGACTCTTTAAAATCCTCTTCTACCAGCTCTGCAAACAAATAAAAAATCTGTTTACAATTATTGTGTTGGAACAATTTAGTTTAGCTTATTTGATCTAAAAGTATAAATATGTATGAATTGAATGTACCACCTTACTTTTGTTTTCCCTGTTTTCTAACCAGGGCCATTTTGGCAAAGCAGTCATACCAATGGGTCCAATTATGACTGATGCATGCTAGTCACAGATAGTGGGCAGCAGAAATCACAACTGCCTTACTGGTACATGTCAACTTTAAGATAAATATATTAAGTTATTAATGGGCAGCTATAGTGAAATTATACATTGCTCCAATCCAGACAAAAAGGTTAGTGTATGTTGACTTATTCCTACCTCACTATGTGGCTCTGTGTTTGCACACAGTCTGATAAACTGCAAAGCTCCCCACTCCCCCTCCCCTCTGGTCATTCCCCTGTTCATATAATGTGGCTGTGAACCTAGAACCTCATGCACATTTATCCTCCTACATGTCACTCTTTTGTAAACAAAAAAAAAAACCTGTATGTAAGCCTGTAGAGGGGAAGTGTCTCTGTTGTAGTGGAGATACTTGCTACATAAGGAGCAGGAGGGTTGAGTTAGGCGAGACCCGAGTCCTGCCTTATCACTGCAACCCGATCTCCCTTTTGACAGGCAATAAATTGGTGAAAGCATGGGAGTAGGGGGACCCAGTCCTGCTCTTTCTGCTTCTTTCTCCTTCCCTATAATTCTGTTTTTAACTCAGTATTTGCCAAACATTTCAGTGAGCAGAAAAAAGTAGACTTGCTGTAAATCTTGTGTAAGCCTACACACTATACCTGCATGCTGTTAGGAGATTTGAGACAGCTCAAGCGGGAATGGTGTATTAAAATCTTAATTTCTTTTGACTTGTATATCTCAGGACAGAGGAGGTAACTGAAGGTACTCTGGGAGTTGAGGGGAATTATAGAACAAATAGAAAAAAAAATCTACATTTTCCCCACTATAGATGCCCTTTAATATATATTGCAGTAAAGTTTTGTCCATATTAAACTGTATTCATATATTACATTAATTTTTAAAAAATATATATATAATATTATGATCCACAACTTATTTATACCAAGGCAGATAGCAGACGAAATGGCCAGAGCTATGAGGGCTTCATTCTGCATTATAGCATGTTCACTGATTGTCATGGATACCAGGTGCTTTAGTCCTTTGACCCGATGGATAGCTTTTACTACATCCTATGGGAAGAAATTAAAGAAAGATACTTGATTAAATATATCCTTGGTACTTAGTATTTATACCCTATCTAAGTTCTTTGTATCATCTATTTTTTTCATACCCAGTATATTTCCATCATAACATTTTAATATGTAAACCATACCTGGGATTTGCTATGGCGAAGGAGAGATGCCAATAGTCTGTTAGCTTCACCTCTTACACCTATGTGATCCTTGACTTCACACCACTGTATTAGTCTGGTCAGCAACTTGGAATCCTGCCCCAATATTCTTGCTGCATCAACTTAAAAGATACATACTTTTTTCAAAAGTGTTTAAAAGTTGTGACTGCATCAATTTAATTTTAGTTCCCATGTTAAATATTATGGAAACTATTTGCTGAAAATTCTATATTAACTTAACTACCTCATTCTTATTTAGTATTTTTTCTGTACCAGCACTTGGTCTAACCCATACTGTAGTGTTGACCAGCTGCTAGAAACTATAAAAAGCCTTTTTTTGTACACATAAAAAGGGGGAAATTGCCTGCCCATTGTTTGCTTTTAAAAATAATTTAAGCAACAATGGAGGTCAGTTTCATTGGTGGATGGGGGACTTAATTATAAATACACAACAGACTTAAAACACATTAGAGCTTCTATGTCAATGGTAAGTGCAACAGTCTTATTACTCGGGTACAATGCTGGGGCACTTGATTTTAAATGCACTGCAGACTTCAAATGCTAATAAGCAGAGTAGGACCTGCATTAAATAAGGGGCCTTGACATGGCATGCAAGCTTACGTATTTTGGCTGGCTTGCGGTACCTCACTGTTGTTTAAAGGGTTTCTCCACCCCCAAAACCAATAATTCAGATTAGGTTAGGGGGGATTTCATATCTTGACATCACTAGGTTTAAAACCCCAAAATTGGTACTTAAAGTACCGATTACCTTAAAGGGCAATTCCAGCCCCAAAATGAAAACTTACATACAGGTAAATCACCTGCCAAAACCCTAAACGTTAATAGTTTGAAATCTAAAATGCATAAGTCTAACCTAAAAAAAATCCTGCAAAATATCCTTTTTCCCCTGTTTCTGCTTCCTGGTTCTTCCAGGTAGCAACTGTCAGTTATGAATTTGACAGTTGACACCACAGCCAAGACAATGTTAATCCCCTGTCTGCTTCTTCTAAAGCTCAGTACAGGTTTCTTAATTGCTCAATTTCCATGAGGCATCCAGTAGCATGGCATACAGTAATGAATTCATAGGACAAACTATGATATATCAACATATCTTTTAAGAGGCCATTCTTTCTAAAATATGTTCTTATGAGGGTGGAGTTGTCCTTTAAAAGAATTTTTGTTTTTGCCTCAGACACTATGAAGCTGCCAAAGGGAGGGGGGGGAAGAGCTCTATTGTGCATGCAACTTTAAGTTATTTTTAAAGGCAAACCATGCGCTGCCAACTTTCCCTTTTTTCTGTACCTGTGCATCTAACAAAAAAGAAATATGACTGCAGCACTGAGTGATAGAAAACTTTTTCCAAGCTTTTTTTATGTAAAATAATAGTCCCAAACCCTATAACCTCTAATGCTGCCTTGCAGCAATCCACATTGTCCTTTCCCCCATGTTTTATCACAAAATAGAATAGTTAAAGGGCATGTCCACCCCCCAAAACTATAATCCCCCAAAACTAGGCCCCCACAATGTAGTGTAGTTTAATCCTTACCTAACATCCCAGATCCATAGGGTTCTCCTGTAGTCCCCCAAAGTCCCAAAAAAACTGCCCACCAGGAGGCTAGCAGAGTCCATATAGGACTCTGCCTCCTACCTGGCCTCAGGTAGATTTTTGCCATGCGTATGCAGCCCTTCTCCCCTCCCTCTCCCTCCCTCTCCCGATTCCCTCCCCTAGCATTTAACCCTTTTAGTATAGGCTTCCCATGGTCCCCCAGCCCCAACCGCATAATTTTTATTTTAAGAAAGCTCCCAAATCTTACTTACCTCTCCTCTTTCCTCCGCTGAAGTAAGCTGCCGGCAGCCGCGTCCGTGATTGGCTGCAGCTCAGCCAATCACAGACGCGGCTGCCGGTCCCGCCCCTCTGCTTGCATTTCTCGCAAGCAGAGGGCCGGGAGCGCGGCGGAGGAAAGAGGGGGGGTAAGTAAGAGTTTGGGGGGCTTTCTAAAATAAAAAAATATGCGGTTGGGGCTGGGGGACCAGGGGGAAGCTCTATTAAAAGTTTGATTTAAGGGTGGACATACCCTTTAAGAAACTAGAAGGATTGAAGACACCTCAGAAGAGGTATTGCAAGTTTTATTTTTAGCATCAGTAAAACAATTTGTCCCATGGGCAGCAACCAATTAGCAACAACTGGTAGGCACAGGTGTCTGCTTCCCATTATGCTAATGGAGGAGCAAATCAAAGGAAGGGAAATGGAACTCATTTTGGCTGCGTACGATCTCGCTACTATTCAGATTTTTCCAATAGTGCCATGGAAGATGTCAGCGTGGAATTATACTAGAAAAACATTCACCCAGGAAAATAACTCGTAGAAAGGTTATTGGAGATTTCCTTCTTTGCATGTTCCTGTTTTTAAAAGGAAGAAATATCCCATTCCCTACAAACTGCCCTCAGAGCCTGGGTTCTGAGGACGGCCCTGCACATGGGCTGAAACGCGTAGGCTTTCAGACCTACTTTTCTTAATAAATTTTGTTGTTCCAGACCTCGGAGTGCTCTGTATCTTTTGGAATATATGTATTATGCAGTTATTAAGCTAGCATGCCTGCTAGTTCTAGTCTTTGCTTCTAAGGTCTGATGAACTGTATTTGTTCTAGGGAATAGGACAGCCAACTAGCAACAGCGCCTAGCCCTTTCCTTCCCTGTTTTCCGGTTTAATAGGGGGAAAAAATAACAGAAAAAATATCATATAATGTATACGCACACACATAACTTATTCATCCTGGTTACTTTCAGCTGTTTTTTCCATAGGAAGTTCAATTGACACCCTTGCAGTGGAGTTAGTTTCAGCACATTTCTTTAGACTTTTTTGTTTTCAATAACCACTTAATACGTTCTACAGTTTCATGCTTTCTCCTTAGTTTCTATATTTCTCAGCAATCTGATTCCTTGAAAAATCTGAATAGATCTGGGACCTCATGAAGCCAGCCTCCTTTTCCCAACAGCTGTTGGTAAGTGTCTGTCCTATACCCTAGGACAAATAAAGTTTGCTGGCAGGACCAGATTTACCACTAGACGTGCCTAAAGCCACCAGGGGTTGCAGGTGTGGCTGTCAATCTCTCACCCCATTTTGATCACTTATTTTGTTGCTTTATTTGTCACATTGGCTTTATAAATATGGTCTTAGAGTGAAACATGTTGTGTGTGGGGTAGACACAAATAAACCTTGCAATACTGTCCTAAGTTGCCTTTAGTCCTGCTTTTTCAAACTTACTACTCCAAGATATATATTCTGCTAAAATCTAAATATAAACGTTTACAATAATCAACTAGCAACCTACTTTGATATATAAAAGAAACCCTTATGTGTATAAGAATTCTATATTAATAGGTTTTTTTTTAGCAGATATGCAGTTACCTTGGCCATCAGTCAGCATTCTCAAAGTCCCCAGTAACTTGAACTGAACAGGGGGCATCTCTGACCTTAGAAGCATCTGAATTCTATCTGCAACCCCTTCCTTGAGCATCTGTACTTTGTTCATTGCTAGAAAAGGGGTATGGGAACATGATAAATCATTGTTTCTTCACATAATAAAATAAATAAATAAAAACGTTTGTGTGTATTTGGCTTTTCATCACACTTGATGATGTTAATGGCAGACAGGAGAATCAGACAAAATGAAAAGCATTACTGTCTAAGTTTATGTATGTATGTATAATTTTATTTATAAAGTGGCACTATGGTTTACAACACTGTACATTATAAAATACAAAGTATACAAACAAATGGACAAACAAGTGCAAACATTAGAGATACCTGCCCCAAAGAGCTAACAATTTGGGTGGTACAACATACAGAGTGGGGGAAGGGTACAAAATGCTTGAGGCTCTAACAATAATTATTGTGCTGGTGCTCAGAAAGGTAGAATAAAAGTTTACATTTTAAAGTATTAATGGATGTCACCTGGTGAAATGAAAGAGGGAGAGAGTTTCAAAGGTAGAGAAAAGCAAGAGAGAATGGTTTAAGGCGAGAGGAAGCAGTGTTCATTGGGGGTTTGTGGAGAAGATTGCCTTGTGAGGAACGGAGGGCATGGCCAGAAAC
Source organism: Hymenochirus boettgeri (assembly GCA_019447015.1). Lineage (NCBI taxonomy): Eukaryota > Metazoa > Chordata > Amphibia > Anura > Pipidae > Hymenochirus > Hymenochirus boettgeri. The sequence goes on along the minus strand of CM033475.1, from coordinate 89,246,628 downwards.
ATATGGGGCCAAGAGAGAGGATAGGTAGGGAGGTGCAGCAGATTGTAGAGATCTAAAGGTCAAAACAAGGGTATTGAATATTATTCTTTGCTTGATGGGAAGCCACCCCATAGACAGCCGTATCTGGTTTGCAGGTTCTTACTTGGAGGAGAGTGAAATGATCCGAACTGCTGAGTTAAGATTGACTGGGAGGGGACAAATGACAGTCCGGGAGTCCAAGTAGAAGAATGTTACAGTACTGTAGTCAAGACTGGAGTTTATAAGGGCTAGGCCACACTAGTTCACATTTAATCACGATCCAATTGCGCTTTTACAAGCGCACACTAATGTGAGCTAAGGGGACTGGCCCCAATAGTGCATTGCGCTAAAATCTGCTTTTGGATCGCATTCGCTTCCATAGCGCTATATTGGAAAATCACAGCACAAATGTGCAACATCAAACAGGAAACGCTGTTCTGGAGCATTATAGTGTGGCCTCACATTAAGGATGTTCATAAGCATTTTGGTATTGGATTGAGAGAGGATCTTGGCAATATTGTGAAACAAACTGGTGGAAACTAAAGTGAAAAAACAATTTGGGATAGAAACATAGTTCAAAATGCACCTGCACCGAGTGACATCATCCTAATGACAGTGTAGATACATGGTTTTAAAGTTGTTCAATGGGGACTGCCATCTTAGTTTTTCCTGCTGTACCCACTGGGATTCATTTTTATGATTTTTATGATGTTTTTAAAAGGGCAAATTATGCAAGATTAATGTCACATATGCTGCAATATATTCAATATTGTGAAGAAATGTACCCTCCTGTTCAAAAGGAAAGGTACACTTATAGAAAAAGCTTGAGTTGCAGGGGGGAAGTGAACCCGATTAGCACAAATCTCTGCAACACATTTCATCAGTGCACCTTATTAAAGGGGAATTCCCAAGTGTATTTAGAAATCTGCTTCCTGTGACTCCTTTTTTATCACCAGTTAGTTTGCCTCAACCTACAAAACATAAAAATTATTTATGCCTTTAACAAGGTGGTACCTTCTGACTAAATTACAATAAATAAGTTTCTTTTAGATAAATGCATAACCCTACCCTGCTTTCACCTTTGAATTGTGAATTGTGGGGTATTTATAAGTGCGTGGCAGTGTTACCTAGCTCTATACATAAATTATAATAATTCATTAAACTAATTTTAAAATGTTCTATAGTGATTACTTTCATGTCAACATTAGTGGCAGGCTATGTCCTCTTTGGTGGAACTAGATATAAATTAAAGTAGAGAAATGCCTGGAAAGCGGGAACAGGAAATAACGACTGAATGCCTTTTTGCTTTGGCTGATTCAGAGGAGAAAGCTATAGTAAAATAAAGAGGGGCCACAATGACATTTACCAGCAAGAACAGGTGGGAAAGGGATTGGGAAGTGATACTGTATATATCTCAAAAGGTAGAGATTGTGTTGGGTTCAGATGCAGTGTCAAGCCTGGGAACTGACATCAAGAACATAGGCGGTAGCTGTGCCAGGTAATATCTGTTGTATTCAGCTAGATCAACTGGACTTAAAGGGGAACTAAAGTCTCCAGACAATATGGTCCCCATAGACAGAGCACATTCACAAACATACAACAAGCTGTGTCTCACCTCTCCCTTTGCTGTGGTCACTGGGTGTTTTATGGAAATAAACTATTACATTGGCTGGCCAGCCTAATTACAGTAATCAGAAATACCTATAATTCATTATACACAACATAAATAGTCTAAAAATATCAATAATTCTATTAAATATATTAAAAAGGTAAAATGATCTAGAAAGCGGGTAATCTTATCTGATGGTCTGGGTGCCAGGGGACTGACTTGCCGGATACTGGAGGAGGAAGTGAAGGACAACCCATGTGAATTTATCTGCCATTGAAAGCTATTATTTATACAATACTGTATGGTAGTACTGTAATGGTATTGAATCGGCAATCTTAAATTTATGACCCTGGTCTTAATTGTATTAATGAAAACTGTAAATTTATGATTGCGGTAAGGATTGTTAAAGGCACAGTATCGCAAAATAGCAATACCGTGCCTTTATATATACAAAGCCATGTGCTTCAGGAAGATGAAAATAGGACAAATATGAAAAAAGGGAGAAGGTGTAGAAAGTGAGCCTAGAAAAACACCTGTTTCCCAACAGTTGCCAGCTACTAATACTAATGGTGTATACCCCAGTAATGAGGTTAATGGGTTACAGATATTCTACTGCATATATGTCTCCTCAGGCGTATTTTAAAAACAGAATTCAGTGACAGATCTGAGGGTAAATTGCTAATTATTTTTCTTGCACGCTGCATAAGGTAATTGATGGATTACGCTCCATACATACTGCTTTATTAATATGATGAATGGCTTATATAAAACATAGCTCATACGTTTCCAAACTGCATGACGAAAAATCTATTAGAATGGGTTTGTTTCAACATTTTAGTTAGGTCATAATTGTATATATCAATCAATACATGTAGAAGGTTTAACACTAAGGAGCTTATGCAAAAAGAGGTACATTTTGCCTGTGCTATTAATCTGCAGGAACCAACCAGATGCTATAAAATATTTCCTATCTGTATAGACCAATAAAAATGTATCATCTGATTGGTTGCTGCAAATTAATAGCAGGGGCTCATTTTTCAGGACAACTGAAGCTTTTATTTGAAGTTCTAATTAAAATTCCTATGTGTTATTTTTTTTAACACCCACTTTTTAATTACCCTTGTCCTTACCAAATGCCACTGTTTGGATTTTAGAAACCATCCTGGTCTTTGAGACATCTACTGCTGATGATGTATTGGGCAGCATATAAATGTTAAAGGCTCACTATCCTAAAATTATGGTTTCCCCTTTTGGAAATTATTGGTTTAATGTGCCTTTAAGTATTAAAATGCAGCAATTCAGCTCATTACATGGAACATCACCCAGACATAAGTTATTATTTTAAATTATTTTTCCTTTAAACGTTTTTTGACAAATAAATGTTGGTAAGGTCTTATGTTATGTCAGTAGTTTGTCATTGCACTGCCTACATTATCATCCCTACATAGTGATTCTTACAATATAAAATGTCACTTTAGCCTGCAATCTGATGTTCTCACTAGAGCACTGCAGCAGATTTAATTAGTACATGAATGTCCAATAATAAGAGTGGTAAATTGTAGACAGCTCTGTTACAGTTGTTGCCTTTGTTTCCCCCACATTAATCATGACAATTAAACATCAATTTCAATAAATACTATATATACAATACAATATAATACCATACCTGGAATTGCAAGATTACGTAATGCACTGAGTGCAGCATGTTGCACTGCAACATCCCCATTGTCCACATGCTGTTCCAATAGATCTAATAGTTGCTTAACCACCCCCATCTGTACCATCCGGACACAGTTACTGTCTGAGAAAAAGGTTGAGGTCAGAAATGAGAACCCCAGATTTTACACTCTTGTTTCCAGTATTTTAGGACCAACGTACTTTTGTCAGAAAAAATACACCACAAAAGTCTAGAAATACATTCAGGTAAAAGTTTTATTTGAACTGAAAACAATTTTACAATGAATAAGCAGGTGATTGTTAGAGATGTCCGAACTTCGCAAAATCCGGTCCGCTCGAGGATCCGCGAATTTTCGGAAAAATTAGAAAATTCGAAAATCCGCGAGCAGACCCGTTAAAATTAAAAATACCCTTGAAATAACGAGATTTTTCGTATTTTCGAAAATTTTCGAAATTACGAGTTTTCACGTTTTTTTGGGAATTTTCGAAATTACGAGTTTTCATGTATTTTCGAAAATATGCATTTTCGAAGATACAAGTAATCCTCGTAATTTCGAAAATTTTCGAAAATATGTATGTATGGAATTAAGAGAAATCCTTGTATTTTCGAAAATTTTCGAAAATGTGAAAAATCCGCGAATCGGAAGTTCGGATGGCGGAAAAATCCGCCGTTCGTGGACGGGATAAATCCGCGGCGGATCCGGGTTCGGATCCGCGAACCGGCCATCCCTAGTGATTGTACCTTAAATATCTAGGACTTGCTCAACTGTGAAGGTGGCCATACATATATTCGATTTTACTTACCTGACCGAGCGCTCCCGCGACATTCGATTGATCCTGTTGCTCGCATAGAAGAATGGGAGAGGCAGTTCTGGCAGGATCGATTGAATGTCGCGGGAGCGCTCGCTTGGGTAAAACGTATATATGCATGGCCACCTTAAGAGGCAAAATAGTAGCTAACAATTTGTATTTAGAAAACATTTACATATAGGGCCATATATTAACTTCCGGTACCGCGGGTTATCATAGAATTACTAGAAAACTAGAGTACAGAGGATCATATAATTCCAATTGTTCACAGGCGATTTAATTCTCTCTATATATAGGTCTATATTTACTTATCTGACAACCTGCCTGTAGAATATATAATAATGCGATATACAGAAATGTGATAAAATGAGACTTACCATTTCTAGCAAAGTTAGCAATAGTGAGAGCCCCAGTCATCTGAAGGAGATTGTGATGTGAATTAAGCCAAGAAGCAATATTCTGGTACACTACACCATTCGCATTGTCAAACAATATTTGCATAGCCTCATCTGAGAAAGGAAACACAATAATTTATTGTTAGTAAGTTAAATATATCCCAAAGTCTTGGTACAATGCAAAACGCACCTATAACCTATCCAACAAACCATCTTTAATGTCACCAATATATGGCAACCCTGACTTCCCCCCTGGGCTACAACACACCACATGGGCTGCTTGGACCGAACAAAAACGATACAGGATCGCTTAACTAAACTCAGAAGTTGATATCATGGGATATTGCCCAGAAACAATTTAAACTAACAAATTGAGAATGGTTTCGATTTGTTATGCATACCTTTACTCTTTCTAAAGCAATTTTTTAAAAAATAGTACCATGTTGTTTGAGATATAAAGATGTCAATATGTTTGTAAACAACATTAATCGAATCTGTAATATGATGACATTCAATAAAATTGTTGTAAAAAAAAATATATATATATATCCCAAAGTATTCATAGAATATAACTAATTGCCTCTGCTACACACAGCTTTGCACAGTGACAATATTTAGAAAATCAGGGAAAAGAAACGTGCTCGAGATGAGCAGATAGGGATATAAGCAACTGGAGAAAGGCCTTCCAGAAGTGACAGAAATAGTGTGATGGCTTAGTGGTTTATACTCCTGACTAGCCTTTGGTTTCACACAAGGACCTTTCTGAATAGAGTTTGGATGTTCATCATTTGGTTGCCTTTGTCTTTTCCTATATGCTAAAAAACACACAGGACATTTGCAAATTTGTGTTTCAGCCTGTGGTAGTCCTAATGGCTAGGCCACACTATCGCGTTTTTGATGCGTTTGCGCATGCGTTTTTTCCGATCATTGCAATCGCAGCAATGCACCGAAAACGCATGTGCGACTGGGCATGCCACTGCGATTTGCATTTCTTGCGCATCCTTCCTGCTTAATCTGCAGTGGTTGTTTGTGGTTGGAGCTGTATCTGTGGTAGAAAAAGTTAGAATCCCCACCCCCCTTAGCCACCTGACCCACATGTTAAAGAGCATTGTTGCTGGTAGAAGAGTGAGTGTTTAGAAGCTGAAGCCTTATCTCTGGAGTTAAAATTCTAAATGCAGCCACATACAATAATATTAAAGGGTGTGTCCACCCTTCTTAACAACTTTTAATATAATGTTCTGCTTCGTCCCCCAGCAACAACCGCTATATTTTTATTACCAGAAACTTCCCCAAACATTACTTACCTTCCCTCTTTTCTCCACGGCACTGCCCGGCCCTCTGCTTGCGCGAAACTGCAAGCAGAGGGGCGGGACCGTCAGCCATGACTGTGATTGCCTGAGAGGCAGCCAATCACGGACGTGGCTGTCGGTAGTTCTGAACAGCAGAGGAAAGAGGGAAGGTAAGTAAAGATTGGGGAAGTTTCTGGCAATAAAAATATTGCGGTTGGGGCTGGGGGACGAAGCAGAAAATTATATTAAAGGGATTTTGAGCTAGGGTGAGGGAGTCCAAAACGGGAGGGAGAGGGAGGGGGAGAATGGCTGCAGTGTGCATGCCAAACTTCTCCCGGAGGAGAGTCAGGACTCTAATATGCTGGGCAGTTTTTGGGACTTTGGGAGGGGATTACAGGAAAACCATATGGAGCTGGGGTGTAAGGTAAGGAGTGGGGCCAGTAGTCGGGGGAATTAGTTTTGGGGGTGGACATTCCCTTTAAGAGAAGAGATGAAAAATATTGTAAAATGCAAACTATCTGATCTTTCCACCATTCGTTAAAGCCTTACCACCATGAAGAAGAGACACAATCAGGTCTGATGATGACTTAATTGTGCATATATCCTCAGACTGGGAGCTGCTCTGTCGTCTTTGAATTATTTCACATAATGTCTCCTGCACCAAGGCATCTACCAGCTGTAACTTTAGAACATCTACAGCATTGAAAAAATATATAGGTATGGAATTAATAAAGCACTGTCACCTACAGACAATATTTGGAATAGTAATTCTGAAACTAATTGATTAATAGAGATGGCCGAAGTAAGTTATTATTTTTAATAATATGCTACAGTACTTACATTAAGGAGAACTAAAAATTATTTAGTAAATGCATACTGTATTGCCTGCATCCAAAACCTTAATATGATAAAAAGATGACTAATCCTAAAGCATCCATAAACATATACACAGCACCCTACCCCTGCTCAGTAGCTTGATTTGAGTGATGAGAGTTAAATATTGACCTTTTGCACAATTTTGTAGAAAATGTACAGAACAGTTCACTTGCCACAAAGAAAATCCTTGTTCATGCTTGTTTGACCTGTATTCCATAAATGCACCCTATTGCTATCTTGCCATACTGTGCTGGGAATTGTAGATTCCACAACATGTGAAGTGCCAAGGTTCAACATCCCTGCAATAAGATATGCAAACATTTGTCTGTCTGTGTTTCCTATTTGCAGCAACCAATCAGATGAATTCCTTTTAAAAATAGGATGTGCTGCAAAAAATGTGACAACAATGGGTGATCTAAAAACAAAAAGATTGACTACTGCCCCTGCAACTACAGGCATGTACTACAGTATGTACCTTTAACTGCATGTATATACTCTCCATACTGACATTCTAATGCTAAAACTTAAAATATTTCTGTGCATAATAAATCATGAACATTTTCAATAATTTCACCAACACTGAGATATACAGGCCAATTTACTGCGAGTGGCAGTGTCTTCTCTGCACTCTCGTAAGGCAATTAAGTCACCTAACCGGTTTACAATTGGTTAGTGCGACTTTAGCCTCTAGGTAGGGATGGCTGTGCGAGTGTATTTACCAGAGCCCGTTTACCCGAGGCTACGTGGCTGTGCGCACATACCGGTAAGTATTTAGCACCAGCTATTAACGTGCAAGTGAGATTCACACAGAGCCGTGCAGCCTCTGGTAAATCTGTTCTGGGACGTTTGCTCAGAGCAATTTGGCTCATTGGGAATCTTCCCGATATTTTTTATGGTCCCTTGCATCTAAAATTCTGATTTTCCAACACAAATGAACCATCATTATGTACATCCACCTGTGCAGTCCTGTTCAATACAGACACATGATTTCCTATTACAGGCTCTTTAGGCAAACATCCACTGCTCTTTATAGTCAGTAAGCTTTATAGACTGGGACTCCAACTAAAGGGTGTTTAGATACAAATACCATTTTCTGCCAGCATGTGGAGAACCTCAATGATAATTTCAATCCGTTCATGATTTTCTGCTTTCTTCAGTTGTTTTACCAGCAGCTTTGCAATCATTGTTTTACTTAAAGCTTCCTTAGCAGATTCTAAAAAACAGAAGATAAAAAGACTGATTGTAACTACTTAGCAATATAATGTGTGGTAGTATCTTTAGACAATAAGTTCTGGGTCCCACTATCAAGCACAGCAGCACATGCAGGATTTTTTCAATAATAATTTTTGCTTAATACTCCGTGTGCACTGCGTTCCGAGCCATATCAATGTTATTGGCACGCATGTGATCCGAACAATGATTTGTCTGTCGCAGAAGGGGAGACAAACAGTGTAAACCAGCAAGATAACATTTGCATGCCAGTAACTAGGGCATTAGCGGGCCCGTGTAAAATTGTCTATCAATGGAACTATCCCATGGTGCAAAAAAATGGAGTTTGGTGCTTTTCAGGAACTTGAATATTCCACTTCATGCAAATTTAGTTAAAATGTCATTTATTATTGATACTGCCAAACTGGTTGTTAAATAAAACTAACTACCTTGTTAGATAAAGATGGCAATTACATAATATTCCAGATGGTAAATAACTTTTTCACTCAGTATTTTAAAACAGGTATTAATAACAGAAGCTACAGTATGGTATTCGAAAGAAAGCACATTTTCTAGTTAGCAAAGGGACATGCTTAATTCTGTCTGCTTAAACAGTCTGCAGAAGCAACAAGATTTTCTGCAGAAGCAACAAGATTTATACAATTTAGCCAGTAGATGGTGCTAAAGGATATAGAGCTAAAGTATTATTTATTGTATGTATAACAATGCAAGCAATATAAAACACTGCAGGAAATAAAAACTTCATACAGTGAAATATTACATACAAGCCAACAAAAGGTATTTTTTTTTTAAAGTTTAATAAAATGTAATTTTCCTTACAGGTGTAACCATTCAGGCAAATTGCCATGCAATAAATTGGAGAACCTCTGTATTTCCTTTTTTTTTTATAACAGTGCTACTAACCTAGTTCAGCTAGGTTGGACAGAGCAAGCAGACCCACATGCACCAGTTGATCATTCTCTGGGTAATCGGTCAAAATACGGACTAAGGAAGCGATCACATCTAGTTCAATCAACCTCTCCTGCAATTCACCTGCAAAAGACAGAAATGACAATAATATTTTGTAATATTAGCATTTGTTCTTGATTTGTTGTTTTTTTTTGCTACAAGGCATTCAATATATTGACTTAAAATATTACTACATCTTATTTTGATAAATTATTGTCTGCCCAGTTCTCTAAAAAGCCAAACCTTATAATGTCCTTATACCAACATCTAAGCTATGCGATAATACTCCTAAGTAGAGATGAAGGAATTGGTAAGTTTTCTTTTTCACCGGCATTTCTTGTCCAGCATTTATCTTGATTTTCGAATGGAATTTTCGATGTAACTTTAATTTTTAAAAATTTTCAACTTTTGAATAATCTTATTTTCCAATTTTTCATATCTGACTTTTGAAAATTCTGCTGCATCTGTAGATTCTTGAAACCGACAGTTCCGAAACTAAAGCAGGTTTGTTTTCAAAACAAAACTCATGTCTATTCTAAAGCTCCTGTGAGTGGACTGTTGTCCCCGTAATGTAGCACATGGCTGTGGTTTTTCTGAAAATACTACTAGAAGGCAGGGGCGTAACTTCAGGTTCCCAGGCCCCCCCGCAAGACTGGAGGCCAGGCCCCTGACCCACCCTCTCCAAACAGCTGATCGCGCATATGAATGAAACATACACGCAATCAGCTGTTTGAATGACCTGACAAAAAATTCCGGTTCGGTTCAAGAAGTTCGGCTGATTGCATGCATGTTTCATTCATATGCGCAATCAGCTTTAAAAACAGCTGATCGAAGCAGAGTGGGCTTGTGGCTAGCTCTACCACCATTCGGGCCCACTATGGTTGCAAGGGTGGCGGTAGTTACGCCAGTGCTTGGAGGTCCTTTTTTTAACTTGGCTTCTAACTCATACAGAATTCATTGTTAAGGACCTCTCCTCCACTTCTAACGTTTTCATTTGCCCCTATGTGAACCAAGACAGCTTAGTCACTCCCAGCCCCAACCATTATTCACCACATGTTAAAGCCTAGAAAGGCAACATGGTTTGCTTGTCGGGTCATGGCAGCAAGTTACCCTATCCACCTATTTAATAATGAAGTCCCCTACCACTACCACCTGCCTACCTTTCCGAACACTTGGTCCCCCCTCCCTTACATTAGAGATGCTGGTCCCCTGAGTGCTCAAGGGATCAGCATGCTTCATACATGCTACTTCTGAGCCTTATAAACAAATATTTTGGGCTACACTAACTGGGAAGGAACACTTCTAATAAGCTCTAAAAAGACACAGCCTACAAGCCCCATATTAGAATGAGTAACTATTAGTTAACCTGATTAGATATGGCTCATGCCTTATCTAGTCAGATATGTTTCAACTTAAGTGTTTTTTTTGGATACACGCCTTTAAAATGACTCTATTTTTCAGGCTACGGTCTATCCAAAGTTACACCAGTATAAAGGTGTTTTATTCTGCTAGTAGCAGGCCCACTGCTGGAAAAGATTATCATCAGCTTCATCAAAAGCCCAGCCCCCAAAATACTGAAATAATTTTTAAAGCTAGTCACAAGCCTGAAAAAAAAATGTCTCCCTAAAAGTGTCCATAGATAGAGGAATGGACAGAGAATGGTTGCAGGTCTGTAACAACAAGCTTCAGAAAATATTGATTTTTGGGGGTTGGGCTTATGGCACAGCTTATAACACATGCTTGTCACAGAGCAACAGAAAGTCTGGAAAGTGTAACTTTACAAGCCTATAACTTAAGATCCAATAAAGGGCACTTGTATGGGAGACCTTGGTTACCCTTTAAAATATCTTTTATTAGATATATTGTTTTTTATATATACTTCAAGGACATATGAACTACCAATACTATAAAGGATCATTTATCTGTTGTATCATATAACTATATTAGATGAGGTATTATTATATTTTTATTGTTAATTGGTAATTTTACCTGTAGATTTTATTATTAGGAAGAGCATATGTGTGCGGGATTGTTTTAGTCAAAGTTTGCATTTCTTCAGTCTATACATCCCTTTAGTCCTCTCAATCTCTCCTTCACCCTTAAAGGGCTAGACCACACTAGCACGTATTTGTAGCGTTTGCGCATGCGATTTTGTTTATAATGGAAATCACGGGAAGTAGAAAAATGTTGCAAGTTCCAATGTGTTGCGATTCGCGCCTCCGTTTTCACATTTTCGTAAAACACATGCAAGCACAATTTTTTGCGCAATCACATGCGTTATCATAGCGCAACATTGGCAAATCCCATCACAAATATGCAACAATGCTCACAATCGCACACGCAATCGCCCATGGAGGGTGAGCAGTCCACCAGTTCTACCAGGACCCCCTCCACAGCTCTTACCATAGCCACTGTGGCCCTAAGTAGAACCATTGCAGCCCTTATAAGCCCCATTGGGGATTAGACGTTAAGTAGCTCTACCAGAGCCCATAGTGGCTCTTAAGACGCATAGAAAACATCAAAGAAGATATATCAGGCTACAAGTTGCCTGGTGCATTTCAGACATGCGCCCTTCCTCATAGGGACCCTTATGTTCTTTTCACCGCAAGGCTCTTGAAAAGAACATAGGGGTCCCTATGAGGAAGGGCACATGTCTGAAATGCACCAGGCAACGTGTAGCCTGATATATCTTCTTTGATGTTTCTATAAAGTTATATTGATTTTAGATCTAAAGGTGTGGGTACTTTTAGATATCTGCTTTATTTTAAAGAGAAAGTCAAATGTACATTAAAAAATGCCATATAAAAAATTGCATTGTACAGAGGAGTGTATACCTGCCATAAATATCTTTAAATGTAAATTTGTGTCACTGTAACAAACTGTGAAGAACCCACAAAAATGTTGACAATGAAACTATAGTGAATTGCTACTTTCTACAGTTCTTACTGTTTTCATAGCAGATTCGCCCAATGGCCCTGCCAACATGCAGAAGTATCTTCTCGTCTGAGCTTGTCAATAGAGGAACCAAGGCTATGACAAGGCCAGCGTCAATGCATGCTTTCCTTGTTTCCTCTACACAAAATAGAATAGTGATAACTGTTATATTCAGTCTGGCCTGGTTAAATATTTTCTTTCTGTGAACTATGATACGAGTGTAAACTATTCTAATATTAAAGCTAAACATGTTTTCCCCCTTTTTTTAATAGATGTAACTATATTTAAAGGGACACTATACTGAAAAAAATAATTTGCCTCATCTAAATCTATAATTGAATACATAAAAGTAGCACTTACTCTGATTTGTGTGTGCTGCTGCATGCCTTCAATCCAGAACATATTTTGTTTAGGAACAGTATCCCCCCCTCCCTATTTTAACCACTCCCACTTTCAACTGACCTGACTTTTCCCCCACAAACCAACTTTTAAGCCTGCACACAGCATACAGCATTCCAACTGTCAAAACCTATTTCTTTAGCTATCCAATCTAAAACGTATTATATTTAAGTTGTCAATTAAGTTCCTTGCTCTCAAAAACTATTCTTCTGTGAGTAGTTTTTCTTCTAGCTGGAATGGTGACAGTTTTTGAGAGCAAGGAACTTAATTGCCAATGAAATATAATAAGTTTTAGACTGGATAGATAAAGAAATAGGGGGCAGCTCAACAAAAAAATTATACCTTGGTGGTTGGGAAGAATTATAGTTAAATTATAGTCAATTTAAAATAACCTATTTTTCGGTATAGGTGCCCTTTAAATTATAAATCACTTGCTTTCTAAGTTATATCTTCACAAAAAAAAACACCATAAAGGTCGCCTGATTTTTATTTAAAACTATACACTGCATAAGCTACTAGTTAGATACTGTACCTGCATATATAGTAAGTCACTTTCAAGTAAGAAATCTACAATGTAGCCTTTCATTTCAACAATAGAGATGGAACAATTTTTCCCACAAGGTTGATTTCACAATGTGTTTCACAATTTCACAAAAATGGCAAAAGAAAAACACATTTAACATTGTAGCACCATTAAACAAACATCCAAAAATATGTTAAGTAGAAAAAAGTTAACTTGTAAAAGGTGCAAATAAGAATACTGTAGACAAGGAAAACATTATTAGTATTTTTATCATTAAGTGATAAATGTTTGGTGGCTTATGGTGAAAAGGTTCTAGGATAATATTAAGAATGAAAGTAGAGTTCAATTCTTCTCAACGTCTTTATTCTACCAATTGCTATACTGTTGATTAATGTTATATTCTAAAAAATATTTGTTATTTGTAGAAATGAAATTACAGTAAAGGTTTGCTTTCTAGGTGTTTTAGCTGGTAGTTATACAGATTTTTTTTGGGAGGGGGGTCATTTAATTGAAATAAAGTCAGTAAGAGGGCCTTTTTATTGGGGCACACAAGAAATTTACAACATTTACAATACTGTGAAAACTCAGAGCTTTCATACAGGTTCTCAGAACTTCAGGAGAGAAAATGAGAATAGGCTGCAGTCATTGGCTGTGAAGTCACCCATCCTGGCCATGACTGCAGAATATAGCTGAAAAAGTTGGGAGCTGGAAAAGAAGAGAGATCTGCAGCATATCTCCTTATAGAAGGGGTATTGAACTTGAAAGGATAATGGTTTCCAGGTTTTGGTGGGTGTTCTGCAAACATGCAAAATTTGTTTTTGGGTGTGGACATGACCTTTAACGGTAGTTTACAGCCACACCATTATTTTAAAGATGTATTTGCAAAATTTTGAATGTGGTTGATAATTAATCTTATTTAAACCAGTTACCCTCTATTACAATAGACATTATCTATTTCCTCAATAAATGTGTTGTTTGCATTGCATGGAAATCATGGCAATTGGTGACTTGGCAATAGTAGAAATGGAGCATACTTACCATTCTTTGAAAGTTCAGCCAATAAATGAGCTGCTTTTTCTGCACTGTTTGGGCTTGCTTGCAGAATTTTGGTTAAGGATGGTAAAATGTCATAATCTGTTATAATTTTGGCAGATCTCTGCACTGTAAAAAAGAAAAAGTAAAAACGCACAATTTAAAGCAAAATGCATATTAGGATAAACAAAGGGAAACTATAATAGGATAATCTGGCAATTTGTAGTCTATTCTAGTGATAGACCTGAACTCGAACCTGAACAGGGGGTTCGGGACAAATTTTGGATGAATTTGAACTATTCTAACTAGTTTGGTTTTCCGAACTCGCAGCTGTATTTACGATAATTATCAAATTTATGAGCCGTTCACGAACCCTACAATGTATCGTTCGGTAACCCTTGAAAGTAATGTTCGTTTTTGCTAACCCTCAAATGTATCATTCGTTTTTGGTAACCCTCAAATGGTGCATGTTTGCTAACCCTAGAATGTATGGTTAGTTTTCGGGATCCCTCAAATGTATGGTTTGTTTCCAATAACCCTCAAATGTATATTTCTATTTTCGGTAACCCTCGAAAGAATCGTTCAGTAACCGTCGAATTGGCCATAATCCTCGAATGTAGCTTGCACAAACCCGACAATTGCCTGATCATGAAGTAAAAAGTGTTTAAACAGGTTTTGGTGACAGGCTCATGCTCCCCAGACCATTTCCCAGGTGCGACAGCCATTTACAGCAGGTTACCATTGTTAGTTTATCTGTAAATCATCCAAACTTTTTGAACTATTAGCTCCCCATTGACTTTAATGGGTTGGTTTTTGAACTTCCGAACTTATACTGAAGTTCAGGAGTTTGGAAACAAACTAAACTTCAGTAAGTTCGGCCATCTCTAGTCTCTTCATTAAATATAAATATCAATTTTAGAACCATTTATTATTTAACGACATGGCTGAACTTCCAAATATTCGGTCTGATTTCGAATTTATAGAAATAACTTTACATGGCTCTGGGACCTGGTATGGTATGGTATAGTATAGTATAGTATAGTATTTGAGGTTGAATAAAGACATACGTCCATCCAGTCCAACCCATCTAGCAATATCCTCATTTCCTGTCTAACTGTTGATCCAGAGGAAGGCAAAAAAAAAACACCAAATTTATAAAAGGGGGGAAAAAAATTCCTTCCTTCAGGGGAACACATTCAAATATCCAGAACTTAAAATAAAGCAACTTCATTCACACACATGCTACTTTGGAGCTTCCGCATTCATCATTCGATAATATTCCAAAAAATTCAATATTTTAGAAAATTTGGTTTTTCGAAGACTCTAAATTTCTAGAATCTATCTGTTAATTATCCCCTGAATCTCTTAAAAATGGGTGCTCAGTATTATATAATAGGAATCATACCCAGCATGGAGTGGCAAAGCTTCCTTGTAAGATACCTCAACAAAAGTGGGTAAAAATTAAAAAGGGAAAGTTCAGTGGAAAATTTCATTAAGTTTAAAATTCTTAGTTTATATTATTCGTACCTAGTTATTCTACATGCTCTCTTTCATTTTGAAAAATCTGTTAAAGGGTAACTGTGGTCTTCAATTCTTCCAAACTAGTAAGGATTATATAAAAAGCCTTCCATCACACCTTCAAAATTAAACCTAAATCACATCTCTAGATAAAATTGGTGAGAAGTTATTGCTGGAAAGGTTCAACAATATTACTTCCTGCTTGAACTCTTCCTGTTTTCAGCAATGTGATCAAATAGGTACAAGGTGGACTGCACTCCAAAACAGAACGTTTATTATAAGCCAAACATCAAACAGCAAATACGACATTTCAAGGGTAACACCCCCTTCATTCAGACCTGATGAAGGGGGTGTTACCCTCGAAACGTCGTATTTGCTTATAATGAACGTTCTGTTTTGGAGTGCAGTCCACCTTGTACCTATTTGATTGCCTTGTTCCCTTCGAAGTAGGGGAATTGGACTCTCTGCACCCACCTGGGGATTAGTGTGCATATGGACTATTTATGATATATTTCAGCAATGTAACCAGCTTGAAGTCATGTGACCAGCCTGTCTGCATTAAAAGGCTCCCCTTCGCAGCTGTCAGGGGTCAGGTGATGTCACTCAACCTATGGGAAGCAGGAAGTTTCATTATAAAGAAAATACTACAGGCTTTCATTTAACCCTAATTTGTTTGGAGACCACAGTTGCCCTTTAAATTTCTAACCCTTGCTATTCCCTACTGTTGACATTAGTGAGCTGAGATTTCAGGTTCTGTAAGAATCCTTCTTCTTCCTAGAATGCACACTAATGTTGAATGTTTCTAACACATTAAAGGTGGCCATACACATGCGATCCCTATTGCATTGTGTAGACAGATCACATTGGTATCTGTTGGCACACATGCGGTGGGGTCCATACTCATGGACCTGACCAATCACTCATAAACTATGGGGATCGTTTGGCTTTGTGGCCATACACAGACCAATAGTATTGGCTCCCTTTACCTAAAGTAAAGCCAATACCGACCAATGGAAATTTTCTGTCTTTTCCCACTGACCGCAATTGCCTACTATGTTCATTTGTCGGCACTGAAGTCAGTCAGTTTTCAGTCCCTACACACTGCTGATAATCTTATAGTTAATTATCGTTAATGTGTATGGCCACTTTTATTTCTACTGATTGGCTGTTGGATGGGTCAAAAGTGCTCAGGTTCCTACTGAGCAACTGAATCAAGCCAGGGGCTGGGCTGTACAGTCTCTATTAGGGGTCCTGCAAACAGGAAGTCGTGATTTCTGAAGCATTTATTTATACACAGACACAATGCTGAATGGGCAGGTTAAGGTCATTAGCATGGGAAAATACTGCTCTTTTTTCTTAAAAGTATATGTATTTGCACTGAACTTTGCATTATATTTGCATCATTTAGGAGACAGGCAACCCAGGGGGTTGGAACTGCTAAAAATAGCTGTTATTGGGGAATTTGGGACATATGGCTGGATTGTTTTCACAAATTCAATAAAATCCTTGAAATTTCTGGAAAAATTTTTAAAGACCGAGGTTGTTAGAACTCGTAAAATCCAATTCGAAATTAGGTTCAAGTTCTAGTTGATCTCCAGTAACTAATCTATATGCTTTTTGTTGTTTTGTTTTTTTTGTTTAAAAATTCTAACATATATTTCTCATGCTAACTTATTATTAACTTGAATTTGATATGCTACTGTCCAACACATGTCAAAGCTTAATTGCTAGCAAATGTAGAAAGCCATCTCCACTTACCCCAGTTTCGTCTCATGATAATTTTAATAAAGGTTGACAAGTAATTCCATATAAATGCTTCTTAGTGCAGCTATAGAGAATGCATTAAGCGCATAAATATAGGAGTGATGCAAGGGACATCCCTGTCCGTCCTACATGTCCTACATTACCTGTTTAATACCGTAGGTAGACTTCTACAGCTCCATGTCTTGTCTACAGACAAGACATGGAGCAGAGCTGCAAGTAGAGGATAATGAAGTAACCTGATCTTGCACAGCTCTGTGCAATGCATTTATCAATAGTGTATTCATTTCAAAGGCATGTCCACCTTCTACTAGCCCCACTGTGTAGTGTTCAAAAATCCTTACCTTACATCTCTACTCCTTGTGATTCTCCGCCACTGCATGTTCAAATTCGGAAAAACTGAAGAGTAGGAGCTGTCTGTGAGTCACCCGGTCCCTGCTTCTTCCCTAATCTCAATAAGGACTGTGACATGCGCTCTACCCCCCAATCACAGACGCAGGCTGTCGGTCCAACCCCTCTCTGCTGTTTCTGGTTAGTCAGAGAGTCAGAGAAGACAGCCGTGGGAGCAAAGGCCTGTAAGCATAATTCAGAACCTTTTATTACAGATATAAATCAGCAGTTGGGGGTGGGCAAGGGAGAGCTTCAATATGGTTTTTTTATAGGGTGGATTTACCCTTTAAAGGTGAATGTGAGGGAATGACATTAATATATCTAAAAACAAAGCAAAGCGAAAACAATCAATAAAACCTAGTTTCTCTGCCACAATACATGATTCTATAAATTAATGAAATAGGTGGATACAGATCATATACATAACTATTCAATAATCAAATTGTAAGGAAGGCCACAAATACAATATAATTGGTCAACAATCACCCTGGATTAAAATCGTCTTCTAGAATATCCTGAAAGGTATGTATGTATATGTTAGGTAAGCAGAGCTGTACAATATAAAAATACAGTGTATACAACTGTAAGCAATTTATGTAATAAGTAATTAATTACATAAATAATAAAAAGTTCCATAAATAGCTAGACAATACACAAAATAAGTATGGAGGGATCATGGGCTAGGGCACACCACCACGTTTTAGCACGCAATCCTATCACACATTAAAAAGCACACACTAGTGTTAGACAATTAGCCACAGTAAGTGCTCTGCCCTGTATTGCTCTGTGTTGCGTTGCTCTGCATTGCAATGCACTTCTCAGAGCGCATGCCTCAGCCTATAAGTGCAGAGATCCTTGACACATTAGGAGTGAGGTCCCTGCCCTGAAGAGCTTACAATCTAAGTAATAGTAGTAGTAGTAGTAGTAGTAGTAAAAATCACAATCCCACTTTGTACCTATCAAAATAAAGAATACACCAACACGTGATAAATTTACCTCCTCAGGAGTGGGAATCACTCCATATAGCTTTTCACATGCTTTATAGTGGTCTAATTATCAACAGAGCAATAGATTAATGAAACAATAAATCAAATGGATAACAAAAAAGAACCTAAAAACCTGAAGCATTAATCCGGTCTCAACTATACCCAATACGCACCCAAATGGAGTGTGCAGCATAGTACATAATTACCTTACTCACTGGGTGGTATTCAGACTGTGCTTGCACACTTGCAGGATCTCAATAAATATACCTGTGAAGGTAAACAAATTTGAGTTAGTATTTCTAATCACCCAAATGCGGTCTCAGGCTCCAACTGTTATTTAGGCCCCACTGCAATGCACAAGAAACACATTGCAATTCTGTTCTGTACTATTGTGTGTGCTTTTTAAACCTGAGCATGCATTTCCTATAACAGCCCTCTATATAAATGCATCTGATCCGCATCAAAAATGGTGATGTGTTATAATATCGACCAGGAATGTAACACAAGCAGAGGCGCCTAGGCCTTTATCTTGGTGATGTGAGTTTATACCTTCCTTAAAGGGTATCTCCACCCTCTCTATCATCCCCTCCATATATCCCCTAACACCGTTAACCGCTACAGTATATTAGATTTCTAAAAGAATCTGAACAGTACTTAAAGACCCTCCGATCTGGCTCCCTGCTTGCCGGAACTAGCAAACTGGGGCCGGACTGGCAGCAGCTACTTTTCAGCCAATCACAGCCGCAATAGAGAACACTGCGGGAGCGAAGGGCTGTAAGTTTGGATTTTTTTTTAAGAAATCTAATATAGCGGTTGGGCTGTGAAGGGATGTCCTATATTCTATATGAAGCATTTTACGCTAGGTGAAGGGCAGCAAGGGAGGGATAAGGAGGGAGATAAGGAGGGAGGGATTAGGGAGGGAATGAGGGGGGGGAATCCCTTGTGCATGCCACTATCCTCTCAGAGGACAAGGAGGAGGCAGAAGCCTTTCACACTGGAAGACCGCTCCTACTCTTCAGTTTTCCGTACTTTGTACAAGCATTGCAGGAGCAGCATAAGGAGAAGAGATGTAAGGTAAGGATTTTTTTTACACTTAGGCCAGTAATGGGTTTCATTTTAGTTTGGGGGTGGACATACCCTTTAAAGGATGTTTACACCATATTTTCATTCACCTTTTATCTTCTAACTTCATCTGAGACCTTATTCTTTTCTTTCCTGTCATTTGTACATAGTAGATTTTATTACTTTTTCCAGTCATCATAGACTAAGGAGTCTCCTCCCACTGGATTACAGCAAGATCTCATTCTAACTCTCATTTTAGCTGGGCCAGTGTCTGTGGTGCTTAATTGGGATTGGCTTCATTCACCTTTAGATAGGTAAACCATTGAGAAACGCATTGCACAGGTTCAATTCTGCAGCTCTGCACTATGTTGTTTATAATATTAATATTAATATTAAAGGGTATGCAGATGGAATGTACTCCAGGACATACTTTGGCAGATCTAAAGGTATATTTGGGCAGATTTAAAGGGCATGTCCACCCCTTTTGATAATTTTTAATATGTTGTAGGGCTAGTTCACCCAGTCCCAACTGCTATATTGTATTTTCAAGAAAGTCCTCCAATTACCTTCCCTCACTCCTCTGCCGCAATGCCCGGCCTTCTGCTTGCATAGAACTGCAAGTAAGGGGCTGGACCGGCAGCCGCGTCTGTGATTGGTTGAGAGGCAGGATGAGAGAGGGAAGGTAAGTAAAGATCAGGGGACTTTCTTTCAAATATTTTATAGCAAAATGGGAGGAAGAGGGAGGGGGGGGGGGGGGAGGGAGTGAAGGGCTGCTCTAAACAAGCCAAAAAACCTCTGAGAGGACAGCTCAGAGGGGGAAACAATTTCCCTGGTGGCCAGACTCCTGGTGGACAGTTTTTTTTAACTTTGGGGGGACATTACAGGAGAATCATTTGGAGCTGGGATGTAAGGTAAGGATTTTATTACACTACACAGTGGGGCCAGTAGTGGGTTAAATTTTAGTTTTGGGGTGGACATGCCCTTTAAGGTAATCTGTCACATAACCAGGCTATGTAACAGTTCATTACGAGATAATGTATGGCCACATTGAAACCAATCCAACCTGCATCATGTTTTTAACGTGAATTTCATGTCTTTTAGTGTGTAGATTTGAAATGTTTGTGTCTTAAGCTTGGTACACAAATTATTGATAAAGTGTGTACTCTAAAAACAATTTTTCCAGAGGCAGATGACTGTTTATTATCGGCCTCGTGGCCAGTCAGAAATGGCCACAATGTCTGGTCGTCCCCCTGAAGTACTGTATAGGGAAACAGCCGTGGTTGTAGGGATTGTGGCAGTCCCTTATATATATGGCAAACACTATATAGACTATTTGTAGCCACATCTTTGAAAGATAACAGACAAAAATTGTTAGTGTGTTAAAATGGAAAGCTGACAACTGGGCTGCCAGATCATTTGGTTATAGTATGGACCCACTTACGCTAGGTCCAGATGAACGGCTGTGCACCGTTCGTGCAGTGTTTTCACTAGTGGTTCCAGATGTTTTCCACTAGGAAAACGTTGCATGCAGCATTTTCCTATGGGCAACACTCAGAAACCGTTAGTGAAACGCTGCACTAAATACATTTAATTAGTAGGGCTACACTGATTGCAAAGTGATAGCAGTTAAACAACATTCATTCATTCTGCTGCATGAGTTTTTAATAGATGCTTATTTGGCAATAGAGAAACCCACTATGTAACGTTTCTCAATAAGCAAATGTCTGGGAACCACTGAACCCACATTGACATGCACTGCTCTTCTTACAAGCAAATGGATGGCAGAACACAATAATAAGTGAAATCAAACATGGTTAAACCAAAAATGCCAACCAGCACCAAGTTTACAAATTAGGTCTCCTAGAACAGTCCAATGCAACGTATATACAATCTATCATAACTGATTTAAATTCAAAAACATCAAAAATATTGTGCTAGAGTGATTGTTGACCAACTGTATTGTAGTGGTTGTTCTTGTGCTTTAAATGTTCTCTTAGACTGTGGCCACCCTACAATGCACAGTAATGCACATGAAATGCACAAACAAAATTTTGCACCTTTTTCACCAGTTACCATGCATTTGTGCTGTGATTTTTTCAATATTCCATTATCAAAGGGTATGCGATTTGCACAAAAAAAAAGGTGATCGCAGGCGCTCCTAAAATGGACCACAGCGCACACAGTGTGGCCATCCACATTATGTTAGTCCTGCATGCCTTTCTAACATGTCTCAAAAGCAAACCTAAGGTTTTCGGTATCTTTGTGCATGTGCTCTTCCTATTGGGGCAATGTTGTCTGGAGGCTTTAGTTCCCCTTTTACGTTTGTGCATGCTTCCTGACCCAATGTCTTAATATTTTGTATTAAATTATGATATATTTGTATGAAAAAAACTCAAAATGACCCAGGCACTTTTTATTACTAGATATGAAGGAAAGGCCGTATCATTAGGCAAACTCTCCTGAGACCCTTGTTCTATTAGAAAAAGTTAATTACGAAGTGAAGACAGAATGTGTACATTCCATTACCTAATGTGCTGATTCATACTGGACCACCTATTGTCTTCACACTACTTACCAACATCTTTTAGAAAGAATGGCCTCTTTTAAATATGTTGATATATCATACTTTGTCCTATGAATTCATTACTGTATGCCTGCTATGCTTCTGAATGCCCCATGGAAACTGAGCAATTTAGAAACCTGTACTGAGCATTTATTGAGCCTGGGCATGCTCAGAAGAGGCAGACTCGGGATTAACATTCAGTCATTGGCTGTGATGTCAGCTGTCAAATTCATAACTGACAGTTACTAACTGGAAGAACCAGGAAGCATAAACGAGAAACAGGACATTGTGCAGGAATTCAGGTTAGACTTATATATTTCAGATTTCAAACTATTACAGTTTAGGGCTTTGGGGGTGATTTACCTGTATGTAGGTTTTCATTTCAGAGCTAGACTTGCCCTTTAATGTTGAATCAATTAGCCATGCAGTGACAGAGAAATAAGCTTTACTTTTATAGAATGAATAGTTTCTACATGTAGTGTGTCAGGGGGAGGGGCTGGGTGATTGACAGTCCTTTACTGACTAGCAGTGCCCTGTTCTCTTTAAAAAAATAAAATTCCCTGAGCTAAAAAACAAGGGATAGGAAGGTCAGAGAAGGGGGGGAAAAGCAGATTTAAGATTGGTGGTAATTAATCGTAATTACTGTGTGATATATTTATGATATATTTCAGCAATGTAACCAGCTTGAAGTCATGTGACCAGCCTGTCTGCATTAAAAGGCTCCCCTTCGCAGCTTGCAGGGGTCAGGTGATGTCACTCAACCTATGGGAAGCAGGAAGTTTCATTATAAAGAAAAACATACAGGCTTCATTTAACCCTAATTTGTTTGGAGACCACAGTTGCCCTTTAAATTTAACCCTTGCTATTCCCTATGTTGACATTAGTGAGCTGAGATTTCAGGTTCGTAAGAATCCTTCTTTTCCTAGAATGCACACTAATGTTGAATGTTTCTAACACATTAAAGGTGGCCATACACAGCGATCCCTATGCATTGTGTAGACAGATCACATTGGTATCTGTTGGCCACCATGCGGTGGGGGCATATCATGGACTGACCAATCACTCATAAACTATGGGGATCGTTTGGCTTTGTGGCCATACACAGACCAATAGTATTGGCTCCCTTACCTAAAGTAAAGCCAATACCGACAATGGAAATTTTCTGTCTTTTCCCACTGACCGCCAATTGCCTACTATTGTCATTTGTCGGCACTGAAGTCACAGTTTTCAGTCCCTACACACTGCTGATAATCTTATAGTAATTATCGTTAATGTGTATGGCCATTTTATTTCTACTGATTGGCTGTTGGATGGGTCAAAAGTGCTCAGGTTCCTACTGAGCAACTGAATCAAGCAGGGGCTGGGTGTACAGTCTCTATTAGGGGTCCTGCAAACAGGAAGTGTGATTTCTGAAGCATTTATTTATACACAGACACAATGCTGAATGGGCAGGTTAAGGTCATTAGCATGGGAAAATACTGCTCTTTTTCTTAAAAGTATATGTATTTGCACTGAACTTTGCATTATATTTGCATCATTTAGGAGACAGGCAACCCAGGGGGTTGGAACTGCTAAAAATAGCTGTTATGGGGAATTTGGGACATATGGCTGGATTGTTTTCACAAATTCATAAAATCCTTGAAATTTCTGGAAAAATTTTTAAAGACCGAGGTTGTTAGAACTCGTAAAATCCAATTCGAAATTAGGTTCAAGTTCTAGTTGATCTCCAGTAACTAATCTATATGCTTTTTGTTGTTTTGTTTTTTTTGTTTAAAATTCTAACATATTTTCATGCTAACTTATTATAACTTGAATTTGATATGCTACTGTCCCACAATGTCAAAGCTTAATTGCTAGCAAATGTAGAAAGCATCTCCACTTACCCCAGTTTCGTCTCATGATAATTTTAATAAAGGTTGACAAGTAATTCCATATAAATGCTTCTTAGTGCAGCTATAGAGAATGCATTAAGCGCATAAATATAGGAGTGATGCAAGGGACATCCCTGTCCGTCCTACATGTCCTACATACCTGTTTAATACCGTAGGTAGACTTCTACAGCTCCAGTCTTGTCTACAGACAAGACATGGAGCAGAGCTGCAAGTAGAGGATAATGAAGTAACCTGATCTTGCACAGCTTGTGCAATGCATTTATCAATAGTGTATTCATTTCAAAGGCATGTCCACCTTCTACTAGCCCCACTGTGTAGTGTTCAAAAATCCTTACCTTACATCTCTACTCCTTGTGATTCTCCGCCACTGCATGTTCAAATTCGGAAAAACTGAAGAGTAGGAGCTGTCTGTGAGTCACCCGGTCCCTGCTTCTTCCCTAATCTCATAAGGACTGTGACATGCGCTCTACCCCCCAATCACAGACGCAGGCTGTCGGTCCAACCCCTCTTGCTGTTTCTGGTTAGTCAGAGAGTCAGAGAAGACAGCCGTGGGAGCAAAGGCCTGTAAGCATAATTCAGAACCTTTTATTACAGATATAAATCAGCAGTTGGGGGTGGGCAAGGGAGAGCTTCAATATGTTTTTTTTATAGGGTGGATTTACCCTTAAAGGTGATGTGAGGGAATGACATTAATATATCTAAAAACAAAGCAAAGCGAAAACAATCAATAAAACCTAGTTTCTCTGCCACAATACATGATTCTATAAATTAATGAAATAGGTGGATACAGACATATACATAAACTATCAATAATCAAATTGTAAGGAAGGCCACAAATACAATAATTGGTCAACATCAACTGGATTAAAATGTCTTCTAGAATATCCTGAAGGTATGTATGTATATGTTAGGTAAGCAGAGCTGTACAATATAAAAATACAGTGTATACAACTGTAAGCAATTTATTAATAAGTAATTAATTACATAAATAATAAAAAGTTCATAAATAGCTAGACAATACACAAAATAAGTATGGAGGGATCATGGGCTAGGGCACACCACCAGTTTTAGCACGCAATCCTATCACACATTAAAAAGCACACACTAGTGTTAGACAATTAGCCACAGTAAGTGCTCTGCCCGTATTGCTCTGTGTTGCGTTGCTCTGCATGCAATGCACTTCTCAGAGCGCATGCCTCAGCCTATAAGTGCAGAGATCCTTGACACATTAGGAGTGAGGTCCCTGCCCTGAAGAGCTTACAATCTAAGTAATAGTAGTAGTAGTAGTAGTAAGTAGAAAATCACAATCCCACTTTGTACTATCAAAATAAAGAATACACCAACACGTGATAAATTTACCTCCTCAGGAGTGGGAATCACTCCATATAGATTTTACATGCTTTATAGTGGTCTAATTATCAACAGAGCAATAGATTAATGAAACAATAAATCAAATGGATAACAAAAAAGAACCTAAAAACCTGAAGCATTAATCCGGTCTCAACTATACCCAATACGCACCCAAATGGAGTGTGCAGCATAGTACATAATTACCTTACTCACTGGGTGGTATCAGACTGTGCTTGCACACTTGCAGGATCTCAATAAATATACCTGTGAAGGTAAACAAATTTGAGTTAGTATTTCTAATCACCCAAAGCGGTCTCAGGCTCCAACTGTTATTTAGGCCCCACTGCAATGCACAAGAAACACATTGCAATTCTGTTCTGTACTATTGGTGTGCTTTTTAAACCTGAGCATGCATTTCCTATAACAGCCCTCTATTAAATGCATCTGATCCGCATCAAAAATGGTGATGTGTTATAATATCGACCAGGAATGTAACACAAGCAGAGGCGCCTAGGCCTTTATTTGGTGATGTGAGTTTATACCTTCCTTAAAGGGTATCTCCACCCTCTCTATCATCCCCTCCATATATCCCTAACACCGTTAACCGCTACAGATTATTAGATTTCTAAAAGAATCTGAACAGTACTTAAAGACCCTCCGATCTGGCTCCCTGCTTGCCGGAACTAGCAAACTGGGGCCGGACTGGCAGCAGACTTTTCAGCCAATCACAGCCGCAATAGAGAACACTGCGGGAGCGAAGGGCTGTAAGTTTGGATTTTTTTTTAGAAATCTAATATAGCGGTTGGGCTGTGAAGGGATGTCTATATTCTATATGAAGCATTTTACGCTAGGTGAAGGGCAGCAAGGGAGGGATAAGGAGGGAGAAATAAGGAGAGGGATTAGGGAGGGAATGAGGGGGGGGAATCCCTTGTGCATGCCACTATCCTCTCAGAGGACAAGGAGGAGGCAGAAGCCTTTCACAGGAAGACCGTCCTACTCTTCAGTTTTCCGTACTTTGTACAAGCATTGCAGGAGCAGCATAAGGAGAAGAGATGTAAGGTAAGGATTTTTTTTACACTTAGGCCAGTAAGGGTTTCATTTTAGTTTGGGGTGGACATACCCTTTAAAGGATGTTTACATATTTTCATTCACCTTTTATCTTCTAACTTCATCTGAGAACTTATTCTTTTCTTTCTGTCATTTGTACATAGTAGATTTTATTACTTTTTCCAGTCATCATAGACTAGAGTTCCTCCCACTGGATTACAGCAAGATCTCATTCTAACTCTCATTTTAGCTGGGCCAGTGTGTCTGTGGTGTTAATTGGGATTGGCTTCATTCACCTTTAGATAGGTAAACCATTGAGAAACGCATTGCACAGGTTCAATTCTCAGCTCTGCACTATGTTGTTTTAATATTAATATATATTAAAGGGTATGCAGATGGAATGTACTCCAGGACATACTTTGGCAGATCTAAAGGTATATTTGGGCAGATTAAAGGGCATGTCCACCCCTTTTGATAATTTTTAATATGTTGTGGGCTAGTTCACCCAGTCCAACTGCTATATTGTATTTTCAAGAAAGTCCTCCAATTACCTTCCTCACTCCTCTGCGCAATGCCCGGCCTTCTGCTTGCATAGAACGCAAGTAAGGGGCTGGACCGGCAGCCGCGTCTGTGATTGGTTGAGAGGCAGGATGAGAGAGGAAGGTAAGTAAAAGAGCGGGACTTTCTCAAATATTTATAGCAAAATGGGAGGAAGAGGGAGGGGGGGGGGGGAGGGAGTGAAGGGCTGCTCTAAACAAGCCAAAAACCTCTGAGAGGACAGCTAGAGGGGGAAACAATTTCCCTGGTGGCCAGACTCTGGTGGACAGTTTTTTTTAACTTTGGGGGGACATTACAGGAGAACATTTGGAGTGGGATGTAAGGTAAGGATTTATTACACTACACAGTGGGGCCAGTAGTGGGTTAAATTTTAGTTTTGGGGTGGACATGCCCTTTAAGTAATCTGTACATAACCAGGCTATGTAACGTTCATTACGAGATAATGTATGGCCACATGAAACCAATCCAACCTGCATCATGTTTTTAACGTGAATTTCATGTCTTTTAGTGTGTAGATTTGATGTTTGTGTCTTAAGCTTGGTACACAAATTATTGATAAAGTGTGTACTCTAAAACAAAATTTTTCCAGAGGCAGATGACTGTTATTATCGGCCTCGTGGCCAGTCAGAAATGGCCACAATGTCTGGTCGTCCCCCTGAAGTACTGTATAGGGAAACACCGTGGGGTAGGGATTGTGGCAGTCCCTTATATATGGCAAACACTATATAGACTATTTGTAGCCACATCTTTGAAAGATAACAGACAAAATTGTTAGTGTGTTAAAAGGAAAGCTGACAACTGGGCTGCCAGATCATTTGGTTATAGTATGGACCCACTTACGCTAGGTCCAGATGAACGTGTGCACCGTTCGTGCAGTGTTTCACTAGTGGGTTCCAGTGTTTTCCACTAGGAAAACGTTGCATGCAGCATTTTCCTATGGGCAACACTCAGAAACCGTTAGTGAAACGCTGCACTAAAACATTTAATTAGTAGGGCTACACTGATTGACAAGTGATGCAGTTAAAACACATTCATTCATTCTGCTGCATGAGTTTTTAATAGATGCTTATTTGGCAATAGAGAAACCCACTATGTAACGTTTCTCAATAAGCAAATGTCTGGGAACCACTGAACCCACATTGACATGCACTGCTCTTCTTACAAGCAAAAATGGATGGCAGAACACAATAATAAGTGAAATTAAACATGGTTAAAACAAAAATGCCAACAGCACCAAGTTTACAAATTAGGTCTCCTAGAACAGTCCAATGAACGTATATACAATCTATCATAACTGATTAAATTCAAAAACATCAAAATATTGTGCAGAGTGATTGTTGACCAACTGTATTGTAGTGGTTGTTCTTGTGGTTTAAATGTTCTCTTAGACTGTGGCCACCCTACAATGCACAGTAATGCACATGAAATGCACAAACAAAAATTTTGCACCTTTTTCACCAGTTACCATGCATTTGTGCTGTGATTTTTTCAATATTCATATCAAAGGGTATGCGATTTGCACAAAAAAAGGTGATCGCAGGCGCTCCTAAAATGGACCACAGCGCACACAGTGTGGCCATCCACATTATGTTAGTCTGCATGCCTTTCTAACATGCTCAAAAGCAAACCTAAGGTTTTCGGTATCTTTGTGCATGTGTCTTCCTATTGGGGCAATGTTGTTGGAGGCTTTAGTTCCCTTTACGTTTGTGCATGCTTCCTGACCCAATGTCTTAATATTTTGTATTAAATTATGATATATTTGTATGAAAAAAACTCAAAATGACCCAGGACCTTTTTATTACTAGATATGAAGGAAAGGCCGTATCATTAGGCAAACTCTCCTGAGAACCTTGTTCTATTAGAAAAAGTTAATTACGAAGTGAAGACAGAATGTGTACATTCCATTACCTAATGTGCTGATTCATACTGGACCACCTATTGTCTTCACACACTTACCAACATCTTTAGAAAGAATGGCCTCTTTTAAATATGTTGATATATCATACTTTGTCCTATGAATTCATTACTGTATGCCTGCTATGCTTCTGAATGCCCCATGGAAACTGAGCAATTTAGAAACCTGACTGAGCATTTATTGAGCCTGGGCATGCTCAGAAGAGGCAGACTCGGGATTAACATTCAGTCATTGGCTGTGATGTCAGCTGTCAAATTCATAACTGACAGTTACTAACTGGAAGAACCAGGAAGCATAAACGAGAAACAGGACATTGTGCAGGATTCAGGTTAGACTTATATATTTCAGATTTCAGATGATTAGTGAAAAAATAATTTACATTTAACGTGTCCTTTAAAGCTTTACGGGTTGCTATCCAGCATGAAGGATTTTATTGCAATGGTGTCAGGCTTATCTTAAGAACCAAATGGAATATGAAGGCAAGTGTTGCATTTTTTGATGCAGCAAACTGGGACAATAAATGCTTTTTAAAAAGCCTTATCTTTTTATTTACTTATAGCATTAACTTATAACTAATTAACTACCAGTAATACAGATATCTTGTATATAAATGCAAATGATAACACATTCAATTAAATATGGGCGATACACATACTGTAAGTAAAAAGTCATTTTCTTCAGGATGTCACTAGATTTCTTGTAGGGCACACGATTTTTTATTTTAATACAATGTTTTGTTTGTATATGGTAATTATAATTATTTCTTACTTAAAACGGTTTAGTACAAAATCATAAAATGGTGTGATACATATTATCTAATCTGATACATGTTAGTAAAAAAAAAACTGGCAGTTAAAATCAACAGAATTTACAAATAAGTAGGAATCATCCGAAATAAAACTATTACAGCTGCATTGAACACAATAAAAACACTATGGGAAGAAAAATTCTTTGGCGTCAGGATATATCTGTAATCACCTGAGAGAATACGATTAGGAAAAGGAAAATATTAGTACCCCACCCCAGGAAAATAGTTTACAATCTTGTGTTTTAAAAGTGGCATATGGTAGAATCTGTGGAATGGCTTGCAACAAATATGATACCGTATATTTTATTCAATTCTGTAAATGATTCTTCAGATACATTGCAATGTTGACGATTATCTGAAAAGCTACTACAAAAAGACACATTGTTTTAAAACTCTACTGCCTGATAACTATTTTCAAAAAGTGTACCTAGATACAGCAAGATCCCACTGCTCAAAACTTTTTTCAGATTTTAAATTGAGCTGAGCTGTAGATTGAGAAACCATCAATTGAAACACAACAATAAAGACCCGTTCCCCAGAAGGAAATTATAATAGTGACCCATGCCTGACCTTTTTGCCTGCCTGAAAGTACACTTTCTGCAACATTTAAGAGAATCGGCAGAGAAAAGAAAAAGAGGAGAGGGAGGGGGAGAGGTTGTAAGAGAGCAGTGTACATGGTGAGGCTGTGCAGAACTTATAAGTGTCGCAGACACTACAAGAAGGGGGATAAGGGATTGTGTGGGGGGGGGGGAATTAGCAGTACTCACTTAACATTTATAATTTAATGACAAAGCAAGCAAAGATAAATATTTGAGTACCACTATTTTACTTCAAATTGTAGTTCAAAAAATTTAATTTGTTTCAGTAAGTATAGTGCCTTTAAAAATTAATGTGTTTCATTTTAATGCAATGATAATAAGGAATGGCATAATAAAACTGTCTTCATGGAGAGCCAATATTATTCCATTAAGACTTTTGAGAATTTGAATTCATCATCAGCTTCCCTCCACAAAGCTTTAGGCATTCCCGTGAGAGTTAGGTTATCTGCAAAAAAAAAGAGAGAAAGTGACAGTGACTAGTCACATCTTGGTTGGTATTTGTTTAGATTGTTCACAAGGTTTTCTGTGAGTTTCAAGGTAAGTAGAGGTGTAAAAATAATTTGTCTTTAAAAATAATTTCCAAAGTCAATCATGTATAGACAGGCTGCTTACCAGGGTCAGAGCAGCCTGCAGTGTTTAAATATAGAGAGCAGTGCAGAGGAATCTGATAACTATATCAGTATGGGCCTATAGAAATTTGGTCAATGGATTCATTTGTAGGCCACATCGGTAATGGTATAAGCTGTACTTAGCATTTTGCAGAAGCATGGTTGAGTGGCGCACCTTACTCCAGTCTTATAACCTCACCAGTTCTTTGACGGAAACTATTGGCCTATGTGGCTTTTTCTGGTTTTGGAGAGAGGATTTAGTTTTTATGAATTATTATTATTTCTAGATTTTGTATATTTGTGTTATTTGATTTTTCCTAAACTTCTTTAGTCTTTAACCATTGTCCTGAAAACTTAAAAGTTTAGTGGCACTATCTTGGTTCTGTTAGTGATTCACTGAGGATTGGGATGGATAGAACTCCCGAGTTTGAGCCGAACTTCCAAGTTCCGGACGAACCCGGACTTCTCGAAATATGCCGGATGCGGATTTCAAATAGTTCCAGATTTCAATGAACTATTACAGTTTAGGGCTTTGGGGGTGATTTACCTGTATGTAGGTTTTCATTTCAGAGCTAGACTTGCCCTTTAATGTTGAATCAATTAGCCATGCAGTGACAGAGAAATAAGCTTTACTTTTATAGAATGAATAGTTTCTACATGTAGTGTGTCAGGGGGAGGGGCTGGGTGATTGACAGTCCTTTACTGACTAGCAGTGCCCTGTTCTCTTTAAAAAAATAAAATTCCCTGAGCTAAAAAACAAGGGATAGGAAGGTCAGAGAAGGGGGGGGAAAGCAGATTTAAGATTGGTGGTAATTAATTCTAATTACTGTGTGATTAGTGAAAAAATAATTTGACATTTAACGTGTCCTTTAAAGCTTTACGGGTTGCTATCCAGCATGAAGGATTTTATTGCAATGGTGTCAGGCTTTATCTTAAGAACCAAATGGAATATGAAGGCAAGTGTTGCATTTTTTGATGCAGCTAAACTGGGACAATAAATGCTTTTTAAAAAGCCTTTACTTTTTATTTACTTATAGCATTAACTTATAACTAATTAACTACCAGATAATACAGATATCTGTAATATAAATGCAAATGATACACCAATTCAATTAAATATGGGCGATACACATACTGTAAGTAAAAAGTCATTTTCTTCAGGATGTCACTAGATTTCTTGTAGGCAGCACAGATTTTTATTTTTAATACAAAGTTTTTGTTTTGTATATGGTAATTATAATTATTTCTTACTTAAAACGGTTTAGTACAAAATCATAAAATGGTGTGATACATATTATCTAATCTGATACATGTTAGTAAAAAAATAAACTGAGCAGTTAAAATACAACAGAATTTACAAATAAGTAGGAATCATCCCAGAATAAAACTATTACAGCTGCATTGAAACACAATAAAACAACTATGAGAAGAAAAATTTCTTTGGCGTCAGGATATTATCTGTAATCACCCTGAGAGAATACGATTAAGGAATAAGGAAAATATTAGTACCCCACCCCAGGAAAATAGTTTACAATCTTGTTGTTTTAAAAGTGGCATTATTGGTAGAATCGTGGAATGGCTTGCAACAAATATGATACCGTATATTTTATTCAATTCTGTAAATGATTTCTTCAGATACATTGCAATGTTGACGATTATCTGAAAAGCTACTACAAAAAGACACATTGTTTAAAACTCTACTGCCTGATAACTATTTTCAAAAAGTGTACCTTTAGATACAGCAAGATCCCACTGCTCTAAAACTTTTTTCAGATTTTAAATCTGAGCTGAGCTGTAGATTGAGAAACCATCATTTGAAAACACAGCAATTAAAGACCTGTCACTCCAGAAGCAGAAATTATAATATGTGACCCATGCCTGACCTTTTTGCCTGCCTGAAAGTACACTTTCTGCAACATTTAAGAGAATCGGCAGAGAAAAGAAAAAAGAGGAGAGGGAGGGGGAGAGGTGTAAGCAGAGCAGTGTACATGGTGAGGCTGTGCAGAACTTATAAGTGTCGCAGACACTACAAGAAGGTAGGGAGTAAGGGATTGTGGGGGGGGGGGAATTAGCAGTACTCACTTAACATTTATAATTTAATGACAAAGCAAGCAAAGATAAATATTTGAGTACCACTATTTTACTTCAAATTGTAGTTTCAAAAAAATTTAATTTGTTTCAGTAAGTATAGTGACCCTTTAAATATTAATGTGTTTCATTTTAATGCAATGATAATAAGGAATGGCATAATACATAACTGTCTTCATGGAGAGCCAATATTATTCCATTAAGACTTTTGAGAATTTGAATCTCATCATCAGCTTCCCCTCCACAAAGCTTTAGGCATTCCAAGTGATGAGTTAGGTTATCTGCAAAAAAAAGAGAGAAAAGTTGACAGTGACTATAGTCACATCTTGGTTGGTATTTGTTTAGATTCTGTTCACAAGGTTTTCTGTGAGTTTCAAGGTAAGTAGAGGTGTAAAAATAATTTGTCTTTTAAAAATAATTTCCAAAGTCAATCATGTATAGACAGGCTGCTTACCAGTGTCAGAGCAGCCTGCAGTGTTTAAATATAGAGAGCAGTGCAGAGGAATCTGATAACTATATCAGTATGGGCCTATAGAAATTTGGTCAATGGATTCATTTGTAGGCCACATCGGCTGATAATGGTATAAGCTGTACTTAGCATTTTGCAGAAGCATGGTTGAGTGGCGCACCTTTACTCCAGTCTTATTAACCTCACCAGTTCTTTGACGGAAACTATTGGCCTATCTGTGGCTTCTTCTTTCTTGTTTTTGGAGAGAGGATTTAGTTTATATGAATTATTATTATTTCTAGATTTTGTTATATTTGTGTTATTTGTATTTTTCCTAAACTTCTTTAGTCTTCATAACCATTGTCCTGAAAACTTAAAAGTTATAGTGGCTAATCTTGGTTCTGTTAGTGATTCACTGAGGATTAGGGATGGCATAGAACTCCCGAGTTTGAGCCGAACTTCCAAGTTCCGGACGAACCCGGACTTCTCGAACTATGCCGGATGCGGACTTTCAATATTTCCCAGACTTTCAATGATTTATCGAATGTTCAAACGGTCGAACATTTTCGAAAAATCATCGAATTTAAAAAAAAAAGGTGCCCACATGTCCAAAATCACCTAATGGCAGCTAATTTGAGCATTGCCAGCCCCCTGGGTATAAAAGTCAATGTGACCAGCGCCATTTAGTCAGTGTGTTGTAGTGTGTTTAGAGGAGACCTGACAGTGTAGGAGTTGGAGAGAGATTTTTGAACTTTTTGAGCTTTCTGTATGTGGATTTGAGCGTGGTGGTATAGCACTTGTAGTTACCCACCCCTGTATTCTTGAGACCCAACAGTCCTTTTAAGGACTACCCTTGTGAGACCCAAAAGTCCTTTTAAGGACTAACCTTCCTTGTGAGACCCAAAAGTCCTTTTAAGGACTAACCCCCCTATAAGTCCTTTGGACAATTTTTGTGTTAGACCTTTTAGAGGTCTAGGTGTCCTGTTTTTTTGTTTGTTTCTGTATCTGTGTGTCAGCGTCTGTGTGTTTGTGTAACTGACAGTGCTGCGTTCAGCAGCAATCAGCAGCTTTTGCTGTCTGATCTGCTGTTTGCTGTCAGTTGTTGCTGTTTGTTTGCTGTTTGCTGTCAGTTGTGTGCCTGCCTGGCTCCGCAATAATGTTTTCAAATTGCAGTGGGTCTACTGCTACTCAGTGGTGCTGTTCCCACAATCCCTATCTCCTTCCCAGCTTTCCCTTGCACGAAGCATACACTGAGGGAGAGAAGCCCATGGGGTATGGGGTCTGTCGGTGGGGCCAAGCCTGCCTGGCTCCCAATAATGTTGTCAAACTGAAGTGAATCTACTGCTACTCAGTGGTGCTGTTCCCACAATCCCTATCTCCTTCCCAGCTTTCCCTTGCACGAAGCATACACTGAGGGAGAGAAGCCAATGGGGTATGGGGTCTGTCCGGTGGGGCCAAGCCTGCCTGGCTCCGCAATAATGTTGTCAAACTGAAGTGAATCTACTGCTACTCATTGGTTTCTGTTCCTACAAACCCTATCTCCTTCCCCGCTTTCCCTTGCACGAAGCATACTCTGAGGGAGAGAAGCCAATGGGGTGTGGGAAAAGCCTAAATAATTATGTTTGTAGTCAGTGTCATTTGTAAAGATAAAACACAGAGATTTGTTTAGTTTAACTTTTTTAGTAAACGTAAGAACCTGTTTCTTCTGTGCTTACATATTAATAATAATAATTATAACAATAATAAAATAATAAAAAAATATATATAAACAATAATAATAACAATAACAAACATGGTGCAACATGGTGCTAAAAAACAAAAAAAACCAAAAAAAAAAAACCAGCACCTATTTATTTTTTAAAAGTTTGCGCTTAATGCGCAAAATGTCTTTGTGCATGGAGAGCATGCGCCCCTCCATGCGCCTCTGCCTGCTCTCCAAGCGCCTCAGACGCCTATCTATATTTTCCAGCCAGCGCTGGCGTGCTGGTCCCTGCTGGCGCTGGCGTGCTGGTGCTGGCAGTGGTGGTGGTGGTGGTGAAGGGGAAACTGGAGGCTGCACCTGTGGCCTTGGTGGGGGTGCTGGTGGAGGTGACCCTCCCTCCTCTGCATCACTGGCAGAAATAGATTCCTCATCTGCAAATTTATATATTAAAAAAGTAAATTTTATTTATAAATAATAATAAAAAATAATAATAAAAAATAATGTAAATATTGTGAATATTTTTCGTGTGTACTAACATTTACTAACATTAACTAACAGTTACATTTACTAATACTAACACTAACTAACATTAACTAACATTTAAAAAAATATACTTTAAATCGTTTATGAAAAAAGAGCTTTCAAAATCTGTATTATAATTAAATATTGTAAATATTTTTCGTGTGTACTTGTCCTTTAACTAACATCTACTAACATTAACTGATACATTAATGCTTACTTACACAGCGCTATCGCCAATCACAAGTGCTATAAAAGTAACAAGAAAAGTGCAGTACTTCATATAGTGGTTATAGAGCTTGTCAGAAAGATCTGCCGCAGAACCGCCTGATTAGTGGTGCAAAAGGTGGTGTTTTATACAACTCAATCACAGATAAATTTTAATATGTAAATGTGATACTTGCCTTGGACATTCCGCTGGATGTCCTGGACATAGTTCTGTCTCTGCCGTTTGAGGTCTGACCACCTCTTTTGGAGCTGAGAGATGGTCAGATCAATGCGAAACTGCGTTCGCAGTTTCGCCTGCAGGTGGCGCATTATGTGCCGTTTGCACTCCTTAATGTTGGCATCCCGTCATAACCCAGCCGGGTGAGATATTCCACCATCAGACGCTGCCATTGAATGGTGGCCATGCTTTCTGCTGGGGAAAGTAATGGTGGAATGACTACACCCACTTTCCAGACTCGATTTTAGATCCTGGATTGCATATAGAAGTCAATGGGAAGAAGGGATTATAATCGAATGTCGAAATCGATTCCGCGAGTAAAATGTCCATGGTATCTAGGCGCGAACGTCAATACACGAGTAAAGGGTCCATTGAAACCAATACGCGAGCATCGAATCCGCAAGTAAAATTCACATGTATCTAGGCGCGAACGCGAATCCGCGAGTAAAGTCTCCATTACAGCTTATATGCGAGCATCGAATTCGCAAGTAAAATGTCCATGTTACCTCGAACGGTCGAACACGAAAGCGCGAAAGTAGCGCACGTGAGAGTAAAATCGATTTTACGAAAGTCCTGGATATTGGAACATGCTCCTCAGACCATTTCCCAGGTCCCACAGCCATTTACATTAAGTTACCATTAATATTTTAGTTGTATTTGACTCGAACTTTTCACACTAGTGCCTCCCATAGACTTTAATGGGTCCGTTTTCGAACTTTAGAACTTTCGAACTTTTACAATAGTTCGAAAGTTCGAAAACGGACCAAACTTTCAATAGTTCAACCATCTCTACTGAGGAGGATACATTGTGTCCTACATAGAGAATTGTCATAGATAACTTGTGTAAAGTTGTTTTATCTTTTGATTTTTTTAACACACAAAATAATCTGACAATAATAATTAAAAGAATAATTTGAAAAATCCATTTTGTTTTTGGGAGAGTGTTATATAACGTTAACATACAGTAGGATCCATGTGCCAATACATACGTTTTCACTGCCGAAACAGAGGTGGATTCTGACTGTATTGTATTTAATCCCCCTCACCAACATTGGAAAAATCATTCCATTATTTTTGTATCAGAATTAAATATAAAAATCTTCCTGATTTTATGTGTTTACTTATATTTTTGCAGGTTACTTAATTTGGTTCCTAGAGAACAAGGGCCTGAAAAAAATGTGTTTATGATTTATATATATATATATAGTTAGGGATGTAAGTATACTTCACCATTAAGGCTTAGAGGTCTGTACAAAAGTTGCTAAATATTTTTTTCCTTTTATTTCTTTAAAGACCCTTTATTAAAGACACTGATTAAAGTTACACATACTAGCTACTGGTTGAAACATTTCTCTCTCCTTTCCACTAGTAGTGCATACTATGGGGCATATTTATAAAGAATCGATAATATCGCAAAAAAATTACCGCCGCACATCGCGGCCGCGAAAATAGCGCTATCGCCGTATTTATAACGGCGAGCGCTATTCCCACGATACCTATCGCAGCCGCGATGTGCTGCGGTAATTTTAAGCCCCTTCGCGGCGATACTGTATAGTATCGCCGCGAAGGGACTTAAAATCCCTTCCCGACGCCGCTCCTAAAGGGGCGGGGCATTACGCCACCCCGCCCACACCCCCGCAGCGGCAGCGGCGAACCACCGCCGCTTCCCAGCAGCCCCTCCAACCCGTTCCCCGTTCGCGGCAATCTCGGAACGGGAGGCTAGGAGGGGCTGCCGGGAAGGGGCCGCAGCAGGTGGTCGCGACCACCCGCCGCGCACCCCCTCCCCGGCAACCCCTCCAAGCCCCCCGCCCCGGCCGCTCCCGGAGAGGGGACGCTCCCCTGAGAAGGGCCTTTTGGGGCTTAGGGGGTCCCGCAGCTCGAACCGGGACCCCCAGTGCGGCTCTTAAAAGAGCCCTTGGGCGACGTCTTCTTTCTTCCAGTCCCGGCGACACCAGCTCCGCCGAGGCCGCCGACCCCCGAGAGGTACCCCTGCGGCCGCCAGGGGTACCCCGCGGGCGCCGGCGACTCAACGAGGCTGATGTTGCCGCGTCTTGATCCGACGCGACGTCTTCGGGCTGGCGACACCAACCCCACTCAGGTCGCCGATGCCAGGCAGACTCAACTGCGGCCGCCAGTGAGCTGTGGCACACGCCGGCCTCAGCGGAGCCGATGTTGCCAGCCGCTTCTTTCTTCTTCTTCTTCAGCCATCTACTGCGATGGCAACTGAGTTCCGCGGCGGAAAGCTCTCTTTATATAGGTTTGCAGAAATCCATAATCCGTTTCTGATTGGTCAATTTTTAATACTTGCTTTACATTAACCAATCAGATTTCTGGAAAGTTCTGAAATCTGATTGGTTAATGTAAAGCAAGTATTAAAAATTGACCAATCAGAAACGGATTATGGATTTCTGCAAACCATATAAAGAGGAGCTTTCCGCCGAGGAACTCAGATGCCATCGCAGTAGATGGCTGAAGAAAGAAGAAAGAAGCGGCTGGCAACATCGGCTCCGCTGAGGCCGGCGGTGCCAGCGGGCTCACTGTCGGCCGCAGTGAGTCTGCCTGGGATCGGCGGCCTGAGTGGGGGTTGGTGTCGCCAGCCCGAAGACGTCGCCCAAGGGCTCTTTTAAAGAGCCGCACTGGGGTCCCGGTTCGAGCTGCGGGACCCCCGCCAAAGGCACTATTAGTGCCGCAAGGGCACTTGTAAGTGCCGCAAGGGCCCTTACAAGGGACGGGGAGGGGTCGTTTCGAGCTGCGGGACCCCTAAGCCCAAAGGGCTCTTGTAAGAGCCGCAAGGCACTTGTCAGTGCCGAAGGGCCCTTATAAGGGCCGGGGAGGGGGGTCCCGGTTCGAGCTGCGGGACCCCTTAAGCCCCAAAAGGCTTTGTCAGAGCCGCAAGGGCACTTGTAAGTGCCGCAAGGGCCCTTACAAGGGCCGGGGAGGGGAGGTCCCGGTTCGAGCTGCGGGACCCCTAAGCCCCAAAAGGCCTTCTCAGGGCCCCGCTGGAGGGAGCTCCACCCCCCAGCGGCTCCTCCCGTCCCCTCCCCGGGAGCGGCCGGGGCGGGGGGCTTGGAGGGGTGGTTGCCGGGGAGGGGGTGCGCGGGGGGTGGTCGCGACCACCTGCTGCGGCCCCTTCCCGGCAGCCCCTCCTAGCCTCCTGTTCCGAGATTGCCGCGAACGGGGAACGGTTGGGAGGGGCTGCTGGGAAGCGGCGGCGGGTGGTCGCCGCTGCCGCCGCAGGGTGTGTGGGCGGGGTGGGCGGTGTCTCCGGGGCGGGTGCACCACCCGCCGCGGGTTGCCTGCCCATCCCCGCGCGGGAGGTTAGTATCGGCTGACTTCGCCACCTTCAAGGTGGCGAAGTAAAACAGCCGATACTAGCCGAGCGAAACCAGTACCGCCGCTTTATAAATAGAAGCGGCGGGTAACAGGTAAGTATCGGCGCGAAAGGTTAACGATTCGTTAACTTTTCGCGGCCGTTTTCGGACCTTTATAAATGCGGTAAACGCGATTTATGCGTAATGGCCGCGAAAACGGCCGCGAAAAGTTAACGAACCTTTATAAATAGGCCCCTTTATGTTGTTATACACGTTATATCCTAGACAGTTCCCCTCAGTCCAATCCAATTTGCTAGAATGGAGTGTTGCTGGTTTTGAAAACAAAGCTCTGATCACAATCCAAATTTATAGCGATGATGAACAGTTTGGAAACAATGAACTTCTGGACACTAGAGAAAAACCTAGTTTAGTTTCAGATCTGTTAGTATCCAACGTCATTTTCAGGAAGACTCAAAAATCAAGGCAAAAGTCGAAAAACGGTAGAAAATTCCAAACAAAAACTAAAAATTTGAGATTGAAAAAAGTCTGCTTCAATAGGGTTCAAATCGGATTTTCCAAGGCAGTGGCGTAACTAGGAATCACTGAGCCCCCCAGTAAAACTATGATGGGGCCCCTATACGTGCTATATCCACCGTGGTTTTCTGATTGGAGGCTATATCTGTCATAGGAAAAACAAGAAGGGGCCCCCTTGGCTCCTGGGCCCCCCTGCGGTTGCTCCCCCATAGTTACACCCCTGTTCCAAGGAACCGTTGGTGGAATGAATTTCATTCATTTCTCTCACTGTAAGGCTTTTCTCTTCATGAGCTGTAAGTGTTAGTGAGCTGAAAGCCTGGGAAATTCTGAACCAAAACCAACCCGAGAAGTGAAAAGGAATAAAATGTTGTCACCGGCTGGAAGAAAGAAGACACGCCCCCCCAAGGGCTCTTCTAAGAGCCAATGGGGGTCCTGTTTTCAAGCTGCAGGACCCCCAATAAAGGCACTTCTAAGGGCCACATAGGCACTTCTAAGTGCCAGGGAAGGGGGTCCCTGTTTGAGCTGTGGGACCCCTTAAGCCCCAAAGGGCCCTTGTAAGGGCCACAATGGTCTTTATAAGGACCTGAATGAGGGTCCCGGGTTGAGCTGCTGGACCCCCGAACGCCCTGCCGAGGGACTTTCGGCCGTTCAGAAATCCTCAAAAATTTACGAACTGAGTTCGGAAAAGGTTCGGCAAGCAGATTTCAGGAAAACCGCGATCAGTGAACT
Organism: Hymenochirus boettgeri; assembly: GCA_019447015.1. Lineage (NCBI taxonomy): Eukaryota > Metazoa > Chordata > Amphibia > Anura > Pipidae > Hymenochirus > Hymenochirus boettgeri. The sequence continues at coordinate 89,206,055 of CM033475.1, read as the reverse complement.
GGCCATCCCTAGATATAAATAGCTCCCAATGTTATATTAATAAGTTTTTGTTGCTAAGACTACTTCTGTATAATGTGCTGTGAATGGAGATATTAAAGGGAAACTAAAACTTTTTTTAAAAAAAACTATTCCCCATTAAAGTACCCATGATGTGGACGAGAACCACTATGCACCATCTTCATAAAGGCACAGTATCGCTTTTTAGCGATACCCTGGCTTTAACGATTGTTTAACAATCTTTAATATGATAGTTAATTTTCAATCATTCATCAACCATCAAACATTCACTAATTTACGATCGTTATCACAAATTAATGCTAATAATTGCAAATTACAGATAACAATCAGAAATCTATGATAATGCGTTCATAGATTTACGATCTCCATAGAATACAATTGCGGTAGTTTACATGGTATTCTACGGCCAAACGTTTGTTAATTAACAAATGTTTAGTCGTAAATGTACGACGGTGGCTGTACATTTACGGCCGTTGTCATACATTACCATAACACGTGGTATTGATAAATTGCAATATCTCATGCTCTTAAATATGGCCCTATGTCCTGACTCCTGGGCTCTCAATAGTTCACAATACATGTGTACCTCAAGTTGTACTTCTCAGGCCCAAGATGTTCTTTTCTCCATGGCCTACGAGAAGACACAATCTGCAGGAAACAAGACTTTCTAGTTCAAGAATATCAATTTGCATTAACATGCAGACCAGAATGCTTCACTGAAAAACATTTATTTTGACCTGTAAAAGGTCAAATTTTCAGAAATAGAAAATGTCAAAATTTCGGAACTACAAACTTACACTGACAATGGTATCCTACTTATCCTAAGTCCATGGTAAGACATAACACAAGATTTAGTGCCATCTGATTGCCTAGGATGGATTAGTTAAGGGTTGGCAATTGCCTGTAGACTGGTGGTATAATTTATTTAATTAACAAACACTGAGCTAAGACCGTTTTTCTATTTTCTTATGAACAGTGATAAAAATAGAAGTTACAATTAAATGGATGTAGAGAAATATGTTCCAAAATAAAAAAAAAATATGCACCTGAGGGGGAAAATCAGTTTTTATTGGTGGTTACATTATACCTAAGATGGATTTAATAAAATATGTATTATTTGGATAGTTTTAAGGTCTAGTGACATGATGACAGGGCTGTAAGGAGATCCACTCTGTGACAGGGGGGAAAGCCAAGGGCCTCCTCAAAGCATTATGACAAAGCTCTAACTCATTTCGCCCCATTCATTATATTGTTTGGTGTCTTGTTATATTGCCAGTGACTGCAAGAATCATTCTGCGAAAATAGAACAATCAGTGAGGAGTCTGACATGTTGAATGAAGAAGGTATCAATTAGGAAAGAGACATCATTTTCTGCATGAACAAAATCTTGCAATGAAGATAATAGACATCCAATGGTTGGTTATAAAATGCACTTTCATTGACATAACCAGGGTTTGTACAGTTAATTACTTTTTTGAATATTTTTATTTGATAAAGCTGTGTGTGTATTTAATAAAGTCATTGTAAAGCTAAGCAAAGAACAATGTAGTGATCAGTTGTAAATTGTCAGCACCCTTGTACATTTCTTTTTAAAGGGTATCTCCACTGCTAAAATTATTTTTTCAATTAATTTTTATTGAAGAACGGGAGGTAAAGGAGCTGTGTGCTAAAATAACTTTTTTCAATTCTGTTTTATTGTTAGATAGCTGACAGATGTAGGACTAACCTGTTATGCAACAAAACGTTCTTCTCATCTATGTCTCTCTAAAGGTTTCTGCCTCGATCGCTCTCCGCGGTCATACATTTACACCGCATAGCATACTAAGTCCGACGGGACCTGTCAGAAACTAGGTAAGTTCTGTAACTTCGTTCCTGGCTCCTAGACGTTTTATTAAAGAACAGGTGGTAAGATACAGCTCCTTTACCTCCCATTCTTCAATAAAACTGAATAGAAGAAAGTGATTTTAGCAGTGGAGATACCCTTTTGTGGTTATTGATTTATAACAAAATGTAAATGGAAAAATCACAAAAATCACAAAAATCCCAAACCCAAAACTGCAATAGTTCAAAATCTGAAAGATGTAAGTCCAACCTGAAATGATGCCCCAAGTAAAAGAACTTGGGGCCTGATTCGTAAAGGCGCGGTATCGCTTTTTTAGTGATTCCGCACCTTTAATGATAAGTTTAACAATCATTAAACTTATCGGCAATTTCCAATCAGTTTAGCGAACATTTATAAACGATAACAATCGTAAATTAACAATTGTAAATTACCGCTACCGATTGGAAATCTACGATAACCCGATCGTAGATTTATGATCCCATAGAATACCATTGTGGTAGCTTACTACTGCATGGTATTCTACGACCAAATGTTCATTAATTAACGAACATTGGGCATAAATGTACGACTGTGGCTGTACATTTCCGGATGCGGTCGTACATTATCGACAATGCGTGGTATCGTTAATTTGCCATACTGCGCTTTTACAAATAGGGCTCTAGGAGAGCTAAGAGTCGAAGCAGAAACCTTTTGAGAGACAGAGGCGAGAAGAATGTTATGTTTTTAGTTCTACATCTGTCAGCTCTATTGTGGTTTAGGGGTTTGGTGGTGATTTACCTATATATCATTTTTTTTGGGGGGGGGGGGAGAAACACACATTTCTAAGGTTCCCAAAAGAATATGAAATTAATGATGTATCAATAAAATGGGGTTTTGGTTATGTTTAGCCAAAGATAATTTTTGTACATGAGGGAAAAACATTTTTTTAGTGCAAGCTGACCATCTGCTATTATCCGGATCTTTCATTATCAGAACAAATGTTCTGGAATGCAATGTTTCTAGAAATAGTACCTCCAAAGACTAGTATATACGCTGGCAACCTTAAGAAAGTAAAATGCCTAGAAAGCTGAGAATGGTAAACTGGCTCATGAATTGAGACTGGTAAATGGCTAGAAAACTGAGACTGGCTAGTAGAACAATTAGTTACCTTACCCTGTAATCAGTCTCATGCTTTTACCATAGGATTTTAGGATTTTTTTTCATTTACATTTTAATTTATATTGGCTCTACAGATCAGTTAAGGCTGCTTTCCTTTCACAGAGGACTAAGAAGCAAAGAAGCATTAATAAATCTGCAGAGCAAATCTCTATATTTGCTGCCAACCCCCCCCCCCTTTTTTTTTGCCGACCCAGTTAATCTAGTGATATTTGTTACCCCTGTTATTGATCTCATTGATCTTATTTTAAAATTAGCCATGTTTTGTTAAGAGCTGAAAAGGTAGGGGCAGCTATATGTATCCTTTAAGGAGAGGGCGATTGCTGGATATTTGTAAAATATTTATTCATCATTATTCCCTGCAGACATCATTAGGGTATTTGCAGTCAGGTTTATTCCATTCTTTGGGTTATAAGTTCTATTTATTCCATGCTTCTGCAAATGTTGAATCATCATTAAAAATCAAACAGAGGAACAATTTATTGAGCCTGACAGATACTGCAAGCTTTTGTTCATTGTGCAGTATATGTCAAAAATGACAAAATCAGTTCCTAGATAGAATCAGTTTAAATATTGATAGAAATACAGAATAATTACCCATACCCTTTAATGGCTTGCTTTATTGGCCTTTTTAAACTAGGAGTTGAGTATCTTGGCAAACGGATAAAATTGGAAGACCCTATCCTTATTAAAAATCTAAGAGGTACATGAAAAATTCACTGACGGATGTGCAGTTGCTTTTGTTGCACATTAAAATTAGGGGGAAAATGGCACTGTGCAGATGTAAGATTAATGATGGTTTTGCCGTATTAGTCCAATATATGTAGTAAAAAGAGTACTGTGATACTTTTAAAGGGCAACTGTGGTCCAAAAATGACTTTAGGTAAATTGATAGAAATTGCTCTCCTGAGAATTTTTGCTATATATTTTCATTGTTTATTTTGCATAGTTTTGAAGATATTTAAATTTTTGTGTGTGATATGGCAGCAGCATCACCTGGTCCCCTGCACTTCCTGCTCTGAAACCATGTCAGTCAATCTGCCCTGTGTCTCCTCCTCCCCTTTGCAGCCCCCCTGGGCCCTCCCATTCATGGACTCCATGGTCCCTCCAGTTGCTGGCCCTCCTTGGCCCATTCTCTTACAGTCCCATGTGGCTCCTCCCACCCGCAGGGGCCCAAGCCCCGACCACTCATGGGTGCCCAAGCCTGGCTCCACTCACGAGTGTTTAAACCCTGCCCACTCGCAGGTGCTGTGGGCCACTCAGACCCCCCTAACAGAAAACTCTGTGGAAATAGCCTTTTCAGGCAGAGTTTTCACATAGTGGGAGAGAAACAATTAGACAAAGTTAATATCAATAAAGCGCCATGACCAGATGGATTGCATCTTCGGATTTTAAAAGAGCTTAGTTCAGTTCTATCTAGACCACTGTTTTTCATCTTTTCAGATTCGCTTTTGTCTGGGGATGTGCCGCTGGATTGGAAAAAAGCCAATGTAATACCAATATTCAAAAAAGGTAGTCGTTCACAGCCTGGAAACTATAGACCTGTAAGCCTAACATCAGTGGTAGGGAAGGTGATGGAAACTTTGTTAAGGGATCATATCCTTGACTTTGTCTCCAGAGATCATCTTATCAGTAGTAGTCAGCATGGATTTATGAGAAATAGATCATGCCAGACAAATTTAATTGGTTTTTATGAAGAAGTGAGTAAGAAGTTAGATTCAGGCACAGCAGTGGATGTGGTATATTTGGATTTTGCAAAAGCTTTTGACACTGTGCCACATAGGCGACTAATGTATAAACTGAGGACTGTTGGCCTTGAAGAAAACAGTTGTTCATGGATAGAGAACTGGTTATTGGACCGCAAACAGAGAGTGGTGGTTAATGGAGCTACATCTATGTGGGCTAAAGTTCTAAGCGGAGTGCCTCAGGGTTCTGTACTGGGGCCGCTTCTGTTTAAACTATGCAGAGCTTTGGAAACTTCCAATGATGTGCAAGTGCTGCAAGCAGACCTAGATAGATTATCAAAATGGGCAGTAGAATGGCGGATGAGATTCAATGTTGATAAATGTAAGGTGATGCATTTGGGATTTAATAATCCCTGTGCCACCTACACCATAAATAACTCTGTGTTAAGTGCATCTGTAATGGAAAAAGATTTGGGGGTTCTGGTAGATAACAGACTTAGCTATAGCAAACAATGCCAGGTAGCAACGGCTAGAGCTAGCAAGATATTGTCTTGTATAAAAAGGGGAATAGATTCAAGAGAGAAAAATATTATTCTCCCTCTTTACAAGGCACTGGTAAGGCCTCATTTGGAATATGCGGTGCAGTTTTGGAATCCCATATACAAAAGGGACATCTTGGAAATTGAGGCAGTTCAGAGAAGGGCAACTAAATTAATAAGGGGAATGGAGGGGCTTGAATATGCAGGCAGATTAGACTAGTTAGGGCTGTTTACATTGGAGAAGCGACGTTTGCGTGGGGACATGATAACCTTATACAAATATATTAATGGCCCATACAATGAACTCTCTGGTGCATGGTTTACTAACAGGTCATATCAGAGGACACGTGGACATCCTTTAAGGTTGGAAGAAAAGAAGATTCATCTTCAGGTTAGGAGGGGTTTCTTTACAGTGAGAACGGTGAAACTGTGGAACTGTCTTCCAGCAGATGTGGTAATGGCAAGTTCATTGAATAGCTTTAAAAAAGGCCTGGATAAGTTTCTAAAACTAAAAAATATTGAGAATTACTGGTATTAATGCATATAGATCTGGTTGATCCAGGGATACTTTCCGATTGCCGTTTGGAGTCAGGAAGGAATTTTCCCCCCCTTTTTAGCTGGGTTTTTTTTGCCTTCCTCTGGATCAACTGTTAGGTAGGGTTAAAAAAAAAAAAAAAAGGGGGGTGAATATGTTGGACTTGATGGACGTATGTCTTTATTCAACCTTAATTACTATGTTACTATGTTACTATGTAGATTCCCTTATTTTCTCTGTCAGGACTTCACACAGCAGAGAGGAGGAGGGACTTCCTTTCTCCCTCACACACTGAGGGAGTCTGAGGGAATCTGTGTCACATGTCAGCCTCCCACCCATTAACTTTCTGGTCAGTCATTTCTTTATATCTTGGGCTGTGGAGCATGTAGAGAGGTGGTTGATGGCTCGTTTTAAAGGTAGGAAACCGGCCTTTCATTTAAACTTGACCACAGTTCCCCTTTAATGTTAGTCCATTAAAAGTATCACAGGTGTAAGATGGTTCCCATATGTAAAATTCAGTCTGGTTATTAGACAATGAGTATATTTCAATATTATTTAAAGGTTTCTGGAACAAAAATTACAGTAAGACATGTTAGTATATATGTGGGTTTGCGTGTACTATCACAAAGAGAATTAATTATCCTATAAATAGAGGTAAAGTTTACTTTGTTTTCTCTATTTCTCCTTTTCTTGTAACATAGTAATTGAGGAATAAAGACTTACGCCCATCTAGTCCAAACTTTATACCCTCCTCTTTAACCCTACCTAACAGTTGATCCAGAGGAAGTGGGGGAAAAAATTACTAAAAATGGGGGGGCGGGGATTGGAGGAGATCCTTCCTGACTCCAAATGGTAATTGGAAAGTATACCTGGATCAACCAGGACTACAGTATATGTATTAATACCAGTGTCACAAACACCAGTTCGCCGGGCATGTGATATGACCATTCAATATGTAATGGCTGCCACCACTTCAAATTCTTATGGCTTTGAAGATGCCCACAAACACTCTTGACTCTCAATGACTATGCACACCCCTGTTCTGGCAGCTAAATGGTTAACACTACACCATTCACTCCAGCAACTAACTGGTTAATTAGCATCACCTTCACAACCAGTCACAGAGTTAATTAGCATTTACACTAGCAAAGCATTCCATACACTTAAAAATCATCCAACCACAAATAAACTTATAAGAGGCTAACTGAGTTCTTTTAGAGCATCAAAGACAAAACTTATTAAATTTTAGATCCTGTGCCTCGGGACGAGAAGGAAACATATCATCCATACCCATTTAGCATATCCCCTTAGTATGAACAAAGTTAAAGGGGTTACAGTGACTTCTTCAGCCCCTTGTTGCAACCCCCCTTTATGGGCTATGCATGGTAGTGTCCATGAATGTCCAGATTTACGACTAGCCAAAAGCATTCATTCCCCCTCAATTAAGCAGATTCTATATAACTTTTGATATGTACATTGTACTGGGATATTGACCACATATTCCTCTCCTGTAGTAATTATCAATTCCTACAATACCAAACATGACCCATGTGTAATACATATTTCCCAGAATATTAATAAGATTGCAATGGAATAAGGCCTCCATGTTGGGTATCTTTTTAATGGGCCTATTTGTTCTCATTCACAAATATAATATTGGTTTCCGTCCCACATATTCCCATACAATAATATATTTATTCTACATGTATGGCTGTCCTTAAGGTGACCTCTTGGTAATCGGCTGTAGAGAATTCCAGATACACAGTTCTTCCCCACATTGTCTGTAAGAGAAGATCTGGTTCCGTGCTTCACTATAATATAAACACTGGGGACTGTTTCCAGTGTGGAATGGCATTTTTATTGATCCTTTGAAAAAACAAATACCAATAGTTAACCCATTCTGGTCAAGTCACTACACACTGTCCTGACAACCAGTAATTCTCAATATTATTTAGTTTTAGAAACTTATCCAGCCCACTTTTAAAACTATTCAATAAATGTGCCATTACCACATCTGCTGGAAGACACAGTTCCACAGTTTCACCATTCTCACTTTAAAGAACTTCCTAACCTGAAGATGAAACTTCTTTCTTCTAAAGATGTCCACGTGTCCTCTGATATGATCTGATATGATTAGTGAACAATGCACCAGAGAGTTTATTGTATGGCCCATTAATATATTTGTATATATCCTCATACAAACACCACTTCTCTGATGAAAACAGCCCTGTCTAATCTGCCTGCATAGTCAAGCCCCTCCATTCCCCTTATCATTTTAGTTGTATACATGTATAGCACTAATATGCATGTTTATTGCAGATACTGTAAATGATAGCAGAACTTAAACATATTGTAGAAGTATTGTAGTATTTAAAGTAGCAATTTAGCAACCTAGCGTGGATTGCTGCCTAGTTTCAAAGCCTGAGCTAGATTTTAAAGTCTATTTTCCTCTGTAATTGCCCTTTAAAATATGCTCAGGTTTTGTTTTTGTTTAACAAAGCAATCAGTTCTACTATGCTGTTTCTATAACAGCAATATACAAGAAATAGAGATTTTTAAACTTTTAAAATAGCTCCAAAATTCAAAAAATCGGACCTATTAATTTCAACGGGGACAAATAGTTTAAAAAGTTTGAATTAAAATAAGCGATTGTAACTTATTGTACCTGGCTCTGGGACCTGGGAAATGATCTGGGGAACAAGTACAAATATCTAAAACTTGAAATAAAGTAACTACCTTCCTATGTGCATTACAGGTACTTTCGAGCTTCCTCATTCGACAATTATCCCAAAAATTTGATATTTTCCAAAAAATCAATATTTTTAAAAAATTATATATTATAGAATATTTCTAGATATTTCTAGATATTGTCTTTGAATCTGTATCTGAATCTCTTAAAAAGGAAGCTCGTTATTATACAAGAGGGATCATGCACAGCATGGAGTGGCAAGGAAAAGGAGGTAAAAATAATAATTAAAAAAGATCTGATTTTAAAGGGAAAGTTCAGTGGAAAATATCATTATTTTTGAAATTCTTAGTTTATATTATGCATACCTAGATATTCTCTTCCATTTTGATAAATCGGTTGAATTTATACCCCTTGCTATTCCCTGCTGTTGACCTTAGTGAGCTGACATTTCAGGTTCTTTTCAGAATGTACACTACCTTGGAATGTTCCAACATTGCACATGTTAATAATGTCCATCGACATTAAAGGACAACTACAGTGAAAAATCTACTTTAGCTAGAAACAAAGTACACTTTGCATTGTTTATAATGAACATACTCTGAGTGACATCAGCCCAATTACAGTGAAGATATGTGGTTTTAAAGGTGTCCCATGGGGGCTACCATCTTGGCGCCTCCTCCTGTAGCACATGCCCAATAGCCATGCCTTAGGGACTGAGGATAAATAACAAACTCATCTCAATTTTGCATGTATACTTACTTATCAGAACTAATTAATACTGCACCTACATTGGATTAGAAATAGTAATGCGCTTTTTAGGTGCACTAAGGGCTAGGCCACACTGACGTGATTTTTTTCGCGCTTGCAATTTGTTTATATACAGCAATCGCGGCAGCGCATGCGATTGTGCTTGCGTTTCCATTTGTGATACGCAATTGCATGTGATCACCATTTTAAAGCATAATCGCACATGCAATTGCGTGCGATCGCGTTTCTGGCGCAGTGTGGCCGTGCCCTAAAACTGTGCATATGGCTTTTAAAAGAGCAAACTTGTTAAATCATGGATATTTATAAAATATATTTATGGTTGGTTGTTTTTTCTACTATATAAGCTGAACAAAACAACCCTTTTCTGGGAAACAAAAGTCTCAGGCACTTGTTTTCTGTGTCCCAGGATAAAACATACCCTCCAACAATTACCTTTTAAATGTGCTGAAATGTTATACCCTACAACATTCCCCGTTGAAAAGGTACATTATAGAAACACTGCAGGGGGAGGGTAATGAAGTATACCTAATCTTAGCACAGCTCTGTGCAATTCATTTCTTACCTTATTAAAGGGAATGTTGGAGGGTATTCAGAGATCTGGTTCTGTGTGATTCCTATTTATAATCAGTTTACTATTTGCCTCATACCTTTAAATTTAATGTTTTCTATTGTAATTTGGTCAGACGACCCATGTTTAATAACATTTAGGGCAGGAATTAATATGTCCCTCAACATTTTTTTTTATTGTATATGTTGATGGTTGAACTACACCTACCAGTATCCCTTACTGGACAGTTAATTAAATGTTATCAAAAATCACATCTTTCACGGTAGCAATTATGAGAACACTATGTCTGGTAAGAAATGCTGAAAACGGTAGTTTTCCTCCATAGAATCTTTCATCTATATTGCAGGGCATACCTTCCCACCCCAAACGCTATGTTATAAGTTTAAAAATAGAATCCAAACTCTATTACAGTTCCTCGTTCCAGCGTTGTTCTGGTCCGGCTCTCCTGCCTGCCAGAACAACTAGCAAGAGGCTGAGAGACAGCCAATCACACCCGCGGCTGCCAGCAATAGAGAGCGACGCTGGAACGAGGATCTATTTTTAAATATAGTGGTTGGGGGTGGGAGGGTATGCCCTGCAATAAAGATGAAGGTTTTTATGCAAGGTGAAGGATTGCAAGTGAGGGTTCAGGAGGGGGGGGGGGAATGCTCCTCAGCGCATGTCACCATCCCTCCCGGAGGCAAGACAAGAGGCAGAGATGTTTGGACAGGAAGCCACTACTCTCCCTTTTATGGACTTTCGACATGGACTACAGGGCAAAACACAGATACACACAAAGTTTTGGGCTGATTAAGGCTCTCAGCCTGAAACATCGTGTGTATCTGTGTTTTGAACTTAATAAATGGGATTACCCCTGATATTTACTTAACGACTGGACATCTAAACTTGCATGTGCCAGTTACATTCAATGTGGGTAAACTTGCATGTGCCAGTCACATTCAATACAGGTAAATCTAATTATGCACTTTATGAATATTTTACCTTGTATTATTTAATTTAATATATATTAATATTGCACATTAAGCACTTTTACTGTGAATTAGTATTTTAATATCACAAGTACACTGAACTTAATTATGTGGAGAAAGGGGGAGTGGTTAATTGTTACATGTCCTTTCCTGTTTGAGGTTTTAAATGTCTGTTTTTCTGTACACCAGATACACTTTAAAAAGGGCCCAGTGTGGCTCGAAACATGTTGTGTTTGTACATGTAATAAACTTGCCGGTTGCAGTTATACTGTCTGTTGTCTGATTGTTACCTCTATGACCCTTTTATTATTTTGAGTCATATTCAATACAGGTAAACTTGTATGTGGTAGTCACACTCAAAGTGGGCAAACTTATATGTTCCAGTTTCTGTGAACAAATTTGTATAGAACAGTCTCTGAGGGCATTCTGCTTGGCACCTATATTACCACCCTTCATGTAGCGTATATTAGGTCAGCCCTCCAGTTCAGCCAACACTGTTAGGTCAGCCCTCCAGTTGAGCAGACCCTGTTAGGTCATTCGAGGGCTGGAGGGCTGACCTAACAGTGTCGGCTGAACTGGAGGGCTGATCTAACAGTGTCTGCTGAATTGGAGGGCTGGAGGTTTCTGCAGCCACTGGGTTAGGTAAGCCCCCCAGTTCAACATTCATGGTTAGGTAACCCCTTCAGTCCACCAGCCACTGTTCATCACCTGCACAATTTATTTATCATCTGCAAACACTACCATACTTTCAATGCCCAACTGCTTGTATCATTCCCTATTGTACCTTCCCCTTTTAGTAAGATGGAATATTCCTTTTTATTAAGATAAACAAGGTTTACAAAATCTATTTATACAAAATTGACCTGTAGAATGATTGTTCGGATCTAGATTACATATGAGAGTTAATATCAAACCACTTCATTATTTAAAAAACACATAGACATGAACAGAACAGAAATCTATTTTTCAGTATGAAAACAGATACAGTATTTTTCAATCCAGAAAAGAGAAATATTTGAAAAACTGTGTAAACTGTATATTGTAACATTTGCAGAATATTATTACTGCATTCACTTAACACAACTACAATAATTGTTACTTACCCATTTTAGATGGATCAATCAACTAGAAAATTTGAAATGGAAAAGAGGTTTTTAGAGGCAATCTTTCCTTTACAGTCGAGAGCTCTCAAGCTGTGAGTAGGGATCAATATACAGAACAGTATATCTTTTCCTGTGCCCTCTCTGCTTTACTGTGTCTGCATCCGTCTCCCTCCCTCTCCCTTTCAATGACCCAGCTCTTCAAAATGCATTTAATACTCCTTAATTACTTAATCTCTTATAGCAGCTTACATGGCAAGCTTAGTATTGCCACGAACAGTAATATAAACATAGAAATAACAGGGTACATTGCAAGTGGTGTTTTATTTTCATTGTATTTACTTGTATTTCATTCATACATGGAGGTATTCTTTAGCTAGACACATCTACAAAGTACTTCCTACACTGTTCTCAGTGGTGCACTATAAATAGACTCCTTTTCAAGGAGTGAAACTGGGAAAGGGATATATATATATATATATATATATATATATATATATATATATACATATATACAATACAAGGATTGTGGAAGCACCCCAATTAGGCTAATTTACAACTACATTTAGCAGAAGTGCTACTGATCTGGTCAAACATTTATACAAACATAGAAAAGGGGCTGCTATTACCACATCCCAATAAATACATACAACACAAGGATTGTGGAAGCACGAGTGCTTATTGGTTGGGGCAAAATTAGCACCATTTTTAATGATAAGAACTTTTATTGAATAGCCCCGATAACAAATAACCTCTGGTTTTAGAATGGAGAGGTAAAGTGGAGTAAATCCTTATTACAATCACTTAGTGATGTCACAGGGTGACTTCCTGTATTCCACTGCAGCTCCCCCTGTCTGTCCCCCTCCCTGTATTAGTAATTTATATAGGAAACACTGTTTATTGTTGATAGATTTTGAGAAGGGACAGTAATTAACTGTTTATACACTAAACAGGGATTCCTATATAATTGACTAATACTAGGAGGGGGAGAGACAGTTGTAGGGCAGCGGGAGAGTGTGTCTGTACTGTTGTTTTTTGTTTGTTTAGCCTTATGTATTATATGAAATAATACGCTACCTACAGTGTAATATACGGATCTACTTCACCTTAGAGTTCCATGCCCTGTATAAAAGCAGAAACTCATTGGTGTGATATTGTTATATTACACTGTAGGTAGCATATTATCCCTTATATTAATAAGTGTTTGAACTTTACAAAAGGTCCCTGCAATGTGTACAATCTAGTTGAGTGGGTAACATATACAAATGGAATGTTAGAAAGTGAGAATTCCTTCAGTAACAGTTAAATAATTGTACACTATGCTGGTGTTCTGAGAGGAAGGATTAAACTTAGTCAAACCTAGTCAAAGTTTTGTTGAAGGGGGTGGGGGTGGTATGAAATTCCAGAGGTGGCGAGCACCTCAAGCAAGGTTTACAGTGGGAAGAAGTAGAGTGAATGGTGGTTTGTACAGGAGATTGTTCTGTAAATGAGAGTATATATGTGTGTGTATGTAAGTTTTTTTAATATATCCTTTATATGAATTTATATTTTTATGGAGATCGCATTGAGTCTCAAGAAGCAACTAATTAGGTGGGGATATATAACACTATTACACATAGAAAAGGTCTATATGTATGTGTGTAATTATCACTATTTAATTAAAATCACCATAACAAATAATGCTATACAAAGCATAAAACTACTCCTTACTACTGTATTACAAAGCAAATTATTTACAATTAATAAAGTATACTTACTTTACTTGATACCCCTAAGTTTGAATGGAAAACACAAAATGGTAGGTTTAGCCACACCTCTAGAGTATAACAGTGCTGAGGGGGAAGGGAGAGAGCCTGTTATATGGATCCAGTGTGTAAGAATGAGAAATGCAAAAGTTTGCTAATCGTAATTGAAGTAAAAGAAATTTAAAAAGGTTAGAAGTTAGGACCTTCCAGACTGGGGTTACCTTTACGTGGTTGGAAGGCTTTTGATTTATGTGATCACAGTAATGTATACTTAAACCCCTTTGTTTATAAAGTATGCCAGTGTGCAGATAATATGATATTGTATGGGGCCTAGGAATGTGCATTGATTATCTTCTCTATGTTTGTATAAATGTTTGACCAGATCAGTAGCACTTCCACTAAATGTAGTTGTAAATTAGCCTAATTTGAGTGCTTCCACAATTCTTGTATGTATTTATTGGGAGGCTTGGTCAAGCCTCCATGTGGTAATAGCACCCCCAACATGCCCCTTTTATGGGAGGTCCTATGCCTTTAATATAAAGCACTGGATGGCCTCTTTCCTCATTTTTAAAAAGCTTAGGGGGAAGGGAGAGAGCCTGTTATATGGATCCAGTGTGTAAGAATGAGAAATGCAAATGTTTGCTAATCGTAATTGACCAGATCAGTAGCACTTCCACTAAATGTAGTTGTAAATTAGCCTAATTGGAGTGCTTCCACAATTCTTGTATGTATTTATTGGGAGGCAGATTATATATATATATATATATATATATATATATATATATATATATATATATATATAATCTGCATCGAAGGTCCCGCACTCACGCTCTCTTTATCCACACCCCCGGTGCTCCATAGGTACAGTAATAGGAGTGAGGAGATAGAGCACTCACAGGTCTTCTTTCTCAAACAATTTTATTCAGTACAACATCAGTAAAACATCAACGTGTTTCGGCTAACACTCTAGCCGTCCTCATACACAGTAAAATGAACTAAAGCCCGCCATATGAAGGCACTGAAATGACCAGATGAACCTTTTATCGGATCATCTGTGAGTGTATATTATGGAATGTCTAATCCCAGAGATTAGTTGTTTTACAGAAATCAGTTGTTGTACAAATCAGCGGGTTTTTTTTTTTTTGTGTGCCCTATTCCAGTATGCATTGTGGAGTTTTGGACATGCACAGAATGTTTGTTATGGTAATGAATTAAATGGGTAAAGAAGGGGCACCCACATGGACTGTTATTCTTGAATTAGTGCCCTGTATGCCAAAAGGATTGCCTAAGGAACAAACCTGTCTAAACAATTGTCAGGAAACAAGCATATAACTTAAAGGGCATATCTACCCCCACAAAAATGTATACTTACCTTCTCAACCCCCGAAAACCCAGAGACCACAATAGTTAATAACCTGGCCAACAAGAGATGTATTTAGTCTCAAGTTTGCCATTCTCTTAATTGTTCCTGCTTGTTCTTCCATTTTTTACCCTAGCAGTCAATCTTGGGGGTAAAAATGATGTCACAGCCAGTGACTGGCTGCTTCTGATTGAGCAGTCTCATTTGAAGCTTGTACAGCTTTAAGAGGAGGTGGCAACCTGGGGAAAAGGCTAAAAATCTATCTTCAGAAATATTGACCAGGGAAGTAATTCTTGCGGTCTTAAGGTTTTAAGGGGTTGGTAAGGTAAGCATACATTTTCACGCGGGGGCTATATGGCCATTAACATATAGTTAAAGCCCTAAAAATAAAAATACCATAATGCCAATTTACATATTTACCAGCATTGGAAAAAATAAAAATATTTCATCTTGATTAGTTAAAAAGTGTTAAAGTACATTAATACTCACCTTTTTCATGATCCACTCTTGCAAAGGACCTAAAACACTCCTCACCTCTGGGTTCTTTACAGAAGTCCTGCAAGACTTACTTGAAGACTCAGCACTAGTGTTGGATCCTACCCACTGTCACTCACAGTGGAGGAGGATCAGACCACAGCGCCAAGGGTGTCTTCATGTAAGTATTGTGGGACTTCTGTAAAGTACCCAAAGTTGAGGTCTTAGCATTTTAGGACCTCACCCTGTGAGCAAATGGAAACATTTGCTTGCAGTGCCCTCTATGGTCACCTAGAAGGGCGACAGAAAAAAAAAATCCTTCTCCCTGCAAAACTGCTTTTTATCACATTTCTAGAAGAAGAAGTTGGGGCAAAACACATAGTGCTGGCAGACACTGTTTGGGGGCCTGGTTGAGCCCATTTATGTGCTGTCTGGGCCCTGGATTATAGTGTGGGAATAGAAATTAAAGGGCATGTCCACCCCCAAAACTATAATCCCCCCAACTACTGGCCCCATCATGTAGTGTAGTGTAATCCTTACCTCACATCCCAGCTCCATAGGGTTCTCCTGTAGTCCCCCCCCAAAGTCCCAAAAACTGCCCATCAGGAGGCTAGCAGGTCCATATAGGACACTGCCTGCTAGCTGGCCTCAGGTAGATTTTTGCCATGCGTACTGCAGCCCTTCTCCCCCCTCCCTCTCCCTCCCTCTCCTTCCCGTTCTACTATCCCTCCCCCTACCATAAAACCCCTTCAGTACAGTATTCCCCCATGTCTCCCAGCCCCAACCGCATATTTTTTATTTTTAGAAAGCTCCCCAAACTCTTACTTACCTCTCCTCTTTCCTCCGGCGAAGTGAGCTGCCGGCAGCCGCGTCTGTGATTGGCTGCCGCTCAGCCAATCACAGACGCAGCTGCCGGTCCCGCCCCTCTGCTTGCATTTCCTTGCAAGCAGAGGGCCGGGAGCGTGGCGGAGGAAAGAGGGGAGGTAAGTAGAATTTGGGGGGCTTTCTAAAAAAAAAAAATATAGCGGTTGGGGCTGGGAGCACAGGGGGGATCTTATATTAAAAGTTCAATTTTAGGGTGGACATACCCTTTAAGTGAACTGTGGTCATGGAAGAAATCTGTTTAGTTTTATTAACTCTTCTGTATGTATGTCTGTCTGTTTCTGTGTATAACTGTATGCATTTATCTACGCATGTGAGTATATCTGTATGGATGCATGTCATTATGTATGCCATATGGCATCTTATATTTACCAATCTGTATTGTGGGCAGATTTACCAGCTTGCCATCCCTTCAATTCACCAGCCAGTGTAAGGTTAGCCTTCCAGTTCACCAGCCAGTGTTAAATCAGCCTTCCAATCCACTGTCCATTGTGTAAAATCTCTTATTTTGTATTCCTTCAATGACACCCTATATTCAGGGACAGCTTTACATCCCAGGAGTCCATAGGAATCATAGGCTGCACCCACAACCATTTTTTCCTATTAGGGAGAATAAACAAATTTTGTACATTTGTGAATTGTGAACTGAAAAAAAGCATGGCTGTTTAAAATATTAACTGTAAGGCAAGGGATTTCATAGTCTTTTTAAAAACATGATGTGGTACAGATTAAAAATATTGGGGATCCAAAAGTGGGAGAAATTGAAAGATGCCCTGAATACTGAAGATATGATTCTTTGGCACAATGTAAAAGTAGTTATTGTACAGCTTGTATAACAGTGACCATTTGCTGTCTCTTAAAAATAATAAAATAACTCAACTCAAATTGTGCTCAGTAGGGTAAATGTCTGGTGACATGCTTTATCCTCAATTTCTTTAGCAAGGCAATGGTCCTCTTGGCAGTATGTTTGGGTTTGTTATATTGAAATAATCTCCTGTGGCAAGTTTCCAAAGGGAAGGGAATCGTGCTCTGCTTTAGTACATGTTGGCATTTATGGTTCCCTCAATGAACTGTAGCTCCCAGCAAACTATCACAATCCCACCACCATGCTTGACTGTAGGCAAGACACATTTGTCTTTGTACTCCTCACATGGTTGCTGCCGCACACACATGACACCATTTGAACCAAATAAGTTTATCTTGGTCTCAACTGGACATGGTTCCAGTAATCCATGTGCTTAGGGCTAGGTCACACTGTTGTGCATGCCATTTCTTTGCTAATTGCATTTGCTCTAATTGCAAACTATTGCACATTTCACAGTGCAAATGGACAGTAATGTGTGTCTGTGCCATCCTGCATAGTGTGGCCAAGGCATTAGTCTGCTTGTCTTTAACAAACTGTGGGCTTTCTTGTGCATCATCTTTAGAAGAAGCTTCATTCTGGGACAACAGCCATGCAGACCAATTTGATGCAGTGCACGATCTGAGAACTGACAGGATGGCCTCCCATCCCTTTGCAACAATGGTGGCAGCACTCATAGGCTATTTGCAAAAGACAACTTCTAAGCATGTGCACATAACTTCTTTGGTTGTCCATGGCGAGGCCTGGTTTGAGTGGAACCTGTCCTGTTAAACTGTTGTATGGTCTTGGCCACTGTTGCAAATCTGTTTCAGGATGTTAGGATCTTCTTATAGTCTAGGTCATCTTTATATAAAGTGTAAGAGCGATGACACTGGGGAGGGAAAATGGCTAATTGAGCATTGGAAATACGATTCAATTGTGTTTGAATCTGATTTTCTGAAAATCAATAGATTCAACATAACTTGCAAGTTTTGTTCATCTCTAGGTTTTACCACAAATGTCTTCACCCATTTCTCTAGGAATCCTGGGAGAAAGAAATTGCTCCTTGTTTCTTAGATTATGGGGACAATGCTGTTCAAACAGAGTCAGATTAAAGGGAATCTATAATGAAATTTATGCATTGATCCAATACAGACATGATAAAAAGTTGGTGTATTCAGCCTTATTCTTACCTTCCTCTGAGGCTCCGTGTTTGCACACTGTCTGATTTACTGCAGGGCTCCCCACTACCCTCTCTGGTCTTTTCCCTGTTCATTTAGTCCGGCTGTAAATCAACCCTGTGAAACAAGCCGCTCATGCGCATTAATCCTCCTACACATGACACATCACTCTAACCTTTGTAAACAACAAAAACAAAACCTCGGTATGTAAGCCTGTAGAGAGGAAGTTTCTCCGTTGTTCTGAAGATAGTTCTACGTAAGGAATGGAAGGGGGGGAGTTTGGAGAGACTGAGTCCTGAATCACTGCAGCCTGGTTTCCCTTTGACAGGCAATAAATCGGTGAAAGCTTGCGGAGGAGGAGGACTTCTCCTTCCCTTTACTTCTGTTTTTAACCCAGTATTTGCCAAGCATTTTTGAGAAGAAAGGAGTCATTGGGAGACTATAAATCCTGTGTAAGCCTACACACTATACCGGCATGGTGTTAGGGGATTTGATTGACAGCTCAAGCAGGAGTGGTGTATTGAAATCTTCACTTCTTTTAACTTGTACTCTGGGGGTTGGGGGGAACTATAGAACACATAGAAAGAAGAGAAAAAAATCCCACTATAAGTGCCCTTTAAGGGCAAATATGGCCCTAGACATATGGTGAGTTTTTGGCCCCTCTTTGGTCATATTTTAATGATCAACCAATCAATTTCCCTTTAATAAAGACAATGCCTTATTAAGTTCCCCTAAAATACAAATAAAGTTTACTCCTGTATTATTCATTTCTGTACATACTGTACACACTTCACTGCTAATTTATTAATGTTGTACTGTGCTCCAGATAAAAAATTAGACATGGCTTGTGGAGGTGGGTTTAGTGGGTTAACTGGCTGGTGAATTGGAGGGCTGACTTGACATTAGCTGGTGAACTGGAAGGCTGTACTAACAGACGCTGTGAGGCCAGCCCTACAGTTCAACAGATGCTGTTAGGCCAGCACTCCAGTTCAACAGACGCTGTTAGGCCAGCCCTCTAGTTTATCAGATGCTGTTAGGCCAGCCCTCCAGCTTATCAGATGCTGTTAGGCCAGCCCTCCAGTTTATCAGATGCTGTTAGGCCAGCCCTCCAGCTTATCAGATGCTGTTAGGCCAGCTCTCCAGCTTATCAGATGCTGTTAGGCCAGCACTCTTATCAGATGCTGTTAGGCCAGCCCTCCAGCTTATCAGATGCTGTTAGGCCAACCCTCCAGTTTATCAGATGCTGTTAGGCCAGCCCTCTAGTTTATCAGATGCTGTTAGGCCAGCCCTCTAGTTTATCAGATACTGTTAGGCCAGCCCTCGAGCTTATCAGATGCTGTTAGGCCAGCCCTCCAGTTTATCAGATGCTGTTAGGCCAGCGCTCCAGTTTATCAGATGCTGTTAGGCCAGCGCTCCAGTTTATCAGATGCTGTTAGGCCAGCCCTCCAGTTTATCAGATGCTGTTAGGCCAGCCCTCCAGTTTATCAGATGCTGTTAGGCCAGCCCTCCAGTTTATCAGATGCTGTTAGGCCAGCCCTCCAGTTTATCAGATGCTGTTAGGCCAGCCCTCCAGTTTATCAGATGCTGTTAGGCCAGCCCTCCAGTTTATCGATGCTGTTAGGCCAGCCCTCCAGTTTATCAGGATGCTGTTAGGCGCCACCCTCCAGTTTCTCAGATGCTGTTAGGCCAGCCCTCCAGTTTATCAGATGCTGTTAGGCCAACCCTCCAGTTTATCAGATGCTGTTAGGCCAGCCCTCCAGTTCATTAGATGCTGTTTAGGTCAGCCTTTCAGACCACCAGAACACATTTTATGGTCAATCATCCAGTTCATCAGATGCTGTTATTTCTGTGAGCTCTAGTTCACCAGCCAGTTCACCTCCAATTCAACAATGGCTGGTGAATTGGAGGGTTGACATATATATGCCACAGAGTACCACACGAGCAGAACTGATACATACAATTATACCCATGGAGGGACTGGTAAATTATGCAAACACTTGTCAATATAATATGCCCACAGCGACTATTACAGATGCCTACATTGACTGGTAAATACTAGATACACTGCCATAACCAGGTACAGGGGGACAGCCAATCCCCTAACACCAAGGTAACACTGCCATAACCAGGTGTACACGGGGACAGCCAACCCTCTCTTACCAAGGTAACACTGCCATAACCAGGTACAAGGGGACAGCCAACCCCCTCATACCAAGGTAACACTGCCATAACCTGGTACAGGGGGACAGCCACCCCCCTAACACCAAGGTAACACTACCATAACAATGAACAGAGGGACAGCCAAGCCCTTCACACCAAGGTAACACAGCCATAACCAGGTACAGGGGACAGCCAACCCCCTCACACCAAGGTAACACTGCCATTACCAGGTACAGGGGGACAGCCAACCCCATCATACCAAGGTAACACTGCCATAACCACATATCTGCCAACATTTGGAAAGTCCAACGAGGGACACATTTTGATCATGCCACTTTTTAAAGCCACGCCCATTTTTTTTGAGGTAATGCCCATTTTAAAGACTACTGTTCCATTTTACATTGTTAAGCTGATTACACTGGCTGATGAACTGGAGAGATGACTACACTGGCTATGGAACTGGAGGGCTGACTTACACCAGCTAATGAACTGGAGTGCTGATTAACACTGGGTAATGAACTGGAGGTCTGTCTAACACTGGGTAATAAACTGGAGGGCTGACTATACTGGCTAATAAACTGAAGGGCAGACTAACACCAGCTAATGAACTGGAGGGCTGATTAACACTGGGTAATAATCTGGTGGACTGTCTAACACTGGGGAATAAACTGGAGGGCTTACTACAATGACTAATGAATTGGAGGGCTTACTAACACTGCCTAATGAACTGGGATGCCAACTATACTGGGTAATTATCTGGAGGGCTGATTATACTGGCTAATGAACTGGAGGGCTGTCTAACACTTGGTAATAAACTGTAGGGCTTACTACACTGACTAATGAATTGGAGGGCTTACTAACACTGCCTAATGAACTGGGAGGCCAACTATACTGGGTAATGATCTGGAGGGCTGATTATACTGGCTAATGAACTGGAGGGCTGTCTAACACTTGGTAATAAACTGGAGGGCTGACTACACTGGCTAATGAATTGGAGGGCTGGCTAACATTGCCTAATGAACCGGAGGGCCAACTACACTGGGTAATGATGTGGAGGTCTGACTATACTGGCTAATAAATTGGAGGGCTGACTAACACTGGGTAGTGAACTGGAGGGCTGTCTAACTCTGGGTAATGAATTGGAGGGCTTACTAACACTGCCTAATGAACTGGGGGCCAACTATACTGGGTGATAATCTGGAGGGCTGACTATACTGGCTAATGAACTGGAGAGCTGTCTAACACTGGGTAATAAACTGTAGGGCTGACTACACTGGCTAATGTTGTGGTTGGCTAACTAACGCTGCTTAGTGAACTGGAGGGCTAACTATGCTGGGTAATGAACTGGAGGGATAACTTACACTGGGTAATGAACTGAAGGGGTGACTTACACTGGGTAATGAATGGGAGGGCAGACTATGCTAGGTAATGGACTAGAGGGGCTGTGTTATATCCCGGAGACCCTCACACATTGCTCTGCTTTCAGTTTCAAATTGCTGTCCAGTAAACGACCTTTCCGATGACAATGTGGTTTCCGGAGAAATATCCATGGCTCCTTTAAATTCAATTGAGTGATACAGGGTGATTTTAAAATTATGTATGTAAAGGGTGTAGGGAAACGGGGGCTAGAGAACTCAATAAGCATTTTTAGCCACAGTATCTTAAAGTGTCTAGAACACACTCTGGAAGAAGGGTTCCAAAATGCTGCCGATTTAAGAGTTGAAACAGACGTCTTTCAGTTATGAATGATAGAATCAATTAAGGCATATATCACCTGAGCAGGCACGTTAAGAAAGCACACAACAAAAGATAATGCTTATTGCTTTTCATAATCAATTAGCCATGCAGTGACAGAGGAATAAGCTTTGCTTTTATAGAAGGAAACCAGTTTTTACAAATCCCAAATTTAGCTGACGTTTTTGCTTTGTGCGTTACATTGTAGCACTACACCTAAAGAAATCAATTCCAAAACTCCTATAGCTCAAAGTGATAACATGCCAGAGCTACTTACCTTCCCATAGCAAGGCAGTTTGACTAGTCTATAAAACAATTCACAAGGGGTGAATGCTTTTGGCTGTAACTCATTGCTTCATTATACTAGTGCACATCCATCCTCCCTGAGAGATTCGATACCTAGGGGTCAATTTTTGAGAATTCGAAGAAATTGTACCTGTGAGCTGACTTCTGCACAGCATCGAAGGAACTCAGTCAGAGATTCTGTAATGGGGCTATCCCAGGAGACTGATTAATCAGGAATATCAGAGGGCAGCACGTCGCACAGTCTGAGTTACTTGAACCTAAGAAACCTAACTCCAATACAGATACTGTACGTTACATTACCACCTATGGCAGAGAATGGGACGGGCTAAGCAGGGCATTGAGCAAATCCTGGCATATAATTAAGAATGATCTTATTGTTGGTAGGTCCTCACAGATAAACCATCCATGACTGCCCGCAAAAGCTGCAGCCTAGCGGATATGATTACTAGTAGTCATTATGTTCGTAAGACCTGTGAAAAAACTAGAGGCTGCACATTGGCCGGTACCCATCCGTGTGGGAATTGTAGCTACTGTCAGTTTATGTTCAGCACTACGGAGATAAGAGACTCCAGGGGATCTAAGTGTTATACGCTGACACAGTATGTTAACTGTAGGACCGAAGGGTTGATATACGCCATTAATGCCCTTGTCTGTTGCTATACGTAGGTAAAACTCAGCAGAAGCTTAAACAGAGACTAGCCAAACACCTATCTGACATAAGACTGGCTGACCGACATAGATTTGAAGGGAAAACACTAACCTCAGTGGCTGCACACTTTCTTTCGACACATGGGGGGTCCTATAAAGACCTCAAATCTTTGGCCTTGAAAAGGTCAATCTAACCCTTCGGGGTGGCGATTTGAATAAGAAACTGCTCTGTAGAGAAAGTCGATGGATATACTGTCTTAAGACGATTCAACCTGGAGGATTAAATGAACAGCTAGACATTACTCCCTTCCTGTGATAGTGAGACTTACCTTTGACTAACAATATGCCTGTGATGTGTCTATTTATTTTACGAAACTTTACATGGATCCCAGATCAAATACTCTTTCTCAATATTTGGAATGAAATGGAATATTCTTCCTCAACATTTGGAATACAATATGAGAGTGGGGCCCACTCCTTTCTGTTTTTTCTACACGAATCTCTAATCCATATTCCGTGAATTCTGGATTGGCTTGTGGATTTGGTTTCTCCTTTTTTTGTGGATATCTGATACACATATATTTATTTCTTTTGGAATATGGCATTTCTCATACCATGCATTTGGTATAATACCTTCATCTGGGATATACTTACTGGATATCCGGAATATATTCTACTCACCCTGTCTCTCATGTGCATATCTGACCTTTATGATCATCATACCACCTCCATTAAATAAACATTGTACCATACCTCTATTATGCATTGGTACAAACTATCTGTTCCGTAATAAGTCTGTGATCTCATATTGACAATTGCTGGCATATCATTAGCTAACTTTGGATATTAACTGCATTGGAGTGATGAGCCACATCTTTTATGGACCTTTTAGGATTCACACTATACTTACCTGGATTGCATGTATATCTCTCCTTGAATCTTCTGCCTAGTATGGCTTATGACCCGTCTATATGCACTGGATACGTGTACGGTCTTGATTATACACTCTTGTATACTCTGCATACTTGTATTTTAGTCTATTAATACTGGCTGAATTTCTATATCTGTTATACTTGACATTTGTGTTATGCTTTATACGTGATAATACTTTATGTGTCAGTTATATGATATCTTGACTGGTGACTACTTTCAGACTTTGACAGAGCTCCCCCTAGTGATAGTTGCGACCGCACATATCCTTCACTGGGTCGGCGCGTTACGTCATCTATGCGCGCCATAGTACGAGTATACACAGTACGGTATTACGTCCACACGTCACTAGAGGGCGCATATGAGCTCTATTTATAGCGTCTTCTTGCCGGTCTAACCACGCTGTTGAGAAAGTCCGTTTGGACGAAACGCGTTCAGCGTTCTCAATCTCTGGCTCACTGATATTGCCTCTCATGGGCCTCTTTATCCACTGGGACCTCCCTATATTTGTCGTTACCTTTGCAGCCACCTCTGACGGTTAAAGGCACTGGGCTGCTATTTTTGACTGTTGGATATTGACTTTGTGCACTTGTCATATTACTTATTGTAGAGGTGTACTCATTCTGTGATATGTTTTTAGAGTTTTAATTTCGATCTATGTTCTAACATGTGTACCCCTACATTTGGACCTTTATGGGTCTCCCATAAAGGGCTTTTATTTATATACATAAATTATTCTTGAGTGCGGTACTTCTTTCCTTTTCTCTTGTTCTTCAATATTAATTATAGTGCCTGCACCTGGGTCCACTTGGACCAGTAACTTGTGTATCCTGTGCCTTAAATAATCCTGTTTATGTCTGTCTGTTTTGGCTGTAGCCACTGTTTGGAGGCAGATCACCTCTACTGCACATGCTCCCCACTCTAGCCAAGTCTCAGCTTTAGGTCGGAGCTGGGTACAGAGAGATGGTAAATGCATACTAGATAGGGCCATATTTACAAAGGCGTGGAATCATATGGTGAAATGGAGCACTCGTGCAGAAAGGGATCAAGTTCCTGGCATATCTAAAAATCTAGAAAATGAGTCATTTTTTTTCACTTCATTGTCCCTTTAAATGGAATACAGATCACAGCTTAGTTTCACATGTGAGATCTAATTTAAAAAATCAAATCACAAGAAGGGATTTAATGGAACTTTATTGTCTAGGCATGCTGGGTAAATCAGATTTCCAATTATCCTAGAGCTATGAATCACAGTGTTTTATACAAAGAGCAATGATATTCTTTGTATGGTTAAAAAAAATTACAATTTAAACCTTTTATGTACAAGTCTAAAATTTGAGAATAATAACAATTTACTAACAGAGGTTAGTAAATTAGGTTATAAATATGACCACATTTGAAATCTTAAAGGGTATGTCCACCCAAAATAAACATTTTTGATATAAGATTCCCCAAGGGCTCCCAGCCCTAACCGCTATATTTGTATCTTTAGAAAGCCCCCCCAAACTCTACTTACCTCCCCTCTTTCCTCCGCCGCGCTCCCGGCCCTCTGCTTGCGAGAAAATGCAAGCAGAGGGGTGGGACCGGCAGCAGCGTCTGTGATTGGCTGAGCGGCAGCCAATCACGGACGCGGCTGCCGGCAGCTCACTTCGCCGGAGGAAAGAGGAGAGGTAAGTAAAGTCCTATATGGACTCTGCTAGCCTCCTGGTGGGCAGTTTTTGGGACTTTGGGGGGGTACTACAGGAGAACCCTATGGAGCTGGGATGTGAGTTAAGGATTACACTACACTACATGGTGGGGCCAGTAGTTGGGGGGATTATAGTTTTGGGGGTGACAACAATGGAAACCACATATAATCTACAGTTTTATAATGTTCCAAATATGATTTAACACCAGGCTAATATTTTGTCCATCTTTAACATAGTGTCACATTGATTATTATGCAATCCAATTGCTTGGAAGATGGAATGACAATAAAGGGCATGGCCAGACCCAGCACTAAAATTTAAACTCCCCTTCCCCACCACCGATATTGGTATACTTACTTACCTCCCTGCGGTCCTTGAAGCTCATTATACGCACATCTCCCTGCCAGTGCTAGTTGAAAAGGAAAAGTACAAAAAAGTGGCAGTTTGCAACCTAAAAGAAAACCGGCATCAGAATATAAGAGGTTATTAACCATTAACCTTAAAGGGCAATTCCAGCCCTTAAACTTATATACAGGTAAATCACCTCCCAAAACCCTAAACGGTAATAGTTTGAAATGTGAAATATATAAGTCTAACATGAAATCCTGCACAATGTCCTGTTACCCGTTTCTGCTTCCTGGTTCTTCCAGTTAGCAACTGTCAGTTATGGATTTGACAGTTGACATCACAGCCAATGACTGAATGTTAATCCCCTATCTGTCTCTTCTGAGCATGCCCAGGCTCAGTACAGGTTTCTAAATTGCTCAGTTTCCATGAGGCATCCAGAAGCATAGCAGGCATACAGTAATGAATTCATAGGACAAACTATGATATATCAACATATTTTAAAGAGGCCATTCTTTATAAAAGATGTTCTTATGAGGGTGGAGTTGTCCTTTAAGCTACATAGATACAACATTATTATCACATTTAACCCTTTCACGGTCACAGATCCTATATTCAAGATCTGTGCAGGAAATGCTCAAACTGCCACAGATCGTGAATATACAAATCCGAGGGGGGGATTGGGAGATATCCTCCCTTTTCTGAAGAGCCGGCAGCCTATTGCCGGGAGCAGGAGGAAGTCCTGCGATAAGGGAGACCCCTGTGACATCACAGGATTTCCTTCTTCACCGGGGTCTTCCCTTAGGCTTCTCCCTAGATGCCCCTGGTGGTCTAGTGGAGGTACTGCACTGTGATCTCCATTCAGATCACAGTGCAGTACCTGGTATAGTAAAGCTGACAGTGTGACTTTCTCTTCTCCAAGCTTCCCAATGTCCCCGGTGATATCGTTAAAGTAAACACAGATACTTATTGTACGATTTCAAGGGAAACTAAGCCTATTTATAAAGGAAATTTGCAGAGGTACCAAAAAGAACCAGATTGAATTTTTAGGATCAGTAAAGTGTGCAAAAACGTGTGTGACTCTCCTCACTAACCGGTTTTCACTAAAATACCACTAAAAGGGGGAGAGTGTGCGTGTGGGGGGTGGGTTGTGGCGTTTTAAAAAAAAATTTTTGTAACTGACTACTACACTACTACTCTGCGTCCCTTTTGAGCTAGTTGGTGGCCTCTTCTCTATTGCCCTACGCAAATGGCACACCGTTTGATTCAGGACATGTGGGAGATTGCTATTTAGTGGGGTTTTTTGCTTGTCAAGTGGGTTTAGGTAGTATTTCAACCTTTGAATCATCTTATTTATTTTTCACAAATCTTCTAAAAGCACAGAGTTTATGGATGACAGCGTCTGGAATTCTTCATGTATGCATGAAATCATGGCACTGGTATGTAGCTGAAGGTGTGTAAATTCCAAAAATTATAGTTTGTGGGAGGTTATTTCCAAGTTTAGGGCTGTTTCCTTTGAAAAAGGGTAGGCTGTTCAAAAAACAGAGCACTTTGATTTTTTCTTGTAATTACACAGCTAGTTGGTGGCCACGTCTCTGTGTGCACCCACATATAGCATACCGTTTGATGCAGGATATGTGGGAGATTGACATTTAGTGGTTTTTTTTTGCTTGTCAAGTGGTTTAGGTAGGATTTCAACCTTGAATCATCTTATTTTTATTTTTCACAAAACCTCCTAAAAACACGGAGTTCTTTGGATCACTGGGTCTGGAATTCTTCAGGTATGTTGAAAGAATGGCCCGTAACTAGCTGAAGGTGTGTAGATTCCAAAAATAATAGTTTGTGGGGGGAATTTCCAAATTTCAGGATTGTTCTTTAGAAAAAGGGTAGGCTGTTCAAATTACAGAGCACTGATTTTTTATTGTAATTGCACTTATGCATGCTTCCCATTTAAGTTAGTTGGTGGCCATGTCTCTGTGTGCAACCACGCATATGGCATACCATTTGATTCAGGACATTTGGGAGATTGATATTTGGTAACTTTTTTTTCATTACTTGGGGTTTTGGCAGGGTTTTTCTCTACAAAGATCTGCGCACACACAATTGATGGTATGAATGAAAAAATGGCACTGTTGCTTGCTGAAGGTATGTAGATTCTGAGAAATATATTTTTGGGGGTATTTTGAGTTAGAGGGTGTTTAGATTGTAAAATCTTAAAATTCTGTTATTGGGGCCACTATGCATTTGCTCACTTTGTGACTAGTGGCTTTCATTCCGTGTGGGTAACCATGCATAGGCAATCGTTTGATCAGGGCATTTGGAAGATTGATAATTGACAAGTTTTTTTTACATGACATGGAAATTTGCCATGATTTTTAACTTTGAATTGTATTTTTATACTTTTTCCTGAAAATCTGGTAAAAAAAGCTAAATGTTACCACGAAACTGCGCCCACACCATTGTGGTGCATAAAGGAATCACACCATTGTGTAGCTGAAGGTGTGTAGATTCCAAGAATATATAGTTTTGGGGGGTATTCTAATATAGAGGGTTGGTTTAGTCTGACAAATCTGAAAAGTGCTGTAATTGGCCATTGTTCATTGGCTCACTTTGTGGCTAGTTGATTCCACGTCTGCGGTGGTAACCACACATATGGCATAACGTTTTGATTCAGGACTTGGGCAGTTTGATATTTGGTAACTTTTTTTTACATTACTTGGGATTTGGCATGATTTCTACCTTTGAGAGTGTTTTTTTTCAAATTTTTAGAAATCTGCTAAAACTCGAACTTCCTACGAAGAACTCTGCGCCCACAATTGATGGTGGAATGAACAAACTACAGAATTACGTAGATAAAGGTGTGTAGCTTCGAGAAATATATGGTTTGTGGGGGTTGTTTTGTGAGGAAAAACTGCAGCCTGTTCAAATTCAGATTTGGCTGAATATTTTTGCTGTTTCTGAGCCATTGTGCATTGTCTCACTTCGTGGCCATTCGCTTCCACGTCCGCCTGTGTAACCACGCATATGGCATACCGTTTGATTCAGGACATTTGGGAGATTGATATTTAGTAACTTTTTTTTACATTCCATCAGGTTTTGGCATGATTTCTACCTTTTGAAGTTGTTTTTTGTTCATTTTTTCAGACAAATGTGAACACCATTGATGGTATGAATGAACAAACTACAGCGTTACATAGCTGAAGGTGGGTGGATTTCAGGAATATACATATTGTGGGGGTTATTTCTAAGTTATGGGGGTGTTTTGTGGAAAAAAATGCAGACTGACCGAATTCGGAGTTGGCTAAATATTTTTGCTGTTTTTGAGCCATCGTGCATTGTCTCACTTCGTGGCTTTTCGCTTCCACATCTAGGTGTGTAACCACACATATGGCATACCGCTTGATTTAGGACATTTGGGAGATTGATATTTGGTAACTTTTTTTACATTCCATCAGGTTTTGGCATGATTTCTACCTTTTTGAATGTTTGATTTTTTTAATTTAATTTTTTTTGAAAATCTGGTAAAAGTGCAAACTTCTAAAACGAAAACGCGCCCACACCATTGATGGTATGAATGAACAAACTACAGTGTTACATGGTGAAGGTGTGAGATTTCAGGAATACATAGTTTGTGGGGGTATTTCTGAGTTGGGGGGGGGGGTGTTTTGTGGAAAAACGCAGACTGTTCAATACAAAACTATTTTGTTTTGCTGCTACTGACATTGCCACTGGTCACGCTCTGGGTTAGTTGGTAGCCATGTCTCTGGGTACACCCATGAACGTGGCATACTGTTTTATTCGGGAGGGGTTAGGCTTTCATATTTGAGATGCGTTTGAACTTACTCCCGCAGTTTTTTTTAGCTGAAATTTGCATTTGATTTTGACTATGATTTTACAGTTGAGGAAAAAAAAGGAAAATGTGAGAAAATAACTTACATTGGACGAAGAGCTGCGCCCGGTATCTGCATTTTGATCAAAACTACCTCACTCGTAAAATTCTGCGGGTGTGTAGTTTCTAAAAATATCTCACTTGTGGGGATATTTTAGTTAATTTGGTAGATATTCTATGTTAACGTCAGTAGTGGTTATACATTTCAATTTGGTGTAATATTCTTGAAGGTGCAGTTTTAGTTTGGGGGGGCTCCTGTACAGGAAAAGTGGGGTACCCCATATATCTGGTATCGTTGTACTCGGGAGTATCAGAGCTTTAGAAACAGTAAGTTTTTTTTAACAGTAACATTTTTGTGCGTAACCTTAATAACTAATAATAAAAAGTGGGTGCGATTGCGCCATCGCACACGTTGGTGGCGTCTTGCTCTGTGATCGCATGCTAATTGCACCAAAAATGGTAAACGCATGCACTCTGATCAACAGATTTGGTGCACTGGGGCCGTTTTGGGCCACACTAGTGTGTGCTTTTAACATTTAAATTGCATTGATGTGGCCTAGCCCCTAGATGGTTTGGCAGCTAGGTACAGCAGCAGTTTTGTGCCAACCATCACCTCCCTATGATCTTCCCTCTAAATCTGATGAACTAATGTCAAGGATGAGGTGTTTCAAGAAAACAATAGACCATAGACACAAAAATATTGTTGCCTGAAAAGGGATTTTAGGCAACCATCACATTTATGATGATCAAAAAACCCCAGGAATTAGTCAATCAAACAAGTTAGAATATTTCCTGTGGCACAGCATATTTTGATGAGGTGTTAGCAGAAACGGTAAAAAAAAAGTTTTCATTTAGCTCTGTGGCTGGCTATATGCATAAAAGTCCATTTCTTAAAGTTCAGTGGAAATTATCATATTTGTTAGTTTGTGTAATGCATACTTAGTTATTCTACATATTCTCTCCCATTTTGAAAAACCAGTTGATTTCATACCCTTTGCTGTTCCCTGCTTTTGACATTAGTGAGCTGACATTTCAGGTTCTAAAGGTCCTTCTTCTTCCCAGGATGCACCACATTCTTGGAATGTTCCTTACAGTAATTTCTACTGATTGGCTGTTGGATGGGTCAAAGATGCTCAGATCTCTACTGAGCAACTGAATCAACCCAGACACTGGGTCAAGGGAAAGACCATAACGGTCTCTACTAGAGGTCCTGCAAACAGGAAGTCAGTATTTCTGTTGCATTTATTTATACACAGACAAAATACTGAATTGACAGATTAAGGTCATTGGGATGAAAAAATACTGCTCTTTTTTCTGAAAAGCATATGTATTTGCACTAAACGTCCCCTTTAAGATGCAAAGGTATGTGTAAAATTGATCAGCACTTGACACAAAGTGGAAGGAGTTAGGCTGAGGCCCCACTATAACGCACTAAATTGCGCATGCAACTGTGATTTCTGCGCATTGCGTCGCGTTTGCGCATGCGTTTTTGTAATTATAAAAACAGATGCGTTTGTGTAAAAAAATGGTGCACGCAAAACGCAAACGCATCGTTTATCTCTTTTGGTTTTTTTTGGTTCCTAGCTTTATTCCCTTCTTATCGCCCCTATTTTTTCTAGGGGATGGGATTAAAGGATACCCCAGGGGACCTAGGTACTGTAAGCTGAATAATGGAAGTGTTTTTTCCCATTTTTCCAGAGAGTGCAGGCTCTTTTTTATAGCACTTTTTAGCCTTTCAGTGATGGAGAAAGCTAAGAAGCTTGTTGAGGAAGTAGATGTGACAGAAGAGAACCCAGGGCCTTCATTCAGCAATGCTAATTTGCAATTGGATTTGCTGGTGTCAGTATTGAAACAGGCTGTAATGCAAGCAGTACAAGACTCTAACCGACCCAGAAAGAAAGCAAAGTTCACTAGACATACAACTCTATGGAGTCTAACTATTTCCTGTCAGAGGATGAAGTTACTGAAGCAGACTTAGGATTTGATACTGTGATGATAGATCGTTTAATCAAAGCAGTTAGGCATTCACTATCTGTCTGCAGAAGAGCCAAAAGTGTCGGTGGCAGATAAATTATTTCCTTTGATAAAAAAGAAATCTCTAACCTTTCCATTTCACCAGTCAATATAAGAGATTGTAGTGAATGAATGGAAAAAACAGAAAAGAAGGTAGTAACTACTAGAACGTTTGCTAAGAAGTACCTATATTCTGAAACTGATTTGAAGGTGTGGAAGGTTCCGCAAGGTTGGTGCGGCTGTTGATCGATTGGCCCATAGAACCACCCTGCCAGTAGAAGACGCCTCAGTTTTTAGGGATCCGATGGAAGGAAGGATAGAATATAACCTTAAAAAGGCATTTGTGGCAACTGGAGCATCCCTGCGTCCATCTATAGCTCTCCCATTCATCTCAAGAGCTATGAAATGGTGGGCCCAAGACATGGAGCATGCAATTGACTCCAATGTTAAGAGACCGAAACTTAAGCAGATATTTCAGGATATAAAGAAGGGCATTGACTTCTTTGCAGAAGCATCTGTTGATATGGTCAAACTATCTTCCAGGGCAGCAGCACTCAATGTGGCATCCAGAAGGGCCTTGTGGCTAAGACCCTGGTCAGTGGATACTGCCTCTAATGCAAATCTTTGCCAGATGCTTTTTGGAGGTTCGATGCTTGTTGGCGAGAAACTGGACGACACTATATCAAAAGCATCAGGAGGGAAGAGTCTCTTTCTGTCACAGGATAGATAAAAATAAAAGGGGCCGGATAGAATATAAACCTAGAGATCGCTGCTTTCATGCCTCCAAAACGTTCAAGGCTGAAAGGGATTTTAGAAGAAATCAGTCTTGGAAGCCAGGCAAGCATGTCTTTTCAGTCACCAAGCCAGGGATCCAGAATAGAGCGAATCAACAATAGGGGTACGAAGGCTCAGATTTAAGTGTCGGGAAGATATTTTTCACTTCGCAGATGTCTGAGCCAGATCAATACAGGACCAATGGGTTCTGAAAATAACATCAGTAGGGTATTGTATTCAGTTTCTAGAATACCCAGAGAAAAAATTTTTTTTCCCTACTTGCATTCCAAAAGTAAGAGGAGGCGTTTTAAAGTAGCCCATGACCAAGAGGAGTCGCTAATCTCCTCCACCACCACGCTCCCAGAATGCCCCTAATCCCGCCTCCCTCCACCTCCTAGGGTGCTAACCCCGCCTCAGCCCACCCCTAACTGGCATCACAAATGTCACAGCCCTTGGCCACACCCCCTCACCACACCTTTTCCCACCCTGCCCGAAAGCTTAACATTTTTGAAATAAATAAAATTTTTCTATGGTTCCTCAGATCAAGAAATAAGGAAGCACACTGAAAATACCGAAAAAGCTTGGTTCACTTGTTATACAGAAATATTTTGTTTATTTATTCACTCCATGTTGAATGTCTTAAAAAATGCCTTTTCAACTTATCACCTTTTCATACTTAAGTAGCAAAAGACCATTGTCATTGAGTTTTTTTTACATGATACAGGTATTTTCACACCTGCAATTTCATACTAATAATTTTTTTTTTTTATCCCAAAGCCCTTGTAAATAACTATATTAAAACATAAATAATCTTTATTATGGTATATTACATTACATTACTATTTTTTAAAATTACATGTAAAAATGAATCTGCAAATTATCAGGAAAGCAATGTTTCTAGCTATATTAGCATCACAAAAAGCAATCCTTTTCGAATCTATGTAAAGACTAAAGGTGGGTACACACACTAATGATAGGGCAGACACTGTCATCATAATGTAGCGCTTTTATGAAATGCTTCAGAGGCCGACAAACGATCAACATCTGCCTGTGGATTGTTCAAAAATACCCGAGAACTTCACTCAGTCATGGTTGTCTCCCTGTACAAAAGTATAGGGAGTCAGTCGCGGCTGGGGGAAATCTGCAGCCCCGAGCATTCTCCTTATACTTTATATATGGAGAATGCTCGGGACTAATTAGCACGACCCAAACAAAATGACAGATAGAATGTTGCAGATTCTGTCTGTCATTTTGTAATGATTGTGCATGTGTGTAACCAGCTTAAGGCTGGGTACACAAAAAAAAAAATGGTTTTAAGTCCATCTGTGACCAATGTCATTTGTCCGGACATTTGTCAGTCAAGCATTTTATAGTGGATATCACAACCAATTACTGAATGCTAATCCTAGGCTATATCAACATCTTTTAGAAAGAATAGCCCCTTTTATTAAATATGTCATTATGAGAGTGGATTTGTCCTTCAAGTTTTTCCTTTTTCCTGGCAGTATTTTTGTAGAAACACCAACTCTGGGATCATCACATGGTTGCTATGATTTTGCCGAGATTGGTGGTATTTCACTGCCATATGTGCCATATATTGCCTTTTCATGGTTACCAAATCACTATGGGGAAAGACAACAAAAATATTATTTCTAAATTCTGCATCACAATCATTTTTTTCCTGTTTTGCTGCCTAATCTTTGTACAAAAATGTATTGTATTAAAAAGGGCCATTCAAAGAACAGTATTAATTGTGACACTTGGAGTCTATATGTTTTGAATGCAGTAACTTGTTACTTGCAGATGAGCCTTGAGTTCATGCACATTTTTTTCATAGGCCTAGATGCTGCCATGTGCTGTCTGCTTGCTTATTTTTCTAGCAGCTTCAAGGATGGCTGTCAGATTAGCTTTGTCTCCAAATTCCTTTTCTCTGTGCTCTAAAAGAATCCCCTGGAAAAAAAAAAGTTGTTGCTTCTGTCATACAAACATGTTTCATTTAAAAAAGAACTTTGTATGAAAGTTATTTATTATGTAAATATTTATTTACATATTAACAAGGTTAAAAGGAGAACTAAACATTTATTACAATATTCCTCATAAATACAATGTCAGGGAGCTATTAACCTGTCTGTTTTATCACTGTGGACGTTTCAAGCTATATGCAGCGGGTTTTTCCATCGTCAGCGCCAAGTGACTGCTCAGAAAATTAGCATGTAAGGGCTTTATACAGTTTATATATATGTAGTCTTGGTCCTAACACAAGGTTTGAGAGAAGTAGAATTGCTTTCCCATTGGTTACAGGGGGTCCACAATTGGCAAATGCAACATGTAACTTTTTCTGTTGCTAAACACCAGGAAAAAACGACTGAAAAAAGCACTAGCATGAAAGTAGCCTTAGACCAGCAACCTTAAGGCTGCATGACATTAAAGTATAATACTATAGTATAGAAAAATTGGGTGTGGGGAATATTTAGTTCTCATTTAGTTCCCCTTTAATACACAGCACAATTTTTTTAAAAGGAAAATTATACTCACCTCCTTCCCTTCTTCCGTACCTGAATTAGGGTGAAGACCTAATCCACTAATTCCACAATGTAGGACCTAAACCTGCTCAGCCTACAATGCAGACAATTGTAAGACATGCATGTCTTCACATTGGCTCATTGTGGACTGTCACCAACAGTGGCAGAGGGGCACAACCGGACCAGTGCGTTGAGGGAAATTTTAAGTATAACAGCTGTTAGGTAAAGTAATCAGGGGTGAGGATTTAATGATTTAGGTCCTTAGCCTGGACACTATACAGGTATGGAATAGGGAAAAGGTGAGTATAATAGTCTTTTAAATTACAGAATATGGGTGGCCAATCATTTTCTTATAACTAATATATATATATATATATATATATACATACACACACACACATATATATATATATAACTTTTATTTTTAACTCCAATATAATTCAGCACTATCTTTAATAAAGGAATGGCTCAGGGCACTAGCCTGGCAGATGAAAACTGTAGATGCTGTAGCTCCTCAACAAAACAAAACTGGGTGGTAGGAAAAATTAATCCTACCTCCCTGCCCCAGGTACTATTCATTTTTAAAAAGTTAACTTTTACAGTATAGATGTCCTTTAAAGGACAATTATACTTACCATTTCCCCGATCCATTCCTGCAAAGTACCTAGGGTGAGGACCTAAAACGCTAAGTCCTCACCTCTGGGTACTTTATAAAAGTCCTGCACTACTACTTGTAATCTCCCTCATTGCTCTGTTCCGATCCTCCCCACTGGCACTGTCAGTGACAGTTTGGGAAGGCAGCGCTTCTTCCCATTGACTGCCTCGCGACCTGTCACTCAAAGTGTCAGTGGGGAGGATGGGACCGGAGCGACGAGGGAGATTACAAGTACCCAGAGGTGAGGACTTAGCGTTTTAGGTCCTCA
This sequence comes from Hymenochirus boettgeri, assembly GCA_019447015.1. Taxonomy (NCBI): domain Eukaryota; kingdom Metazoa; phylum Chordata; class Amphibia; order Anura; family Pipidae; genus Hymenochirus; species Hymenochirus boettgeri. The sequence goes on along the minus strand of CM033475.1, from coordinate 89,169,772 downwards.
CCCTGGCTACTTTGCAGGAGTGGGGGGAAAGGAACGAGGGGGAGGTGAGTATAATTGTGCTTTAATAATAAATGAAATGTAGTAACCACATAAAATGTAACATTTCTTATTCTGTAAGATAAGTGTCCCAAACCCAGCCTGAACCCAAGTATAGTGGAAACAGTTGCTAATAATGTTTTGTTGTATGTAATTAATCCTGTCTGAGGTTAGTACTAATAATACTAATTAATAATAAAAAAGAACATGGGACAGCGAGGTAGGATTATTACTACCTCCTAATATTGTTTTGTTAAGGAGCTTCAGCATGTACAGTTTTCATCTGCCAGGTTAGTGTCCTGGTCCTTCCTATATTAAAGATAGTGATGAAGCACCCAATAAGTCTGGCAGAAGCTTTTTCTTTGTGCTGCAGCTTCTTGTACAAATTATGTTGGGAGGTAAAAAGTATCAATCCTACATTCCTGGTCCAAATACCTTTTTTTTTTTTTTTTTTTTTTTAAAGGGCATGTCCACCACCAAAACTAAAATTTAACTCATTACTGGCCCCACAGTGCAGTTTAAAAAAATTCTTATCTTGCATTCCTGCTCTTTATGGTTCCCCTGTAGTCCATGTCCAAAGTCCAGGGAAATGAAGAGTAGTGGCTGTCTTCCTATCCAAACGTCTCTGCCTCCTGTATTGCCTCCGGGAAGGATGGGGACATGCACAGAGGAGCCCTCCTCCCCCCTCACAATCCCTCTTTTCAAATCCTTCACCTAGTGTAAAAAATTTCATCCATATTGTAGGGCATACCCTCCCACCCCCAAACGATATGTTAAAAGTTTAAAAATAGATTCCGGCCCCCTGCTTGTAGTTCCAGCAGGCAGGGGAGCCAGACCAGAGTGACACTTGAACAAGGAGATGCAAGTAGAGTTTGGAATCGATTTTTAAACTTAGCGGTTGGGGGTGGGAGGGTATGCCCTACAATATAGATCAAAGTCAATATGGAGGGTGGAGATGCCCTTTAACTGTTTTTAAAAATACTTTATATGCACTATAGTTTTTCCTTTAAAATTAGCTTTATGTAAATGGAAAGATCATGCACCTGAAACAATGAGTCATTAAAGGGCATGTCCACCCCAAAATTTAACTTTTGATATGTGGTAGGTACAACAGATATACCATGACCTGGATGAATGAGAACCTTCACAAGCACATATCCCAGTATGTTTAATAAAGGATATTTTATTGATATTGTTTGGGTATGCCCTGCTTTATACCACTTTTTTTCCTTCCCCTAATGCTATTTTATTTAGTGGTAGGAGCACCCCATATATTACACCTATTCTATCTTATTATAGTGATTAGTACCGGGCCATTTCTCTTTTCTATTTACAAAGCTGACAGCAGACAGAGGGAGAAAGTGTGTTTGTGGGGGTGGTTACAGTACAGCTCACAGCAGGGAGAGGTGTGTAGGTTTTAAACTGCATAGTAAGTGCTTCAAGTTGTGAAAGGACATATTTCTATCCATGGAAACCTTTCAATTTAATTGATTTTTAATGAATGGAGGATCAGGGAACGTTAAAGGGAAAGATGAGGCACAGGGAATAGGGAAGCAGGAAGTGCAGGGGATCTGGTGAGGTTACTTCCAAATTACACACAAAAATGTAAATATCTTTAAAACTATGTAAAAATAATAATAATGAAAGTAAATTGAAAAAATTCTTAGGAAAGCAATTCCTGTTAATTTACCTAAAGTCATTTTTGGACCACAGTTCCCCTTTTAAGTCCCAATAGCAATAGGGAGGAAAAAACTACCCCTCCGCAGCCTGCAACACAGAACGTCCCAATGAAACTTCTGTGGAGGCAAAGGCATTGATTCTATAAAATTTAATGAATGTCTTAATGGACGACCAAGTTGCTGCTTGGCATATCTGATCCACAGATGTTCCTTTGCGAGCAGCCCATGAAGCTCCCATGGCACTGGTTTAATGGGCTGCAACCCCCTTGGGTAACAGCGCATGATAGCCGATCCTATCCATCTTGTCAGAGTCTGTGGCGAGGCTCTGGACCCACAACAAGGTCCAGCCAGGAGCACAAAGTGTGCTTGAGAAGATCTGAAAGCGTTAGTTCTGTCGACAAACACAAAGAGCCCTAACCACTTTCTAACAGTGAAGCCGTCTTTCCTTGAGAGAGGATGGACAAGTATAGAAGGAAGAGACAATGATATCCTGGTTAAGGTGAAAGGATACCACCTTTGGTAGGAACCCAGGATGCGGTCGTAGAATTGCTCAGTCCTGTAGAAAACGTAAGCAGGCCGGGTCTACAGAGAGAGCTGCCAGCTGAGGCTCTGCCTATCGAGGAGATAGCCAAAATAAAAATGGTTTTCCATGATAAAGTTAAGGGAATTGATTCTAGAGGCTCGAAGGGGGGAGATCTAAGGGCCCTAAGAAACAAAGTTAGGTCTCAGGGTTGAAGAGGATGAATGTGAGCCAACCCTTGCAGAAAGGTGTTGGCTCAACCCTTTTCTGGGTTAACCTACGATGGAAGAAAACGGACATCACCAAGACTTGACCCTTTAGGATACTTAGGGAGAGACCCTTGTCTACCCCTGATTGGAGAAAACGGAGCAGTCGAGAGAGCACAAAAGACCTCATCAGAAAGCTGCACTCCCTAAAATAAATTTGAGCAGAGGACGCATAGCGCTGCCAGACCCTAAAATAATTTCGGGCTGAGGAGGGCTTTCTGGAAGCAAGCTCAGTTGGGATTACCGCTGATGAGATGCCTCTTGATCTTAGTATCTCAGATTCAGTTTCAACGCCGTCAGGAGGCAGCCTGCTGGCAAATTCCATCTTGTGCAACGGGTTCTAACAAGCCCAAGAGTCTGTCGTTGGGTGTCTCCAGTGAGCATGGAAAAATGGGCAATAATTTTGTCCAGTTTGGGACCAAACAAGAAACGTCCTGAGAATGGTAAACTGATGAGGGCTGTTTTTGAGGCCGTGTCCGTGGCCCAGACTTTGACCCATAAGACACTTCTCGCAGCAGTGACTGTGGCTGAGATGCGGGCTATTAGCCGTACTGCTTCTAGAGTGGCATTACGTATATACAACACTGCATCCGCCAGCTGTCTAATGTTGGGGAGCAAAGAAATCGTTGCTGGATCTCCCTGACATTCGAGGATAATATACTGAATCCAGGTCTCTGAGGCCTTTGCCATCCACATGGAGGCGAACACTGGCCTTAATACTGTTCTCACCAAAGTATAGGCTGTTTTCAGAAAGACCTCAGTGCGGCGGTCCAGGGGATCCCTAAAAGTTGCCACCTCTGATAGGGGAATAGCAATTGCCCGAGATAGTCTGGCCACTGGAGGGTCGACTATGGGAGGACTTGCCCAGTGGTCCACATCTGCGTTTAAAAAGGAAAAAGAGTTTTGAAACTGTTGGCTGAGCTCTAGCAGTTTGTCTGGGACCAACCATTCGTCTGAGACTATTTGCCCTAGTTGGCTATGTGACGGAAAACAAGTGATGTTTCTCTTACGTCTAGAGAAAAGGAGGGCAGTAGGTTCTTGTTGGGCCTCGGTATCAGAGATATTTAGGGCCCTTATGGTCGCTTTGATAAGGGCGTTGGTATCTATGGACGGATGGAAATCATCCGCTACTGCCTCTGAGTCTCTCGCCTTCCTCGTAAAACTCATCCTCCTATGATAGGTTAGCGGCTTCCGCCTGAGAGATGGATGGTATGGGCTCTGGCACTGAAGTAGAAGTCACCACCATAATATCCATGCCCTGTTGGGCTGGATGTTGGACCATTTGACATAGGGAAGCAGATATAATTGACATTTTCTGCTAGTAATCTAGCCCAAGCAGGTTCAGACTCCTGGGGGGGAACTGCCGAAGCTGCCTGTGCCACAGACCCTTTATTTTGATTCCTAAGGGAGGTTCTGAGGGATTTTGCCCACTCAGGCTACTGGTCCTGACTGCAACCTTGTTCATGAGAAGGGTCATGGGCCTTGCTGCAAGAACTACATAGTGGATCAGGGTGACTGGATGGCAATTAACATTGCATGAAGTGCAATTATAGTGCTGGATTAAAGGCCCTACTGGGTTTTTGCCAGTTTGGGATGGGCTTTTTCTGCAGCAGACATAGCTGCTGAGGTACAGGCAAGAGGAATAAAAAGAACTAAAGATTTTGCTTATCTTGAGGAGACTTCAGGACTGAGATCCTTGTGGGCTAGAACAGATTTCCTTCTGTTGAAGCTGTATCCAAGATGGCCACAGCCATGTGTAGCTGGGAGTATAAGCTCTGCCCTTTAAAGCCAGCCAGTCTAGCAGCACGGGTTAATAGAGGCATGGTGGCATGTTACCCTTGCAGGAGAGAGCTTCCCGACGCCTTGTTTGTAAGCAGCGCAACGTTAGGCACCCTCTCTGCGGTTTTACAAAGAAAAGTTTGTCCGTTTGAACATTAGCAGAACGTTCGTTTTCCGTGCGCATTGAGCTGCACTAGTGATTCTGCTCCTGAGCAGACACTTAAACTGGAAGAGGCTTCCGGTGCCCATGTACTTATAGCCAGGGGGCGGGACCAGAGCTAACAACCCCATTGTGCCTGGGTCCCCCTGAGGCTGAAAGAGAAAAGTTATTTTTTGCAGCATGTTGTAGAGTCAACAGACACACCTAATGGTTAAAATATATATCCTAAATAAATAGTGCAAGAAAGCTATACTAAATACAATGTAAAGTGATCCACCAGAATTCAAACTGCAACAGGGAAATAACAGAAATTTCAGGAAGTCAAAACAACACACTTCATTGGGGCTGGAAATCCAAGAATGAAAGGAATTTACAAATATTGCCAACCACGGAAGAATATGTTTGTGAAGGTTCTCTTTCATCCAGGTCATGGTATATCTCTGGTATTAAGTCAGATCAACTGGACTTGAAGTTTAGTTTTTGAAAACATTTCGCTACTCATCTGACTGGCTTTCTTAATTTAAAATGACTTTGAATTGAGGTTTGAATTTTGCCATCACTCCTAAAGACATCCCCGTGGTGAATATTATAGCAGCCACAGAAGCCTCAATCCACAATAATAAGGTACCACAGAGTGAGGTAGAACAACTTTGTCTGTATGGATCTGCAGCCTTAGCCAGTTCAAAACCATCATCATGAAACCTGACTACACAGGAAAACATCCGTCAAGAAAAAGTGCAGTATTCCCATTTCGCCTGCGGATAAGGAAAGATGCACGGTGGTACTCAATATCTTACCATGCTAAAGTGACCACACTCCAGGCCGACAACACGTATTAAGTTCTAAAAAGGGATCGCACCAGCTGCTACAAGGAAAAATAAAAAAAAAAATAAAAAGAGACTTACTAACAGCTACAAAAGGATAAAGTCATTGAAAAAAAATATTATAGCCTCTACCCTTGTGAGGTACATCCATGTATATATGGACTCCTGAAGATACACAAGGACGGGGCCCCACTAAGATCCATAGTCAGCAGCATCAACTCAGTAACATATAAGGCTGCAAAATACCTAGCCAACATCTTAGGGCCTGTGGTTGGATGTTCTGAACATCACATTCAGAACTCCCAGGATTTCACAAACAATATTCATTATGTAGTACTCAGTGCAGAAGAAACTATGGTGTCCTGTTATGTGATCAGAGATAGTTTACCACTACTTACACCTCTATGTAATGCTTGATAGGACTCGTCTATTCCACTCTGTCCCACGTGGTAATCGTACAATCAAAGAATCAAGGTTTGCAGATGAGCCTCAGACAGCGGAAAACAAACTTTTATTGTGTCTTTAGCAACATGTTTCGGAGCTGTGCAGTCCTTTATCAAGCTAACAAACCAACAGTGAAATCTCCTTAAAGGGCATGTCCACCCCGAAATTTTACTTTTGATATGTGGTAGGGCATGCTCCCCCAGCCCCAACCGCATTAATATAATTGTTAGAAAGTCCCCCGATTCTTACTTACCTGCCCTCTCTCTTCCGCCGCAGTGTTCAGGCCCTCTGCTTGCATGGAATTGCAAGCAGGGGGCGGGACCGGCAGCCGCGTCCGTGATTGGCTGAGAGGCAGGGAGGGCTGCACTGAGCATGCCTCAACCTTGATGAGGTTGAGGAAGTCTCAGGAACAGCATGAGTCACACACTGCTCCTACACAGCAGTTTCCTGGACTTTGGAGGGGCACCGCAGGGGAACTATTTTGAGCAGGAATGTAAGGTAAGGATTGTTTTAAACTACTTGATGTGGCCAGTAAGGGGTTAAATTTTAGTTTTGGGGGTGGACATGCCCTTTAAAAGGTGTAACCACTCCCTCCATTCACATGGGTGGGATAAACAAATCAATTAACATCTAATAGTGTGAACAACATCTTAGCGAAAATTCATCTTTGTCTGTATTGAATGTATTAATTACGTAGAATATGCTGTCTTAAAATTCGTACATGCGTACAATGTGCGTCCCGACCCACGACACCTGCTTGCGACGAACGGCCGTTTCAGGCGAGATTTTAAATAACCCGGGAATCGCAGGAACGCAAAAATTCCTGTGATTTCCGATGCACGTGAGCATGCATGTCCATTTTGGTAGCGAATGCAATCACCTAATTTTTCCGCAATCAAATCCGCTTCCATAATGGAAAATAGGGAAACCGCATGCACAAACACGAGACAACGCACATAAATTTGGTGCGTTGCAGTGTGGCTTCAGCCTAAAGGAGTTTTTTTAAATTGAAACGTACAGTATAACCATGTACTACAGCAAACAACCATTTACAGCGTACATTAAACCAGTGGCTCTCAAACTTGTGTTCTTAATGCTGGACTTGATGTAAAAATTACCTATATTGTATGTACTTTACAGTTTATATTGTTATCAAATTTGATTGTAATAATTTAAGTGAAAAGTTACACTACATTGACTGCACTTTGCATTGACAAAAAACCAGGGAGCCGCTATAGCTATGGGTAAACCTCCCTTCTAGGATTCATGTTTGCATGTAAATCCCAGAAGGGCATATATATTTTAAAGGGCATCTATAGTGGGGAAATGAACTTTTTTTTCTTTCTTTCCATGTGTTCTATAATTCCCCACAACCCCCAGAGTGTTTTCACTTTTTTCAGATTCCCTCTCTGTCCTGATATACACCAGTTAGGAGAATACGTGATTGCATTCCTCTACTCCTACTTGGACTGTCAATCAAATCCCTGTGATGATCCCCCCCCCCCCATCCCTGCTCTGTAATAAACATAGATATAACAGCATTAGCAGGGGGAGAGAGGTAGCTTTGATGGCAGATCTAAGGCTGCACTTGACCCCCCTTCCTAATAGCTTTCAATGATCGATGATAGGTCACAAAGTGAGAGATCGTAAACTGTACTGTTCTCCTTTTTCCGTGTCTCCAGGACTGCTTGCTTTCTATTGGCCACTGTGCGTGTGTGTGTTTTTCAGGATGTTGAACTTTTAACTCCTACAGCACATGATAAGATTGTCGGTTAGCCGAAGTTGAGACATGGAGGAGGTAACAGAGGGGAGGGGGAAGGGGGGAGTGCTGCACACAGATCTGACACCATGGTTAAACAGTCACTAACAAGAGACAGGATTAAGGCAGCACAGAGTACATGAATTTAACTTTGCAAAGGGGCAATGTGTTTTTTTCACTATAGATGCCCTTTAAGAGAATATGTTTGTGAAGGTTCTCATTCATCCAGGTCATGCTATATCTGTGTTATTGAGTTAGATGAACTGGATATGAATAATCAACAGTATCTTGTACAAGTCATTCAGAGGCATTTAAAAGAATAGTGAAATGTCCTCAAGAACTAAACTCCAACTAAAAGTACAGTTGATCTAACTAAATACTAACAACATTAACCAGATCTATCTTTACTATACATTTCAAGCAACACACAATCCTATTTACCCATTACTACTGGCCACCACATAAATTACTTCTTTGTAAGGGAAACAATTATTATATAAAATCTTTCACCTGCAGCTTGTGCTTACCTTCTGTTCCTGGGTGCTTTAATACTCCCACAGGAACCATGACAGTGAGTGGCGGAGAGCTCAGGGCTCCAGAAGCTTCTGCCTGCTGCATTGGGGGAATAGTAGAACAGTACTCAGCAGGGTTATTAGGATTAGGGCTTTGGACTGATGTAGTTACATTTTCCCGTGTTTGAACTGTAAGATACATAAATAATACTTTTTAAATGCATAACTATTAAGAACAGCGATTATTAAAACAATACTTTAGGATGTAAGCACCCCATGAAATATTGTCAATAAGAACAGCACTAAAAAATGTCAGACTAGAAACCCCAATTAATGCAGTAACCTTTTTAATATACCTCAGCCATAGAACCTAAAGTGAATTATGGCTTACTAACAAAAATACCTTCATTTTTATTTTACACCCTGTATTTTCCATTTAATCCATTACATACCAGAATTTATTACTTCCTATACTATGTTCTTTAATTCATTATTTCACCTGTCTGTAAACAATGTGTGAAACAGTGTGTTCTAAACACCTGTACCCTCTATGGATGAGTGAAGTTAAAAAAAAAAACAATATCCTTTATTGATCCATACAAGCAATCAAAATAACTTGCAATAGAATATTATATATAATAGAATATTCTTTTATATAATAGAAAGTTCATAATAAGCACACTTATATAAATGAATACATACAAGCAACAAGTGGATAATAAATACATAAAATTTAAATACAATGAAATGTAAAAAAATTGTTAAAATAAATATGGAAGTTATTTACAACATTCTGTGTGTCTATTATAGTTAATATAGAAAATTGGCAGGTAGTGAGACTGCTAGAAGCCTCCTTATAAAAATTATTTAGAACTTTAATAACATACATATCAAACTTGAAAAACATACAAATAGCAGTTATAACTATCCTTGCCACCAGGAATAAAATAAATCCTAAACAAGTATTTTCAGAAAAGACAGACATATACACTTAAATACGTTGTATGTTTTAACTTTTGTGTTTCAAAGGACTATGCCAAAGATCCACTAATAGCAAAAAGCATATACCCATCAATCACTAAAACAGTACTTCATAACTAGATGCATGGACCAGAAGTAAAGACTTAAAGGACAATTATACTTACCATTTCCCCCGATCCACTCCTGCAAAGTACCCAGGGTGAGGACCTAAAACGCTATGTCCTCACCTCTGTGTACTTTACAAAAGTCCTGAAGTCGGATCCTCCCCACTGGCATGGTCAGTGACAGTCCGGGAGGCAGCCAATGGGAAGACACGCCTCCTTACAGAACGCATCTTCCCATTGGCTGCCTCTCGACCTGTCACTCAAAGTGCCAATGGGGAGGATCGGACCGGAGCGATGACCAGTAAGGGGTTAAATTTTAGTTTTGGGGGTGGACATGCCCTTTAAAAGGTAGGGAAAAAAAAAACTATTTTTGTATGTTTAGATTGTACCCACTGCTCCAAAACTCTTTTGGATTTTAAAGCTAAGTTGTAGGTTCTGAGAAATCATTTCAAATCACAGCATTTACAGGGAAATGGACCTGTCACTCCAGAATTTAATTTAGAAAAAACCTTATAAACCTGTATCTGTTTTTACAGAAAAGAAAGGGTGGAGCTTGCTTTAATATTTTACTCTATATTAATTCAACTCTGTACCTACCAATGATATTACTATTTCTATGTAATAGTAATAGCAAATAAGATTTTTCATTCATGAAGTTACTATGCAAGTATAAACATAAAATAGCCCATTTCTTCAGATAAACAAGCCTATACCTTTCTCTAATCATTCCACTTACAAAGAAGAAAAACCATTAAAGGTCATATTCGAATACAGGATGAAGTATCTTTAAAGCAATAAAATTGTTTTATCTTACTTGTTTTCCAGCGCCAATCACAAACGCCCCACCGAGGATGAACCCTTCTCCTTCCAAATTTCCTTCAAAGCCCCCTTGCCAAGCACGATAAAAATTCTGCCACACTCCAAGCCGTATAAAGCCCAAAAGCATCATTTTTCGCTTTTGAGGGCCATAGAACCGTTTCTAAAAAAAAAAAAAAAAAAGTGATTAGATCATTGTACAAAAAAAATATATTTACAGCTCAAGTTCAAAATGTAAAAGCCCTGAATGTAGCCATGCTTTATTTACAAAACACAAGACCATTTTTAAGGACACCTTTTCATCAAGATAGATTTCTCCTTTGAAGTACGGCTGGAAATCCTCAACTTCAGTGCCAACTTTCTCTTTTACTACAGCATACAATGGAACCCCCAGCTGATCCAGTTGAAGTTTAAGAGAAGACAGTCCTGAAGCCTCCTTGAGATCAATGAAAATATAATTTATTGATTTATAAATTTAATATACATTAACTAGTATATATTTCATGTCACACAATGTATGTTTATTAACCATATTTCAGTTAGTTTATTGAGGTGCCCATTATTACGGTTACTGAAATTTAAATGGCCAGTTTATAGTTAATGTGGTCTCTAACAACTAGATATCATTAAAATACATTTAATTGCAACATGATTTTTGAGTGTTCCCATTTATAAATGCATTCAAACTCCATTAATTACGTGAAAGGAGAGTAATATATAGTGCATGGAACCCCCAAAATGTGTTAAAAATACATCCACGCAGTATCCTCAATACATTTCAATCAAGTGATATACCAGTATATCAAAATATGTCAAGCATATCTGTTGTATTCAGTTAGATCAACTAGACTTTAGCTCAAACACAGCTCTTAAACGAACGATTGCAGAAGACACATTTTATAGTTGATGCTTTAATGCACAACATCAGTCAATTAGAACTGGCCTCACAGCTACCTGTGGCCATCTTGGAAAGAGTGATGGAGTTCACCAAACAAGTACAGCTTTCTCAGCACTGTAAGGGCAAGCAAACGGAACAAATTCTCTATTCTGTTATTCTGTCAGCCCAGAATACCCCCAAAGGAGAAAAACTATTCTGGAGGCATAAGGAGGTAATTGTCACTTTATCAAAACAAGGAGGGATGGGTGAGAAACGTGTCTAACAGGACCCCGACCCAGCCAGAAATGGAAGTCCTGGTTAAGGGCTTGAACTCTTCCATCACTCCTAAAGCCATCCCTGTGGTGCATATTATAGCAGCCACAGAAGCCTCAATCCACAAAAATAAGGAACCACAGAGTGAGGAAGAACAACTTCGCCTTAAGGTATTTGCAGCCTTAGCCAGTGCTAAACCTCCTTCATCTAACCTGACCACACAGGAAAGAAGAGCCTTAGCATCCCTCAAGAAAGATTCCAGTAGTTCAAAGAGACATTTTTCTAGTTTGGCATATAAGTTATTTTCTCTTAATCGTGATAAAACTTGCTGCACATGAAGCGATGTGATGGTCGATCCTGAGAATAGACCAAGATGTCGTCAAGATATACGACCACTGTGATACCAAAAAGATCTTGGAAGATGTTGTTCACAAACTCTTTGAAACGAACCAGCGGTTTTCCAAGGCCAAAGGGCATCACAAAATATTCGTAAAGGCCATCATGAGTGTTAAAGGCTTTTCCACTCGTCCCCTTTGCGAATACGGATTAGATTATATGCACCTCGAAGGTCTATTTTATTGGAAATTTTAGCTCCTTTGATCTGGTCGAACAATTCTGAGATGAGTGGTAGAGGGTAACTTTTTTTTATAGTGATCTTATTCAAACCCCTATAATCAACACAGGGACGTAAACCTCCATCTTTCTTTGCAACAAAAAAGAAACCGGCTATGTCTGGAGAAATGGAAGGTCTAATGAATACCTGGGCCAAATGTTCCTTAATGTAGTCTTTCATGGCTTTGGTTTATGTGGGGGATAGTGGATATGTGCGTCCCCGAGGTGGTATGGTACCAGGAGGGAGATCAATGGGGCAATCATAAGGGCGTTGTGGAGGAAGTTTCTCAGACCATTTCTTGCAAAAAACATCAATAAATTCATGATAACATTCAGGAGTTTTCATAGATTTAATTTCACAATTAATGGAAGAGCAATGAATAGGGAAAGAAGGGAGACATTTGGAAAAACAAGAAGAACTCCAAGATATAAGTTCATTGTTAGACCAGTCTAATGACAGGGTTGTGAACTCAAAGCCATGGAAGTCCCAGGATCAGAGGAGCAGACTGACTGTGGATCACCAGAAACGATAAACGTTCATAAATGTCAATATACAATAAAACTTTAAAGGTAAACTTGGAGATAAATTCAGAGGCCAAGGGGCTGTTGTCAATGGCCAGAAGCCGAAGAGGTTGGTGCTGGTGAAGAAGAGGAAGACCCAATTGTGATGAAAAGGTAGAGTCAATGAAATTCCCTGCTGCGCTGGAATCAACAAAGGCCTGGGTGGAACAAGTTTTATCGTTAAAAGTAATAGTCGCAGGCAAGAAGAATTTGAGAATTTAGGAGACTTGAGGTTACCTAGACCTTTCTGCCTGTCGTTCACGAAATCGGGTATCTATCTGAATGCAGAGAGAGATTAGGTCTTCCAACGAGACTTAATTCTCTAGACACTAATTCATCCTTAAGGCGGTCAGAGAGTCCCTGCCAAAAGGCTGCTGTAAGTGCTTCATTATTCCAGTCTCCGTAGCTAGGGTACAAAATTCATTGGCGTACTGTCCTACAGAACATGACCCTTGACAGAGCTGCATCAACCGGGACAAAGCAGTCGAAGTTCTACCTGGTGCATTGAAGAGCTTGTGAAACATATCCAAGAAACTGGTAACATTATTGACTTTCCCATAGGGGGGAAGCCCAGGCCAGAGCATTGCCTTCAAGCAAGGCAATGATGTAACCAACCTTTGCTTGGTCAGATGCAAAATGGGAGCAGAGGCAGGAGCTGGGCAGCGAGGGACTCCATGTATTGGGCCAACTGCCCTTGGTGGTGTTCAAAAACATCCATGTGTTTGGACAGAGCCTTGGAGTGTTTTGCCCAACTCTGCCTTGGCCTCCTCAGGCGTTTCCATAGCCTGATTGTACTGTAATGAATGTAGCCTTGACGGCCAGGGTACTCACGAGTACGCTTTCAGGAGGAGGCTGATAGTCCGAAAGATATAGGAATACAGATCGCTGCTGGGAACTGTAGGCTGGAAACAAGGTGCTTCTGGGAACTGTAGGCAGGATACTGGAAACTAGGTGCTGCTGGGAACTGAAGATTGGTACCGGAGACAAGGAGTTGCAGGAACTGAAGGCAAATAAACACGGGAGCCAGGGGTAGCGGAGCTACAATCTGGCACCAGAAGGAGGGAGACGCCGGCTTTTCAAAGTTCGCACTGGGAGATGCGTTGGCGTTGTGATGTCATCACACAGACTGTGCTGACTACCCTGAAGCGCCTAGCTGTCATCAGAGCAGCGCTGGGCCAGAGCAACAGGTAAGTTTGTGACAGTGTGTTTGGATATATTGAGAAATGTTCACTAATCTATGGGCACTATAAAGGCCCTGGGGCTAGTTATGTGTTTGTATTACTGAAATACTTGTGCATGATCAGTAATAGTGTTATATAATGTCTCATATATTACAGAAGATATTTACGTACTGGCAGAGACATTTAGACTTGTGTAATGGGACAGTCTTTATTAATATGATTATGTTTATGTGACTTTTGCTACATTTATTATGGAAGCACTTGATTGCCTGTACTGCTGGTTTACACTGGAGATTTAGTTAAATTAGTGAAATGATATATTGTTATAGTTGCACGACACAAAACATTATTATTGTACTTGGGCACCCTCTATAATGTATGGGACATTATAAAACACAATTACTAAAGATATTTACATATAGGTAGAGACATTTGGATTTGTGTGGGGGGGTATGGGCCTATGTGGGTATGTGTACATGGTGTATATAATTATTACTGGAGATTATTTTTTGGCTTGTATGTGTATTACTGAACTGGACTGAGCATTTTATTACAGTTGCAGAGCTGTAATAGCTTTGCGTAAATCTCCATTTGAAAATTCAATATGTGCTTTACCCATAGCGAAACCTTAACACCATCAAATACCGTTTAGTAGTTGAATAGTTATATGCACACATCACATTCAATGAGAGTGTGCACTCCTGGGATTTAGCAAACTTAAAAAAAAAAAAAAAGTTTGCTAAATTACACTCTCTCCCTCTCGACTACAATTTATACTTGTTTCTATGATGTTATGGTGTGTGACCAGTGTCCGTTCTATTGCTCCACATACAAGAGATAAACCTGTAAATTGTTGAATTGTTGTGTACTATTCATGTTGTTCAAGGGAATAGGAACATGTATATTCTGGATCCATGATGTTACTGTATATCCTGTCACATGAGTTAAAAACGTGAAACAGATGATGGTAAAAATGTTGTCATTTGTCTAGTCTGCTGATGCCCCCCCCCCCCAAAAAAACCCCATTGTAATTGTGGCCTTTAAAAAAAGGACAGCAACAAATAAATACTATGTGCGACATTTGTCTGGAAAATTATATATCAAACAAAAACATATTATACAAAAATATTATACAAGATAACATGCCACTTATTGTGTAATATAAAGATATAATAAGTCTTCTTTGATGTTCAAATATGCAAATTGATACATTATCTCTGATATATTTACCTCTCGGCATAGAAAACACCCAGGTCTTCTAACTGCCATAATTACAGCACCATTACTCTCCCACAAATTCTTTGCTTTAAAAGACCTGGGTTCTACAAAGGGAAACAAAGCAATGGTATACAGTGTAAAGATACAAAAATACAAATAATGACATAAAGCTAGAGTTGGACAAACTGTATTCTATTATTTAAAATGCTGCAAGAGTAGCTGAACTGCGTAATAATATCCTTTGGTTGCATCTTTGGTGCTCCAAGAACAGCATATGCAAAGCATTTCACTTTCTGAAAATTAGGCAGAGTTTTGTTTTGATAGGGTAATAAAGTGTACTGGGTGACCTGATCTTCAGTTATTTATAAAACAAAGGTCATTGCCCCATAAGAACTTTTAGAACAAGTTTCCTCTATATTCCTTATGTTGTGGGGGAAGTGGCACCTCAATCTTAATGAGGAGAGAGCTCATACCATAATTGTCCATTATGCAGTCACTTCTACCCATAATCTATGCATTAATGGTAGGGGTGTTGTATTCAATCACATAAGGAGCCAAAATCAAAAAGACATACTAAGTTGGCGGCTGAATTTTTTTTTATCAAGATACTTAGGTAGAGGATTGGGACTCTGTCATGCTTGTGCCTAGTGCTAGGTCTTGTCAGCGAAAGGGAGTGATACACACTGTTTTGGACTTGCAGTATAGATCTGCCTACAAGATCCCTTGACCAGCTGTTTTTAAAAAGCCAACTGCCCGTATCTTTATTTTTAAACAGCTAATCGCGTGCACCTTTACTAAGATCAATAGCTCCACTTCTCCTTGGGACTGCACAAAACAGTGTAGTAAGTTTTGGATACTGTACAGTCCCTGGGGGCCATGTGTGATTTACGGGATCAAGGTTGGTCCCAATATAAATTATTTTTTAACATGTCTTACCAGCATGTGTAACTGTAGCTTAATGTGGTGAAACAACCAGCACTATTTACAATGTGTTCCCTACCAGTATGCCAAGATCCTGTTCTGATTCCGGGTATATTGGCTGCATTCCTGCTTCCCTTAAGTGTCAATATGTGGCAAATTGACAGAATATGCTTTTAAATCCTGACGATTTAAGATATATTTGTTTTGAAATGTTCTATACATATATATATATATATATATATATATATATATATATATAGCATAGCATTTAACCCACTACTGGCCCCTCTGTATAGTTTAACAATATCCTATTCTTACAACTCTGCTCCTTATGGTTCTCGTGCAGTGCTTGTCCAAAGTCCAGGAAAGTAAAGAGTAGTAGCTGTCTTCCTGTCCAAAAGATTTCTGCCTCTTCCTTGTCCCACCATTCGGATCCATCCATCCATCCACCTAGCATTTATTTCGTTTTCTGTAGTTTAGGACATCCCTACTGCCGTGTCATTTTGTTAAAAAAAAAAAAAAAGATTTATAGTGCTACTTACAGCTCTTCGTTTCCATGGTGCTCTCCATTGACAGCAGCTTCTCAGCCAATCACAGACGCTGTTCCAGCCCCTGCTTGCAATTTCCGGCAAGCAGGAAGCTGGATCAGTGTGCTGGAAGATCAAGGGCTGTAAGTAGTGTTCTAAATCTTTTTTTAACATTCTGACATGGCGGTTGGGGTTTGGCAGGGATGCCCTACTATATATATTTTTTTTATAATACACAAGTCTCTGTATTTTCGATGGAGAGCTGCAGTGGCGAGAATCCTTATTAGAATCACTCAGTGATGTCACTGAGTGACTAGTTCAATTATTAGTGCCACTGCAGCTCTCCATTCCTAATATAACATAAAAATCATTGTCCTACCTCTTATCCAGCCACCCCGGAATCGAACATTTCACAAAATCACAAATCCAAGAGCTGGACAGGAACAGATCAGCCGTGTATACACGGCACAGAACAGCCTGGCGCGCATGCGCATTACCGTCCATTATGGCACATGAGGAAATCAATACCAACACACACGCATTATGCAAACAAAAAAGAGGCACGAACAAAACGGAATAAACCAAAATTAACAAACAGGGGTAAACATAAAGCCTAAAAAACAAGTGAAATAAACCTAAAACAAACATCTGATTCTGACTAAATTACTATTAACATTTGAACAATGAAACATATATAACAAACATATATCTAAGATAAAGATTTTAAATAATAGTTAAAATGTTTAACAATGTTTTTTTAATGTTATGTATAAAAAAGAAAAAAACATTACATGCAACTGAAAAACTAAACAAACTTTGGAGAAAAAAAAGTTAAATAAATTCTTTTTACCAGCTATTATCACTGTACTTATTTAAAATAAAAACTTGTGTATTATAAGAAATAATTCGCCCCTTACAGTGTAATATATGCCTATTATGCCACCTCGGAGTTCCCTGACCTGTATAAAAGCACTCGGCCTACGGCCTCGTGCTTTTATATGGTCAGGGAACTCCTCGGTGGCATAATAGCCTTATATTACACTGTAAGGGGCGCATTATCCCTTATATAATACATAAGGCTCTGGCATTTCAATGGGTAGGTGCAGTGGCAAGAATCTATATAATCAGTCACTCAGTAATGTTGCTGAGGGACTTCCTGTATTCCACTGCCCCTCCCCGTTTCTCTCTCCGCCTGTATTAGTAATGTAGATAACAAGAAGCCCGTTTTTGTACAGACTGACTGACTGACTGACTGAATTACTGTGCTGATAAGAGAGCAGCCAAGTCAATTATGAATCGCAGGAATGCACTCGCTCCTCCTTATCAGCACAGTAATTCAGTCAGTCAGTGTAACAAACTGGAACAGCACCGGGTGAGAGTCGGCGTTTATTGTCTTGTTTTAGTTTGAGATAGAAACGGCAGTTAACTATTTGTATGTAGAAAAACAGGCTTTTTATCTATATTACTAAGACAGGGAGGGAGAGAGGGAAGGGGGGAGACAGAGTGCCTGTGCTGGATTTCTTTACTTTTTTTTTTTGAACTTATGTATTATATGGAATAATGCGCTTACCTACAGAATAATATACATGTATTCCTTCACCTTGGAGTTCCCTGACCTCTATAAAAGAACTCGGGCTAACGGCCTTGTGCTTTTAAATGGTCAGGGAACTCCTCTGTGGCGTAATCTTATATTAAACTGTTGGTAGTGTATTATCCCTTATATTAGGGTAGACATGCCCTTTAAAGGGGAACAATAGAATCCAGACAGCATTGTCCTAATGAACAAGGGGTATTAAACTCAATCACATATGGGGCCAAAATTAAAAAAAGACAGGCTAAGTGGTGGGCCAATTTTTTTATTAAGATACTTAGCAGGTACAGGATTGTGTGTGCCTAGTGCTGGGTCTCGTCAGGGAAAGGGTGTAAAACACACTGTTTTGGACTTGGTCCTCCGCCTACGGCGCAATCATGTGCTAATGTGGAATGTCCTCATTACTTTTTGTGCACAGTTGCAAACTAATGAAAATTAGTAAGGTATCTCAATTCCACAATCACTATCAACGATTAGTAGTGAACTTACTTCACCCGAATGGAGGGTCGGTGGACCCAACTTCCAGCACTCATTACAAATGGACTCCATTAACTGACTTCAAAGTGTGGATGTCTCTAAATCAAATAAGGTACACTAAGGTACTCACCGGGAAAGGAAGGTGGCCCAGGTGCAGCAAAGCCCCAGGCCCTTTTGCAAAGCCGGAACCAATCACTAGAAACGCACACGAAAAGGAGTTACAACCTGGATTAACAGCAAGTCGTCTCAGTACCAAATTAAATACTTTATTGGATCACATAGAAATACAAGGTTTTTCATTGATTTGTAATCCAGGTTACACAGCTCCTTTCGGCGTGTGTTTCTATTCTGGCACACCGAAAGGACCTAACAGGCCTACAGCCAACTAGAAGGCCCTTTGTCACACCACCCTCCCCTCCCCAGCGCTGGGCTAGATATGCAATCAGTTGTACAGTCACCGGGACAAAAAATGCCCAGACGGGACAGATTTGGCCTGCAGGCCTTGTGTTTGTGGTGTTGGTGGACAGGGCTTAAATTGGGAGTGGCTTATAAGGAAGCTAATTGTCAGAGTTAACATTTCTGTATTTCTCCTAACCTGCCAGTTCTGCACATTCTCTAATATCTGTGGTTACAAAATGAAGCAACCATTAATGGCATCAAGCAAATGACACTGCTTGGAAAATTGGAACCCCAAGAACTTATTTTATCTCTTGAAAAATGTCAAAAGGCATTCAACCTGCTCCACAGCGTACTATGGATAATGGTCATTAAAATCAAATGTTAATTCTTTTACTACCACCAATAAACAATAATGTAGGAAAGAAAGTAAATTAAAATACTAATAATTAAAAATATAAACCAATACTTTAATATTGCACAGTAAATATTGATTACTGGCAAATTACAAAGCCATTACATAGCAGTGTAGCTGAGCAGTGGCACACAAACTGCAGATGTTTGGAAACTACAACTCCCAGCAAACAAAGCATGCTGGGAGTTGTTGTTTCCCAACATCTGGAGTGCCAAGGAATGGGGGGTTACTATATGGGATTACTGTCCATTTAAAGGGCAACTAATGCCTCAAACAATACAGAATCAGGAGGATGGTATCTATTGTTAAAAAGATTGCCTTCTGATTCTATATTGTTTTTCAGGCTTTAGTTGCCCTTTAAATGGATATATTACTGTATGGGACTACTGTATGGGAATTCTGCTGTCCATTTAAAGGCATCTAAAGCCTCAAAACAATACAGAATTAGAAGGCAGTAGAGGTCATAATTTCAACCCTCTGTTTATACTCAAGTCAATCACTTTTACTCCTTTTCCAGGTAAAAATAGGTACCTTGGTTTATACTTGAGTATATACGGTATATATGTCATGGGATTAGTTTAGTTAAGCTTAAAAAAATGTAATGTTGCTGATTACGTATAAATTAATATATCTCAAAGTCATAACAAACAGCCAGGTGGCTTTATAAATGGCAGGCACTGGCAGTGCAGCAGCCTAGGCCTAGCCTTATATCTCATAATAACAGGTCTGGGCAGCTGGGCTTTAAAACCACCTTTCCATTCCAGTCCACAGTCCTAGCTAGGCTGTCCAGTCCACTCCTGGTATTAACATATTATGAGATATAAGGGCTAGGCAGGCTGCTGCTCTGCAGGCTTTATAAATGGTAGGTGGCATCAGAAATTAATCCCAATCCCATTTATTTAATTTTACAGAAGAATTTTTCTGCAACTGCCAAATTGGAATAATCGAGGGATTGTGATATGTGACACAGTGAATGGAAACCTAAGCAAGGGAGCTTCCCACATGGTGTTTACGGTTTGCACAAGCAAAAAAGGTTCATGAGAGGGGCACTCTTTCTGTGAATTCAAATTACTTTATTCGATCACATCAACACAACGTTTCAGGGACCACACTGTCCCTTTCACACCTGATGAAAAGGACAGTGTGGTCCCTGAAACGTTGTGTTGATGTGATCGAATAAAGTTATTTGAATTCACAGAAAGAGTGCCCCTCTCATGAACCTTTTTTGCTTGTGCTATAGCAGTAGGTCCATGGTAGAGGACCTGAGAAGGGAGCACCTTTGAAGAAGTTGGCTAGTAGCCAGAAAGGAGTGACTAGGCCCGAAAGCCAGTTTGCAGTGTTTACGGTTTGCCCCTGTGGTATTTAATATAAAGTGTATTGGGGGCCACATTACTACAGGGACAGACAACCAGCAGTCCTCCTAATATTTTGAAAATTACTCCCAACATTCTTAATGCTGCACCAGCAAATGGCACCCATAAACCCCAAAATGTTTACAGGAGAAGCCATAGACTCACTCAGACTCAGACACAGCACAAGACAGTCACAGGACCCACCCACCACGAGGCAGCAGCTCCATTCTCGCTATGCACCAGCTACCCCTTCATGTTTAATCTTCCCCCGCGTTACACAGACGGAGGAGCTGAGGAGGGATTGCTGATGCTGAATAAATGCAGAGCTAAACACCTCTACAACAGGCTCCGCCCTCCTAGACCCTCTTAGTCTTGGGCGTGACTGGACTAGAATTCTTCCTCTGTTCCTGACTGAAATGTGATTGTTCTCCCTCCACACACACCCTCCACCTCCCCTGGAAACAAAGTTGTGACTGGTGCTGAAGGTAGGAGGAGGCATGCTTTTTTTTCAGAACTTTTTTTTCCCTTTCATTTAGCTGTGGCATTGATAGCCTGGACAGCTAGGAAGAAGCCCCGAAAACCGGACAGGGGGGCTGATTCCCAGACTGTCCGGGTGAAAACAAGACAGGTGGCAACCCTACACACCATATATTACAAAAAACATGCAAAATCCTTTTCTTCATTAAGACCCAGTGGTGTTTACATTTCCAGCTCATGTATGGACTTAAGTTTCTTCTGTAACAGTATTTTTTGAAAATCTCCCCCTCTTATCCCCATTGTTACTTGTTCTAGGGCATTATATCTGATGTAATTGATCTTACCCTCATGTTGTTCTAATACATAACGGCTACACTACTTCTTTTTGGCTCATTAATCCAAATTGCCCTGCAGTTATCTTGAATGCGGCTAGTCAGTGTTCTTTTAGTCTGGCCCACGTAGTTCATGCCACACTGGCATGTAATCAGGTAGATAACTTGCTTGCTTTGCAAGTCATTAGTTTATTAATTCTGAACATTCTACCATATTTACCATTCACTGAATCGGTTTCCCACATGAGCCAGCATATTGAACACTTGCCGCATTTAATTTTATAATATTCTTTTGCTTCACACCTAACTATTTTTCCATTGATGTCCTTGGACCTTTAAAGTGGCTATGTGTGAGCATATCTTTAAGGGATCTAGCTCTCCTCGCTGTTAGTTGAGGGTATTTACTGACCTTTTCTCATAATTCTGGATCCTCATATAATAAATACCAGTATTTTTGTAAAACCCTTTTTATTTTGAACCATTGAGAGTTGTATTTGGTAATATATCTTATTGGCTGAGAATACTTATTAGCCTTTTCTTTCAGTAAGTCTTCCCTTTTTGCATGTAATGCTCTTTTGAATGACTTATTCAAAAGGGAATTTCCGTACCCTCTCTTACTCAAATTCTGTTTGAGGATACCTCCTTGTTCCAGATAGTCTTCCACATTTGAACAGTTTCTGTGAATTCGCAGAAACTGTCCTGTTGGTATTGCTTCAATTGTGGAGCTTTCAAAATAAAATTTACTGCTGTCGGTTTCCTGTATGATACTGTGGCAAGTTTTCCTTGTCTAACAGGAATTTTTATATCTAAAAATTCAATCTCACTCATATTGTAATTCAAAGTCAGCTTAATGTTTTTTGCATTTTCATTCAATGCTGCTACACATTTTTTCAGATCTTCAACCTGTCCTTCCCATATTATCAAGATATCTTACCCAAAGTAAGATATGTGGACCCCAATTTCCTTGTTCCAGGACTTCTTCTCCATCATCCATCTCCCACTTCCCCAGGTGGAGGCACGGATATGTCGGAGCGGAACTCATACTGTTGGTACTTTACAATAGCTATTAATAGTCTGACCATGGATCGGAAACTCTGAACTGTGCAGAACACCATTGAAACACTCCATCAGGGGCATCTTGGTTTTTAATTGTTTTTATCAGTGTGTAGGGGGGGGGGGGGGGGGGGGGGTTTGATATACTGTATTATGTGTAATATAGATACTATGTTTTAATAGCATACCAGCATCATCCATTTACTTTGACCGATATGGAGTTTAATATTTAAGGGCCTGCTATAAGGAGCTGATAGTATTATATTAAACCCTGCAGATTGTGTGCGGTGCTAGATGAGGGGCAATTCAAGCTTCTCCGTCTATGGAGTTAGCTGCTTTCGTTTATAGGGGATGTATAGTCGGTCCCTCTGCACTACTTATATTGGCAAGTAAGATACACAAGGGATTTAAATAATATCAGTGCTGGTCTCTGATATATTGTAATTATATAAGCCCGCTCTGGTATATCTACAATATGGTTGGGAGACTTTAATATGGTGCTACACATTATTATAGAACTGGAAACTAAATCCATACTGGATTTATTTATTTTCTCGTAAAATAGATTAAAAGGACAACTCCACCCTCAAAATAACATCTTTTAGAAAGAACAGCCTTTTTAAAATATGTTGATATATCCTTCTTTGTCCTCTGAATTCATTACTGTATGCCTGCTATGCTTCTGGATGCCTCATGGAAACTGAGCAGTGTACTTAGCATGTACTGAGCCTGAGCATGCTCAGAGGAGGCAGCTAGGGGATTAGCATTCAGTCATTGGCTGTGATGTCAACTGTCAAATCCAAAACAGTTGCTAACTGGAAGAACTATGAAGTAGGAACAGGGGCAACAGGACATTGTGCAGGATTTCAGGTTAGATTTATATATTTCAGATTTCAAACTATTACAGTTCAGGGTTTTGGGGGGTGATTTACCTGTATACAAGTTATCATTTGAGGGCTGGACTTGCCCTTTAACCAAGGAATGTGATAACTATTTCCAAACGAATGAAATCCTTAACAACCCCATAACCATTTGGGATACGCCCGAATGATCTTATCACAAACTATCAATAACATTAAACACAAATAAACAGCTTCATAAAACCAAGCCATACGAGCACTAGATAGGATCACAAAGCAATTTCAAACTGACCCAACTCCAGAAAATGCACAGGCATTAAAACTCCAGTCTAGACTGACCAATCAACTCATCACAATGAAAACTAAAAACAAACTCCATTTTCACTTCAGATACTATGAACATGGAGACGAATGAGGGAAACTCCTGGCATATGTCGTTAATCATGAATTTAAACGCCCCTGCAATCATATCAATAATGAATCCATTGACCCATCAAAAACACCTCAAAACACAGCGGCATATTTTGCATCCTATTATACTACCTTATATGCATCCACCCTTCAATACACAACCCCCGAACCCTCCCAAATTAAATTCTCAAAATAGAAATATGTTGGAAGAACCTATTACTGAAATGGAGATCTGACACACCTTTTACTCATGGCTAGAAATAAAGCACCCTGAACAGACGGGCTCCCGGTAGAGTTTTATATACATTACATAGATGCCCTAACACCCTAGTTACTTACACTATATAATATGGACAAAACTAAAATACTTCCCTCTATGAGGGAAGCCCTGATGACCATGATACCCAAACCGGGAAAAGATCCTAACTGCCCAGAATCCTATCACCCTATAACACTGGTACAGGTAGACCTAAAAATCATAGCTTAAACTCCTGTCACTACGACTCAGTGTCATAGTTAAATCTCTAATACACTCATATCAAACAGGATTTATTCCCGGAAAAAAAAGACTCCTATTCTTAAATATACAAGCCCAACACAAACACATGGGAACCTGTTGCATTGTTAGTCTAGATATGGCACGAGCATTAGATTCAGTTGAGTGGTCATTTATGTGGCAAGTATTGAAAAAATTCAGGTTCGACCCAGGTTTCATAAGTTGGCTGCAAATGCTTTACTCCACTTCACAAGCCAGGGTGATAACAAATGGATGGATCTTGGAACTATTCCCTCTCGCAAGGGGCACTTGAAAAGGATGTCCTAAGTCCCCTCTACTGTATGCACATGTAGTCGCACCATTGGCTATTAAGCTAAGGTGTGACTCAATTATAAAAAGGCTTAGACGTGGGGAACAGCTAGAGGTTGAATTTGGAAGATACTCGGGACTAGTAATAAATTGGGAAAAGTCGCAAATTTTACTCCTCGACAGTTTTCCTCCTACAATAGTTGAAACAAATACCCACTTATCAGAACTGATAAGGTTAAATATTTGGGGATTTGGGTAACCAGAGATATTGGCAAAATATTAAACCTCTTATAACTAACTAAATCCAAGATCCAGGTTTGGAGTAAATTACCCTTAGGAGTCACGTGCAAAGCCAATCTGTTTAAGATGATTCTCCTACCCAAGACCAAGTATGTACTCTGGCATGCCCCTATATATATCCCTCTCCGCTAGTGCAAAATACTTGGTCCCCAAATGAATGACTTCGGTATGTAGTCAAGTAGATAAAGGGTCGCATGGTTGATCCTGCAGTGTCCAACTGAATTGGGAGGACTGGCAGTCCCAAACTATAAACTTTATGACCTAGCTGCTCAGCTCTCCCACCAATGGTATCACTCCAAAACAATCAGAATGCTTGAAATGTTGGGTTTCCCAGACTCCATTAAATATCCAGATCCTATATATCTTATATCTAGAGGTCTGAAACAAACCATTTTACCGAAAGTGGTGCACCCCCTACTCAAACAGGGATCTGGGATTACTCATTTACGTGGTTCCGATACTGAATATTACAAATTTCCCATCTACTAGACAACAACTTATTTAAGTCCTTCAAACAGTTGAAACGAGTTTAGCATACCTAACAGTTTGTTATTTAGATACTTTCAGATCAGGCACACCTTTGAGGCACAATTCCACACTCTATCCTCTCAGCTTCCTGATTGCCCCCTTGTTGATGTCCTGTGATGTAAACAATCGGCTAAACTTACTTCTGACACATATAAAGCATTTCATTCCACATCAGCACAAGCTATAGCAGAAGGGAAAAAAAGAACATGGGAAGCCAATGTAGGTCCCATAGATAAAGAAGAGTGGGAGGAGGCATTCAGGGCTTGTATGCAAGTATCCCCCAAAACATCTGATAAACTAATACAAATCTATATAATACAAAGAGCATATCTCACTCCTATCCGTCTAGCCAAGTTTAAACAAGACCGTAACCCAATGTGTCCAAAAAGCACAGTAACCCCTGGTACTTTTTATCACCTAAAATGCAAGGATATTGGAGTGAGATTTTTTTACATGACAAAATGGGATCTCCAGTGGGCTCAGACCCCAAAGTATGTCTATTGGGCATAATAGAATCTATCTCAGTTGATAATTTTTTCATAGTTTTCTCAGAGAGGTGTTGTTCCTGGCAAGACTACAGACACAGTCCTTGCCCCCTAGTTGTCAGAATGTTATTATATACACATAGGGGATGTCCCCTTAAATACACTAAAGTATGGTTGAGATGGGAAAATTCCCCAGAAATGTACAATTAAGTTAAATAAAGGGGAACATATTTATAATATAGGATACAAACCAACAATGAGAACAACTCACCCCATATCTGTAATAATGTAGAAAATCCACACTATCAGTTCCAAATTGTGTTTGACAAAAATCACTCAGAATTTAATTGGTAAAAATTGTTTAATTATATTATGATAAATGAGTAAAATATGTTCTCATATTAAGAACAAAACAAAAATATGTACCATTCAGAAAAACTGTTGTAAACTTAATATTCAATGTACAAAATATGAATATATTGTTGACAGTATAATTATATATATATTGTTATTTGGTTAAGTAAAAAGGATTTTAAAAAAAAGCCAGCCTGAATCTTATTAGCCAAACTAGCCTTTTTATGTAAACAGTTCCAAAGAGAATAATAGAAAACCCTTAAAAACTTAGGTGCCAGGTGTAAATTCTTTAGGCACACTGGCTAGGATTTCTCCAGCTATGTTTTATTTCAGCCAACAGATAAAGCCCTATAAACTTCTTTGGGACATCAACAGCCATAGATGACAATGTGGAAGACTTAAAGCACAATAGTTGTGCCCATATCAAAAATACCCTCAAAATACCCAGGATGATGCCTAATATGTTAGGTTATGACCCCTGGGTTTGCCCTAGACTCGCCATAACAACCCTTCCAGGGCTATTACAGCATTAGTTCAGAGGAGATTATAATTCTCCTTCAAAGCACAGTGGTCTCCCTACAAGAGCTCTCTCATACCTTGTGGTATGTCTCTAGCTTCTCGGGTGATAGTTTATAAAGTTATGATAGACAGTTATGATAAATAATGAAGTGTATGCCAGTCACATGATGTGCTTTCTAAGAAGCCCCAACACCCCTAAAAAAATGATCTTTTGCAAAGCTATTTAAATACCATTACAGCAGTAGGATACAACTGGGCATGCTCGTGCCAAAGGCATGGGGGTGGAGCAATGGTGCTGGAGATGTCACAGCTCACAGTGCTAGCTTGAATCACCACCCTTTATATTGCTATAAGTTTGCATTTATTGTAGCTAGACATTGCAGAGATGAATTAAAGGTAGGAATGTGCTCTTTTTATTAATTAAAGGGTATTTGTATGGAGACCACAATTACCCTTTAAGAACAAACATAGGTGCAGATCCCCAAATGGTGGAAACTCATTTAAACCCAACTTGTTTGAAGACCACAGTTTCCCTTTAACATTAAAGGCCAGTTTCATACCTTTAAAACGAGCCATCAACCACCTCTCTACCGGCTCCACAGCCCAATATATAAAGAAATTACTGACCAGAAAGTTAATGGGTGGGAGGCTGACATGTGACATTCCTAAGGCTTCTCCTGCACAGTGCCGCCAGCGAGCACAACCTCAGACTCCCTCAGTGTGTGAGGGAGACAGGAAGTCCCTCCCCCTCCCTGCTGTGTGCCGATCCCTACAGAGAAGGTAAGGGAAACTACAGCCCTTCTCTACCATTATGCAATTCTCACTGCCTGAAAAGGAGTTTTCTGTGTTGGTGGCGGTGGGGGGTCCTGAGTGCCCCACTGCACCCGCGAGTGGGTGGGGCTTAGGCACTCGGGGTGGGTGGGGCTTAGGCACTCAAGGGTGGGAGGGGCCACATGGGACTGTAAGGGAATGAGTCAAGGGGGCCTGCAACAGGAGGGACCATGGGGTCCATGAGTGGGAGGGACCAGGGGGGCTGCAAAGGGGAGGAGGAGACACAGGGCAGATTGACTGATATGGTTTCAGAGCAGAAAGCTGGAAGTGCAGGGGACCTGGTGATGCTGCTGCCATTTCACACACAAAAATGTGAATATCTCAGGAGAGCAATTCCTATCAATTTACCCAAAGTCATTTTTGGACCACAGTTCCCCTTTAAAGTAACTTCTTCTCTTTTAACACTGTTATAAAGATATTTAGCGCAAACATACTGTACATTGCCTGGACATGAAGAAGCTTATGACTGATTAAAAAGATAATTCCCCAGTCAAAATATACAAAAGATTAATATTCATATCTTTATACTTTTTATATTATACTGTTTATTATATTGTACTTTTTATCTTATACATACTAATAGATACTGGTAACTGGTTTCCTATTTACTGGGACAAATCAATATAATGTTTAGCCCAATCTTCCATAAAGAAGCTAAAAATAAGTGTTTTGCTATATTCAAATGTTCTATTCTATTCTTAGAGTGAGACTAGGCATGCACGCGTCTACAAGGGTCAGATATTCTAAGTTCACAGATTACTGATCATTATACTGTACTGATTGGTAGTCTGTTGATCTTCAAATAAAGAAATTGGTTGTATGGTCCTCTTAAAGGCAGCGTAATTGCCCTTAATTTTTAGGCCGATTTGCCTAAAAATGTATCAGTAGCACACTTGAGTAGGAAATTATGGCCAATATTTTAGTCTCATCAACCAAAATGCTGGTTATGGCAGTCGATTGGGCCAAATTACTGACCTGTGAACGCCTAGCCCAATACTGGTTAATTTGGCAGCCCACTTATCTTATTAACATAGTTTTAGTTCTTGAAGACGTTTCGCTAGTTATCCGACTGGCTTTCTCAATTCAAAATGACTTGTACAAGAATCTGTTGGCAATAATGTACCCTGGAAAATCCCAATTAGCATATCACAGCCAGGTGTTAAGGGTGTGATTGCATAGTGGCTAAGAGGTGTTATAGGAACGCCCAGGGTAATGTGTCAAAACAGCATTGTACATGGCAGACAGTTGGCGTCGAACACCCCCACCTCTATTTAGGCTTGGTTTCTTTATTTTCACATAATGGATGAATGAGAACCGTCACAAGCATATCTTATTAACATTTCTTATTAACATTTGTGTTAACTGTGCTTGTGAAGGTTCTCATTCATCCAGGCCATGGTATATCTGTTGTATTCAATTAGATCAACTGGACTTGAAGTTTAGTTCTTGAAGACGTTTCACTAGTCATCTTCCAGGGTACATAATTGCCACAGATTCTTGTACAAGTCATTCTGAATTGAGAAAGCCAGTCGGATGACTAGTGAAATGTCTTCAAGAACTAATCTTCAAGTCCAATTGATCTAATTAAATACAATTTGTGTGAACTATTCCTTTAATGAAAAAAAGCAGAAAATAAAGGAAAATCATTTTTTTTTATTGAAAACAATATTAGCAGCATAGCAGCTCTAACCAGGTTATATTACCTTCACCTGGCATTTTATTTACCTGAGTCTATGGTCATTAGATCAGTTTCTTCTAAATACTCGAGTGCAGCGTTCTCACTTTTTGAGAGGAAAAAGTCTGTATTAGCAAACAGAATTCCTGCAACTGCCGCTCCCAAAGCTCCAATGCTGATGGACCACAAACCCATGTTGATGAATTCAAAAGGGTTAAACATATCTGTTTAAAAAAAAAAAAAAGATATAATGCTTTAGGAAAACATATTTAACACCTCATTTTATACTCGTGCAGTCGCTGCAACCTAGGGGTTAAATATATTGGATTGGTTAGCAACACTTTAATCCTAAAAAGACAGCGCTGTGGCCGCCAGTAAATCCCTGTTAGAGGTGTTTAATTGCAATAAAACTTATGAACAATAAGAATAAGCATTAACTTTTTTTTTTTTTGACAAAAAAAAAATGGGTTTAAGAGCATTATTTGTCATTAACTGAGGATGGGATTAGGCCATAAAAATAAAAAAAATCTGATAGTGAATGGTGTCATCACCTAAGTTAATTGCATAACTTCCAAATGTCACAGATTGTTCAGGCAGTACAATGCTTTACTTTTCATTTTGTTCTCTTGTTGCTGTTATAGGAGGATAGAGTTGTCAGTCTTGAGGAGCAGCACACCATGTGATGTCACAATGTTATGTTACCGCACACTCAGTCTCCTCCTCTCACTTGTGGTTCACCCAGAGTCAAGATTAAGAAGTAACCTGGCCAATCCAAGATAAGTCTCTTGTACTGGGGGTTGGGTAGTCAGCTGTTCATGGAAATTACAGCAACAGTCTGCTGCAGAGTTCAGCGAAGGCAGCTAAATAAATGTGTAGTTTCCCATTGCAGGGTGCCGACAACCATGAAATATGTATGTGCAGCACAAGGTAATAAATCACATTTTACTTAAAGGGTATGTCCACCGTAAAAAAAAATTTTCATATAAGATTCCCCCTGGTCTCCCAGCCCCAACTATATTTTAAGAAAGCTCCCCCAAACTCTTACTACCTCCCCTCTTTCATCTGCCGCGCCCGGCCCTCTGCTTGCGAGAAAATGCAAGCAGAGGGGCGGGACCGGCAGCCGCCTCTGTGATTGGCTGAGCGGCAGCCAATCACGGACGCGGCTGCCGGCAGCTCACTTCGGCGGAGGAAAGGTGAGAGGTAAGTAAAGTTTGGGGAGCTTTCTTAAAATATAAATATAGCGGTTGAGGCTGGGAGACCAGGGAAAATCTTCTACATTAAGGGTTTAAAGCTAGGGGGAGGGAATCGGGAGAGGGAGGAGGGCTGCAGTACGCATGCCAAACTTCTCCCGGAGGCCAGGTAGGAGGCAGAGTCCTATATGGACTCTGCTATCCTCCTGGTGGGCAGTTTTTTGGGGGGGACTACAGGAGAACCATATGGAGCTGGGATGTGAGGTAAGGATTAAACTACACTACATGGTGGGCCGTAGTTGGGGGGATTATAGTTTTGGGGGTGGACATGCCCTTTAAGACAGTAACAGGGCAAAT
The DNA here is from genome assembly GCA_019447015.1 of Hymenochirus boettgeri. Classification (NCBI taxonomy): domain Eukaryota; kingdom Metazoa; phylum Chordata; class Amphibia; order Anura; family Pipidae; genus Hymenochirus; species Hymenochirus boettgeri. The sequence continues at coordinate 89,139,314 of CM033475.1, read as the reverse complement.
TACCCATAAGCGCTGGGCAATTATATGGAGTTAAAGTCGCACTAAACGGTAGCGAATCGGTTTTTGTGTACTTAACTCCATATAGTATAGTATTTGAGGTTGAATAAAGACATACGTCCGTCCGCAACCCACTAGCAATTTCCTCATTTCCTGCCTAACTGTGATCCAGAGGAAGGCAAAAAACCCCACCAAATTTATGAAGGGGGAAAAAATTCCTTCCTTCCTTTCCCTGAATAAACTCTACTTTATGTATCAATACCAGTAACTTGCAACATTCCTTGTTTGCAGAAACTCATCCAGCTTTTTTTTGAAACTGACCAATGAACCTGCCATTACAACATCCACTGGAAGACAGTTCCATAACTTTACCGTTCTCACAGTGAAAAACCCTTTCCGAGCTTGAAGCCTAAACCTTTTTTCTTCAAGTCTTAAGGGTGCGCGGATGCGCGGGTAAAGACAACCACGCCTCTGGTGCTCGCGATTTAATATTGCGTTTGTGCTAATTTTTACCAAAATTTTAAAATTACGCTGTAAGGGATTAACCCACTTGCGCAAATGTGATATTGATCGCGTTTAAAAGATTTACCTAGAGCGATAGCGTCTCTGGGTAAATAGCCCTGTAAGAGCTGTGAATGGGAGGATACTGCCACACTGCAATACAATTGCACCGTAAGTGGTTAATTTTACTTTACACCTTGTTTCTCTTTTCCCCACAAACTACTGAACCCCTAGAATTAAAGGCCACATACACACTCTTCATTTGCCTTTCTTTTCCATGTGTCATTGTTTTTGCAAGCATGGCATCTGAATTTTGTTTTCTGGGGGACATTGTGTGTTAATAACTCAATATGATCCATTGCAGTACTTTTAAATGTAGGTGTTATTGTTGTGAAACAGTCAATATTAAAGGGCATGTCCACCCCCAAAACTATAATCCCCCCCCCTACTGGCCCCACTCTGTAGTGTATAAAAATCCTTACCTCACTTCTCAGCTCCATATGGTTCTCCTGTAATCCCCCCCCAAAGTTCTGCCTTATGTCTCTCCTCCGGGAGAAGTTTGGCATGTGCACTGCAGCCATTATTCCCCTCCCTCCCCCTAGCTCAAAATCCCTTTAATATAATGTTCTGCTTCGTCCCCCAGCCCCAACCGCAATATTTTTATTGCCAGAAACTTCCCCAATCTTTACTTACCTTCCCTCTGCCGTTCAGAACTACCGGCACCCGCGTTCGTGATTGGCTGCCTCTCAGCAATCCCAGATCGTCTGACGTCCTCTCTCGGCCCCTCTGCTTGCAGTTTCGCACAAGCAGAGGGCCGGGCAGTGCGGCGGAGGAAAGAGGGAAGGTAAGTAATGTTTGGGGAAGTTTCTGGCAATAAAAATATTGCGGTTGGGGCTAGGAGACGAAGCAGAACATTATATTAAAAGTTGTTAAGAAGGGTGGACATACACTTTAAAGGGGATATTGCAAAATGTCCATTTTTGTTTACTCTAAAAATAAATTAACGTGAGATGTTGTACCCCATTGTTAAAGGGGAAGTTAACGTGATATGCTTTAACGTTAAAGGGGAAGTTGATATGATACGCTTTAAAGTTAAAGGGGAAGTTGATGTGATATGCTTTAAAAGGGGAAGTTGATGTTATAGGCGTTAAAGGGAAAGTTGATGTGATACGCGTTAAAGGGAAAGTTAATGTGATACACGTTAAAGAGAGAATGTGATACACGTTAAAGGGAAAGTTGATGTGATAAACATTAAAGGGAAAGTTGATGTGATACACGTTAAAAGGGAAGTAGCACAAATGTTAGGCGTTAAAGTTGATGTATCGCATCAACTTCCCTTTTAACATTTATCACATCAATTCCCCTTTTACAGAATATCACAACAACTTCCCTTTTAACGCCTATAACATTTGTGCTACTTCCTCTTTAACCTGTATCACATCAACTTTCCCTTTAACATGTATCACATCAACTTCCCCTTTAACGTTTAAGGAAAAGTTGATGTGATACACTTTAAAGGGATGCTTTAAATCATTTCAAATTCCCTTTTAACAATGGGGTACAACATCTTTTCACATATATTTTTTTAGGGTAAATACAGAAACAGAATATGCTACCAATTTTTGCAATATCCCTTTAATGCAGACTATGTTGCACAGCAATTACCTCTACATTTAAAAGTACTGCAATAGACCAAAATGAATTATTGACTCACAATGTCCTCCAGAAAACACTATTCAGATGCTACACTCACATAAAATGAATGCTTGCAAAATAAAATGACACATGCAAAAGAAAAACATGAGTCCCCTTCTTACCTGTTATATACAAGTGATACCCATTGACTGCAATGTTGGAGCAGTCAGAAGGTGTGGGCTCATTTGATACACCTGGTGAGTTGTGTGCAACATTTGCTGATTTAGCCCTTTAAACAACATTGCCTTACATGCATAGAAGTGGAACTATGCTAATCCAGTCCTTGTTGTACTTTAAGTGTAATATACAGCTAGAAGGGCAGTACTGACTAACTGACCGAATGAGATTCACCTCCAGCAAGTCTAACAGATGTAGATTAAATAACATTTTAGTGGAGCAGGAAAAGCCAGCAAGTAAGTAGGGAAAAGTAAGCTTTGCACCGCACATGGAATCACATGCGATTTCTGGTGCGATTTTGATGCGTTTGCGCTTGCGTTTACGCATACGATTGCACAAAAAATGCAGAACGCAAATCGCAAACGCATCGTACCAGTGTGCTGCCACGGTTGCAATGTTTGGGAAAAACACGTGCAATCGCATGAGAAAACGTGCGCAAACACATCAAAATCACACTAATGTGGCCTAGCCCTAACATGGTGTGTGATTTAAAGCATGTGTGTATGAGCCAAGTTCATTAGCCAGTGTTGTCAGTCCTCTAGTTCATTAGCCAGTTTTGTCAGTCCTCCAGTTCATTAGCCAGTGTTGTCAGCCCTCCAGTTCATTAGCCAGTGTTGTCAGCCCTCCAGTTTATTAGCCAGTGTTGTCAGCCCTCCAGTCCATTAGCCAGCCATTCAGTTTATTAGAGTGTTGTCAGCCCTACAGTTCATTAGCCAGTGTTTTCAGCCCCCAAATTTATTAGTCTGTTAATGTAATCTTAAAGGATAGGTAAACGAACGGGAGGTAAGGGAGCTATGTCTTACCTCCTGTTATTCAATTAATGTAACAGGAGCCAGTGGTGGAATAAATATAGTTTTAAGATTAAGGGCTCAGCCACACTAGCGTGTTTTGTGCTCGCGATTGCGCCCGCAATTTTCGCTAAAATGGAAATTGAGAACGGGAAAATTCCCATTATTTCCGATGCGCATGCGATTGCACGTCCATTCACATTTTGGTAACGCATGTGTTCACCATTTTTAGTGCGTTAACGCATGCGTTTCCATAACGGAAAATGGTAAAACCATAAATGCGCAAAATGCACGTGCAAACGCAAGACACACGAGAATCACGCACACAATCGCATGCGATAATGCTTGTGACTGCGTGCGTTGTAGTGTGGCCTTGGCCTAAAATTCAGTTTATTGTCACAATACTGAGCATTTTGCACAGTCCATGATAGTTTTCTATCTTCGTTGCTGGCTCCCGTTACATTAATTGATGAATGGGAGGTAAGACTTTCTGACTGAACTAATCCTTTAACCACATCATACGCTTGAAAATATAGGTAAAAATGTGAATAATGGTCTTTAAAATGGGTATAACCTAACCTAAACAAAGTAGGCGTGGTCTGATGTGTCCCTCTTTTGCATTTTAAAATGTTTGGTGGTATGAGATCTGGCCTAGAATCCTACATTGTGTCAGGCACCCGAGGTTTATCAGATTTGTGGCTCAGTCAACCCACAATGAATTTGAATGGGTCAGGTTTGGTTAGAAAGCTGCGGGTCTGTTGAATTTCGGATGCAGGTTTGGGTAGGATCATTAGAAAACCGGGTAATGCTGGGTACTCAGCTAGTATATATACTGTATATTTAGATAGATAGGTTGGCAAACACATGTTTTGTGTGAATAAACCTGCATTTTATATGACCGCTTAGTTTCTGGAACATGAACTTTGCTTTAACAAACAATAAGTTAGGCATTGATTACATTCAAGGAGAGCATTATAACATAAGCAGCTAAGATATTTTTTCTAAAATGTAATTGATTCCTAATCCTGATTACAAAAACATGGTTTGTGCAATCAACACCAATTATGTTTAACTATTTAGGTGCAGAAGAATTTTAAAAAAAAGCATAAATACCTGAGTAAAATTAGGCGAGGTGCACTCTTTTCTTGGAGAACAATAGACAATACTGCAGTCCAATAATTAGGTGAAGGCACACTCTATAGTGGATTAAGCTGGGTATACACATTTCCAATCTTTAACAATCAGATAACAGACAGAGGGGATGATGCTATATATTTTTCGGCATTACTGACCTGACCATGATCCCACATTGCAGGATTATGACTCGCAGTTTACACCTCTACTGAGCAAAAAGCCTGTGCAGAGCTATTTCCAATTTTTTTTAGAAATGGCGCTGCCACCGCAAAATAAGTGTAAAATCTGCACTAACCTCATAAAACATCTGGTAGTGTGGGTTTTACACTAATTTGGCCATTATTGCATCACTCCTTATAGTACAGTACAGCGAGCCAACCACGACAATGGGATTGTCAATCAGTACCAATTGTTCTTGAGGCTGACAGCCTTTATACATGAATTTAAATTGTGCTGACAACATATACAAAGTCAGTTATTTGTACACTTCTTCGATTATAAGGAGAAATTAAGCACCCAAATTTTTGCTTTTGCCATTTTAATACATGTGTAAACCACTGCAGATTGTACCTTCTAATCTCCTTATTATTGCAGTATATAGTATAAAAACTTCTGGAAGGCCACTTATATTTTCAACATTTTAACAAGATTAAAATTTACAATTTGAATATACATTTATTTAAGAGAGAATGTTGCCAGCAAACAATCTTGCAATATCTCAAAATGTCAGCCTGTATTATTCTCTTCTTTCCATTAACATTAGAAGATCTTTCCGTGTGTTTTTATTCATGCAACAGTGAACAACAATGAAATGAATATCCCTCATTCAAAAAGAAAAAACTTTTTGATTTGCTTATATTGTCTTTTTGGAATATGACTTGTTATTCACAAGGTCCTATAATTGCGAATCTGGTTGTTGTAATCAATAAGAACGAATGAGAACCTTCACAAGCATAATCAATAAGAACATAACATACCTTCATCCAGATGAGCTTCTGAAACTTATTTACACATGGGCTAATATGTACTAAATATGTAGACAGACATTACTTTAAATTTTATCTGAATAAGTTTAATATAAATAGTGTGCTTAAAACACAATTGTAAAATGGGTTGGCAAGAAAGAATCAGGTATTTAACATTTCAAATGTTAGAACCAATGCACAGAATTCTAGAGTAACGTGAAAAAACCTGCTTGGGGAAATTCTAAAAAAAAAGGCTATCAATTACACAGCTTTTTGAAGCGTTTTTCTTTACACAGTAAACAATGAAAATGACAAGTCAAGTATTGATAAACATAAAAGCATGTAAAAAACATCCACAACATATAATTAAAATTCAAGAGGAAGCATAGCAACATTTTTTACTCTGTTTAAGGAGAGCTACAGCCTTCAGGCTATAACAGATTCTCTTTACTTATAGCAAAGAAACGCTAATTAGATGAATTAGAGGTATTAATGAGCATTCTAAACAGAAGTCTTCTTGAAATCTGAAATTATTTTCTATTCTTTCACCCTGTGTAAATATACAGAACATGCCAGAAAGAACAAGTATGTGGAACACTTTGTAAAATATTTTGACTTAACATAGGTGAAGCTTTGCATAGAAATTACAAATGGCGAATTATGCATTGTTGCAATCATACTTTTTTTGATTATAAGTCAGGAACTTTTGTTTTTAAAGGGCTCCACACCGCAACATCCTAAGGTATCGGGATATTAGATTATAAACATTTTAATAGGACCAATTTTATGCTTATGTGCCCCATTAAACTTTAGATTTACTTTAAAAGGAAAATTATACTTGCCTACACCCCGCTCCTGTCATCAATAGTACCCAGGGTGAGGACCTAAACTGACGGTCATCACCCGGTTCAATTTCTAAATCTAGGTTTACTCACCTAAAGTTTTCTTTAGGTGAGTAAATCTAGACTTAGAAAGTGAACCCTAGGTGAGGACAGTGCGGTTTAGTCCTCACCCTAGGAACTTTCTAATGAGGCATCACGTTAAAAATCCAAAATAAAACACTCCAAATGTGGATTTGCGAAATAATGGTTTGGTCTGTTTGGTTTATGGCTAATGCTGTTATGCTGAATCAAATCTAATATCGAGGTATTGTATAACCAGCTTAATGTGTCTTTTACAGTAAATACACACATTATTTTCTTTTTTTTAAAGCCTATAATTAAAGAAAAGGCAATGAATGACAGACTTTTAGATTAGTACACATAAGCAGATATTTAGGGCCGACCAACCGATATTTCCGTATTTGGGTTGTTCGACCTTAAATATCCGTGATAATTTTTTGTCAGTCAACATGTCTGTAAATCAAGGCCGATAATGTAGTCTAATATGGTCACTGTCCACCATAGCAATTTTTGCTGCGACTGACAGTTCTATGTGGTGAATAATCAGCTGGGCCAAATAACTGTCATGTGTACCAGCCTAATACACTTCTAGAGATGCTTATCCTGTTTCTGGAAATAGTTTGACTTTGTACTAACTTTAGTTAGTAACCGGAATTTGGCATCTCCTACATCAAGCATTTAATGTGCTCAAACCATGCAGTAAGCATGACAACAATGTAGTGACCTACTGCACCTTGTCAGGAAGCTACACAGGATGTGTTATCAAGGTTTGAAGACTTGCCAAAGCAGTAAACATAAACCTATTTATAATATCTACAGATAATAGGTGTTCATCGTCTGATCCAGGTCTTTTTTTTCTGCCACTATAGGTTATTTAATGAATTTGCCATTAAAAAAGGCACTTGAAAAAGGAAAAACAAGGTATGGGAGTTGCACCCAATAATATTCAGTGTCTTAATTTATATACAAATAAACTGTTTCAAGGAAATGACCCCTTCCTTAGGTGAGGCACATCATAAAGGCCTTACAGCAAAAATGTTGTGCTTCTGTACACTCTGCATGTTACATAAATAGGGTATTACCTTGCAACCTAAAAGGCTCTGTACTTTTGGACTGAATACATAGAAGCCACTGTCATGTAGTTACAAGCCATGTAACATTAAAGAGTGACTGTGGTCTCCATACCATTGCCTTAAAGGAATAGTTCACTGCAAAGTGATTGAAGACCGGAAGGTTAAGGATGCCTTACCTTCCTTTCTTCAATCAATGCCTGTGGAGCCAGGAACGCAGATAGAAAGATAGAACTTACCTTTCACACGAACCCTCGCTGTTACATACATGACAATCCACCGATTCCTGGTTCTGATTAACTATAGCGCGCGTTCATGATAATGTACGCTGTAGTTAATCAGAACCAGGAAGCAGTCGGAATTTCAGTGTGACAGCGGGGGATTGCACAAAAGGTAAGTTTCTTCTATCTTCATGCACGGCTCCAAAGCCATTGATTGAAGAACGGAAGGTAAGCATAGCTCCTTAACCTACGGTCTTCAATCATGCATTAAAGGGCATGTCCACCCCCAAACCTATAATTCTCCCCACTACTGGCCCCAATTTTTAGTGCATAAAATCCTTACTCAACATCCAGCTCTATGGTTTCTCAGTAATCCCTCCCCCCCCCCCCCCCCAAGTCCAAAAACTGCCCACGGAGTAGAGCAGAGTCCATTTAGGACTCTGCCTCCTGTCTCCCCTCCCGGAGAATTTTGCCATGCGCATTGCAGCCTTTGTCCCCCTCCCCCCCGCTCTGGTCTCCCTCCCCCTACGTAAATCCCTTTATTATATAATAGAATATGCCCCCAGCGCCCACCGCTATATAATTTCTTAGAAAGTCCCCAGATAGTTACTTACCATGCCTCGCTCCTTCGTAGACTGAGAAGCCGGCAGCCACGTCTGTGATTGTGACTCGCAGCCAATCACAGATGCGTCTGCCGTCCCCCCTCATATCACAGCCAGGTGTTAAGGTGTGTGATTGCATAGTGGCTAAGAGGTGTTATAGGAACGCCCAGGGTAATGTGTCAAAACAATTGTACATGGCAGACAGTTGGCGTCGAACACCCCCACCTCTATTTAGGCTTGGTTTCTTTATTTTCACATAATGGATGAATGAGAACCGTCACAAGCATATCTTATTAACATTTCTTATTAACATTTGTGTTAACTGTGCTTGTAAGGTTCTCATTCATCCAGGCCATGGTATATCTGTTGTATTCATTAGATCAACTGGACTTGAAGTTTATTTCTTGAAGACGTTTCATAGTCATCTTCCAGGGTACATAATTGCCACAGATTCTTGTACAAGTCATTCTGAATTGAGAAAGCCAGTCGGATGACTAGTGAAATGTCTTCAAGAACTAACTTCAAGTCCAATTGATCTAATTAAATACAATTTGTGTGAACTATTCCTTAATGAAAAAAAGCAGAAAATAAAGGAAAATCATTTTTTTTTATTGAAAACAATATTAGCAGCAAGCAGCTCTAACCAGGTTATATTACCTTCACCTGGCATTTTATTTACCTGAGTCTAGGTCATTAGATCAGTCTCTTCTAAATACTCGAGTGCACGTTCTCACTTTTTGAGAGGAAAAAGTCTGTATTAGCAAACAGAATTCCTGCACTGCACTCGCTCCCAAGCTCCAATGCTGATGGACCACAAACCCATGTTGTGAATTCAAAAGGGTTAAACATATCTGTTTAAAAAAAAAAAAAAAAAAAGATATAATGCTTTAGGAAAACATTTTAACACCTCTTTCTATACTCGTGCAGTCGCTGCAACCTAGGGGTTAAATATATTGGATTGGTTAGCAACACTTTAATCCTAAAAAGACAGCGCGCTGGCCGCCAGTAAATCCCTGTTGAGCTGTTTAATTGCAATAAGACTTATGAACAATAAGAATAGCATTAACTTTTTTTTTTTTTGACAAAAAAAAAATGGTTTAAGAGCATTATTTGTCATTAACTGAGATGGGATTAGGCCATAAAAATAAAAAAAATCTGATAGTGAATGGTGTCATCACCTATTTATTGCATAACTTCCAAATGTCACAGATTGTTCAGGCGTACAATCTTTACTTTTCATTTTGTTCTCTTGTTGCTGTTATAGGAGGATAGAGTTGCATGTCTTGAGGAGCAGCACACCATGATGTCACAATGTTATGTTACCGCACACTCATGCTCCTCCTCTCACTTTGGTTCACCCAGAGTCAAGATTAAGAAGTAACCTGGCCAATCCAGATAGTCTCTTGTACTGGGGTTGGGTAGTCAGCTGTTCATGAAATTACAGCAACAGTCTGCTGCAAGTTCAGAAGGCAGCTAAATAAATGTTAGTTTCCCATTGCAGGGTGCCGACAACCATGAAATATGTATGTGCAGCACAAATAAATCACATTTACTTAAAGGTTGTCCACCGTAAAAAAAAATTTTCATATAAGATTCCCCCTGGTCTCCCAGCCCCAACCGCCATATTATATTTTAAGAAAGCTCCCCAAACTCTTACACCTCCCCTCTTTCCTCTGCCGCGCTCCCGGCCCTCTGCTGCGAGAAAATGCAAGCAGAGGGGCGGGACCGGCAGCCGCCTCTGTGATTGGCTGAGCGGCAGCCAATCACGGACGCGGCTGCCGGCAGCTCACATTCGGCGGAGGAAAGGTGGAGGTAAGTAAAGTTTGGGAGCTTTCTTAAAATTAAATATAGCGGTTGAGGCTGGAGACCAGGGAAAATCTTCTACATTAGGTTTAAAGCTAGGGGGAGGGAATCGGGAGAGGGGGAGGGCTGCATTACGCATGCCAAACTTCTCCCGGAGGCCAGGTAGGAGGCAGATCCTATATGGACTCTGCTATCCTCCTGTTGGGCAGTTTTTTGGGGGGGACTACAGGAGAACCATATGGAGCTGGATGTGAGTAAGGATTAAACTACACTACATGGTGGGGCCAGTAGTTGGGGGGATTATAGTTTTGGGGGTGGACATGCCCTTTAAGACAGTAACAGGGCAAATTACCCTAGCGCTGGGCAATTATATGGAGTTAAAGTCGCACTAAACGGTAGCGAATCGGTTTGTGTGTACTTTAACTCCATATAGTATAGTATTTGAGGTTGAATAAAGACATACGTCCGTCCAGTCCAACCCATCTAGCAATTTCCTCATTTCCTGCCAAACTGTTGATCCAAGGAAGGCAAAAACCCCACCAAATTTATGAAGGGGGAAAAAATCCTTCCTTCCTTTCCCTGAATCAACTCTACTTTATGTATCAATACCAGTAACTTGCAACATTCCTTGTTTGCAGAAACTCATCCAGCTTTTTTTTGAAACTGACCAATGAACCTGCCATTACAACATCCACTGGAAGACAGTTCCATAACTTTACCGTTCTCACAGTGAAAAACCCTTTCCGAGCTTGAAGCCTAAACCTTTTTTCTTCAAGTCTTAAGGGTGCGGGATGCGCGGGTAAAGACAACCACGCCTCTGTGGCTCGCGATTTAATATTGCGTTTGTGCTAATTTTTACCAAATTTTTAAATTACGCTGTAAGGGATTAACCCACTTGCGCAAATGTGATATTGATCGCGTTTAAAAGATTTACCTAGAGCGATAGCGTCTCTGGGTAAATAGCCCTGTAAGAGCTGTGAATGGGAGGATACTGCCACACTGCAATACAATTGCAGCACCGTAATGGTTAATTTTACTTTACACCTTGTTTCTCTTTTCCCCACAAACTACTGAACCCCTAGAATTAAAGGCCACATACAACTCTTCATTTGCCTTTCTTTTCCATGTGTCATTGTTTTTGCAAGCATGGCATCTGAATTTTGTTTTCTGGGGACATTGTGTGTTAATAATTCAATATGATCCATTGCATGTACTTTAAATGTAGGTGTTATTGTTTGAAACATTCAATATTAAAGGGCATGTCCACCCCCAAAACTATAATCCCCCCCCTACTGGCCCCACTCTGTAGTGTATAAAAATCCTTACCTCACTTCTCAGCTCCATATGTTCTCCTGTAATCCCCCCCCCAAAGTTCTGCCTTATGTCTCTCCTCCGGGAGAAGTTTGCTGTGCACTGCAGCCATTATTCCCCTCCCTCCCCCTAGCTCAAAATCCCTTTAATATAAGTTCTGCTTCTTCCCCCAGCCCCAACCGCAATATTTTTATTGCCAGAAACTTCCCCAATCTTTACTTACCTTCCCTCTGCCGTTCAGAACTACCGGCACCCGCGTTCGTGATTGGCTGCCTCTCAGCCAATCACAGATGCGGCTGACGGTCTCGCCCCTCTGCTTGCAGTTTCGCACAAGCAGAGGGCCGGGCAGTGCGGCGGAGAAAGAGGGAAGTGAAGTAATGTTTGGGGAAGTTTCTGGCAATAAAATATTGCGGTTGGGCTAGGAGACGAAGCAGAACATTATATTAAAAGTTGTTAAGAAGGGTGGACATACACTTTAAAGGGGATATTGCAAAATTTCCATTTTTGTTTACTCTAAAAATAAATTAACGTGAGATGTTGTACCCCATTGTTAAAGGGGAAGTTAACGTGATATGCTTTAACGTTAAAGGGGAAGTTGATATGATACGCTTTAAAGTTAAAGGGGAAGTTGATGTGATATGCTTTAAAAGGGGAACTTGATGTTATGGCGTTAAGGAAAGTTATGTGATACCGTTAAAAGGGAAAGTTAATGTGATACACGTTAAAGAGAGAATTTGATACACGTTAAGGGAAAGTTGATGTGATAACATTAAAGGGAAAGTTGATGTGATACCGTTAAAAGGGAAGTAGCACAAATTTAGGCGTTAAAGTTGATGTATCGCATCAACTTCCCTTTTAACATTTATCACATCAATTCCCCTTTTACAGAATATCACAACAACTTCCCTTTTAACGCCTATAACATTTGTGCTACTTCCCCTTTAACCTGTATCACATCAACTTTCCCTTTAACATGTATCGCATCAACTTCCCCTTTAACGTTTAAGGAAAAGTTGATGTGATACACTTTAAAGGGATCTTTAAATCATTTCAAATTCCCTTTTAACAATGGGGTACAACATCTTTTCACATATATTTTTTTAGGGTAAATACAGAAACGAATATGCTACCAATTTTTGCAATATCCCTTTAATGCAGACTATGTTGCACAGCAATTACCTCTACATTTAAAAGTACTGCAATAGACCAAATGATTATTGACTCACAATGTCTCCCAAAACCTATTCAGATGCTACACTCACTAAAATGAATGCTTGCAAATAAAATGACACCATGCAAAAGGAAAACATGAGTCCCCTTCTTACCTGTTATATACAAGTGATACCCATTACTGCAATGTTGAGCAGTCAGAAGGTGTGGGCTCATTTGATACACCTGGTGAGTTGTGTGCAAACATTTGCTGATTTAGCCCTTTAAACAACATTGCCATATATGCATAGAGTGGAACTATGCTAATCCAGTCCTTGTTGTACTTTAAGTGTAATATACACTAGAAGGGCAGTACTGACTAACTACCGAATGAGATTCACCTCCAGCAGTCTAACAGATGTAGATTAAATAACATTTTAGTGGAGCAGGAAGAGCCAGCAAGTAAGGGGAAAAGTAAGCTTTGCACCGCACATGGAATCACAATGCGATTTCTGGTGCGATTTTGATGCGTTTGCGTTTACGCATACGATTGCACAAAAAATGCAGAACGCAAATCGCAAACGCATCGTACCAGTGTGCTGCCACGGTTGCAATTTTTGGGAAAAACATGTGAAATCGCATGAGAAAATGTGCGCAAACACATCAAAATCACACTAATGTGGCCTAGCCCTAACATGGTGTGTGATTTAAAGGTACAGCTTTGCAGTGGAATGAACCTTAATTTACACTGTAAATTCCCTTTAAAAGCATGTGTGTATGAGCCAAGTTCATTAGCCAGTGTTGTCATTCCTCTAGTTCATTAGCCATTTTTTGTCAGTCCTCCAGTTCATTAGCCAGTTTTGTCAGCCCTCCAGTTCATTAGCCAGTCTTGTCAGCCCTCCAGTTCATTAGCCAGTGTTGTCAGCCCTCCAGTTCATTAGCCAGTCTTGTCAGCCCTCCAGTTCATTAGCCAGTGTTGTCAGCCCTCCAGTTCATTAGCCAGTGTTGTCAGCCCTCCAGTTTCATTAGCCATGTTGTCAGCCTCAGTTCATAGCCATGTTCAGCCCCCAGTTCATTAGCCAGTGTTGTCAGCCCCAGTTCATTAGCCGTGTTGTCAGCCCTCCGTTCATTAGCCAATGTTTCAGCCCTCCAGTTCATTAGCCAATGTTGTCAGCCCTCCAGTTCATTAGCCAGTGTTGTCAGCCCTCCAGTTTATTAGCCAGTGTTGTCAGCCCTACAGTTCATTAGCCAGTGTTTTCAGCCCCCCAATTTATTAGTCTGTTAATGTAATCTTAAAGGATAGGTAAACGAACGGGAGGTAAGGGAGCTATGTCTTACCTCCTGTTATTCAATTAATGTAACAGGAGCCAGTGGTGGAATAAATATAGTTTTAAGATTAAGGGCTCAGCCACACTAGCGTGTTTTGCGCTCGCGGTTGCGCCCCAATTTTCGCTAAAAGGAAATTGAGAACGGGAAAATTCCCATTATTTCCGATGCGCATGTGATTGCATGCACGTCCATTCCCATTTTGGTAACGCATGTGTTCACCATTTTTAGTGCGTTAACGCATGCGTTTTCCATAACGGAAAAATGGTAAAACCATAATGCACAAAACGCACGTGCAAACGCAAGACACACGAGAATCATGCACACAATCGCATGCGATAATGCTTGTGACTGCGTGCGTTGTAGTGTGGCCTTGGCCTAAAATTCAGTTTATGTCACAATACTGAGCATTTTGCACAGTCCATGATAGTTTTCTATCTTCGTTGCTGGCTCCCGTTACTTAATTGATGAATGGGAGGTAAGACATAGCTCCTTTATGTCCCATTCTTCAATTAATGCAAAATTGGAATAGTTAACTTTCTACTGAACTAATCCTTTACCCACATCATACGCTTGAAAATATAGGTAAAAATGTGAATAATGGTCTTTAAATGGGTATAACCTAACCTAAACAAAGTAGGCGTGGTCTGATGTGTCCCTCTTTTGCATTTAAAATGTTTGGTGTATGAGATCTGGCCTAGAATCCTACATTGTGTCAGGCACCCGAGGTTATCAATTTGTGGCTCAGTCAACCCACAATATTGAATGGTTCAGGTTTGGTTAGAAAGCTGCGGGTCTGTTGAATTTCGGATGCAGGTTTGGGTAGGATCATTAGAAAACCGGTGAATGCTGGGTACTCAGCTAGTATATATACTGTATATTTGATAGATAGGTTGGCAAACACATGTTTTGTGTGAATAAACCTGCATTTTATATGACCGCTTAGTTTCTGGAACATGAACTTTGCTTTAACAAACAATAAGTTAGGCATTGATTACATTCAGGAGAGCGTTATAACATAAGCAGCTATGATATTTTTTCTAAAATGTAATTGATTCCTAATCCTGATTACAAAAACATGGTTTGTGCAATCAACACCAATTATGTTTAACTATTTAGGTGCAGAAGAATTTTTAAAAAAAAGCATAAATACCTGAGTAAATTAGGCGAGGTGCACTCTTTTCTTGGAACTGACAATACTGCAGTCCAATAATTAGGTGAAGGCACACTCTATATGTGATTAAGCTGGGTATACACATTTCCAATTTTTAACAATCAGATAACAGACAGAGGGGATCGCTACCGTATATACTCGAGTAATAGCCGGTTTTTAGATTTTAAAATAAACCTAAAAACCTTACCTCGGCTTATACTCGAGTCAAGGTCTTCCTTACCGCGATCGATTGCTGAGGCTCCAAATCCGCGCTGCCGCACGCTCTGTAAGTCCTGTGAGTTTGCCGGCAGTGAGAGGCGCCGAGTATGGACGTCCCGCAATCCACAGGACTACAGAGCGTGTGGCAGCCGGATTTGGACCTCAGCCTGCAACATTGGAGCGTCAGCAACATTCTGGTAATTCTGGGAGGAATCTCCAGGGAGGGAGGGAGGGAGGGGGCTCTACACTGCAGTTGCATTCCCATACAGTTGTTTGGAAACTACAACTCCCAGCCAATAAAGCATGCTGGGAGTTGTATTTTCCAAAACATCTGTATGGGAATTCTGCTGTCTATTTAAAGGGCAACCTAAGCATCAAATTAATATTGAAGACAGTAGTGGTCGATCAATCATGTGGTAAGATAATCAGAAGGCAGTAGTGGTCAATTTCTACCCTCGGCTTATATTCGAGTCAATCAATTTATCCTAATTTTTAGGTAAAAACAGGGACCTCGCTTATACTCGGGTCGGCTTATACTCGATATATACGGTATATATTTTTCGGCATTACTGACCTGACCATGATCCCACATTGCAGGATATGACTCGCAGTTTACACCTCTACTGAGTAAAAAGCCTGTGCACTATTTCCAATTTTTTTTAGAAATGGCGCTGCCACCGCAAAATAAGTGTAAATCTGCCCTAACCTCATAAAACATCTGGTAGTGTGGGTTTTACACTAATTTGGCCATTATTGCATAACTCTTTATAGTACAGTACAGCGAGCCAACCACGACAATGGGATTGTCAATCAGTACCAATTGTTCTTGAGGCTGACGGCCTTTATACATGAATTTAAATTGTGCTGACAACATATACAAAGTCAGTTATTTGTACACTTCTTCGATTATAAGGAGAAATAAGCATCCAAATTTTTGC
Source organism: Hymenochirus boettgeri (assembly GCA_019447015.1). Lineage (NCBI taxonomy): Eukaryota > Metazoa > Chordata > Amphibia > Anura > Pipidae > Hymenochirus > Hymenochirus boettgeri. The sequence goes on along the minus strand of CM033475.1, from coordinate 89,123,363 downwards.
TTTTGCCATTTTAATACATGTTGTAACCACTGCAGATTGTACCTTCTAATCCCTTATTATTGCAGTATATAGTATAAAAACTTCTGGAAGGCCACTTATATTTTCAACATTTTAACAAGATAAATTTTACAATTTGAATATACATTTATTTAAGAGAGAATGTTGCCAGCAAATAATCTTGCAATATCTCAAAATGTCAGCCTGTATTATTCTCTTCTTTCCATTAACATTAGAAGATCTTTCTGTGTGTTTTTATTCATGCAACAGTGAACAACAATGAATATATCCCTCATTCAAAAAGAAAAAACTTTTTGATTTGCTTATATTGTCTCTTTGGAATATGACTTGTTATTCACAAGGTCCTATAATTGCGAATCTGGTTGTTGTAATCAATAACAACATAACATACCTTCATCCAGATGAGCTTCTGAAACTTATTTACACTAACCAGTGTGGCTAATATGTCCTGAATATGTAGACAGACATTACTTTAAATTTTATCTGATAAGTTTAAATATATTAGTGTGCTTAAAGGCTATCCACCCCTAAATAAAAAATTAATATCATGCTCCCCCTGTCCCCCAGCCCCAACCGCATGTTTTTTTTTTTTAAAAAGCCCCCCAAACTCTACTTACCTCCCCTCGATCCTCCGCCGCACTGCCCCCCTCTGCTTGCGAGAATGCAAGCAGAGGGCGGGAACCGGCAGTCGCGTCTATGATTGGCTGAGCGGCAGCCAATCACGGACCGGCTGCCTCGGTCAGTTCCGCGGAAAACGGAGAGTTAATAGAGTTTGGGGAGCTTTTTAAAAAAAAAAAAGATGCGTTGGGGCTGGGGGACATGGGGAGCACAATATTAAGGGGATTTGTGCTAGGGGGAGGATAGTAGACGGGAGAGAGAGGGAGGAGAAGAGGGGAGGAGGGGGGGAAAGGGCTGCAGCACGCATGGCAGAATCTTAGTGATGAAGCACCAATAAGTCGGCAGAAGCTTTCTTCTTGTGATGCAGCTCTTGTACAAATTTGTGGGAGGTAAAAAGTATCCATTCTACATTCCTGGTCCAAATACCTTTTTTTTTTTTTTTTTTTAAAGGGCATGTCACCACCAAACTAAAATTTAACTCATTACTGGCCCCCACAGTCAGTTAAAAAAATTCTTATCGTGAATTCCTGCTCTTTATGCAGTCCCCGTAGCTCCAGGTCCAAAGTACAGGGAAATGAAGAGTAGTGCTGTCTTTCCTATCAAAACGTTCTCTCCTCCTGTATTGCCTCCGGGAAGGATGGGGACATGCCAGAGGAGCCCTCCTCCCCCTCACCATCCCTCTTTTCAAATCTTCACCTAGTGTAAAAATTTCATCCATATTGTAGGGCATACCCTCCAACCCCCAAAACGATATGTAAAGTTTAAAAAATAGATCCGGCCCCTGCTTGCTAGTTCAGCAGGCAGGGGAGAAGCCACAGACCAAGAGGGACACTTGAACAAGGAGATTGCACGTAGAGTTTGGAATCGATTTTTAAACTAGCGGATTGGGGGTGGGAAAGGGTATGCCCTACAATATAGATCAAAGTCAATATGGGAGGGTGGATGGAAGATGCCCTCTTAACTGTTTTTAAATACTTGATATGAACTATAGTGTTTCCTTTTAACAATTAGCTTTATGTAAATGGAAAGATCATGCACCTTGAAAACAATGAGTAATTAAGGGCATGTCCACCCCAAATTTAACTTTTTGATTATGTGGTAGGGCATGCTCCCCCAGCCCCAACCGCACATTAATATAATTGTTAGAAGTCCCCCGATTCTTACTACCTGCCCTTCTCCCCTGCTGCAGTGTTCAGGCCCTCTGCTTGCAGGAATTGAAAGCAGGGGCGGACCGGCAGCTGTTCGTCCGTGATGGGCTGAGGGAAGGGGAGCGGATGCATCTGAGAATGCCTCAACCTTGATGAGAGTTGAGGAAAGTCTCAGGCACAGCATGAGAGTCACACACTGCTCTACACAGCATTTTCCTGGGACTTTGGAGGGTCCCAGAAGGGGAAACTATTTTGAGCAGGAATGTAAGGTAAGGATTGTTTTAAACTACTTGATGTGCCAGTAAGTAAGGGCGTTTTAAATTTTAGTTTTTGGGGGGTGACCATGCCCTTTAAAAAGGTAGGGGGGAAAAAAACTATTTTTTTGTATGTTTAGATTGTACCCACTGCTTCCAAACTCTTTTGGATTTTAAAAAGCTAAGTGTAGGTTCTGAGAAATCATTTCAAATCACAGCATTTACAGGAAATGGACCTGTCACCAGAATTTAATTTAGAAAAAAACTTATAAACCTGTATCGGTTTTACAGAGAAAAAAAAAAGGGTGGGCTTGCTTTAAATTTTACTCTATATTATTCAACTTGTCCCACCAATGATATTACTATTTCTATGTATAGTAATAAGCAAATTAAGAGTTTTCATTCATGAAGTTTACTATGCAAGTATAAACATAAAATAGCCATTTCTTCAGATATAACAAGCCTTACATTTCTCTAATCATTCCACTTACAACGAAGAAAACCATTAAAGGTCATATTCGAATACAGGATGAAGTATATCTTTAAGGCAATAAAAATTGTTTTATCTACTTGTTTTCCGCGCCAATCACAAACGCCCAACCCGAGAGAACCCTGCTCCTTCCAAATTTCCTTCAAGCCACCGGCCAAGCACGATAAAAAGCTGACACACTACAAGCAGTATCTATAGCCAAAAGCATCAATTTTTTCGCTTTTGAGGGCCATAGAACGTTTCTAAAAAAAAAAAAAAAAAAAAGTGATTAGATCATTGTATACAAAAAAAATATATTTACAAGCTCAAAGTCAACAATGTAAAAGCCCTGAATGTAGCCATGCTTTATTTACAAAACCACAAGACCATTTTTAAGGACACATTTTTCATCAAGATAGATTTCTCCTTTGAAGTACGGGCCTGGAAATCCTCAAACTTCAGTGCCAACTTTCTCTTTTACTACAGCAACAATGGAACCCCCAGTGATCCGTTGAAGGTTTAAGAAGAAGACAGTCCTGATAGCCTCCTTGAGATCAATGAAAACATAATTTATGATTATAAAATTTAAATACATAACTAGTATATATTTCAATGTCACACATGTACTGTTATTAACCCATATTTCAGTTCGTTTTTGAGGTGCCCTTATTCGGTTTATGCAAATTAAATGGCGTTAGTTTAGGTTATATTAATGTGGTTCTTAACAACTAGATATCATTAAAATACCATTAATTTGCAAACATGATTTTTGAGCTGTTCCACATTTATCAACTGCATTCAAACTCCATTAATTACGTTTGAAAGGGAGTAATATAGAGTGCAGGAACCCCCAAATGTGTTAAAAATACATCACGCAGAATCCCTTCAATACATTTCAATCAAGTGAATATACCAGTATATCAAAATATGTCAAGCATAATTGTTTGTATTCATTACCATCAACTCAGACTTAAGCTCAACACAGCTCTTAAACGAACGATTGCCAGAGAACACATTTTATAGTTGATGCTTTAATGCCACAACATCAGTCAATAGAACTGGCCTCACAGCTACCCTGTGGCCATCTTGGAAAGAGTGAGTGGGAGTTCACCAACACAAGTACAGCTTTCTCAGCCCATGTAAGGGCAAGAAAGGAACAAATTCTTATTCTGTTTTGCAGCACCAGAATACCCCAAAGGAGAAACTCTATTCTGGAGGCATAAGGATGTAGGTAATTGTCATTTATCAAAACAAGGGGATGGGTGAAGAAACGTGTTCGTAACAGGACCCCGACACAGCCGAAATGGAAAGTTCCTGGTTAAGGGCTTGAACTCTTCCATCATCCTAAAGCCATCCATGGGGTGGCATATTATAGCAGCCAACAGAAGCCTCAATCCACAAAAATAAGGAACCACAGAGTGAGGAAGAACAATTCGCCTTAAGGTATTGGCAGCCATTAGCCAGTGGCTAAACCTTCCTTCATCTAACCTGGACCACCAGGAAAGAAGCCTTAGCATCCCTCAAGAAAGATTCCAGAATTCAAAAAGACATTTTTTAGTTTGGATATAAGTGTTTTTATCTGTCATAGTAAAAAACGTGCTGCAAATGAAGCGACTTTCGTGTGGTCGATCCGAGACATAGGACCAGATGCTGTCAAGATATACGACCACTGGATACCAAAAAGATCTGGGAAGCTGTTGTTCACAAATCTTTGAAACGAACCAGCGGTTTTCCAAAGGTCCAAGGCATCACAAAATACTTCGTAAAGGCCATCATGGTGTTAAGGCTTTTCACCACTCCGTCCCTTTGCGACTACTGATTTAGATTATTGCACCTCGAAGGTCTATTTGTAATTGGAAATGTAGTCCTTGATCTGGTACGAACAATTCTGAGAGAGTGGTTAGAGGGGTAACTTTTTTTTATACGTGATCTTATTCAACCCCTGGATAATCAACACCAGGGACGTAAACCTCCATCCTTTCTTGCAACAAAAAGAAAACCGGCTTATGTACTGAAGAAATTGGAAGGTCTAATGAATACCTGGGCAAATGTTCCTTTAATTGTTAGTCTTCAGGCTTTGGTTTATGTGGGGGTAGTGGGCATTGTGGCGTTCCCCGAGGGTGTAGGTACCAGGAAGGGAGATCAATGGGGCAATCATAAGGGAGCTGTTGGGGAAGTTTCTCAGACCATTTCTGCAAAAAAACACAATAAATCATGATAACATTCAGGAGTTTTGCAGAGATTTAATTTCACACATTAATGGAAGAGCAATGAAAGGAAAGAAGGCGAGACATTTGAAGAAAAACAAGAAGAACTCCAAGATACTAAGTTCATTGTTAGACCAGTACTAATGACAGTGGGTTGTGAACTCAAAGCCAGGAAGCCAGGATCAGAGACAGACATGACTGTGGAGCACCAGAAACGATAAACGTCATAAATGTAATATACAATAAAACTTTTAAAGGTAAATTGGAGATAATTCAGGGCCAAGGGCGCTGGTGTCATGGCAAGAAGCCGAAGAGGTGTGGTGCTGGTGAAGAAGAGGACGACCCAATTGTGATGAAAAGGTAGAGTCAATGAAATTCCCTGCTGCGCTGGAATCAAAAAAGGCCTGGTGGTGGAAAAGTTTATCGTTTAAAAGTAATAGCGGCTTCAGGGCAGAGAAGGATTTGAGAATTAGGAGACTTGAGGTTACCTAGACCTTTATGCCTGTAGTTCACGAAATCGGGTATTATCTGAAGCAGAGAGAGATTAGGTCTTCCAACGAGACTTATTCTCTAGACACTAATTCATCCTTAAGGCGGTCAGAGAGTCCCTGCCAAAAGGCTGCTGTAAGTGCTTCATTATTCCAGTTCCGTAGCTAGGGTACAAAATTCATTGGCGTACGTCCTAACGAACATGACCCTTGACAGAGCTGCATCAACCGGGACAAAGCAGTCGAAGTTTCTACTGGGCATGAAGAGCTTGTGAAATAAACATATCCAAGAAACTGGTAACATTATTGACTTTCCATAGGGGGGAAGCCCAGGCCAGAGCATTGCCTTCAAGCAAGGCAATGATGTAACCAACCTTTGCTTGGTCAGATGCAAAATGGGAGCAGAGGCAGGAGCTGGGCCAGCGAGGGACTCCAGTATTGGGCCAACTGCCCTGGTGGTGTTCAAAAAACATCCATGTTGTTTGGACAGAGCCTTGGAGTGTTTTGCCCAACTTGCCTTGGCCCTCCTCAGGCGTTTCCATAGCCTGATGTACTGTAATGAATGTAGCCTTGACGGGCCAGGGTACTCCACGAGTACGCTTTCAGGAGGAGGTGATAGTCCGAAAGATATAGGAATACAGATCGCTGCTGGGAATGTAGGCTGGAAACAAGGTGCTTCTGGGAACTGTAGGCAGGATACTGGAAACTAGGTGCTGCTGGGAAACTGAGATTGGTACGGAGACAAGGAGTTGCAGGAACTGAAGGCAAATAAACCGGGAGCAGGGGGTAGCGGAGCTACAATCTGGCCACCAGAAGGAGGGAGACGCCGGCTTTTCAAAGTTCGCACTGGGAGATGCGTTGGCGTTGTGATGTCATCCACACAGACTGGCTGACTACCCTGAAGGCCTAGCTGTCATCAGAGCAGCGCTGGGCCAGAGCAACAGGTAAGTTTGTGACAGTTGTGTTTGGATAATTGAGAAATGTTCACTAATCTATGGGCACTATAAAGGCCTGGGGCTAGTTATGTGTTGTATTTGAATACTTGTGCATGATCAGAATAGTGTTATAATGTCTCATAATTAAGAAGATTTACTATGGCAGAGACATTTAGACATTGTGTAATGGGACAGTCTTTATTAATATGATTATGTTTATGTGACTTTTGCTACATTTTTATGGAAGCACTTGATGCCTGTACTGCTGGTTTACACTGGAGATTAGTTAAAATTAGTGAAATGATTATATTGTTATAGTTGCAGACACAAAACATTATTATTGTACTTGGGCACCCTCTATAATGTATGGGACATATAAAACACAATTACTAAAGATATTTACATATAGGTAGAGACATTGGATTTGTGTGGGGGTATGGGCCTATGTGGGTATGTTGTACATGGTGTATATATATATTACTGGAGATTATTTTTTTTTGGCTTCGTATGTGTTATTACTGACTGGACTGAGCATTTTATTACAGTTGCAGAGCTGTAAATAGCTTTGCGTAAATCTCCATTGAAAATTCAATGTGCTTTACCCATAGCGAAACCTAACACCATCAATACCGTTTAGTATTGAATAGTTTATGCACACATCACATTCAATGAGAGTGTGCACTCCTGGGATTTAGCAAAACTTAAAAAAAAAAAAAAGTTTGTATAATTACACTCTCTCCCTCTCGACTACAATTTATACTTGTTTCTAGATGTTATGGTGTGTGACCAGTGTCCCTTCTATTGCCCCACTACAAGAGAAACCTGAAATTGATGAATTGTTGTTGTACTATTCATGTTGTTCAGGGAATAGGAACCATGTTATTCTGGATCCATGATGTTTACTGTATATCTGTCACATGAGTTAAAAAACGTGAAACAGATGATGGTAAAATGTTGTCATTGTCTAGTTCTGTGATGCCCCCCCCCCCAAAAAAACCCCATTGTAATTGTGGCCTTTAAAAAAAGGACAGCAACAATAAATACTATGTGCGACATTTGTCTGGAAAATTATATATCAAACAAAAACATATTATACAAAAATATTTACAAGATAAACATGCCACTTATTGGTAATATAAAGATATAATAAGTCTCTTTGATGTTCAAATATGCAAATTGATACATTATCTCTGATTATATTTACCTCGGCATAGAAAACACACCAGGTCTTCTAACTGCCATAATTACAGCACCATTACTCTCCCACAATTCTTTGCTTTAAAAGACCTGGGTTCTACAAAGGGAAACAAAGCAATGGTTATACAGTGTAAAGATACAAAATACAAAATAATGACATAAAGCTAGAGTTGGACCAACTGTATTCTATTATTAAAATGCTGCAAGAGTCAGCTGAACTGCGTAATATATATCCTTTGGTTGCATCTGTGGTGCTCCAAGAACAGCATATGCAAAGCATTTCACTTTCAGAAAATTAGGCAGAGTTTTGTTTGATAGGGTAATAAAGTGTACTGGGTGCCTGATCTTCAGTTATTTATAAAAACAAAGGTCATTGCCCCATAAGAACTTTTAGAAAAGTTTCCTCTATATTCCTTATTGTGGGGGAAGTGGCACCTCAATCTTAATGAGGAGAGAGCTCATCCATAATTGTCCATATGCAGTCACTTCTACCCATAATCTATGCATTAATGGTAGGGGTGTTGTTATTCAATCACATAAGGAGCCAAAATCAAAAAGACATACAAGTTGGCGGCTGAATTTTTTTTTATCAAGATATTAGGTTAGAGGATGGGACTCTGTCATGCTTGTGCCTAGTGCTAGGTCTTGTCAGCGAAAGGGAGTGATACACACTGTTTTGGACTTGCATATAGATCTGCCTACAGATCCCTTGACCAGCTGTTTTTAAAAAGCCAAATGCCCGTATCTTATTTTTAAACAGCTAATCTCGTGCACCTTTACTAAGATCAATAGCTCCACTTCTCCTTGGGACTGCACAAAACAGTGTAGTAAGTTTTGGATACTGTACAGTCCCTGGGGGCCATGTGTGATTTACGGGATCAAGGTTGGTCCCAATATAAATTATTTTTAACATGTCTTACCAGCATGTGTAACTGTAGCTTAATGTGGTGAAACAACCAGCACTATTTACAATGTGTTCCCTACCAGTATGCCAAGATCCTGTTCTGATTCCGGGTATATTGCTGCATTCCTGCTTCCTTAAGTGTCAATATGTGGCAAATTGACAGAATATGCTTTTAATCCTGCGATGTTTAAGATATTGTTTTGAAATGTTCTATACATATATATATATATATATATTATATATATATATATATATAGCAAGCATTTAACCCACTACTGGCCCCTCTGTATAGTTTAACAATATCCTATTCTTACAACTCTGCTCCTTATGGTTCTCGTGCAGTGCTTGTCCAAAGTCCAGGAAAGTAAAGAGTAGTAGCTGTCTTCCTGTCCAAAAGATTTCTGCCTTTCCTGTGTCCCACCATTCGGATCCATCCATCCATCCACCTAGCATTTATTTCGTTTTCTGTAGTTTAGGACATCCCTACTGCCGTGTCATTTTGTTAAAAAAAAAAAAAAAAGATTTATAGTGCTACTTAAGCTCTTCGTTTCCATGGTGCTCTCCATTGACAGCAGCTTCTCAGCCAATCACAGACGCTGTTCCAGCCCCTGCTTGCAATTTCCGGCAAGCAGGAAGCTGGATCAGTGTGCTGGAAGATCAAGGGCTGTAAGTAGTGTTCTAAATCTTTTTTTAACATTCTGACATGGCGTTGGGGTTTGGCAGGGATGCCCTACTATATATATTTTTTTATAATACACAAGTCTCTGTATTTTCATGGAGAGCTGCAGTGGCGAGAATCCTTATTAGAATCACTCAGTGATGTCACTGAGTGACTAGTTCAATATTAGTGCCACTGCAGCTCTCCATTCCTAATATAACATAAAAATCATTGTCCTACCTCTTATCCAGCCACCCGGAATCGAACATTTCACAAAACACAATCCAGAGCTGGACAGGAACAGATCAGCCGTGTATACACGGGACAGAACAGCCTGGCGCGCATGCGCATCACCGTCCATTATGGCACATGAGGAAATCAATACCAACACACACGCATTATGCAAACAAAAAAGAGGCACGAACAAAACGGAATAAACCAAAATTAACAAACAGGGGTAACATAAAGCCTAAAACAAGTGAAATAAACCTAAAACAAACATCTGATTCTGACTAAATTACTATTAACATTTGAACAATGAAACACTAATATAACAAAAACAATATCTAAGATAAAGATTTTAAATAATAGTTAAAATGTTTAACAATGTTTTTTTAATGTTATGTATAAAAAAGAAAAAAACATACATGCAACTGAAAAACTAAACAACTTTGGAGAAAAAAAAGTTAAATAAATCTTTTTACCAGCATTATCACTGTACATTTAAAATAAAAACTTGTGTATTATAAGAAATAATTCGCCCCTTACAGTGTAATATATGCTATTATGCCACCTGGAGTTCCCTGACCTGTATAAAAGCACTCGGCCTACGGCCTCGTGCTTTTATATGGTCAGGGAACTCCTCAGTGGCATAATAGCCTTATATTACATGTAAGGGGCGCCATTATCCCTTATATAATCATAAGGCTCTGGCATTTCAATGGGTAGGGCAGTGGCAAGAATCTATATAATCAGTCACTCAGTAAGTTGCTGAGGGACTTCCTGTATTCCACTGCCCCTCCCGTTTCTCTCTCCGCCTGTATTAGTAATGTAGATAACAAGAAGCCCGTTTTTGACAGACTGACTGACTGACTGACTGAATTACTGTGCTGATAAGAGAGCAGCCCAAGTCAATATGAATCGCAGGAATGCACTCGCTCCTCCTTATCAGACCAGTAATTCAGTCAGTCAGTGTAACAAACTGGAACAGCACCGGGTGAGAGTCGGCGTTTATTGTCTTGTTTTAGTTGAGATAGAAACGGCAGTTAACTATTTGTATGTAGAAAAACAGGCTTGATATCTACATTACTAAGACAGGGAGGGAGAGAGGGAAGGGGGGAGACAAGAGTGCCTGTGCGGATTTCTTTACTTTTTTTTTTTGAACTTATGTATTATATGAATAATGCGCTACCACAGAATAATATACATTATTCCTTCACCTGGAGTTCCTGACCTCTATAAAAGAACTCGGGCAACGGCCTGTTGCTTTTAAATGGTCAGGGAACTCCTCTGTGGCGTAATCTAATATAAACTGTTGGTAGTGTATTATCCCTTATATTAGGGTAGACATGCCCTTTAAAGGGGAACAATAGAATCCAGACAGCATTGTCCTAATGAACAAGGGGTATTAAACTCAATATGGGCCCAAAATTAAAAAAAGCAGGCTAAGTGGTGGCCAATTTTTTTATTAAGATACTTAGCAGGTACAGGATTGTGTGTGCCTAGTGCTGGGTCTCGTCAGGGAAAGGGTGTAAAACACACTGTTTTGGACTTGGTCCTCCGCCTACGGCGCAATCATGTGCTAATGTGGAATGTCCTCATTACTTTTGTGCACAGTTGCAAAACTAATGAAAATTAGTAAGGTATATCAATTCCACATCACTATCAACGATTAGTAGTGAAATTACTTCACCGAAGGAGGGTCGGGTGGACCCAACTTCCAGCAATCATTACAAATGGACTCCATTAACTGACTTCAAAGTGTGGATGTCTCAAATCAAATAAGGTACACTAAGGTACTCACCGGGAAAGGAAGGTGGCCCAGGTGCAGCAAAGCCCCAGGCCCTTTTGCAAAGCCGGAAACAATCACTAGAAACGCACACGAAAAAGGAGTTACAACCTGGATTAACGCAAGTCGTCTCAGTACCAAATTAAATACTTATTGGATCACATAGAAATACAAGGTTTTTCATGATTGTGTAATCAGGTTACACAGCTCCTTTCGGCGTGTGTTTCTATTCTGGCACACCGAAAGGACCCAAACAGGCCTACAGCCAACTAGAAGGCCCTTTGTCACACCACCCTCCCCTCCCCAGCGCTGGGCTAGATATGCAATCAGTTGTACAGTCCCCGGGACAAAAAAATGCCCAGACGGGACAGATTTGGCCTGCAGGCCTTGTGTTTGTGGTGTTGGTGGACAGGGCTTAAATTGGGAGTGGCTTATAAGGAAGCTAATTGTCAGAGTTAACATTTCTGTATTTCTCCTAACCGCCAGTTCTGCACATTCTTAATATCTGTGGTTACAAATGAAGCAACCATTAATGGCATCAACAAATGACACTGCTTGGAAAATTGGAACCCAAGAACTTATTTTATCTCTTGAAAAATGTCAAAAGGCATTCAACCTGCTCCACAGCGTACTATGGATAATGGTCATTAAAATCAAATGTTAATTCTTTTACTACCACCAATAAACAATAATGTAGGAAAGAAAGCTAAATTAAAATACTAATAATTAAAAATATAAACAATACTTTAATATTGCACAGTAAATATTGATTACTGGCAAATTACAAAGCCATTACATAGCAGTGTAGCTGAGCAGTGGCACACAAACTGCAGATGTTGGAAACTCACACTCCAGCAAACAAAGCATGCTGGAGTTGTTGGTTCCCAAAATCTGGAGTGCAAGGAATGGGGGGTTACTATATGGGATTACTTCCATATTAAAGGGCAACTAATGCCTCAAACAATACAGAATCAGGAGGATGGTATCTATTGTTAAAAAGATTGCCTTCTGATTCTTATTGTTTTTAGGCTCTTAGTTGCCTTTAAATGGATATATTACTGTATGGGACTACTGTATGGGAATTCTGCGTCCATTTAAAGGGCATCTAAAGCCTCAAAACAATACAGAATTAGAAGGCAGTAGAGGTCCTAATTCAACCCTTGTTTTACTACAAGTCAATCACTTACTCCTTTTCCAGGTAAAAATAGGTACCTTGGTTTTATACTTGAGTGATATGGTATATATGTCATGGGATTAGTTAGTAGCTTAAAAAAATGTAATGTTGCTGATTCGTATAAATATATCTCAAAATCATACAAAACACCAGGTGGCTTTATAAATGGCAGGCACTGGCAGTGCAGCAGCCTAGGCCTAGCCTTTATATCTCATAATAACAGGTGGGGGAGCTGGGCTTTAAAACCAACTTTCCATTCCAGTCCACAGTCCTAGCTAGGCGTCCAGTCCACTCCTGGTTTAACATATTATGAGATATAAGGGCTAGGCAGGCTGCTGCTGCTCGCAGGCTTATAAATGGTAGGTGGCATCAGAAATCAATCCCAATCCCATTTATTTAATTTTACAGAAGAATTTTTCTGCAACTGCCAATTGGAATAATCGAGGGATTGTGATATGTGACACAGTGAATGGAAACCTAAGCAAGGGAGCTTCCCACATGGTGTGTTTACGGTTTTGCACAAGCAAAAAAGGTTCAGGAGGGGCACTCTTTCTGTGAATTCAAATTACTTTATTCGATCACATCAACACAACGTTTCAGGGACCACACTGTCCCTTTCACACCTGATGAAAAGGACAGTGTGGTCCCTGAAACGTTGTGTTGATGTGATCGAATAAGTTATTTGAATTCACAGAAAGAGTGCCCCTCTCATGACCTTTTTTGCTGTGCTATAGCAGTAGGTCCATGGTAGAGGACTGAGAAGGGAGCACCTTTGAAGAAGTTGGCTAGTAGCCAGAAAGGAGTGACTAGGCCCGAAAGCCAGTTTGCAGTGTTTACAGGTTTGCCCCTGTGGTATTTATATAAAGTGTATTGGGGGCCACATTACTACAGGGACAGAAAACCAGCAGTCTCCCAATATTTTGAAAATTACTCCCAACATTCTTAATGCTGCATCACCAGCAAATGGACCCATAAACCCCAAAATGTTTACAGGAGAAGCCATAGACTCACTCAGACTCAGACACCGCACAAGACAGTCACAGGACCCACCCACCACGAGGCAGCAGCTCCATTCTCGCTATGCACCAGCATACCCCCTCATGTTTAATCTTCCCCCGCGTTACACAGACGGAGGAGCTGAGGAGGGATTGCTGGCTGAATAATGCAGAGCTAAACACCTTACAACAGGCTCCGCCCTCCTAGACCCTCTTAGTCTTGGGACTGGACTTCTTGTCTTGACTGAAATGTGATTGTTCTCCCTCCACACACACCCTCCACCTCCCCTGGAAACAAAGTTGTGGCTGGTGCTGAAGGTAGGAGGAGCATGCTTTTTTTCAGAACTTTTTTTTCCTTTCATTTAGCTGTGGCATTGATAGCCTGGACAGCTAGGAAGAAGCCCCGAAAACCGGACAGGGGGGCTGATTCCCAGATGTCCGGGTGAAACAAGACAGGTGGCAACCCTACACACCATATATTACAAAAAACATGCAAAATCTTTTCTTCATTAAGACCCAGTGGTGTTTACATTTCCAGCTCATGTATGGACTTAAGTTTCTTCTGTAACAGTATTTTTTGAAAATTCCCCCTCTTATCCCATTGTTACTTGTTCTAGGGCATTATATCTGATGTAATTGATCAATTGACTCATGCCCTATGTGTTCTAATACATAACGGCTCACACACTACTTCTTTTGGCTCATTATCCAAATTGCCCTGCAGTTATCTTGAATGCGGCTAGTCAGTGTTCTTTTAGTCGGCCCCACGTAGTTCATGCCACACTGGCATGTAATCAGGTAGATAACTTGTTGCTTTGCAAGTCATTAGTTTATTAATTTTGAACATTCTACCATATTTACCATTCACTGAATCGGTTTCCCACATGAGCCAGCATATTGAACACTTGCCGCATTTAATTTTATAATATTCTTTTGCTTCACACCTAACTATTTTTCCATTGATGTCCTTGGACCTTAAAGTGGCTATGTGTGAGCTATCTTTAAGGGATCTAGCTCTCCTCGCTGTTAGTTAGGGTATTACTGACTTTTCTCATAATTCTGGATCCTCATATAATAAATACCAGTATTTTTGTAAAACCCTTTTTATTTTGAACCATTGAGAGTTGTATTTGGTAATATATCTTATGGCTGAGAATACTTTAGTTTGCATGTAATTGCTCTTTTGAATGACTTATTCAAAGGGATTTCCGTACCCCTTCTTCTCAAATTCTGTTTGAGGATACTCCTTGTTCAAATAGTCTTCCACATTTGAACAGTTTCTGTGAATTCGCAGAAAACTGTCCTGTTGGTATTGCTTCAATTGTGGAGCTTTCAAAATAAAATTTACTGCTGTCGGTTTCCTGTATGATACTGTGGCAAGTTTTCCTTGTCTAACAGGAATTTTTATATCTAAAAAATTCAATCTCACTCATATTGTAATTCAAGTCAGCTTAATGTTTTTTGCATTCATTCATGCTGCTACACATTTTTTAGATCTTCAACCTGTCCTTCCCATATTATCAAGATATCTTACCCAAAGTAAGATATGTGGACCCCATTCCTTGTTCCAGGACTTCTCTCCATCATCCATCTCCCACTTCCCAGGTGGAGGCACGGATATGTCGGAGCGAACTCATAATGTTGGTACTTTACAATAGCTATTAATAGTTCTGACCATGGATCGGAAACTCTGAACTGTGCAGAACACCATTGAAACACTCCATCAGGGGCATCTTGGTTTTTAATTGTTTTTATAGTGTGTAGGGGGGGGGGGGGGGGGGGTTTGATATACTGTATTATGTGTAATATAGATACTATGTTTTAATAGCATACCAGCATCATCCATTTATTGACCGATAGGAGTTTAATATTTAAGGGCCTGCTATAAGGAGCTGAGTAGTATTATAATAAAACCCTGCAGATTTGGTGCGGTGCTAGATGAGGGGCAATTCAAGCTTCTCCGTCTATGGAGTTAGCTGCTTTCGTTTATAGGGGATGTATAGTCGGTCCCTTGCACTACTTATTTGGCAAGTAGATACACAAGGGATTTAAATATATCAGTGCTGGTCTCTGATATATTGTAATTATATAAGCCGCTCTGGTATATCTACAATATGGTTGGGAGACTTTAATATGGTGCTACACATTATAAAGAACTGGAAACAATCCATACTGGATTATTTATTTTCTCGTAAAATAGATTAAAAGGACAACTCACCCTCAAAATAACATCTTTTAGAAAGACAGCCTTTTTTAAAATATGTTGATATATCCTTCTTTGTCCTCTGATTCATTACTGTATGCCTGCTATGCTTCTGGATGCTCATGGAAACTGAGAGCAGTGTATGTTAGCATGTACTGAGCCTGAGCATGCTCAGAGAGGCAGCTAGGGGTTAGCATTCAGTCATTGGCTGTGATGTCAACTTCAAATCCAAAACAGTTGCTTAACTGGAAGAACTATGAAGTGGAACAGGGGCAACAGGACATTGTGCAGGATTTCAGGTGTAGATTTATATATTTCAGATTTCAAACTATTACAGTTCAGGGTTTTGGGGGGTGATTTACCTGTATACAAGTTATCTTTTGAGGCTGGACTTGCCCTTTACCAAGGAATGTGATAACTATTTCCAAACGAATAAATCCTTAACAACCCCATAACCATTGGGATACGCCCGAATGATCTTATCACAAACTATCAATAACATAAACACAAATAAACAGCTTCATAAACCAAGCCAACGAGCACTAGATGGATCACAAAGCAATTTCAAACTGACCCAACTCCAGAAAATGCACAGGCATTAAAACTCCAGCTAGACGACCAATCAACTCATCACAATGAAACATAAAAACAAACTCCATTTTCACTTCAGATACTATGAACATGGAGACGAATGGGGAAACTCCTGGCATATGTCGTTAATCATGAATTTAACGCCCCTGCAATCATATCAATAAATGAATCCATTGACCCATCAAAAACACCTCAAAACACAGCGGCATATTTTGCATCCTATATACTACCTTATATGCTCCACCCTTCAATACACAACCCAACCCTCCCAAATTAAATTCTTAAAATAGAAATATGTTGGAAGAAACTATTACTGAAATGGAGATCTGACACACCTTTTACTCATGGCCAGAAATAAAGCACCCTGAACAGACGGGCTCCCGGTAGAGTTTATATACATACATAGATGCCCTAACACCCAGTTACTTACACTATATAATATGACAAAACTAAAATACTTCCCTCTATGAGGGAAGCCCTGATGACCTGATACCCAAACCAGGAAAAGATCCTAACTGCCCAGAACCTATCACCCTATAACACTGGTACAGGTGACCTAAAAATCATAGCTTAAACTCCTGTACTACGACTCAGTGTCATAGTTAAATCTCTAATACACTCATATCAAACAGGATTTTATCCGCGAAAAAAAAGACTCCTATTCTTAAATATACAAGCCCAACACAAACACATGGGAACCTGTTGCATTGTTAGTCTAGATATGGCACGAGCATTAGATTCAGTTGAGTGGTCATTTATGTGGCAAGTATTGAAAAAATTCAGGTTCGACCCAGGTTTCATAAGTTGGCTGCAAATGCTTTATCCACTTCACAAGCCAGGAGGTGATAACAAATGGATGGATCTTGGAACTATTCCCTCTCGCAAGGGGCACTTGAAAAGGATGTCCTAAGTTCTACTGTATGCACATGTAGTCGCACCATTGGCTATTAAGCTAAGGTGTGACTCAATATAAAAAAGGTTAGAGGGGAACAGCTAGAGGTTGAATTGGAAGATACTCTGGGACGTAATAAATTGGAAAAGTCGCAAATTTTACTCCTCGACAGTTTTCCTCCTACAATAGTTGAAACAAATACCCAATTATCAGAACTGATAAGGTTAAATATTTGGGATTTGGGTAACCAGAGATATTGGGAAAATATTAAACCTCTTATAACTAACTAAATCCAGATCCAGGTTTGGAGTAAAATACCCTTAGGAGTCACGTGCAAAGCCAATCTGTTTAAGATGATTTCCTACCCAGACCAAGTATGTACTCTGGCATGCCCCTTATATATATCCCTCTCCGCTAGTGCAAAATACTTGGTCCCCAATGAATGACTGGTATGTAGTCAAGTAGATAAAGGGTCGCATGGATCTGCAGTGTCCAACTGAATTGGGAGGACTGGCAGTCCCCAAACTATAAACTTATTACCTAGCTGCTCAGCTCTCCCCCATGGTATCACTCCAAAACAATCAGAATGCTTGAAATGTTGGGTTTCCCAGACTCCATTAAATATCCAGATCCTATATATTATATCTAGAGGTCTGAAACAAACCATTTTACCGAAAGTGGTGACCCCCTACTCAAACAGGGATCTGGGATTACTCATTTACGTGGTTCCGATACTGAATATTACAAATTTCCCATCTACTAGACAACAACTTATTTAAGTCCTTCAAACAGTTGAAACGAGTTTAGCATACTAACAGTTTGTTATTTAGATACTTTCAGATCAGGCACACCTTTGAGGCACAATTCCACACTCTATCCTCTCAGCTTCCTGATTGCCCCTTGTGATGTCCTGTGATGTAAACAATCGGCTAAACTTACTTCTGACACATATAAAGCATTTCATTCCACATCAGCACAAGCTAGCAGAAGGGAAAAAAGAACCTGGGAAGCCAATGTAGGTCCCATAGATAAAGAAGAGGGGAGGGGCATTCAGGGCTTGTATGCAAGTACCCCCAAAACATCTGATAAACTAATACAAATCTTATAATACAAAGAGCATATCTCACTCCTATCCGTCTAGCCAAGTTTAAACAAGACCGTAACCCAATGTGTCCAAAAAGCACAGTAACCCCTGGTACTTTTTATCACCTAAAATGCAGGATATTGGAGTGAGATTTTTTTACATGACAAAATGGGATCTCCAGTGGTCAGACCCCAAAGTATGTCATTGGGCATAATAGAATCTATCTCAGTTGATAATTTTTTCATAGTTTTCTCAGAGAGGTGTTGTTCCTGGCAAGACTACAGACACAGTCCTTGCCCCCTAGTTGTCAGAATGTTATTTATATACACATAGGGGATGTCCCTTAAATACACTAAAGTATGGTTGAGATGGAAAATTCCCCAGAAATGTACAATTAAGTTAAATAAAGGGGAACATATTTATAATATAGGATCAACAACAACAATGAGAAAAACTCACCCCATATCTGTAATAATGTAGAAAATCCACACTATCAGTTCCAAATTGTGTTTGCAAAAATCACTCAGAATTTATTGGTAAATTGTTTAATATATTTTGTAAATGAGTAAAATATGTTCTATATTAAGAACAAAACAAAAATATGTACCATTCAGAAAAACTGTTGTAAACTTAATTTCAAGTACAAAATATGAAATATTGTTGACAGTATAATTTATATATATATTTGTTGGTTAAGTAAAAAGGATTTTTAAAAAAAAGCCAGCTGAATCTTATTAGCCAAAACTAGCCTTTTTAGTAACAGTTCCAAAGAGAATAATAGAAAACCCTTAAAAACTAGGTGCCAGGTGTAAATTCTTTAGGCACACTGGCTAGGATTTCTCCAGCATGTTTTATTTCAGCCAACAGATAAAGCCCTATAAAATTCTTTGGGACATCAACAGCCATAGATGACATGTGGAAGACTTAAAGCACAAAGTTGTGCCCATATCAAAAATACCCTCAAAATACCCAGGATGATGCCTAATATGTTAGGTTATGACCCCTGGGTTTGCCTAGACTCGCCATAACAACCCTTCCAGGGCTATTACAGCTAGTTCAGGAGGAGATTATAATCTCCTTCAAAGCACAGTGGTCTCCCTACAAGAGCTCTCTCATACCTTGTGGTATGTCTCTAGCTTCTCGGGTGATAGTTTATAAAGTTATGATAGACAGTTATGATAAATAATGAGTGGATGCCAGTCACATGATGTGCTTTTTAAGAAGCCCCAACACCCCTAAAAAAATGATCTTTGCAAAGCTATTTAAAACCATTACAGCAGTAGGATACAACTGGGCATGCTCGTGCCAAAGGCATGGGGTGGAGCAATGGTGCTGGAGATGTCCACGCTCACAGTGCTAGCTTGAATCACCACCCTTTATATTGCTATAAGTTTGCATTTATGTAGCTAGACATTGCAGAGTGAATTAAGTAGGAATGTGCTCTTTTTATTAATTAAAGGGATTTGTATGGAGACCACAATTACCCTTTAAGAACAAACATAGGTGCAGATCCCCAAATGGTGGAAACTCATTAAACCAACTTGTTTGAAGACCACAGTTCCCTTTAACATAAAGGCCAGTTCCTACCTTTAAAACGAGCATCAACCACTCTCTTACCGGCTCCACAGCCAATATATAAAGAAATTAGACCAGAAAGTTAATGGGTGGGAGGCTGAATGTGACATTCCTAAGGCTTCTCCTGCACAGTGCCGCCAGCGAGCACAACCTCAGACTCCCTCAGTGTGTGAGGGAGACAGGAAGTCCCTCCCCCTGCTGTGTGCCGATCCCTACAGAGAAGGTAAGGGAAACTACAGCCCTTCTCTACCATTATGCAATTCTCACTGCCTGAAAAGGAGTTTTCTGTGTTGGTGGCGGGTGGGGGGTCCTGAGTGCCCCACTGCACCCGCGAGTGGTGGGGTTAGGCACTGGGTGGGTGGGGCTTAGGCACTCAAGGGTGGGAGGGGCCAAATGGGGCTGTAAGGGAATGAGGTCAAGGGGGCCTGCAACGGAGGGACCATGGGGTCATGAGTGGGAGGGACCAGGGGGCTGCAAAGGGGAGGAGGGAACACAGGGCAGATTGATGATATGGTTTCAGAGCGAAAAGCTGCAGGGGACCTGGTGATGCTGCTGCCATTCACACCAAAAATGTAATATCTCAGGAGAGCAATTCCATCAATTTACCCAAAGTCATTTTTGGACCACAGTTCCCTTTAAAGTAACTTCTTCTCTTTTTTACACTGTTATAAAGATATTTAGCGCAAACGTACTGTACATTGCCTGGACATGAAGAAGCTTATGACTGATTAAAAAGATAATTCCCCAGTCAAAATATACAAAAGATTACATTCATATCTTTTACTTTTTATATTATACTGTTTATTATATTGTACTTTTTATCTTATACATACTAATAGATACTGGTAACTGGTTTCCTATTTACTGGGACAAACAATATAATGTTTAGCCCAATCTTCATAAAGAAGCTAAAATAAGTGTTTTGCTATATTCAAATGTTCTATTCTATTCTTAGAGTGAGACTAGGCATGCACGCGTCTACAGGGTCAGATATTCAAGTTCACAGATTACTGATCATTATACGTGTACTGATTGGTAGTCTGTGATCTTCAAATAAAGAAATGTTGTATGGTTCCTCTTAAAAGGCAGCGTAATTGCCCTAATTTTTAGGCCGTTTGCCTAAAAATGTATCAGTAGCACACTTGAGTAGGAAAATTATGGCCAATATTTTAGTTACATCAACCAAAATGTGGTTATGGCAGTCGATTGGCAAATTACTGACCTGTGAACACCTAGCCCAATACTGGTTAATTTGGCAGCCCACTTATCTTTTAAATAGTTGTTTCATTTAGATCAATGGACTTGAGTTTAGTTCTTGAAGACCATTTCTAGTTATCCGACTGGCTTTCTCAATTCAAATGACTTGTACAAGAATCTGTTGGCAATAATGTACTGGAAAATCCAATTAGCATATCACACAGCCAGGTGTTAAGGTGTGATTGCATAGTGGCTAAGAGGTGTTATAGGAACGCCCAGGGTAATGTGTCAAAACAGCATTGTACATGGCAGACAGTTGGCGTCGAACACCCCCACCTCTATTTAGGCTTGGTTTCTTTTTTCACATAATGGATGAATGAGAACCGTCACAAGCATATCTTATAACATTTCTTATTAACATTTGTGTGAACTGTGCTTGTGAAGGTTCTCATTCATCCAGGCCATGGTATATCTGTTGTATTCAATTAGATCAACTGGACTTGAAGTTTAGTTCTTGAAGACGTTTCACTAGTCATCTTCCAGGGTACATAATTGCCACAGATTCTTGTACAAGTCATTCTGAATTGAGAAAGCCAGTCGGATGACTAGTGAAATGTCTTCAAGAACTAACTTCAAGTCCAATTGATCTAATTAAATACAATTTGTGTGAACTATTCCTTTAATGAAAAAAAGCAGAAAATAAAGGAAAATCATTTTTTTTTATTGAAAACAATATTATAGCACATAGCAGCTCTAACCAGGTTATATTACCTTCACCTGGCATTTTATTTACCTGAGTCTATGGTCATTAGATCAGTTCTTCTAAATACTCGAGTGCAGCGTTCTCACTTTTTGAGAGGAAAAAGTCTGTATTAGCAAACAGAATTCCTGCAACTGCCGCTCCCAAAGCTCCAATGCTGATGGACCACAAACCCATGTGTGTGAATTCAAAAGGGTTAAACATATCTGTTTAAAAAAAAAAAAAAAAAAAGATATAATGCTTTAGGAAAACATATTTAACACCTTTTCTATACTCGTGCAGTCGCTGCAACCTAGGGGTTAAATATATTGGATTGGTTAGCAACACTTTAATCCTAAAAAGACAGCGCTGTGGCCGCCAGTAAATCCCTGTTAGAGTGTTTAATTGCAATAAACTTATGAACAATAGAATAAGCATTAACTTTTTTTTTTTTGACAAAAAAAAATGGGTTTAAGAGCATTATTTGTCATTAACTGGAGGGAATGGATTAGGCCATAAAAATAAAAAAATCTGATAGTGAATGGTGTCATCACCTAAGTTAATTGCATAACTTCCAAATGTCACAGATTGTTCAGGCAGTACAATGCTTTACTTTTCATTTTGTTCTCGTTGCTGTTATAGGAGGATAGAGTTGTCAGTCTTGAGGAGCAGCACACCATGTGATGTCACAATGTTTGTTACCGCACACTCAGTCTCCTCCTCTCACTTGTGGTTCACCCAGAGTCAAGATTAAGAAGTAACCTGGCCAATCCAGATAAGTCTCTTGTACTGGGGGTTGGGTAGTCAGCTGTTCATGGAAATACAGCAACAGTCTTCTGCAGAGTTCAGCGAAGGCAGCTAATAAATGTGTAGTTTCCCATTGCAGGGTGCCGACAACCATGAAATATGTATGTGCAGCACAAGGTAATAAATCACATTTTACTTAAAGGGTTATGTCCACCGTAAAAAAAAATTTTCATATAAGATTCCCCCTGGTCTCCCAGCCCCAACCGCCATATTTATATTTTAAGAAAGCTCCCCAAACTCTTACTACCTCCCCTTTTCCTCCGCCGCGCTCCCGGCCCTCTGCTTGTGAGAAAATGCAAGAGAGGGGCGGGACCGGCAGCCGGTCTGTGATTGGCTGAGCGGCAGCCAATCACGGACGCGGCTCCGGCAGCTAACTTCGGCGGAGGAAAGAGGAGAGGTAAGTAAAGTTTGGGGAGCTTTCTTAAATATAAATATAGCTGGTTGAGGCTGGGAGACCAGGGAAATCTTCTACATAAGGGTTTAAAGCTAGGGGGAGGGAATCGGGAGAGGGAGGAGGGCTGCAGTACGCATGCCAAACTTCTCCCGGAGGCCAGGTAGGAGGCAGAGTCCTATATGGACTCTGCTATCCTCCTGGTTGGGCAGTTTTGGGGGGGACTACAGGAGAACCATATGGAGCTGGGATGTGAGGTAAGGATTAAACTACACTATGGTGGGGCCAGTAGTTGGGGGGGGATTATAGTTTGGGGGTGGACATGCCCTTTAAGACGTAACAGGGCAAATTACCCATAAGCGCTGGGCAATTATATGGAGTTAAAGTCGCACTAAACGGTAGCGAATCGGTTTGTGTGACTTTAACTCCATATAGTATAGTATTTGAGGTTGAATAAAGACATACGTCTCCAGTCCAACCCATCTAGCAATTTCCTCATTTCCTGCCTAACTGTTGATCCAGAGGAAGCAAAAAACCCCCACCAAATTTATGAAGGGGGAAAAAATCCTTCCTTCCTTTCCCTGATCAACTCTACTTTATGTATCAATACCAGTAACTTGCAACATTCCTTGTTTGCAGAAACTCTCCAGCTTTTTTTTGAAACTGACCAATGAACCTGCCATTACAACATCCACTGGAAGACAGTTCCATAACTTTACCGTTCTCACGTGAAAAACCCTTTCCACTTGAAGCCTAAACCTTTTTTCTTCACGTCTTAAGGGTGCGGGGATGCGCGGGTAAAGACAACCACGCCTCGGTGCTCGCGATTTAATATTGCGTTTGTGCTAATTTTTACCAAAATTTTAAAATTACGCTGTAGGGATTAACCCACTTGCGCAAATGTGATATTGATCGCGTTTAAAAGATTTACCTAGAGCGATAGCGTCTCTGGTAAATAGCCCTGTAAGAGCTGTGAATGGGAGGATACTGCCACACTGCAATACATTGCACCGTAAGTGGTTAATTTTACTTTACACCTTGTTTCTCTTTTCCCCACAAACTACTGAACCCTAGAATTAAAGGCCACATACACACTCTTCATTTGCCTTTCTTTTCCATGTGTCATTGTTTTTGCAAGCATGGCATCTGAATTTTGTTTTCTGGGGGACATTGTGTGTTAATAATTCAATATGATCCATTGCAGTACTTTTAAATGTAGGTGTTATTGTTGTGAAACAGTCAATATTAAAGGGCATGTCCACCCCAAAACTATAATCCCCCCCCTACTGGCCCCACTCTGTAGTGTATAAAAATCCTTACCTCACTTCTCAGCTCCATATGGTTCTCCTGTAATCCCCCCCAAAGTTCTGCCTTATGTCTCTCCTCGGGAGAAGTTTGGCATGTGCACTGCAGCCATTATTCCCCTCCCTCCCCCTAGCTCAAAATCCCTTTAATATAATGTTCTGTTCGTCCCCCAGCCCCACCCACCGCAATATTTTTATTGCCAGAAACTCCCCAATCTTTACTTACCTTCCCTCTGCCGTTCAGAACTACCGGCACCCGCGTTCGTGATTGGCTGCCTCTCAGCCAATCACAGATGCGGCTGACGGTCTTGCCCCTCTGCTTGCAGTTTCGCACAAGCAGAGGGCCGGGCAGTGCGGCGGAGGAAAGAGGGAAGGTAAGTAATGTTTGGGGAAGTTTCTGGCAATAAAAATATTGCGGTTGGGGCTAGGAGACGACAAAACACAATTATTTAAGGCACAGGATATACAGGTAACTGGTCCCAATGGACCCAGGTGCAGGCACTATAGCTAATAAATTGTTTAAAAAACAGAAGGGAAAGAAAAGTACCGCACTCAAAAATATATATAAATAAAAACCCTTTATTGGGAGACCCATGAAGGTCCAAAAGAGGGGTACACAGATAGAAAATAGATCAAAGTTTAAAACTCTAAAAAACATATCAAGTTGATATTAGCCTCTACAATCAGTAATATGGCCAGTGCACAAAGTCAATACCCAACAGTCATAATAGTCCAATACCTACTTAACTGTCAAAGGTGCTGCTGCAGAGATGCGACACATCATTGGGGAGTCCCAATAGATAAGCAAAGCCAATGTAGAGGAAACATCAGTGAGCCAGATATTGAGAACGCGAAACGCGTTTCGTCCAAACGGACTTTCTCAACAGCGTGATTAGACCGGTAATGGGGACGCTTTAAAATAGAGCTCACCACCCTCAAGCGACATATGGACGTAGTGACGTAATCGCGCAGTTGTATGTGGCCCGTGCAGCCGTATGTGGCGCGCGCAGATGACGTCACGGCAAACATGAAATGGTCGCAACTAACACTAGAGGGGGCTCTATCACAGACTAAATATAGTCACCGGTACGCTAACACTAGAGGGGGGCTCTATCACAGACTAAAGATAGTCACCAGTCAGAATGTCATATAGCTGGCCAATAGGGGGTATCAGGGATATCATAAATATAAAAACATATATACACAATTACGAAAATGTCAGATATTACATAGATACTTAAGTGTAAACAGTATATAAGTAAATACAAATGTACAATCAAAAGGTACACTATGCCCAGTGCATGCACACAGTGTTAAAGATAATGATGAGCAGAAGATTCAAGGAAAAGTCCAAACAATCCAGGTAAAGTGTGTTATAAATCCGAAAAGTCCATATGAAATGTGGCTCATAACTTGAAGTACATTTGATGTCCAAAGTTAATTAAGTATATGCAGACAAATATCAATATAGAAGCACCAGGTTTATTAAGGCACTAAATAATTAGTGCTAGGAGACGAAGCAGAACATTATATTAAAAGTTGTTAAGAAGGGTGGACATACACTTTAAAGGGGATATTGCAAAATGTCCATTTTTGTTTACTCTAAAAAAAATTAAGTGAGTGTGTACCCCATTGTTAAAGGGGAAGTTAACGTGATATGCTTTAACGTTAAAGGGGAAGTTGATATGATACGCTTTTAAGTTAAAGGGGAAGTTGATGTGATATGCTTTAAAAGGGGAAGTTGATGTTATAGGGTTAAAGGGAAAGTTGATGTGACGCGTGTTAAAGGGAAAGTTAATGTGGATACACGGTTAAAGAGAGAATGTGATACACGTTAAAGGGAAAGTTGATGTGGAAAACATTAAAGGGAAAGTTGATGTGATACACGTTAAAAGGGAAGTAGCACAAATGTTAGGCGTTAAAGTTGATGTATCGCATCAACTTCCCTTTTAACATTTATCACATCAATTCCCCTTTTACAGAATATCACAACAACTTCCCTTTTAACGCCTATAACATTTGGTGCTACTCCTCTTTAACCTGTATCACATCAACTTTCCCTTTAACATGTATCACATCAACTTCCCCTTTAACGTTTAAGGAAAAGTGATGTGATACACTTTAAGGGATGCTTTAAATCATTTCAAATCCCTTTTAACAATGGGTACAACAATCTTTCACATATATTTTTTAGGGTAAATACAGAAACAGAATATGCTACCAATTTTTGCAATATCCCTTTAATGCAGACTATGGTGCACAGCAATTACCTCTACATTAAAAGTACTGCAATAGACCAAAATGAATTATTGACTCACAATGTCCTCCAGAAAACTATTCAGATGCTACACTACATAAAATGAATGCTTGCAAAATAAAATGACACATGCAAAAGAAAAACATGAGTCCCCTTCTTACCTGTTATATACAAGTGATACCCATTGACTGCAATGTGGAGCAGTCAGAAGGTGTGGGCTCCTTGATACACCTGGTGAGTTGTGTGCACATTTGCTGATTTAGCCCTTTAAACAACATTGCCTTACATGCATTGAAGTGGAACTATGCTAATCCAGTCCTTGTTGTACTTTAAGTGTAATATACAGCTAGAAGGGCAGTACTGACTAAACTGACCGAATGAGATTCACCTCCACAAGTCTAACAGATGTAGACTAAATAACATTTAGTGGAGCAGGAAAAGCCAGCAAGTAAGTAGGGAAAAGTAAGCTTTGCACCGCGACATGGATCACATGCGATTTCTGGTGCGATTTGATGCGTTTGCGCTTGCGTTTACGCATACGATTGCACAAAAAATGCAGAACGCAAATCGCAAACGCATCGTACCAGTGTGCTGCCACGGTTGCAATGTTTGGGAAAAACACGTGCAATCGCATGAGAAAACGTGCGCAAAACACTCAAAATCACACTAATGTGGCCTAGCCCTAACATGGTGTGTGATTTAAAGCATGTGTGTATGAGCCAAGTTCATTAGCCAGTGTTGTCAGTCCTTAGTTCATAGCCAGTTTTGTCCGTCCTCCGTTCATTAGCCAGTGTTGTCAGCCTCCAGTTCATTAGCCAGTGTTGTCAGCCCTCCAGTTCATAGACAGTGTTGTCACGCCTCCAGTTTATTAGCCAGTGTTGTCAGCCTCCAGTCCATTAGCCAGCCATTCAGTTATTAGAGTGTTGTCAGCCCTACAGTTCATTAGCCAGTGTTTCAGCCCCCAAATTTATTAGTCTGTTAATGTAATCTTAAAGGATAGGTAAACGAACGGGAGGTAAGGGAGCTATGTCTTACCTCCTGTTATTCAATAATGTAACAGGAGCAGTGGTGGAATAAATAATAGTTTTAAGATTAAGGGCTCAGCCACACTAGCGTGTTTTGTGCCGCGATTGCGCCCGCAATTTTCGCTAAAGGGAATTGAGAACGGGAAAATTCCCATTATTTCCGATGCGCATGCGATTGCACGTCCATTCACATTTGGGAAGCATGTGTTCACCATTTTTAGTGCGTTAACGCATGCGTTCCATAAACGGAAAATGGATAAAACCATAAATGCGCAAAATGCACGTGCAAACGCAAGACACACGAGAATCACGCACACAATCGCATGCGATAATGCTTGTGACTGCGTGCGTTGTAGTGGGCCTTGGCCTAAAATTCAGTTTATTGTCACAATACTGAGCATTTTGCACAGTCCATGATAGTTTTCTATCTTCGTTGCTGGCTCCCGTTACATTAATTGATGAATGGGAGGTAAGACTTCGACTGAACTAATCCTTTAACCACATCATACGCTTGAAAATATAGGTAAAAATGTGAATAATGGTCTTTAAAAGTGGTATAAACCTAACCTAAACAAAGTAGGCGTGGTCTGATGTGTCCCTCTTTTGCATTTTTAAAATGTTTGGTGGTATGAGATTTGGCCTAGAATCCTACATTGTGTCAGGCACCGAGAGGTTTATCAGATTTGTGGCTCAGTCAACCCACAGTGAATTTGAATGGGTCAGGTTTGGTTAGAAAGCTGCGGGTCTGTTGAATTTCGGATGCAGGTGTTGGGTAGGAATCATTAGAAAACGGGTGGTAATGCTGGGTACTCAGTAGTATATATACTGTATATTTAGATAGATAGGTTGGCAAACACATGTTTTGTGTGAATAACCTGCATTTATATGACCGCTTAGTTTCTGGAACATGAACTTTGCTTTAACAAACAATAAGTTAGGCATTGATTACATTCAAGAGGAGGCATTATAACATAAGCAGCTAAGATATTTTTTCTAAATGTAATTGATTCCTAATCCTGATTACAAAAACATGGTTTGTGCAATCAACACCAATTATGTTTAACTATTTAGGTGCAGAAGAATTTTAAAAAAAGCATAAATACCTGAGTAAAATTAGGCGAGGTGCACTCTTTTCTTGGAGAACATAGACAATACTGCAGTACAATAATTAGGGAAGGCACAATCTATAGTGGATTAAGCTGGGTATACACATTTCCAATCTTTAACAATCAGATACAGACAGAGGGGATGATGCTATATATTTTCGGCATTACTGACCTGACCATGATCCCACATTGCAGGATATGACTCGCAGTTTACACCTCTACTGAGCAAAAAGCCTGTGCAGAGCATTCCAATTTTTTTAGAAAGGCGCTGCCACCGCAAAATAAGTGTAAAAATGCACTAACTCATAAAAACTCTGGTAGTGTGGGTTTTACACTAATTTGGCCATTATTGCATACTCCTTATAGTACAGTACAGCGAGCCAACCACGACAATGGGATTGTCAATCAGTACCAATTGTTCTTGAGGCTGACAGCCTTTATAAATGAATTTAATTGTGCTGACAACATATACACAAGTCAGTTATTTGTACACTTCTTCGATTTATAGGAGAAATTAAGCACCCAAATTTTTGTTTTGCCATTTTAATACATGTGTAAACCACTGCAGATTGTACCTTCTAATCTCCTTATTATTGCAGTATATAGTATAAAAACTTCTGGAAGGCCACTTATATTTTCAACATTTTAACAAGATTAAAATTTACAATTGAATATATATTATAAGAGAGAATGTGCCAGCAAACAATCTTGCAATATCTCAAAATGTCAGCCTGTAATCTCTTTCTTCCATTAACATTAGAAGATCTTCCGTGTGTTTTATTCAGCAACAGGAACACACTGAAATGATATCCCTCATTCAAAAAGAAAAAACTTTTTGATTTGCTTATATTGTCTTTTTGGAATATGACTTGTTATTCACAAGGTCCTATAATTGCGAATCTGGTTGTTGTAATCAATAAGAACGAATGAGAACCTTCACAAGCATAATCAATAAGAACATAACATACCTTCATCCAGATGAGCTTCTGAAACTTATTTACACAGTGTGGCTAATATGTACTAAATATGTAGACAGACATTACTTTAAATTTTATCTGAATAAGTTTAAATATAAATAGTGTGCTTAAAACACAATTGTAAAATGGGTTGGCAAGAAAGAATCAGGTGATTTAACATTTCAAATGTTAGAACCAATGCACAGAATTCTAGAGTAACGTGAAAAAACCTGCTTGGGGAAATTCTAAAAAAAAAAGGCTATCAATTACACAGCTTTTTGAAGCGTTTTCTTTACACAGTAAACAATGAAAATGACAAAGTCAAGTATTGATAAACATAAAAGCATGTAAAACAATCCACAACATATAATTAAAATTCAAGAGGAAGCATAGCAACATTTTTTACTCTGTTTAAGGAGAGCTACAGCCTTCAGGCTATAACAGATTCTCTTTACTTATAGCATAGAAACTGCTAATTAGAATAGAATTAGAGGTATTAATGAGCATTCTAGAAACAGAAGTCTTCTTGAAATCTGAAATTAATTTACTATTCTTTCACCCTGTGTAAATATACAGAACATGCCAGAAAGAACGAAGTATGTGGAACACTTTGTAAAATATTTTACTGACTTAACATAGGTGAAGCTTTGCATAGAAATTAGCAAGAATGGCGAATTATGCATTGTTGCAATCATACTTTTTTTGATTATAAGTCAGGAACTTTTGTTTTAAAGGGCTCACACACGCAACAATCCTAAGGATCGGGATATTAGATGATAAAACATTTTAATAGGACCAATTTAGATTCTTATGTGCCCCATTAAACTTTAGATTTACTTTAAAAGGACAATTATACTTGCCTACACCCCGCTCCTGTCATCAATAGTACCCAGGGTGAGGACCTAAACTGCACTGTCATCACCCCTGGGTTCAATTTCTAAATCTAGGTTTACTCACCTAAAGTTTTCTTTAGGTGAGTAAATCTAGACTTAGAAAGTGAACCCTAGGGTGAGGACAGTGCGGTTTAGGTCCTCACCCTAGGAACTTTCTAATGAGGCATCACGTTAAAAATCCAAAATAAAACACTCCAAATGTGGATTTGCGAAATAAATGGTTTGGTCTGTTTGGTTTAATGGCTAATGCTGTTATGCTGAATCAAATCTAATATCGAGGTATTGTATAACCAGCTTAATGTGTCTTTTTACAGTATATACACCATTATATTTTCTTTTTTTAATAAAGCCTATAATTAAAGAAAAGGCAATTGAATGACAGACTTTTAAGATTAGGTACAACATAAGCAGATATTTATGGCCGACCAACCGATATTTCCGTATTTGGGTTGTTCGACCTTAAATATCCGTGATAATTTTTTGTCCAGACAATCAGACATGTCTGTAAATCAAGGCCGATAATGTAGTCTAATATGGTCAACTGTCCACCATAGCAATTTTTGCTGCGACTGACAGTTCTATAGTGGTGAATAATCAGCTGGGCCAAATAACTGTCA
This sequence comes from Hymenochirus boettgeri, assembly GCA_019447015.1. Lineage (NCBI taxonomy): Eukaryota > Metazoa > Chordata > Amphibia > Anura > Pipidae > Hymenochirus > Hymenochirus boettgeri. Next base: position 89,092,653 of record CM033475.1, on the reverse strand, counting down.
TGTGTACCTAGCCTAATACACTTCTAGAGATGCTTATCCTGTTTCTGAAATAGTTTGACTTTGTACTAACTTTAGTTAGTAACCGGAATTTGGCATTCTCCTACATCAAAGCACTTTAATGTGCTCAAACCATGCAGTAAGCATGACAACAATGTAGTGACCTACTGCACCTTGTCAGGAAGCTAACACAGGATGTGTTATCAAGGTTTGAAGACTTGCCAAAGCAGTAAACATAAACCTATTTATAATAGTCTACAGATAATAGGTGTTCATCGTCTGATCCAGGTCTTTTTTTTCTGCCACTATAGGTTATTTAATGAATTTGGCCATTAAAAAAGGCACTTGAAAAAGGAAAAACAAGGTATGGGAGTTGCACTCCAATAATATTCAGTGTCTTAATTTATATACAAATAAACTGTTTCAAGGAAATGACCCCTTCCTTAGGTGAGGCACATCATAAAGGCCTTACAGCAAAAATGTTGTGCTTCTGTACACTCTGCATGTTACAATAAATAGGGTATTACCTTGCAAACCTAAAAGGCTCTGTACTTTTGTGACTGAATATCATAGAAGCCACTGTCATGTATTGTACAAGCCATGTAACATTAAAGAGTGACTGTGGTCTCCATAACATTGCACTTAAAGGAATAGTTCACTGCAAAAGTGATTGATTGAAGACCGGAAAGGTTAAGGATGCCTTACCTTCCTTTCTTCAATCAATGCCTGTGGAGCCAGGAACGACAGATAGAAAGATAGAACTTACCTTTCACACGAACCCTCGCTGTTACACTGACAGATCCGACCGATTCCTGGTTCTGATTAACTATAGCGCGCGTTCATGATAATGTACGCTGTAGTTAATCAGAACCAGGAAGCAGTCGGAAATTTCAGTGTGACAGCGGGGGATTGCACAAAAGGTAAGTTTCTTCTATCTTCATGCACGGCTCCAAAGCCATTGATTGAAGAACGGAAGGTAAGGCATAGCTCCTTAACCTACCGGTCTTCAATCAATGCATTAAAGGGCATGTCCACCCCCAAACCTATAATTCTCCCCACTACTGGCCCCAATTTTTAGTGCAATAAAATCCTTACCTTACAACATCCCAGCTCTAAGTGGTTCTCCAGTAATCCTCTCCCCCCCCAAGTCCAAAAAACTGCCCACCAGGAGTAGAGCAGAGTCCATTTAGGACTCTGCCTCCTGTCTCCCCTCCCGGAGAATTTTGCCATGCGCAGTGCAGCCTTTGTCCCCCTCCCACCCGCTCTGGTCTCCCTCCCCCTAGCGTAAATCCCTTTATTTATATAATAGCAAATATGCCCCCAGCGCCCACCGCTATAATTTTCTTAGAAAGTCCCCAGATAGTTACTTACCATGCCTCGCTCCTTCGTAGGACTGAGAAGCCGGCAGCCACGTCTGTGATTGGATGACTCGCAGCCAATCACAGATGCGTCTGCCGGTCCCTCCCCCTGATTGCATTTCCGTGCAAGCAGAGGCCCGGGGCATGCAGCGAAGGAGCGAGGCATGGTAAGTAACTATCTGGAGACTTTCTAAGAAAATTATTATAGCGGTGGGCGCTGGGGGCATATTTACTCTTATATACTAAAAATGTTAATTAAGGGTGGACATACCCTTTAAAGAAATAGTTAATTTTGCAGTTATTGTTAATTCCTTTAAGACAAGCTATATAATACCTTTCAAACCAGCCTGGTATGATGTATATAGCTGCTCTGAATCCATAGTTAAAGGCATGTAAAGTTTTACTTCTTTTTCACACTTTAAAGAGTATCTCCACCCCCCAAAATAAAATTTAGAAGGTTTAAAGAACTCAAAGCTGTCCCCAAATTTACTTACCAGCCTTCGTTTCCTGGCTGCTTTGTCTGTCTTCCGTGCCTTTTTCATGCATGGAAGACAAACGAAAGGGGCTCGACCTGCATCCACTCCTATGACTGACTAAGGGGCGATGTCTTAGCCAATCACAGGAGTAGAGAGGATGCCGGTCGAGTTCCTTCTGCTTGCTTCCGTGCACAGAAGCAAACCCGAAATACAAGCAGAAGGCAGGGAGGGAACAAAGGCTGGTAAGTATATTTGGGGACAGCTTTGAGTTCTATAAACCTTGCAAGGTCGAGGTTTATGGCCCTTTTTACTGCAACATATAAAATTTAGTTTGGGGGGGGGTGGACATACCCCTTAATACTACTATGTAAATTTAGTGTGAAACCGTATTGCATTGGGCGCTACTTGCAAAAACATTGGAAAGTAGGGCAGACCCTTAAAATTATTGTAAAATCCATGCTACTCAATATTACATCAAGTGGAATGAATTTTTAACTAATTTTGTAGAGAACATCTATAGTTATAATTGAAAAAAAACTTCCCTTAACCAGAATTTGAATGTTTTTAAGATATTAGATATTCTTCTACTACATTTTATTCAGTGGGTTAAAGGGTATGTCCACCCCACCCAAAAAAACTCAACCTCGTGAGGTTCTTATCTATCAATGGTACTGGTAAACCTACTTACTTATTACATTGCATCTCAGCCAATCACAGGTACCGCTGCCAGTCCAGACCCTTCTGCTTGCTTCTGTGCACAGAAAAGGCACCAAAGCTAAGCAGAAAACATCGCTTCTCAGCCATAAACAGGTGCCGCTGATGGTCAGCCCCCTTCTGCTTGCTTCCACAGAAAAGGCACAGAAGCTTAGCAGAAGAATGCAGAGGGAACAAAGGCTGGTAAGTAGGTTTACCGGCATCTTTGAAAGGTGCCCCTCAAGGTTTTGGGGAGCATTATATTAAAGTTTTTTGAGGGGTGGACATACCTTCAAAGGATATATAACTATAACTTTTTATAATGGAAAGTACCTGGGGCACGGAGGTAGGATTGATTATTTCTACCTCACAATATTGTTCCATTGAGGAGCTACAACACGTACAGCTTTCATTTGCCAGGTGAGTTCTGGGCTATTAAGTAATGTTGAAGCCTATGTACTTTTCGTTTTAACAGGTTTTTTTTTTAAACTTTATACACATCATAGTTATCCTTTAAGGTTTCAAAGCAAAAAAAAGGGTAGCTACAAAAACACTAAAATCGAAATTTAAACTTGTAGGTGCTATCTGAAAACCTGAAATATGAACATATTAAAGGGTATCTCCACCCAGAAAAAAAGTTTTGCTGTAGCACCCCAGTCCAGCCCAACTGTCATGTTTGTTTAGTTAAAAAAGCAGCAGAAATGTACTTACATTGCTTTGTTCCTAAAATTTTAGTTTTGGGGATGGACATGCCCTTTAAAGGAATCTGGCACTACAGGCAAGATTTGTGAAATTAGGAAAGGCTTCCACTGGAATTCAGGTCATGGAAGACTTAAAAATCTTCCATGTCAGAATGCCTGTTTTTGGTAACACATTCTTGTTGTCCTTGTTAATCTGTTTTATATTCTAGAAATTCAACTATTCAGACCAAAACTAAAAACAAGCACGCGTTGACCATGACGGCAATCAAGGTTTTGTCTAATAATTATTTAGAACAAGAAAGCCAATACATGAGAACAGGGATACAAATGTAAGGTCAAGCAAGTAAAACAACAAAATGACAAGAGGGCATTAGTAAATGAGCATGCACAGTCTATAATGGTGCAACGGTGAGAATCATCTACAGGCCAAAAGTGCATAAATTAATGCTGAATCAGAAAAACAAACTGTTTAGCCACTGCACTTTGTTATCAATACATAAACAAATATTAACATTTTAACTCGAAATACAACAACCCTCATTTTCTATGTGGTAAATTGTCAGAAACATAAGCTCTTTCATGATGAGAGATGTTATAAAATGTACTAGTGTATTGTACAACATTGAATTGATGTAATTTGAGTAGTTTGTCAGTGAAGCCAGTCAGTGTTGGATACTATGACTGCTAGAGGTGTGAAAGTATATAAGGTCCTGTTAATATATTGTGAAACAAGTGTAGAACAATAAAGAAAAAGAGAGCCATCCTAACACTTAACCCTTTCACTGCCAGAAGAATTTCTCTCCTGGCTCCTGTTTGTTCTATTGAAGAACGGAAGGTAAGGCACAGCTCCTTTACCTCCCGTTCTTCAATAGAACTGGATTCCAAAATGTTAAAAATACAAGTGGAGATACCCTTTAAATAACATGTATATGAATATGAAAGAGACAAGATAATAAACTACTCTTAAAGCATAGGATGGCCCGTATGTACGGCTATTATAGGAAACAGCTAAGGGCCAATTGTTCGTTGAGGCCCCGAGGAGATAGTGTGTCGAGTCTCTTAATCCATCGGATCTCACGTTGTAACAGAGCTCTTTTTCGATCTATGCCCTCACGTTGGGGTTCAAAAATCTATGGCCATCCACCGCATTGTAGTGATCGGGTGGGTCAACTCTCTAAAATGGCGAGCCACTGAATGTTCTCCAAATTTGTCCATTGGCCACATTGAAACATCATTGTTAGTTTTATTGGCTCGAAGGTCGGTTCTAATGGCCAATCGATGGTTGGCTAAACGTTCGCGTAGAAGTGGTAGTTTTACCCACATAATATTTGCCACATGGGCAGGTAATAATATACACGACATATTGACTGAGACAATTCAGTCTGCTGCTAATCTTAATCCTCTGCCCATTATGAGGGAAATAAGGGCCAGTGAGAGCACCATTGCATGCCACACAACCATGGCACTTATAGCACCCATTTTTACATTTAGGGAGCCATGTGTCCTTGGTGGTAGGTGTCTTATGTCTGAAGTCCGTACGCATCAGAATATTCCGTAAATTTTTTCCCCCATTCTGATGCGTACGGACTTCAGACCTCACCCCAACGTAAGGGCATAGATCGAAAAAGAGCTCTGTTACAACGTGAGATTCGATGGATTAAGAGACTCGACGCACTATCTCCTCGGGGCCTCAACGAACAATTGGCCCTTAGCTGTTTCCTATAATAGTCATACATACGGGCCATCCTATGCTTTAAGAGTAGTTTATTATTTTGTCTCTTTCATATTCATATACTTGTTATTTAATATTAATGGGTCATATTAATGGGTAAGTTTTGCATTATTATTGGTGTACATGTATATATTTTGTGTCTCCTCGTGCACTCCCTTATCTTTCTTGATTAGGGATCCCTTGCATGCCTTTTATATCTATGCCTTTTAACACATAGGTGTTTTAACGGGCATTAGGTTCCTTTTATCTGTATTTATTCCTATGGCTTCCAGCAGTTTTTACCCTTATTTATTCTTTTGGATATGTTCACATTATGCACTTTACGCACTTCACTTTTATGCCTTACACTTTTAGCTATACGCTGCACTTTATGCTAGACTTTACTCTAGCTCTTTACTACATAGGATTAGCTAGTGTTGTCTACTTGAGACCTAGCTACAATGTATCTGTGACTTGTTCTTTGTTTATAACTCTTACACTTAGTATCTCTTTTGTATATTTTGGCATATGTGTATCTCTTTGTAGTTGCGACCTCTCCTGTTCCCTTTATTGGAATAGGCTACACCACCTTTACCTTAGTAATGTGCACCAGCTACAGTAAGCGCTGCTAACGTTATACTTCACACAGATTTTTAGCCACCAATATATGAAGCGTTCTCTTGTCACTGTTTGGGTATGTATAAGAGGGGCGGGAGGGAGTTAGGGCTTTTGCCTTTTTAAACGTGAGTTCTGTTTAGGTCTGTAACCCTGATGACAGCCCAATAGCTGTCGCGCCGGTGAAATTGACCATGCTTGTTTGAATAAACCTCATTGCTAATTCCTTGGAGTGCCCAGTTTCCTTCTTATGCTATATATACTATTTGGTAATGCATTTAGTTAAGGGGCAACTCTCTGTTGTAACATATCGCATGGTTCATTAATTATGCCTTCTAGAATTTAGCCACTCTCCCACAACTACCCTCAAACAATCAGTTAGCACAACCTCTGACACACCCCACTACCATCAGCAATCAGGATGGAATGGGATGTCACAAATCCTTTGCCACTTCCAGCACCTTAAGCAGGCAGGGGAAATCACAGCACATACGCAAAAGGTCCCAAATGTACACGACTCCCACCCCAAGAGGCATAGGAATACGGTTTATCAAAAGACAAGGCGAGAACGTTGCACTCCAAATGTAAATTTGTTAACTAGTGAAGGGGTAAAACCCTGAAACGTTGTGATTTTGTGGTTCACTAGTTAATAAAGTAACATTTGGAGTGCAACGTTCTCACCTTGTCTTTTGATACAGCAAAATCACAGCACATGCAGTACTGCATGCACTAAAGCGTGTTGGCAGCTCCTCCCATGATGTGCTTTCTACAGCCACACAGATTACACATCTCATGCCAGATGTTGGGCCAATTTAAACTTTTCTGTTGAATTGTTTGTATAAAATACTGGGCTTGTGATTTAAATGCTTTAATCTTAAAACCAGTGATTTTAAGTAAAATATCCAACGATGAAACTGAGGCTTTTCTAATCAAGAGTCTAATTACTAAGCGTCTGAGCTACAATTTATCTTTTGCATTTGTATGTGTCTATTAAAATAGCATTTTCATTTTTTTTATAATAATAATAAAAAAACTAACATTGCTTGCATGGTTTATGTTCATTGGAAACGCACTGTTACTTATCACCAAGAAACAAGAGTTGTATGAGTAAGTGTGCTTCAGGCAAAAATAAGATGAGGACCTAAATATTACTTACCACTCTTCAGAGAAGACCGTAAGATTGATATAATGTGTCCTATACCTCACTGCTAGTCTCTGGTCATAAATTAACGCTCCTATCATCAGCTTGGCTTTACTGCCCTCCAGCTGCTTCTTTCCTGAAAGAACTAGATCCCTTCATAATTGATGTATACAATTATACTTGATGTGTGTCTTCTTCAGAAGGCCACAAATTACAGTTTGTGTGTAACATCTAAGGTACTGTATAAGTGGAGTCTGCCCACAAAGGACTTTTTTTTTATAGCCCCTTTTCTACTTTAAAATGTAATGCATGAAGCAGAATTAACACCCATATGCAGCCATTAAACATGCATACTGCTGCTAATGCTAATGATGACTGCATGACCAGCTTTACTGGAAACATTTGCTGTGTATTCGGAAGAGTAAATGCCCAATAATAGTCTTTTGTATTCCAATGATCTCTCTTATTGTTATACGGTAATGCTGAACCTGGCATAATCACTCTACTTACCGCCTTCTCTCCTGTAATGCAGTAAGCACTTTCTGACTCACTGCATCAGGATCAAGGAAGGTAAGTTGCAATCTATTGCACTGGCAATAATAGGGGTTTTAGTTTGCATAACAAAGACAGGTATAACACAGCACTGTGCATTATTATTACTATTATTACTATTATTTTTTTTTTTTAAAGGGTATTGTATGTATGTATATGTATGTATATGTTTATTTATATGGCGCCACTAGGGGATGCAGCGCTGTACAATATAGAATACAAAAAGTCATTCAAGGGGGACAGTAAATAAATAAATACATAAATATATAAATAAGTATGAGCATCACTAAATATATAAGTGCTTAAAACATGTAACATGAGGAAAGAGGTCCCTGCCCCTTAGAGCTTACAATCTACTTAAGTGGGTACATACAGATACATAGGAAAGGGTGAAAGTGCTAAAGTAATAACTGGTGCAGTGTCAACAGTCCTAAGTTGGGGTGTGCTCGGAGAGATAGGATGAGAGGTTAGATTTAAACTTGTTTATTAAGGTTTCTTGACAAAGAGATATGGGATGTAGATGTGCGGCAGAGAGGAGATTTAATATCCTGATTGTTAGAGAGCGAGACAATGTGTGCATCAGAGTTAAGTATGGACTGAAGAGGAGAAAGATGGGAAGCAGGAAGACAAGGAAGCAGAAGGTTACTATAATCCAGACATGATAGGATGAGAGCATGGATAAGCATAGCAGTTGTTGGAAAACAAAGGAATCTACGGATCTTCGCTAAGTTACGAAGAAACAAGCAATTATTGTACCTAATTGCCATAACCCAGACCTTGCTTGGTCTATTCCCACCAATTCGGTATTTAAACTCACTTACCTGCCTTCGTTCCATTGCTCTCCTTCTGCTGCTTTATTTAATCTTTCTGCTGCTTATTTAATCAGTTTTACATTTAATGGCATTATGGTACATAGCTACTGTAAATTATTCATTACATATTATTGATTCCGACACCCATCTATTCCAAATTTTAGCATATTTAGTGGGGCAACACATTATTTTATATAAAAGGGCATTGTTGACTGATGCTTTTTAGATTAAGAGTATAAATATGACTTCTTGTAAAAATGTAATAGGGAATTTGTCTAAATTTAGATATTCTTTCTTACCCAGTAAACAGACTTTAGGGTCTAGTCCCACTGGTGAACCCATGTAGTTATGTAAAAACGATTTGTTGCCAGTAATCCTGTATTTGTGGGCAGGACCAAAGGAGATGAAAGAAGGATCCTGGGACTCGTTGGCTTTTTGTACTGGGAGGGTTACAGTTGGGAGAGTATTTGGCAAGTCTCAGAGGGGTTAGATATGACCTATGGAGAATATTTAGCTGGGTTAATCTATCTGAGGCCTTTTGGGACATCATTCTATATGCCAATAATGCTTCCTCACATTCCTCCATGGGCCCCACATCTGTTTCCCATTAACTTTTTAATAATGAATTAATTGCACCATAGATATTCAAGATTCATTTAGCCAATTTGACATAAATCCCACTAGTGGATTACTAAAAAGGTTTCAGGTTGATTCTGGAATGCATGTCTAACCTGTAAATACCAAAAAAAACTTGTGGTATTAGGCAGTTCAAACTCTTATTTTAATTTATCAAACTGTTTTAAGACATTGTTTTCAATAATATTTATTAAACATTATATTCCTCGTTGGTACATATCTTGCATAGAGATAAACTATTTTGCCATATTGAGTTTGTAGATTAATTTTGTGGATTTTTAAATTTCGCAATATTGTATTCTGGGCCCCGAGAGCCTGGCTTAACATGAGGCACGGCACCTAAACCCCCCCTGACAGCAAGAACAGTGGCTCAAGCAATTAAGTAGTATCTGGTATATTCAATAGTGTTAGAGTATACATTCAGATTCAGAGAGGTTCCAATGGTATAGGTGGTACGTTTTGTTAAGCCATATCATATTGATTAAAATTTGTATCATTTGGGTGTGGCAAGAATTTCCATTTCAGTTTTGGTCTTGAGGAGCCCCAGACAAATGGGGCCTTGGAGTTTCCAAGTTTTTAAAATATTTAAAGGGTATGTCCACCCTTAAATCTTACTTTTAATATAGGCTTCCCCCTGGTCCCCCAGCCCCAACCGCATTATTTTTATTTTAAGAAAGCTCCCCAAACTCTTACTTACCTCCCCTCTTTCCTCCGCCACGCTCCCGGCCCTCTGCTTGCGAGAAATGCAAGCAGAGGGGCGGGACCGGCAGCCGCGTCTGTGATTGGCTGAGCGGCAGCCAATCACGGACGCGGCTGCCGGCAGGCAGCTCACTCAGGGAGGAAAGAGGAGAGGTAAGTAAGAGTTTGGGGAGCTTTCTTAAAATAAAAATGATGCGGTTGGGGCTGGGGGACCAGTGGAAGATTACTACAAGGATTAAATGCTAGGGGAGGGAATCGGGAGAGGGAGGGAGAGGGAGGGGGAGGGAGGGGAGAAGGGCTGCAGTACGCATGGCAAAAATCTACCTGAGGCCAGGTAGGAGGCAGAGTCCTATATGGACTCTGCTAGCCTCCTGGTGGCATGGGGGACAGTTTTTGGGACTTTGGGGGGGACTACAGGAGAACCCTATGGAGCTGGGATGTTAGGTAAGGATTAAACTACACTACATGGTGGGGCCAGTAGTTAGGGGGATTATAGTTTTGGGGGTGGACATGCCCTTTAAATTTTTGCAATAGTTGAGGATTGTACTGTGTAAGCCATAAGTAAGAAAATAAAAGTAGTTGTGATACCTCTACATCCAGCCTGATGAAGGGGGCTTAGGACTCCCAAAAGCTATTTTTGTTGTCTAGTTAGCCAATAAATGGTATCACAACTCTACTTTTATTCTCTTACAGATATTAGGCATTGATACGTGTTGCTCAGACTATTTCTCAGGTCCCTGAGCCATTAACAGTATGTAACCATTGCGATTTATACCATAAATCCATTCAGATTTTCTAAACTCCCATTGACTTTAATGGGTCTGCTAGCAGATTTTCGGATTTTCTAATTTTTTCTGCGAATCTGCGAGCGGAATGGATTTTCGAAGTTTGTCAACCTCTACTCTTTACTTCTTGGGTATCCATTTATCTGGTAACTGTGTTATCCCTCTGTATATGATGCTAGTCTAAAGAGTTAATGGAAAATGAAAATACTCAGGCTAAACAAGATTCTTCTTGCTCATCCCTCAGTTGTAGTGAACTGCCATTTGATGTAGTAGATGGTTGTCATGTTAATACAAATCAGATTAAAAATCAAAAGATTACATCAGGAATTTAGTAGAGGATTTGGGTTATGTGGTTATGTGGGTGTTCAGCGTCCATTTCAGAAGTTGGGCGAAGTGATAAAAGCAGCAATGTAAATAAGGGGTGTCCAATCTGTAAACTGAACATATTTCCTAGATTCCACTGATAGCCTTAGGCCATCAGGATTCCAAGAATTGTACGCTAGTTCAGTGGAAGTTTAAGGGCTGCAGGTTGGATAAGACCATGTACATAGCAAATCTTGCATAGATCTTTTTTCGATTTTCCTCTGCAGTTTCCTTCCTATCCATATCACATAGAATTATCACATAAAACAATCATTTATTTGCTGCCTTGTTTTGTATTTCATTACATATTTGATCTTGTGACGGATATTGGCATGTGGCATTATCATTGTTTTTAAACCGAAAAGGTTTGATTCACAAAACATACAGGGAGATTCAATATAAAATACTTACTTAACGCGATACAATACCGGGTGTAAATGAGATTGTCTGTATTGCATCGTAGGATTGCGTAAAGGTAAGACACTCCCGGCTGTGCTCCTTACGCCTGCCTTACAAGACCCTGTTAAGTTTTGTGCTATGAGGTAGAGCAAAACTTAACTATAGGGGTTTTGTATTGCTAGCACAGCGCTATTTCCAAAAACATTTGGAAATGGCGCTGTGCCCTAAAATCCATGTAAAACACATGTTAACCCGATATTACTTCAGGTAACACGGATTATACCTATATTGAATCTCCCTGAAAGTTTAAAAATACAGTAATAGGTAACTCAATGACATATGATTGTCCAATAAACTAAGTATTTTCATGCTTTAGCCAATAAGCGTAAAGCAATAGTGGATTATATGGAATAGGCTTCCATCATTGTTACCTCTACCTCTTCTGTTTTTCAGTACCAGGGCCCTTTGCATGCTGGGGTAATTAAAGGAAGAGTGACCATGAAATATTTAGGACCATGGGGGGGAATGTAAAAATGGGGACACCAAGCTTAGTTAGAATAAAATGTATGATTGGAAAAGATAAGATCACATTTAATCCACATTTCTTACATATTCCCATTTTAATGAAGAATGAAACCGATAGCAATGGTTCTGAATAGTCAGGGTGTAGAAAGACATTTTACACAAAGAAAATAGCCTGAGTGTGACACTCATTTCACCTCCTTGCCCAAACTCATACTTAAAGAGTATGTCCACCCTGAAATAAAATTTTTAATATGTTCTTCCTCCTGGGCTCCCAGCCCCAACCGCATTATTTATTTTTTTAGAAAGCCCCCCAAACTCTACTTACCTCCCCTCTTTCCTGCGCCGCGCTCCCGGCCCTCTGCTTGCGAGGAAATGCAAGCAGAGGGGCGGGACCGGCAGCCGCGTCTGTGATTGGCTGAGCGGCAGCCAATCACGGACGCGGCTGCCGGCAGCTCACTTCCGTGTAGGAAAGCGGAGAGGTAAGTAAAAGATTGGGGAGCTTTCTAAAAATAAAATTTATGCGGTTGGGGCTGGGGGGGGGCAATTTTTTTTTTTAAAGGGCCAGCCACAGATCGTATATTCACGATCTGTGGCAGTTTGATTATTCACTGCACAGATCGTGAATATACGATCTGTGGCAGTGAAAGGGTTAAAAGATCATATAAAAAAAAGAGCAAAGATGGTACAATGTATAAACAATGCAGTTATTAGTAATAACTATCAGCGCTGTACTAATATTTGCAGTGTATCAGAGTTTGAGGGAAGGGATGATTAAAGTATTGTGCCAAGTTTACAGTCTTAAGCGTATATTAACCCATGAGCAAAGTCCTTTCCATTTTAAATTAGCTGTGTGAGCAGATATAGTATATTTTCTGTGCTTGTTCAAAATAAAACGTTGCGGGCTACACATCACAATGTGCAGGGCATGCAGAGTTCTGTGTATGTCCATAAAGCTTAGAGAGAACACCCACAGACATCCCACCCTTCCGAACGTGGCTTCTGGGCAAGGTGGGGAAAATGGGGCGGGAAGGGGGCGTGGAGGGACATCAATGATATCACCAAAGGGGCAGGCGGAGTTAGGGATGGGATGCGGCACATCTTCTGCAGCTGCCTGAGGTGATTGCTGAGACTGAGTTTACATACAGTATTTACTGTACCTACTCCATTGTGATGGAGCTTAGTGAGCAGGGAACTTTAAGTAACATTAAGAAATCCTGAAGGTGATTGTATAGCTGACTGTCAGCATTGTATTATATATACAGTATTGTACATACACAGGGGTGATTGTTCCATATATTCTTTATACAGAATGATTGTTCAATGTGCCGATACATGGTCTGATGTTATCTGCTCCCTCTACTGTAGTAATGGAAATTTTCCCACTTGCCTGATAGGTCCTAATACCAACAATATTCAGCAAATTCTGTCAGATCCACCGTCAGTGTCACAGCTCTGACTTTAAGAAACACTAATGGTAATGTAGTGCAAATGTGGATTTCTCAATAAAACAGAAGGTTAGGCTGGTTACACATGGACGAATGTTTCAGCCCATCCATTCTCCGCTATATTCATGGCAAGTAGAGAATATATATATAAGGGATAATATACGTAGCTGAGTGATTTTTATAAGGATATATTCCACTGTTGTTCCTATTAAAAAGGAGGCCACTTATATATTATATCCGAATATTACACTGTAAGTAGCATATTATTTCTTACAATACACTACTCTCATTGTCAGTGTGAGTAACGGGTTAAAAACACACACACATTTACTGTAACCTTTGTAAGTCCAAAAACTGTCCCCTCTCCTTGCCTGTAATAAATTTCACTACCTGTTTTTACCTAGAATCCTTTTAAGAATGCAGCTGGTTAACCTCATTTGTGCACCGGAAACAAACAACGTTTTCAATCAGACACTTTATCCCCCCGATAATGCAGGCACATGGGCAGGAAGATTAAGCCTGAGGCCCCACAATAACTCACCATAGCAGATTCTGGTGCATTGAACTGCGTTTGCGCATGCGATTTTGCTATTTTGAATTAAAGAAACACATGTGTTTGTGCAAAAAAATGGTGAACGCAAAACTGAAACGGATGCGCATCGGAAATCGTGTGAATTTTGCGTTCCTGCGATTTCCATTCTAACCAAAATTGCATGCGCACTCACAAGCTAAAATGCGTGAAAAACACGTCAGTGTGGCCTAGCCCAAAGTGTCAGAGACAGATTGAAGAATGGGTCTGTTTCTGGTGAAGGACCACAGGAGGTGAAGTAGCTGCATTCCTGAAAGGATTTTAGGTAAGAACACATAGCGAAATTATCTACAGGCAGGGAGAGTATATTCTTATAAAAACTTCTTAGCTACATAGCTGAGTGTTTTTTTATTAGAATATATTCCACTGTTGCTCCCTATTCAAAGGACAGAGACGTATGTATTAAAATATTATATGATCCATATATTACAGAATACATGGATGTTTTCAGTCATGAACCTCCTTCTGGGCTTGTGGTAACCCATTGATGAATTCCCCCCTGTGCTTGCCCTAATTACTCACTCTCAGGGTTATAATTATATCAAGGATTTTTAAAAGAATACATTCCTTGTACTATAAAAAAGGTTCAACATCACTGGGATAAACCATCCTGCTTTTGCTGGGGTTTACCCCTTTTGATTCTTTTTGGAGGCGGTTCAATAGGAAAACCCTTTAAAAAGTCCCCAGGCGTAAATTAATTGGCCCCTGGGATCTCTGGAATTTGTCCAGTCCTGTACTAAAAACGGCAATCAAAAGGATTTTAAAAAATGTGTTTTATGTAGTAGCAGTGGGTGGTATATGGACAGACCAGGCTGGTAGATCAGTCACTATAATTTATATATATTTTAACTACTGTAAATACACATAATCTCTCTTTAGATATTAATCGCAATACACATACTTATCAACTGGATTTAATGTAATAGTAACAGTGATAGTAATCGTAGCAGTGACAGTAAGTTATAGTAATAACAGAAGCAGTATGTTATAGTAACAGTGACCGTAACAATGACAGTAACAATAAGTAATAGTGACAGTAATAATGACAGTGATAGCAACAGTGACTAGGAATGACAGTAATAGTACAGTAACAGTTATAGTAAAATTGATAGTAAAAGTAGCAGTGACTATAATAGTAAGTCACAGTAATAGTGATAGTAATAGTGAAACGAACAGTACCAATGACAGTATAATAGTACAGTAACAGTGATAATAACAGTGAACGTAAGAGAAATGATGTCAGTATAATAGTACAGTAACAGTGAAAGTAACAGTAACAATAACAGTATTTCTGTTACTTTCACTGTTACTCTACTATTATACTGTAACCTTAACTGGTACGTTTACTATCACTGTTACTGTACTATTATACAGTCATTGGTACTGTTATTTACACTGTTACTGTACTGTTATACTGGTAGTATAGTAACAGTGAAAGTAACAATAACTACCAGTATAATAGTTCAGTAACAGTGTAAATAACTACTAATGACTGTATAATAGTACAGTAACAGTGATAGTAACTATTTTAATGGCAGTATAATAGTACAGTAACAGTGTAAGTAACAGTAACAATGACAGTAATTATACAGTAACAATAACCGTATAATAGATCAGTAACACTGATAGTAACAATGCCTGTATAATAGTACAGTAACAGTGATAGTAAGCATAACCATAACAGGAATAACAGTGAAAGTAGTAATAACTGTGACAGTTGACAGGAATAGTGACAGTAGTAGTGATAGTAAGTTACAGTAGTGGTGATGGCAACAGTGACAGTAGCAGTGGTAGTAACAGTGACAGTAGTAGTAATAGTGACAGTAGTAGTGATAGCAAGGGACAGTAGCAGTAATAGTAACAGTAGTAGCAATAGTAACAGTAGTAATAGCAACAGTGACAGTAGCAGTGATATTAACAGTGACAGAAGTAGTGATATTAACAGTGACAGTAGTAGTAATAGTGACAGTAGTAGTAATAGTAACAGTAGCAGTAATCGTAACAGTGATGGTAGTAGTAATAGTAACAGTGACAGTCATAGTAAGTAATGGTAGTAGTAACAGTGACAGTAGCAGAAATAGTAACAGTAGTAGTGATAGTAACAGTGGCAGTAGCAGTAACAGCAGTTGTGGTAGCTCCCTACAAGAAATCCATCCACACCCCCCTCGTACAGAACATCACATCTTCTACCTTGTAATTTTTACCCAGGTGACTGTGGGATTTCCCTCCTGCAATAATAATATTAGGTTCATCACTTACACAGGACAGGAGCCGTTACAAGACCAAGTTCTATAATCCCATAGACACCCGCGAACCTTTCTAAGTCCTTCCAATCGTGTGATGAATTGTCAGATTGAACAAACTGACTTCTCTCTGCTAAATTAGAACGGCAACGTGACGTTCTCACTGGGCTTGTTCTGGATCTACAGCGACCCCTGCTGACTGGAGGGTTTAAGCAATTCTCATTAACCCTGGAGAACTCACCTCATGCCTCAAACTTAAACCAAAGACATTATTGAAATATAGTGCACTGTATTGTATCTAGGAAAACACAATAGAAAGGATATTATGCAATGTTACCAAGAGTTTTACTCCCCACCCATGACACTTCCCCCATGGCCCAAGGGAACCCAATAACTAATAGTATGTCTGTAATGACAGCAGCTCAGAGACAGTTACAATCAGTAACGAAACTCGTCAGGCGGGTGAAACAGACTGATGTGTCTCCATGTTTTTAGAATGTACTAAATAAAGGACTGTTTTTATCTTCATATCAACCTCCGTGAGTAGTGCTGTTGGCCCAAACCCCCTGAGGTTTTTGCTCACACAGATCTTGCTCCAGCCCTGGAAGTGTGGACAGGGTCAGATAATTGATTTCTTAGGAAATGTCTTAAGGTCTGTAAACACATTACATTATTTTTGTCTGAAGCATCTAAACAATCGGATGTGTGCGCAGGCTGTTACTGATAACGTTTGTTATCCATCATGGCAGATCACTTAAAGAGCATGTCCAGTCAAAAATAAAGTTTAGCTATAGATGTTAATCACCCCCCAAACCTAGCTTTTGCATTACTAATATATTCCAAAGATGCCCTTGAAGTCTCTTCTTTAAGACCCCATCCCGCGCCACTCCTCCTCTGCTCTGCGGCTGAAAGCCACTCCACTTCCTGGTTGCGGCCCTTAGTAAAGGCACAACCTGATGTCATGCCCAGTTGCCTGACAGCCACGACCAGGAAGTAGAGCGGCTGTCAGCACAGAAGCCCTCTGCTCCTGTTTTTGCTTAAAACAGGAGCAGGGGGCAGCGCCTAGGCGGCGAGGGACTGGAGATTTCAGGGGAATCTTTGGAACATATTAGTAATGCGAAAGCTAAGTTTGGGTGGTGATTAACATTTATAGCTAAACTTTATTTTTGACTGGTCTTACCCTTTAACTATGTCTGCCTTTGTTCTCCTGGGCTGTGGGAGGTCTTGTGGTCTCCCCCACTCTCCTTTTTATTAAAATAGAACAGGCTGCTCAGCCACTGTCTGAACAGGCATCTATATATAATTAAAGTACAATTATACTCAGGAAATGATCACCCTTTCCCTTAAAAGCACCCATGGTAAACCCCTTAGGCCTCACCCCTGGGTACTGTCTCTATTTTCTGATATACTAACCTATACTTTCCCCAGCCATTTTGATCTAACTTTGCCCCACAGTCTAAGTGACAAGTCCACTGTGAAGATGCATTTTACAAGAAATGCAAATTCTTATTGGCCAGATTACCGACAGCCATCAGATGCAGAACTAGACCATGCCACAGAGCGAATGGTTTTGCCGCATTGTCGTCCTTTCTAATGTTTTTTTCTCTTTTAGTTTTACTACACCCATTTTTAATTGTATCCCCTCATACAATTTTTAAACTAGAGGCACGAAATCTGGTGCAGACATGTGGGACTTATGAGAGAAATATGCTGTCTTCTAGCTAAAAAAAAATCTGACAAATCGTTAAAAAACTTAAGTCCAGTTGATCTAACTCAATACCAAAGATATAAGTAGACAAACTATAAAGTTTAAATATGTGGTAAGAAATTACTGTACAAAATTGAAGTGAAAATTTGCCTTTTCATATTATAACTAAACACTGATATTCTGGGTTTTTAGAAAACTTGAATACCTACAGTAGAGTGTCTTGGTGCAATGTTTGCATTTTATAAGGATATCTGGAAAATATTGGGCGTGTTTATTTTTTTGGCAATCTTTAACAATTTTTCTGGGTCTGGATTTAAAATTTTGTACCATAAGATTTCACTTCTAAGTTTTGTTAATAGAGGAATATATACTTGACTTTAGAGTGAAATAAAATGAGAAAAAAAATCCTACACTTTCATAAACCTGTCCCTTAATGAAGGAAGCAAAGCATCTCTTTACACTGAGAGTCAGCAGCTAGGAGGAAAATCACTACTGTCTCTGACAAAGAAATACAAAGCACACCTACACAGATTTCTAGGAGTGCTAATGAAAATAATTGCCTGGGGAGAAACAGTGACTACAATAAGTTGAAAAAGTGTTTATGAGATTATACACAGTGGTTTAACCTATTAAAATGGGGGAAATCGCCAGTGCACAGTTTGTCTTTAAAAGTCATTTTCATAACAATTACTCATGAGATGTTAGTACCACTTTGGCCAAAATATGTAAGCGTGCATGCCACATTAAGGCCCCTCCTTTTATGCAAGTCCTACTCTCTGTATTACTGTAGCATTCTATGTTTAAAGTCCCCCAGCAGTGTAACTGAGTAATAAGACCATGCTGCATTTATCATTGAAACAGTGGATCTAGTGAGACAGCAAGGAGCTATTTAATCCCCAGCCAATTAACAAACAGCTTTGAATTCCTTCAATGCCTATTAGCATTCTCATTCTATTGTGAATTTAAAACAAAGGCCTCCGTCCAATAATGTTACAGAGTAGTAAGTCCTTTTAACTACCATAAGAAGCTCTAGTGGAACTTACCCGTGAACGGTCCAGTGCCTGTTTCTGACCGACAGTGACCGACGCATCCACGCCTCCTTTGCACTGTGTGCGCACAATACAAATGAGTGGACCGTTCGAAGGGTAAGTTCTATCCTCTCTCCTGCACATTTAACTGAAGAACGGGAGGTAAGAAATGGCTCCCATTTTTCAGTTAAACATTAAAATAGAATGTTAAAAAAATTGGTGGACATATCCTTTAACCCCCCCAAAAAAGAAACAAACAAAAAACCAAGATACAGCTATAAGAAGTTTTATTATTCTAAAGGCTAATTGGCAGAAAAAAGTAATAATGGCTTTTATCCCTTTTAGCAGCTGGTCAACTCAACACCATGACGTGCATTAGATCGAGCACTGGCGATTTCTATCTGTGGTTTAACCTATTATTAAACCTATAAGTTGATACTTCATTTTTTTTATTCATAAATAACAAATTTGTAATTTTTCATCATAAAATTATAAAAACTTCAAAAACTTTGCATGTTTCTGGTCACACTGTAAATATAGTGCAAAGAACATCAATACATTTTGGACAAATTTTGACTAATCATTCTTACTTAAAAACATCAACCTAACTATTAACAGCAGCTTTACAACAAACTTACCGTAGGGCAATTTTAGTCTAAAATAAAGTAAATTGATGAATTTTAATTATCAGCTTATGTCGTAATAAGTTTGCATTAAGTCTGCTTCAGAAGGGGCAGCACGGTGGCTCAGTGGTTAGCAGTGCTAAAGTCCTGAGTTCAATTCCACCCAATTCCAAGGAGCCTGTATGTTCTTCCTATGCTTGCGTGGGTTTCCTCTGGGCACTCCGGTTTCCCCCATAATTATAAAGACATAGTGATAGGTTATGTGTCAAATATTTTGTTTAGATTGTAAGCTCTTCGGGGCTGGGCATGATATCAATGTATATATGCAATTGTAAAGCACCACAGAATATACTGGCACTATATAATTCCTCAATAATAATAATAAAAGAGTGCTTGTACCTCAATTCGCATATACTCTATTATACACAGTGCCTAGGCCTCTCTTTTTTAAGATTACAAAGTTCTCCCTCTTAGAATGATTAGACTGGTGGTTAAAGGGCACCTCCAGCCTTTATAAAAAAAAAACTGATATTATGTAGGTTACCCCTACCCACCCCCAACCACTGTATTAGTTTGTTAAAAAAAAAAAGATTTAGATCTCTACTTACAGTACATGCCTTCACATAGCTACCAACATTTCTAAAAAAGTTCTAGGGACACCTTTTCAAACTAAAAAAATGCAAAATGAATTTTAGCCGTGCCCACACCAAATCATTCCCCTTTAAGTCCTTTACAGTGAGAAGAGACAGTAAAGGTCCCATACAGTAGGAAGAGAAAGTAAAGGTCCCATACAGTGAGAACAGAGAGTAAAGGTCCCATTCAGTGAGAACAAACAATAAAGGTCCCACACAGTGAGGACAGGCAATAAAGGTCCCCTACAGTGAGAACAGCCAATTATGGTCCCATAAAGTGAGGATGCACAGTAAAGGTACCAAACAGTGAGGACAGACAGTAATGGTTCCACACAGTGAGAACAATCAGTAAAGTAAAGGTCCCACACAGTGAGAACAGACAGTCAAGGTCCCACACAGTGAGAACACATAGTAAAGGTTCCATACAGTGAGAACACACAATAATGGTGCCACATAGTGAGGACAGTAAAGATCCCACACAGTGAGGACAGACAGTAATGGTCCTACGCAGTAAGAACAGACAGTAAAGGTCTTAATGGGCCTATTAAGTACAGATAGTAAAGGTCCAACACAGTGAGAAAAGACAGTAAGGGTCCCACCAAGTGAGACCAAACAATAATAGTGAGGACAAGCAGTAAAGATCCCATGCAGTAAGAACAAAGAGTAAAGGTCCCATACAGTGAACAGACAGTAAAGGTTTCATACAGTGAGAACAGAATGTAAAGGTACCATACAGTGAGAACAGACAGTAAAGGTCCTATACAGTGAGGACTGATATTTAATACCACATACAGTGAGAACAGACAGTAAAGGTACCTAACATGCTCTTGCACATGAGAAAGAGCATATGCTTG
Organism: Hymenochirus boettgeri; assembly: GCA_019447015.1. Taxonomy (NCBI): domain Eukaryota; kingdom Metazoa; phylum Chordata; class Amphibia; order Anura; family Pipidae; genus Hymenochirus; species Hymenochirus boettgeri. Next base: position 89,072,068 of record CM033475.1, on the reverse strand, counting down.
CTCGTGACTAGGGATGGCCGGTTCGCGGATCCGAACCCGGATCCGCCGCGGATTTATCCCGTTCACGAACGGCGGATTTTTCCGCCTTCCGAACTACCGAACCGCGGATTTCTCGTATTTTCGAAATTATGAGATTTCTCGTATTTTCGAAAAATTTCGAAATTACGAGGATTACTCGTATTTTCGAAAATTTTCAAAATTACAAGGATTTCTCGTATTTTCGAGGATACTTTTCATTTTAATGGGTCCGCTCACGGATTTTTGAATTTTTTCGAAAATTCGCGGATGCTCGAGTGGACCGGATTTTGCGAAGTTCGGACATCTCTACTCGTGACATGTCGTGCCAATAAATCACTACAAGAGATAGCAACTTACTTTTGCCTTCAGACCTCCTTCTTTTACCCGTGAGAACAAACAATAAAGGTCCCACAAAGTGAGGACAGGCAATAAAGGTTCCATACAGTAAGAACAAACAATTATGGTCCCATAAAGTAAGGATACACAGTAAAGGTACCAAACAGTGAGGACAGACAATAATGGTCCCACAGAGTGAGAACAGATAGTAAAAGTCCAATACAGTAAGAACAGACCGTAAAGGTCCCACACAGTGAGAATAGACCGTAAAGGTCCCACACAGTGAAAGCAGACAGTAAGGTTCCCAAACAGTGAGAGCAGACAACAAGGTTCCCACATGGTGAAAACAAACAATAAAGGCCCCATACAGTGAGAAAAAGACAGTTATGGTCCTATACAGTGAGGATACACAGTAAAGGTTCCATACAGTGAGAACACACACAAAAGGTTCCATACAGTGAGAGCAGTCAATAAGGTTCCCACACGGTGAGAACAAACAATAAAGGCCCCATACAGTGAGAAAAGACCGTAAAGGTCCCATTCAGTAAGGACAGACAGTAAAGGTCCCGTACAGTAAGAACAGACAGTAAAGGTCCCATACAGTGAAAACAGACAGTTATGGCCCCATACAGTGAGGATACACAGTAAAGGTACCATACAGTGAGTACAGACAGTAAAGGTCCCATAAAGTGAGAACACACAGAAAAGGTACCATATAGTGCGGGCAGAAAGGTCCCATACAGTAAGAGCAAACAGTAAAGATACCATACAGTGCGTTGAGACATTAAAGGTCCCATACAGGGAGAACAGACAGTAAAGGTCCCATACAGAGAGGACAGACAGTAAAGGTCCCATATACTAAGAACAGACAGTAAAGGTCCCACACAATAATAACAGACAATAAAGGTCCCACACAGTGAAAAAAAACATTAAAGGTCCCATACAGTTAGAACAGCTGTGCTAAGAGAGTAAGACAACTCCACCCATCATAAGAACATCTTTTAGAAAGAATGGCCTCTTTAAAATATGTTGATATCATAGTTTGTCCTATGAATTCATTACTGAATGCCTGCTATGCTTCTGGAGGCCTCGTGGAAACTGAGCAATTTAGAAACCTGTACTGAGCCAGGGCATGCTCAGAAGAGGCAGACAGGGGATTAACATTCAGTGATCCATAACTGACAGTTGAAACTGGAAGAACCAGAAAGCAGAAACAGGGGAAACAGGGCAATGTGCAGGATTTCATGTTAGACTTATATATTTCAGGTTTCAAACTATTACTGTTTAGGGTTTTGGGGAGTGATTTACCTGTATGTAAGTTTTCATTTTGGGGCTAGACTTGCCCTTTAAAGGTCATGTCCACCCCCAAACCTATAATTCCCCCCACTACTGGCCCCACTCTGTAGTGAATAAAAATCCTTACCTTACATCCCAGTTCCAAATGGTTCTCCAGTAATCCCAGTTCTTAAAAACTGCCCACCAGGAGGATAGCAGAGTCCATATAGGACTCTGCCCCCTGTCTCCCCTCCAGGAGAAATTTGGCATGCACACTGCAGCCATCTCCCCCCTCTCTCTCCCTCCCATTTTGCGATCCCTCCCCCTAGTGTAATTTCCCTTTGGCAAATAATAGTTTACCTTCCCCCAGCCCCAACCGCTATAAAAGATTTGTTAGAAAGTGCCCTGTTAGTTACTTACCTTCCCTATATCCTCCGGCGTTCTGTGCAGCCGGCAGCCGCGTCTGTGATTGGCTGAGAGGCTGCCGGTCCCGCCCCCTGCTTGCAGTTCTATGCAAGCAAAGGGCCGGGACTGTGCTGTGGAGGATAGAGAGAAGGTAAGTAACTATCGGGGCACTTTTTAACAAATCATTTATAGCGGTTGGGGCTGGGGGAAGGTAAACTATTATTTGGAAAAGTGTGACTTGGCATGAATAGATTAACTATTGGTATTGGTTCTTTTAAAGGACCAATAAAAATGCCATTCCACCCTGGAAACAGACCCCAGTGTTTATGTTAGGGTTAGTGAAGCACAGAACCAGATCCTCTCTTCTAGACAATGTGAGGCCAAACCGTGTATCAGGAATTCTCTACAATAAGAGGTCTGCTGGTTACAAAGAGGTCACCTTAAAGGGGAAGTTCAGTGCAAATACATATGCTTTTCAGAAAAAAAACAGTATTTTTTCATCCCAATTACCTTAATCTGCCAATTCAGCATTTTGTCTGTGTATAAATAAATGCAACCAAAATACTGATTTACTGTTTGCAGAACCCCTATAAGAGTTTGTTATGGTATTGTCCTTGACCCAGAACCTGGGTTGATTCAGTTGCTCAGTAGAGATCTGAGCATCTTTGACCCATCCAACAGCCAATCAGTAGAAATTACTGTTAGGAACATTCCAAGGATGTGGTGCATCCTGGCAAGAAGGACCGTTAGAACCTGAAATGTCAGCTTACTAATGCCAACAGCAGGGAACAGCAAAGGGTATGAAATAGGAGAGAATATGTAGAATAACTAGGAAGTCATAACACAAACTTAACAATTTAATAAATATTGAAAATTTCCACTGAACTGTCCCTTTAAGGACAGCCATATGTATAAAATAAAAATATTGTGTTGGAATATGTTATACGGAAACAAATATTATATTTGTAAATGGGAAGGTAGGCCCGTTAAAATGATACCCAACATGGAGGCCTTACTCCATTACTCCATTGTCAGGAGGAGTTATTAATATCTTGGGAAATATGTATTATACACGGGTCGTGTTTGGTATTGTATGAGTCCATAATTACTACAAGACAGGAATATGCTGTCTATATCCCAGTACAATGTACATAACTAAAGTTATATAGAATCTGCTTAACTTAGGGGGAATGAATGATTGTGAAAAGTCATAAATCTGGACATTCCTGGACACTACCACCTCATGCATAGCTAAGGAGGGGTGTTGTTGCAACAAGGGGCTTAAAAATCCCTGTAACCCCTTGAACTTTGTTCATACTGAGGGTTCACGCTAAATGGGTATGGATCATATGTTTCCTTCTTGCCCCGAGACACAGGACTTCTTCTAGTGAATTTTAAGGGTCTGTGAATAATTTTATCCTATTTATTTTATATAACCGTTTGTACCTACATTGTATGTCATTTGATTGTAATACCATTTTTCTTTTATTTCTGTATTATATGCACTCTCCACCTTTTGGAATATTAAATCTAAAATTTAACAAGTTTTGTCTTTGATGCTCTTAAAAGAACTCAGTTAGCCTCTTGTATGTTTACTTGTGTTTGGATGGTCGTTAAGTTTATGGAATGCTTTGCTAGTGTAAATGCTAGTTAACTATTGTGACTGTTATGAATGACTGATGCTAATTAACCAGTTAGTTGCTGGGGTGAATGGTGTAGTGTTAACCATTTAGCTGCCAGGACAGGGGTGTCCATAGTCAGTGAGAGTCAAGAGTGATTGCGGGCATCGCCAAAGCTGTAAACCTTACCGTGGTGGCAGCAATTACTGACTGATTGGTCAGATCACATTCCCAGCGAACTGGCGTTTGTGACAGTCCCACACAGCGAGGACAGGCAATATAGGTCCTATACAGTAAGAACTGACAGTAAAGGTCCCATACAGTGAGAACAGACAATTATGGTCCCATACAGTGAGGATACACAGTAAAGGTCCCATACTGTGAGAACACACCCAAAAGGTCCCACACAGTGAGAACAAACAATAAAGACCCCATACAGTGAGAAAAGACAGTAAAGGTCCAATACAGTAAGGACAAACAGTAAAGGTCTCATGCAGTAAGAACAAACAGTAAAGCCCCATACAGTGAGATCAGACAATTATGGTCCCATACAGTGAAGATGCATGGTAAAGGTACCACACAGTGAGAACAGTCAGTAAAGGTCCAACACAGTGAGAACACACAGTAAAGGTGCCACATAGTGAAGAAAGTAAAGGTCCCACACAGTAAGGACAGACAGTAATGGTCCTGCACAGTGAGAACACACAGTAAAGGTGCCACATAGTGAAGAAAGTAAAGGTCCCACACAGTGAGAAAAGACAGTAAGGGTCCCACAAAGTGAGAACGAACAATAAAGGTCCCATACAGTGAGGACAGGCATTAAAGGTCCCATACAGTGACAACAGGCATTAAAGGTCCCATACAATGAGGACAGGCAGTAAAGATCCCATACAATGAGAAAAGACAGTAAAGCACCCACACAGTGAGAACAAACAATAAAGGTCCCACAGAATGAGGACAGGCAGTAAAGATCCCATACAATGAGGACAGGCAGTAAAAGGGAGAGACAGTAAAGGTCCCACACAGTGTGAACACACAGTAAAGGTCCCACACAGTGTGAACAACAGTAAAGGTCCCACACAGTGTGAACACACAGTAAAGGTCCCACACAGTGGAACACAGTAAAGGTCCCACACAGTGTGGACACCACATAAAGGTCCCACACGTGTGAACACACGTAAAGGTCCCACACAGTGTGAACACACAGTAGCCCACACAGGTGAACACAGTAAAGGTCCCACACAGTGTGAACACACAGTAAAGGTCCCACACAGTGTGAACACACAGTAAAGGTCCCACACAGTGTGAACACACACTGAGGATACTTTTCATTTTAATGGGTCCGCTCGCGGATTTTAGAATTTTTTTCGAAAATTCGCGGATCCTCGAGTGGACCGGATTTTGCGAAGTTTGGACATCTCTACTCATGACATGTCGTGCCAATAAACCACTACAAGAGATAGCAACATAATTTTGCCTTCAGACCTCCTTTCTTTTACCCGTGAGAACAACATAAAGGTCCCACAAAGTGAGGACAGGCATAAAAGGTCATACAGTAGAACAAACATTATGGTCCATAAAGTAAGGATACACCAGTAAAGGTACAAATGTTGAGGACAGACACATAATGGTCCACAGAGTGAGAAACGAAAGTAAAAGTCCATACAGTAAGAACAGACCCACAAGGTCCCACACAGTGAGAAGAGACCGTAAAGGTCCCACCAGTGAAAGCGACAGTAGGTTCCAAACAGTGAGAGCAGACAATAAGGTTCCCACATGGTGAAAACAAACAATAGGCCCCATACAGTGAGAAAAGACAGTTATGGTTCTATACAGTGAGGATACACAGTAAAGGTTCCATACAGTGGAACACACACAAAAGGTTCCATACAGTGAGGCAGTCAATAAGGTTCCCACACGGTGAGAACAAACAATAAAGGTCCATACAGTGAGAAAAGACCGTAAAGGTCCCATTCAGTAAGGACAGACAGTAAAGGTCCCGTACAGTAAGAACAGACAGTAAAGGTCATACAGTGAAAACAGACAGTTATGGCCCCATACAGTGAGGATACACGTAAAGGTACCATACAGTGAGTACAGACAGTAAAGGTCCCATAAAGTGAGAACACACAGAAAAGGTACCATATAGTGGGCAGAAAGGTCCCATACAGTAAGAGCAAACAGTAAAGATACCATACAGTGCGTTGGGACATTAAAGGTCCCATACAGGGAGAACAGACAGTAAAGGTCCCATACAGAGAGGACAGACAGTAAAGGTCCCATATACTAGAACAGACAGTAAAGGTCCCACACAATAATAACAGACAATAAAGGTCCCACACAGTGAAAAAAAACATTAAAGGTCCCATACAGTTAGAACAGCTGTGCTAGAGAGTAAGACAACTCCACCCATCATAAGAACATCTTTTAGAAAGAATGGCCTCTTTAAATATGTTGATATCATAGTTTGTCCTATTGAATTCATTACTGAATGCCTGTTATGCTTCTGGAGGCCTCGTGGGAAACTGAGCAATTTAGAAACCTGTACTGAGCCAGGGCATGCTCCGAAGAGGCAGACAGGGGATTAACATCAGGATCCATAACTGACAGTTGAACTGGAAGAACCAAAGCAGAAACAGGGGAAACAGGGCAATGTGCAGGATTTCAGGTAGACTTATATATCTGTTGTATTCAATTAGATCAACTGGACTTGAAATGTAGTTCTTGAAGACGTTTCGCTAGTCATCCGACTGGCTTTCTCAATTCAGAAGACTTGTACAAGAATCTGTGGCAATTATGTACCCTGGAAATCCCAATTGCATATCACAGCAGGTGTTAAGGGTGTGATTAGATTAGTGGCTAAGAGGTGTTATAGGAACGCCCAGAGTAAGGTGTTAAAACAGCATTGTACATGGCAGACGTTGGTGTCGACCCCCCCACCTCTATTTAGGCTGGTTTCTTTATTTTCACATAAATGGCCTCTAACACTCTCTTGAACCAGTCACGTTCCTTCGCCAGTATGTAACATACAATCTTCAAAAGTATGTCCTTTATCCTTAAGATGCAGATACACGGCTGAGTCCTGACCCGAGGAATTGGCTCTTCTGTGCTGGGCCATACGTGATGCAGTTGCTGTTTGGTCTCCCCCACATAAAATCAGAGCATTCTTCACTGCACTGCACTGCATATATGATGTCGCTTTTCTTGTGTTTTGGTATTGGGTCTTTCGGATGTACCAATTGCTGCCTCAGTGTGTTGTTTCGGTTTAAAGCAGACAGGGACAACTGTCTGCCATGTACAATGCTGTTTTACACCTTACTCTGGGCGTTCCTAAACACCTCTTAGCCACTATCTAATCACACACCTTAACACCTGGCTGTGATATGCTAATTGGGATTTTCAGGGTACATAATTGCCACAAGTTCTTGTACAAGTCATTCTGAATTGAGAAAGCCAGTCGGATGACTAGCGAAACGTCTTAAGAACTACATTTCAAGTCCAGTTGATCTAATTGTACAACAGATATACCATGACCTGGATGAGAGAACCTTCACAAGCACGTTAGACTCTATATATTTCAGGTTTCAAACTATTACTGTTTAGGGTTTTGGGGAGTGATTACCTGTATGTAAGTTTTCATTTTGGGGCTAGACTTGCCCTTTAAAGGTATGTCCTCAAACCTATAATTCCCCCCACTACTGGCCCCACTCTGTAGAGAATAAAAATCATTACCTTACATCCCAGCTCCAAATGGTTCTCCAGTAATCCCAGTTCTTAAAAACTGCCCACCAGAGTACTGCAGAGTCCATATAGGACTCTGCCTCCTGTCTTCCCTCCAGGAGAAATTTGGCATGCGCACTGCAGCCATCTCCCCCCTCTCTCTCCCTCCATTTTGCGATCCCTCCCTAGTGTAATTTCCCTTTGGCAAATAATAGTTACCTTCCCCCAGCCCCAACCGCTATAAAAGATTTGTTAGAAAGTGCCCTGATAGTTACTTACCTTCCCTAATCCTCCGGCGTTCTGTGCAGCCGGCAGCCGCGTCTGTGATTGGCTGAGAGGCTGCCGGTCCCGCCCCCTGCTTGCAGTTCTATGCAAGCAAAGGGCCGGGACTGTGCGGCGGAGGATATAGAGAAGGTAAGTAACAATCGGGGCACTTTTTAACAAATCATTTATAGCGGTTGGGGCTGGGGGAAGGTAAACTATTATTTGGAAAATAATAAAATAAATAAAATAAATATTGTGAAAGGGGTGGACATGCCCTTTAAAGCAAAGCAAAAGACAGACAGGCATCCAATACTGAAGCTGTCTGTAAAGTACTCTCATAAAAAGCACATAACATTTGCAGGTCAAAAAAGTACAAAAGCTTTATTGTTTTGTTATTTTTTTTTATTGTTTCAAGATCAAAACAATACCCAACACCCCCCATGAAGACATCAACAAATACAATAAAAAAAGTAAAGTGTCCAGGCTTTCTTGAACTACTATATACATAACCCATCTATAATGCCTAAATTAGCTATACAGACATTATATTGGATACCTGTCTGTCTTTTGCTTTGTATAAAGGTCATTGTCAGGACGTGTGTAGTGACTGGCATGAATAGATTAACTATTGGTATTAGTTTCTTTAACCCTTCACTGCCAGAAGAATTTATTTTTTTTTTGCGTTAACTGCCAGAAGAATTTTCAGGATTTTGCCCTTAATCGCTTTAGACTAATTTTACAGTAGGAAACCTTGCAGTAAATCAGGATTATTATACATTGTTTTTTTCAGCACAAAGTCTACTTTAACATGGTAATAGAATTTTGTAACTTTTCTGGAAAATTAACTGGAATTATGGGTAAAATATGTAAAAAAAATGAAAAATTTGCAAATTTTCATGGATTTTTCCATTTTTATTATAGTTATCTTAAGGTTACACACAAAAATCTTACTGTTTCTAAAAGCTCTGATACTCCCAAGTAAAACGATACCAGAAATATGTAGGTATCCGACTATTCCTGTACAGGAGACCCCAAACTAAAACTGCACCTTCAAGAATATTACACCAAATTAAAATGTATAACCACTACTGACAGTTAACATAGAATTCTACCAAATTAACTAAAATATCCCACAAGTGAGATATTTTTAGAAACTACACATCCATAGGATTTTACGAGTGAGGTAAGTTTCGATCAAAATGCAGATACCCGGACGCAGCTCTTCGTCCAATTGTAAGTTATTTTCTCACATTTTCCTTTTTTTCCTTAACTGTAAATCAGAGACAAACTCAAATGCGAATTTCAGCTAAAAACTGTGGAGGAAAGTTCAAAACGCATCTCAAATATGAAAGCCTAACCCCTCCCGAATAAAACGGTATGCATTCATGGGTGTACCCAGAGACATGGCTACCAACTAACCAGAGCGTGACCAGTGGCAAATGTCAACAGCAGCAAAAAAAAATTAGCCAGTTTTGTTTTGAACAGTCTGCAGTTTTTCCACAAAACACCCCACCCAACTCAGAAATAAAAACCCCACCAAACTATAGATTCCTGAAATCTACACAACTTCAGCTATGTAACGCTGTAGTTTATTCATTCATACCATCAATGGGTGTGGGCGCAGTTCTGTTAGAAGTTCGCATTTGTCTGAAAAAATGAACAAAAACACTTCCAGGTAGAAATCTGCCAAAACCTCATGGAATCTAAGAAAGCTAAATATCAATCTCCCAAATGTCCTGAATCAAACGTGTATGCCATATGTGGGTGGCTTTTCGCTTCCACGTCTGAGTGTGCACCAAAGTGAGACAATGCACGATGGCTCAGAAACAGCGAAAATATTTAGCCAACTCCGCAATTTGGACAGTCTGCAGGTTTTTCCACAAAACACCTGATTACTCAGAAATACTCCCCACAAACTATATATTCCTGAAATATACACACCTTCAGCTATGTAGCCTGTAGTTCGTTCATTCATACCATCAATGTGTGGGCGAGTTCTTCGTAGACGTTCGCACTTTTGTAAAAAAATGAACAAAAAACAACTTCAAAGGTAAAAATCATGCCAAAACCTCATGGAATCTAAAAAAAGTTCTAAATTCAATCTCCCAAATGTCCTGAATCAAACGGTATGCCATATGGTGTGGTTACACACCACGGACGTGGAAGCGAAAAGCCACAAAGTGAGACAATGCACGATGGCTCAGAAACGGCGAAAATATTTAGCCAACTCCGAATTTGGACAGTCTGCAGTTTTTCCCACAAAACACCCCCGTCTACTAGAAATAACCCCACACAACTATATATTCCTGAAATCTACACAACTTCAGCTATGTAACGCTTTGTATTTATTCATTCATACCATCAATGGTGGGGGCGCAGTTCTTTGTAGAAGTTCGCATTTGTCTGAAAAAAGAACAAAAAACAACTTCAAAAGGTAGAAATCATGCCAAAACCTCATGGAATCTAAAAGAAAGTTACTAATATCAATCTCCCAAATGTCCCGATTCAAACGGTAGCCATATGTGGGTTGCACACTGGACGTTGAAGCGAAAGCCACAAAGTGAGACAATGCACGATGGCTCAGAAACAGCGAAAATATTTAGCCAACTCCGAATTGGACAGTCTGCGTTTTTTCCAAAAACACCCTGAAACTCAGAAATACTCCCCACCAAACTATATATTCCTGAAATATACACACCTTCAGCTATGTAGCACTGTAGTTGTTCATTCATACCATCAATGGTGTGGGCGCAGTTCTTCGTACACCTTCGTGAAAAAGTGAACAAAACAACTTCAAAAGGTAAAAATCATGCCAAAACCTCATGGAATGTAAAAAAAGTTTCAAATATCAATCTCCCAAATGTCCTGAATCAAACGCAAAATAGTGTGGTACACACTCAGACATGAAAGCGAAAAGCCACGACAATGCATGATGGCTCGGAAACTCGACAATTTTCCAGCACCTCTGAATTTGAACTGTCTGCAGTTTTTACCACAAAACACACCCCCCCACTCAGAAATACCCCCCACAAACTACTATATATTTTTTGAAATCTGCAACCTTCAGATATATAACGCTTACTTTGTTCATCATACCATCAATTATGTGGGCGCAGTTCTGCGTAGAATTTCGCATTTCTACACAATTTTCTGGAAAAATAGAAAAAATACATTTCAAAGTTACAAAATCACACCAAACCCCATGTAATGTAAAAAAAACCTACCAAATATCAATCTCCTAAATGCCTGAATCAAACGGTATGCCATATGTGTGGTTACATACATGGACATGGAAGCGACTAGTCAAAAAGTAAAACAATGCGCAGTGAGCCAATAACAACTGAACACCCCTCTAACTTGGAAATCCCCCACAAAACTATATATTCTCAGAATCTACATACCTTCAGCTACGTAACGCTGTAGTTTGTTCATTCATACATCCATCGGTGTGGGCGCTGTTCTTTGTAGAAATTCGCATTTGTCTGAAAAAATGAACAAAAAAAACTTCAAAGTTAGAATCATGCCAAAACCTGACAGAATGTAAAAAAGTTACTAAATATCAATCTCCCAAATGTCCTGAATCAAACGGTATGCCTATGTGGGTTACACACGCGGACGTGAAGCCAAGACACAAAAGACAAGTGAAACAATGCACAATGGCTCAGAAACAGCAAAAATATTCAGCCAAATCTGAATTGAACAGTCTGCAATTTTCCCCACAAAACAACCCCACAAACCATATATTTTCGAATCAACACACCTTTATCTACGAAATTCTGTAGTTTGTTCATTGTTACCATCAATGGTGTGGGCACAGTTTCTTCGTAGAAGTTCACAGTTTTAGCGATTTTCTAAAAAATTTGAAAAAAAACCACTCTCAAAGGTAGAAATCATGCCAAAATCCCAAGCAATGTAAAAAAAGTTACCAAATATCATCTCCTAAATGTCCTGAACCAACGGTATGCCCTATGTATGGTTACACACGCAAAAGTGGAATCAACTAGCCACAAAGTGAGCCAATGAACAATGGCCCAATACAGCAACTTTTCAGATTTGTCAGACTAACTATTAGAAATACCCCCCAAAACTTATATTCTTGGAATCTAAACACCTTCAGCTACGTTACGGTGCCATGCTTTCATACATACATGAAGAATTCCAGACCCAGTAATCCAAAGAACTCCGTGTTTTTAGGAGGTTTTGTGAAAAATAAAGTAAGATGATTCAAGGGTGAAATCCTACCTAAACCCACTTGACAAGCAAAAAAAACCACTAAATGTCAATCTCCCACATGTTCTGAATCAAACGGTATGCTATATGTGTGGGTGCACACAGAGACGTGGCCACCAACTATTTCAAATGGGACGCGACACAATGCAATTACAAGAAAAATCAAAGTGCTCTGTAATTTGAACAGCCTACCCTTTTTCTAAGGAAACAGTCCCGAACATGGAATTCCCTACAAACTATATATTTTGGAATCTACACACCTTCAGCTATGTTACGATGCCATGCTTCATACACACATGAAGAATTCCAGACCACGTGATCCAAAGAACTCCGTGTTTTTAGGAGGTTTGTGGAAAAATAAATTAGATGAGATTCAAGGGTTGAAATCCTACCAAACCCTTTTGACAAGCAAAAAAAACCCTAAATGTCAATCTCCCACATATCCTGCATCAAACGGTATGCCATATGTGTGGGTGCAACACAGACACGTGGCCACCAACTTGCTCAAATGGGAACATGCACAAGTCCAATCACAAGAAAAAAATCAAAGTTTTCTGTAATTTGAAAGCCTATAAACTTGGAAATACCCCCCACAAACTATATATTTTTGGAAGCTACACACCTTCAGCTACGTGATGGTATCATGCTTTTGTATATACATGAAGAATTCCAGACGCTGTTTAATGAACTCCGTGCTTTTAGGAGATTTTGTGAAAAATAAAAAAATAGGACTCAATGGTTGAAATCCTACCTAAACCCACTTGGCAAGTAAAAACCCCACTAAATGGCAATCTCCCACATGTCTGAATCAAACGGTATGCCATAAGTGGGTGGGTGCAAACAGTGACGGGGCCACCAACTAGCTCAAATGGGATCCATGCGCAATTGCAATTACAAGAAAATTTAAAACGCCACAACCCACCCCCCACCCCTATCCCCACTCCCCCTTTTAGTGGTATTTTAGTGAAAACCAGTTAGTACGAGAGTCACACAAGTTTTTGCACACTTTACTGATCCTAAAAATTCAATACGGTTTTTTGGTACCTCTGCAAATTCCCTACTAAAATAGGCTTAGTTTCCCTTGAAATCGAAGAAATAATGATCCGCGTTTACTTTAGCGATATCACCGGGGACATTGGGAAGCTTGGAGAAGACAATTTTTTTTGCTAATTATTAGTTTTTAGGTAAAAAAAAAAAAGGTGTGTGTATCACTTTAAGATTTGTTTGTGTGCATTTCCCCTTTTTTTTTGGATCATTCCCAAAGATGATATCAAATCATCTCAGGGAATGATACCGAACTTGGAATACGGGCATAAATGCCCATTTTCCAATTCGAAATCCGATCGGAAAAATCACTTCCCGGAAATCATTTTCCAGGAAGTGATTTTTCATTCATTGGCAGTGAAGTGATCACCAAATTTTGATCTCTGTCCCCATTTTTTTTCTAAGTCTTCGCTAAGTAGCAAAGACTTAGAAAAATCCTATTTGTGAATGAACTTTGAGTTCCATTCACAAAATGTATAGTAAAGCTGTCAAGCATGACAGCTTGTACTATACAGGTACTGCAGCATGATCTATATGGAGATCACACTGCATTACTTCCACTGGACCACCAGCAGTGTACCTCCATATAGGAAGACCCAGTGAAGGAGGAAGTTCTGTGATGTCCACCGGGTCTCCATTCAGCTTCCTCTCCCAACTCCACGTGGGACCGGCAGCTCTCTATGCGGTCAGGCTTGAAGGTAGGATATCTCCGACCCCCCCCTCGGATTTGGACGAAACGAGGGGGATCGAGGGGGGATCAGGGGGTAGGGGGGCAGTCGAATGCTGCCCCCGATCGCGCCTAGCGGGGGGCACATTTTTTGGGGGAGGGGGAAGCCACAGATCGTGTATTCACGATCTGTGGCAGTTTGGACATTCACTGCACAGATCGTGAATAAACGATCTGTGGCAGTGAAAGGGTTAAAGGACCAATAAAAATGCCATTCCACCCTGGAAACAGACCCCATGTTTATGTTAGGGTTAGTGAAGCACAGAACCAGATCCTCTCTTCTAGACAATGTGAGGCCAACCGTGTATCAGGAATTCTCTACATAAGAGGTTGCTTGGTTACAAAGAGGTAACCTTAAAGGGTGAAGTTCAGTGGAAATACATATGCTTTTCAGAAAAAAACAGTATTTTTTCATCCCAATTACCTTAATCTGCCAATTCAGCATGTTGTCTGTGTATAAATAAATGCAACCAAAATACTGATTTACTGTTTGCAGAGTTTGTTATGGTATTGTCCTTGACCCAGCACCTGGGTTGATTCAGTTGCTCGTAGAGATCTGAGCATCTTGCCCATCCAACAGCCAATCAGTAGAAATTACTGTTAGGAACATTCCAAGTATGTGGGGCATCCTGGCAAGAAGGACCGTTAGAACCTGAAATGTCAGCTTACTAATGTCAACAGCAGGGAACAGCAAAGGGTATGAAATAGGAGAGAATATGTAGAATAACTAGGAAGTCCTAACACAAACTTAACAATTTAATAAATATTGAAAATTTCCACTGAACTGTCCCTTTAAGGACAGCCATATGTATAAAATAAAAATATTGTGTGTGGAATATGTTATACGGAAACAAATATTATATTTGTAAATGGGAAGGTAGGCCCGTTTAAAATGATACCCAACATGGAGGCCTTACTCCATTACTCCATTGTCAGGAGGAGTTATTAATATCTTGGGAATATGTTTATACACGGGTCGTGTTTGGTATTGTATGAGTCCATAATTACTACAAGACAGGATATGCTGTCTATATCCCAGTACAATGTACATAACTAAATTATATAGAATCTGCTTAACTTAGGGGCAATGAATGATTGTGAAAAGTCATAAATCTGGACATTCCTGGACACTACCACCTCATGCATAGCTAAGGAGGGGTGTTGTTGCAACAAGGGGCTTAAAAATCCCTGTAACCCCTTGAACTTTGTTCATACTGAGGGTTCACGCTAAATGGGTATGGATCATATGTTTCCTTCTTGCCCCGAGACACAGGACTTCTTCTAGTGAATTTTAAGGGTCTGTGAATAATTTTATCCTTTTTATTTTATAAACCGTTTGTACCTACATTGTATGTCATTTGATTGTAATACCATTTTTCTTTTATTTCTGTATATATGCACTCTCCACCTATTGGAATATTAAATCTAAAATTTAATACGTTTGTCTTTGATGCTCTTAAAAGAACTCAGTTAGCCTCTTGTACGTTTACTTGTGTTTGGATGGTCGTTAGGTTTATGGAATGCTTTGCTAGTGTAAATGCTAATTAACTGTTGTGACTGTTATGAATGACTGATGCTAATTAACAAGTTAGTTGCTGGGGTGAATGGTGTAGTGTTAACCATTTAGCTGCCAGGACAGGGTGGTCCATAGTCAGTGAGAGTCAAGAGTGATTGCGGGCATCGCCAAAGCTGTAAACCTTGCCGTGGTGGCAGCAATTACTGACTGATTGGTCAGATAACCATTCCCAGCGAACTGGCGTTTGTGACAGTCCCACACAGCGAGGACAGGCTATAGGTCCTATACAGTAAGAACTGCAGTAAAGGTCCCATACAGTGAGAACAGACAATTATGGTCCCATACAGTGAGGATACACAGTAAAGGTCCCATACTGTGAGAACACACCCAAAAGGTCCCCACACAGTGAGAACAAACATAAAGACCATACAGTGAGAAAAGAAGTAAGTCATACAGTAAGGAAACAGTAAAGGTCTCATACAGTAAGAACAAACAGTAAAGCCCCATTCAGTGAGATCAGACAATTATGGTCCCATACAGTGAGGATGCATGGTAAAGGTACCACACAGTGAGAACAGTCAGTAAAGGTACCACACAGTGAGAACAGTCAGTAAAGCTCCAACACAGTGAGAACACACAGTAAAGGTGCCACATAGTGAAGAAAGTAAAGGTCCCACACAGTAAGGACAGGCAGTAATGGTCCCGCACAGTGTGAACACACGGTAAAGGTCCCACACAGTGTGAACACACAGTAAAGGTCCCACACAGTGTGAACACACAGTAAAGGTCCCACACAGTGTGAACACACAGTAAAGGTCCCACACAGTGTGAACACACAGTAAAGGTCCCACACAGTGTGGACACACAGTAAAGGTCACACAGTGGACACACAAGTAAAGGTCCCCCACAGGTGAACACCATAAGGTCCAACACAGTGTGACACAGCAAGGACCCACAGTGTGGACACACAGTAAAGGTCCCACACAGTGTGGACACACAGTAAAGGTGCCACATAGTGAGAACAGTAAAGGTCACACAAAGTGAGGACAGACAGTAATGGTCCCACACAGTGTGAACACACACTGAGATACTTTTCATTTTAATGGGTCCGCTCGGGGATTTTCAAATTTTTGAAAATTCGCGGATCCTCGGTGGACGATTTGCGAAGTTCGGACATCTCTACTCATGACATTCGTGCCAATAAATCACTACAAGAGATAGCAACTTACTTTTGCCTTCAGACCTCCTTCTTTACCCGTGAGAACAAACAATAGAGGTCCCACAAGTGAGGACAGGCATAAAGGTTCCATACAGTAAAACAAACAATTATGGTCCCATAAAGTAAGGATACACAGTAAAGGTACCAACAGTGAGGACAGACATAATGGTCCCAGAGTGAGAACAGATAGTAAAAGTCCATACAGTAAGAACACACAGTAAGGTCCCACACGTGTGAACACACAGTAAAGTCCCAACGTGTGAACACACAGTAAAGGTCCACACAGTGTGAACACAGTAAGGTCCACACAGTGTGAACACACAGTAAAGGTCCACATAGTGTGGGAACACACAGTAAAGGTCCCACACAGTGTGGACACCAGTAAAGTCCCACACAGTGTATACACACAGTAAAGTC
This sequence comes from Hymenochirus boettgeri, assembly GCA_019447015.1. Lineage (NCBI taxonomy): Eukaryota > Metazoa > Chordata > Amphibia > Anura > Pipidae > Hymenochirus > Hymenochirus boettgeri. The sequence continues at coordinate 89,055,278 of CM033475.1, read as the reverse complement.
CACACAGGTGGACACACAGTAAAGGTCCCACACAGTGTAGGACACAAGTAAAGGTCCCACACAGTGTGGACACACAGTAAAGGTCCCACACAGTGTGGACACACAGTAAAGGTCCCACACAGTGTGGACACACAGTAAAGGTCCACACAGTGTGGACACACAGTAAAGGTCCCACACAGTGTGGACACACAGTAAAGGTCCACACAGTGTGGACCACAGTAAGGTGCCACATAGTGAGAACAGTAAAGGTCACACAAAGTGAGGACAGACAGTAATGGTCCCACACAGTAAGAACAGATAGTAAAAGTCCCATACAATGAGAACAGATAGTAAAGGTCCCACACAGTGAGAACAAACAATTATGATCCCATAAGTAAGGATCACAGTAAAGGTACAAATAGTGAGGAGACAATAATGGTCCCACAGAGTGAGAACAGATAGTAAAGTCCAATACAGTAAGAACAGACCCACAAAGGTCCACACAGTGAGAAGTAGACGTAAAGGTCCCACACAGTGAAAGCAGACAGTAAGTTCCCAAACAGTGAGATCAGACAATAAGGTTCCCACATGGTGAAAAAAACAATAAAGGCCCCATACAGTGAGAAAGACAGTTAGGTCCTATACAGAGGATACACAGTAAAGGTTCCAACAGTGAGAACACACAAAAGGTTCCATACGTGAGAGCAGTCAAAGGTTCCCAACGGTGAGAACAAACAATAAAGGCCCCATACAGTGAGAAAAGACGGTAAAGGTCCCATTCATAAGGACAGACAGTAAAGGTCCCGTACAGTAAGAACAGACAGTAAGGTCCCATACAGTGAAAACCGACAGTATGGCCCGATCAGTGAGGATACACTGTAAAAGTCCCATACAGTGAGAAAATACAGAAAAGGTCCCACACAGTGAGAACACACAGTAAAGGTCCCACACAGTGAGAACAGACAATAAGGGCAGGGCCACACTGTGCCGCAAACGCACAAGGAAACGCATGAGATTTTGTTGCACTTGCGCATGCGTTTTTCAACAGAAATAGAAAACTGCATGCTATTGCGATTAAAAATGCAGAACACAAATCACAATCACATGCGCAATCGCAACGCACCCGAAAACATGCAACGCAGTGAGAACAGACAATTATGGTCCCATACAGTGAGGACAGACAGTAAAGGTCCCACACAGTCAGAACAGACAGTAAAGGTCCCTTACAGTGAGAACAGACAATTATGGTCCCATACAGTGAGGACATACAGTAAAGGTCCCATACAGTGAGAACAGACAATTATGGCCCCATACAGCTATATCAAATGATAAAGGTCCCATACAGTAAGAACAGACAGTAAAGATACCATACAGTAAAAACAGACCTTAAAGGTCCCATACAGTAATAAGAAATGATAAAGGCCCCATTTCGCTTAAAAGATTCAAGATGTAGTACTTGGTGCAGAACAAACTATGATACCTCATAGTAAAAAAAATTAATAATCTCAGATGAGCCCTTAAAACTTCTGGATATCCAGACTGGACCTTTGTCAAAAGGGGTAGAAGTAAAGAAAAGACCAAGAATACCAACAGTCAAGGAGGAAAGCAAGACGGGAGAAAGAACATTGTCATGCCATATGTAGCAGGGTCTCCGAGAAATTAATTAACATGGTATCCCTGTCTGCTTTAAACCAAACAAAACACTGAGGCAGCAACTGGTGCATATGAAAGACCCAAGAAGAGTGGCATAATATACACAGTGCAATGCAGTAAAGCGTACTCTGATTTGTATGTGGGGGGAACCAAACAGCAGCTGCACCAACAATATGGCCCGGCACAGAAGAGCCAATTCCTGGGGTCAGGACTCAGCCAAGTACCTGTATCTTAAGAAAAAAGGACATACCTTTAAAGATTGTAATGTCAAAATCTTGGTAAAAGAACATGATTGGTCCAAGAGAGGTGTCAAGGAGGCACATTTATGTGAAAATAAAGAAGAACCAAGCCTGAATAGAGGTGGGGGGTTCGACACCAACTATCTTCCATGTCCAATGCTGTTTTGACAACTTACCCTGGGGGTTTCTATAATACCTCTTAGCTACAATGCAATCACACCTTGCATTCAGAAGGTCCCTAACACCTTGCTGTTATATGCTTATTGGGACTTGCCAGGGTACTTATTCCTAACAGATTCTTCTACGAGTCATTCTGAATTGAGAATGCCAGTGACTAGCGAAACATCTTTTAGAACTAAACTTCAAGTCCAGTTGATTTAACTGAATACAAAGATATTTAATATGATGTATAATGTAATTTATGCCACCATGAGAAATACTGCAAATAGCTGCAAAAAGCATATGAAGCACCCACATCTGAAATATCTACCAGTGCTTTCCACGGGCGGTGATTTACTTTCTTCTAACTGCCTGAGCTACTGGCAACACACTTTTCTTCCTCAACTTCCACAACAGCTTGTTCATCTTGCAACAACAATCCTGTTTCACTTGTAATTTCAAAGGCTGATGACTTCGTCTTGAAGAAATAATTTCTTCTTGGGGCTCATCTTTTTCCTTACACTCTGATATCTGTAATGGTACATCATTGCATGTTATAATGTCAAAAGAATACAGTAATGCAGTATCATATACCAGTAAATTGTACGTATGTACAGTATGTATGCAAGTATGTATGTATGCAGCACTCCCTTGGACACACCTGCAAGGAGTTTGTATGTTCTTCTTGTATTTAGGCAGGTTTTCTCCCGACAATCATTAAGACATTCTGATAGGTTGTATGTCATAAATAGTAACAAAGAAATTAGTTTGAATAAAGACAAATGTACATCTAGTCCAAGCTTTACACCCGACTCTTTACCCCTACCTAACAGTTGATCCAGAGGAAGGGGGAAGAAAACAGCTAAAAATGGGGGTGGGGGAATTCCTTCCTGACTCCAAATGGCAATTGGAAAGTATCCCTTGATCAACCAGAACTACAGTATATATATTAATACCAGTAATTCTCAATATAATTTAGTTTTAGAAACTGTTGGTCATACTGTTGCATATGTGTAAACTCTGACATGGTAACAATGACTAGGTATAATTTACTTGCACATGATAACCCCGACAATCTATAATACACTGGTACCTGGTAATCCTGATAGAACTTTAGTACATATTGACAAAGCATCTTTTTAAACTTACCGTATATACTCGAGTATAAGCCGAGGTTTTCAGGCTTTAAAAATAGCCTGAAAACCTAACTGGTCGTCTTATACTCGTCAAGCTGAAAACTCACCTTCGATCCGGCAGCCGCTCCGCAAGTACTGGTCTCTGTTGGCTGACGTCACTATCGGCGCCTGTCAATACTGGTACTTGCAGAGCAGACCAAGAGGCCAGAAGGCATGCGGCGCACGGATTGCAGACCATAGCGGGCAGCGGAGCGGCAGACGGATTGCAGACCAAGAGGCAGAGGATGCGGCAGACGGATTGCAGACAAGAGCAGAGTGAGAGGCAGCTGAACTAAAAAAGTAAGTCTGCACTGAACTGGGGGGCCTGGCCTGAAGGTGCTGCTTGTCACTGCAGATGTTTGGAAACTACAACTCCAGCTAATAAAGCATGTCGGGAGTTGTAGTTTCCAAACATTTGGAGTGCCAAGGAATGGTGGGTCACACAGAATCAGAAGGCAGTCGTGGTCATATTTTACCCTCGACTTTACTCGAGTCAATCAGTTTTTACTCTTTTTTTAGGTAAAGTAGGTACCTCGACTTATACTCGGATTGACTTATATTCGAGTATATACAGTAGTTTTTTTTGAGAAACCGGCATAGTTTATCAGAGACATATATATTGCGGTGTTATACAGTTATCAAAAAGAATTACATTTCTTGTCAACAACAAGAGGTATATTTTATTATTATTCTAACATTAACTATTAATATCCTACCTATTGCAACCATATCATTAAATACTAAAGGTGATTAAAAGAGTATTTGGGTCATATCTGTAGTTTTGGTAATAATTTATGTCTGACATTTCGGAGTTTGCTTTTAAGTCGGGTTGTTGGGGTCTCATTAAATGTGTAAGGATTGGTGTAACTGCTTAGGTTCGCTGTCAGAGTTCTAGATATAGTTTAATAATGTTGGTGTTTTGTCTCTTGCCACCGCAATGCCATATATCAATGTTTATATAGCGTTTCCCTTCTTATTGATCCCAATTAGACTCTATCTTGTTGAATTTGGTTAACCAGCTGTAAGGATCTTACCTGCCGCGCTCCCTCGCCGTTCCGGGACTGGTGACGTCGCCGGCACCGGACGTCGGCGTCGTGACGTCCCACGTCCGGACGCGATGCGGCGCGAAGATTCAAATAGGCACTCGCAGAGGGTGCGAGTGCCATTCTAGTCTAGTCCTTGCTACCGGACAGACTGTTGTCTGCCTAGTAGCATTTCTTATATTCGCTCCAGCCGTTACCTTGTTCTGCCTCAGCCATTGTTCCAGTTACCATCCCTTCAGTCAGGCATCAGCCATTGTTCCAGTTTCCATTCCTTCAGCCAGTGTATCAACATGTTCCAGTTACCACTCTTCAGCCATTGTTTCAGCCATTGTTCCAGTTACCATCTCTTCCAGTCCATTGTTTCCAGCCCATTGTTCCAGTTACCATCTCTTCAGCCATTGTTTCCAGCCATTGTTCAGTACTATCTCTTCAACCATTTTCCAGTTACCATCTTTCAGCCATGTTTTCCAGCCATTGTTCCAGTTACCATCTCTTCAGCCATTGTTTCCAGGGCGTCGGATCGTATCAAGGACGACTGGTGGTCGGGACCTTCCACAATATTAGAGGAAATATTTCTGTGTGTATAGGGTGGATACTCGTATCAGGGAAAGGCAAGCCAAAAGTCCAATAACCGTCTGTCCCCCCCAAATTTGTTTCCTCGTCCCCAAGGGACCGGACCTTTGAAACTGCTCCGCCCTTGGAGGGAACCCTGCAGATTGGGGGTACAACATTTGGCCCGAAGAAAAACTTAGGAGGAGGACTCATGGGCTCTGCTGTATTGTGCCACCAGGGCACTTCGTTAAGGTTGCCCTTCCAAGCCGGAAACTGAAAACCCTAGACCTGAATAAGGAGTCTCTTCTAGGTAAATTCAAATCTCCTTTCACAAGAATTCCCTCAAGTCATTCTGCCTGCTACCCTCATTTTCAAATCCCGAACCTTCTCTACCCAAGCCTTCCTAGACTCTGAAGCAGACCGGTAATTTATTGATGCCACCTTGCTTCTCTGTTAGGTATTCCATTATTTTCCTTGCCTCATCCCCTCCGAGTGCTGGCTATTGACGATAAACCATTATCCACAGAATTTATTTCCATGTCCGTCGAGAAATTCTTCTTCAAATTGGCTGTCTTCATCGGGAATCATTTCTTTCTTGGTCATACAAAGTCCCACGACCCCTCTCATTCTCTTGTTCTCTGTGTCCTGTGAAATAAAAAAAATTAAAATTTTTACCTCTTCAGTTCTCTGGACTTTAAAGATGTCTTCGACAAAAAGTCTTTGAGATTCTGCCTCCCCACCGACCCTATGATTGTCCCATTGATTGTTGACGGTACCCTCTCCACCCCAGAGGTCGCACCATCCTCTATCTCCTGCTGAGACCACCGCAATGGAAGATTACATCAAGGAAAACCTGTCTCGGGGCTTCATCAGACCTTCCACTTCCCCTGCCGGTGCAGGGTTTCTTTTTGTGGAAAAGAAAGACGGAGGACTACGTCCATGCATCGACTATCGTGGTCTCAATAAAATCACAATCAAGAACCGCTATCCTCTACCCCTCATCTCGGAACTTTTTGAACAATTGAAAGGGCTAAGTTTCTCCAAGCTTGATCTCCGTGGAGCCTAAATACTGGTTCGCATTCGAGAAAGGGACGAATGGAAAACGCCTTCAATACTAGAACGGACATTATGAATATCTGGGGATGCCCTTCGGTCTCTGTAATGCTCCAGCAGTCTTTCAAGAATTTGTTAATGACATTTTTCGAGACCTCTTAGGTATTTCAGTAGTAGTTTACTTGGATGACATCTTAATCTTCTCTCAGATCTTTCTTCTCATCGTCGCCATGTATGTCAAGTCTTACCGAGCTACGAGCCAACCAACTGTACGCTAAACTGGAAAATGTCTCTTTGAATGCTCCCAAGTACCTTTTCTTGGGTTATCTGGTTTCAGCACCATCCTCACCGATCACAGAATCGGAATATATCCAAAACCTAAGAGATTGAATCCTCGTCAAGCCGTGGGGCGCTTGTTCTCTCGGTTTCCATTTCATCATTTCCTTTCATCCGGTTCCAAGAATAAAAAAGCAGACGCCCTCTCAGGTCTTTCCCTTGCAGACGATTTCTACTGATAAATAAAGGCCCCCATCATTCCCCTCCTCAAGATCCTAGCCACCTACCCTCAACTTTGCCATCGGATTAATCTGCTCAGAGTCGTGCTTCTACTGCCTTACCCCCCAATAAGACCTTTGTTCCCCTCTCCCTTTCGTAAAGAAATTTACAATGACTCATTGAGTCAAACAGGCCGTCAACTGGGGTTCATCAGAACTTTCATCTTCTTAATCGGTCAGTTATGGGTGGCCCTCCATGAGGACAGATGTCAAAAACTTTGTCGCCGCTTGTTCTGTCTGTGCTACTTCCAAAACTTCCCATACTCTTCCTTGTGGACTACTCCCAACCTCTGCCGATTCCTTCCCTACCGTGGACCACCTTCTATGGACTTTATTGTGAACTTCCTGTTTCTAAGAAAAATACAGTCATCTGGGTTACTGTAGACCGTTTTTAGCAAAAATGGCTCATTTTGTTCTCTTCCTAAATGCCCTCCTCTGCGGAACTTGCTCAATTGTTCATTTCTCATATTTCCGCCTGCATGGATACCTATGGAAATAGTGTCCGATCGAGGAACCCAATTCATCTCAATTCTGGCGGGGGCACTTTGCAAATTACTTGGAATAAACTCAATTTTCATCTGCTTATCATCCTCAGCCTAATGGAGCCACAGAACGCCACAACCAATGTCTGGAACCACTTCTTCGATGCTACATTTCTTATCTCAAGACAATTGGACTGAGCTTCTGCCATGGGCGGAATTTGCCCATAACAATGCCGTCCACTCTTCTACCGGAAAATCTCCTTTTTTTTGTGTTTTTTTTGGCTAACCCCAAAGGGTTTCCACAGGATTTTTTTTGTTCTTCAGGACCAGTTCCTGCATAACAGTCTAGTTGCAGAAATGTCAGCCATCTGGCAGGCCACTAAAAACTGTCTTGAGAAGTCTGCCCTGGTACAAAAACTGCAGCTGATAGGCGTAGACGTAAACCTCCATTATATTCGGTAGGAGATAAAGTTTGGTTATTCATCAACTCACATCAACTTTCGTGTTCCTTCTCCTAAATTGGGTCCTAAATTTATTGGCCCATTCCTATATTAGAATGGTGGGTCCTACGGCAGTACGACTTCATTGCCCACCATCATGAGAATCCCTAATGTTTTCCATGTTCTCTTATAAGCAGTGGTGCTGAATCGATTCTCTTCCCCTCTTCAGTCACCTGACCCTATTATGATCAAACGGTCACAAGAATTTGAGGTGGAGAAAGTCTTGGACTCCAGATTTGTCAGAAGTTCTTTCAATATTTGGTCATTGGAAAGGATTTGGACCAGAAGAAAGGTCCTGGGTTAAACAGTCGATACATGCTCCCCAGTTAATCCAAAACCTTTCATAGAAGATTTCCTGACAAACGCTTCAAGTGGTCTGAGGCCCCCTGTGGGAGGGGGGTGTACTGTAAGGATCTTACCTGCCGCGCTCCCTCGCCGTTCCGGGACTGGTGGCGTTGTGACGTCACCACGTCGGACGCCGATCGGCGCGAAGCTTCAATAGGCACTCGCAGAGGGTCGAGTGCCTATTCGTAGTCCTTGCTACCGGACAGACTGTTGTCTGCCTAGTAGCATTTCTTTATCTTCGGCTCCAGCCGTTTCATTGTTCTGCCTCAGCCATTGTTTCCAGTATCATCCTCGTTCAGGGCATCAGCCATTGTTCCAGTTTCCATTCTGTTCAGCCAGTTGTATCAGCCATTGTTTCCAGTTACCATCTCTTCAGCCATTGTTTCCACCATTGTTCCAGTTTACATCCTCTTCAGCATTGTTTCCAGCCATGTGTCCAGGTACCATCTCTTCAGCCATTGTTTCCAGCCATTGTTCCAGTTACCCTTCTCAGCCATTGTTTCCAGCCATTGGTCACCAGTGACCATCTATTCAGCCATTTGTTTTCCAGCACATTGTTCCAGTTACCATCTCTTCAGCCATTGGTTTCCAGCCATTGTTCCAGTTACCATCTCTTCAGCCATTGTTTCCAGCCATTGTTCCAGTTACCATCTCTTCAGCCATTGTTCTCCAGCCATTGTTCCAGTTACCATCTCTTCAGCCATGTCGCAGCTATTGTCAGTTACCATCTATCCAGCCATGTTTCACAGCTACTGACAGCCCTCCTCCAGATCATACAATGAGAGAAAAGGAAGTAAAGGACCTACACAGTGAGAACAAACAATAAGGGTCCCACACAGTGAGGAACGGCAATAAAGGTCCCATACAGTAAGACAAACAGTAAAGGTCCCACACATTAAGAGAGATAATTATGGTCCCATACAGTGAGGATACACAGAAAATGTACCATACAGTTGAGACAGTAAAGGTCCCACACAGTGTGAACACACAGTAAAGGTCCCACACAGTGTGAACACACAGTAAAGGTCCCACACAGTGTGAACACACAGTAAAGGTCCCACACAGTGTGGACACACAGTAAAGGTCCCACACAGTGTGGACACACAGTAAAGGTCCCACACAGTGTGAACACACAGTAAAGGTCCCACACAGTGTGAACACACAGTAAAGGTCCCACACAGTGTGAACACACAGTAAAGGTCCCACACAGTGGTGAATACACATAAAGGCCCACAGAGTGTGAACACACAGGAAAGGTCCACACAAGTGTGAACACACACTGAGGATACTTTTTCATTAATGGGTCCGCTCGCGGATTTTCGAATTTTTTAGAAAATTCGCGGATCCTCGAGTGGACCGGATTTTGCGAAGTTTGGACATCTCTACTCATGACATGTCGTGCCAATAAATCACTACAAGAGATAGCAACATACTTTTGCCTTCAGACCTCCTTCTTTTACCCGTGAGAACAAACATAAAGGTCCCACAAAGTGAGGACAGGCAATAAAGGTTCCATACAGTAAGAACAAACGTTATGGTCCCATAAAGTAAGGATACACAGTAAAGGTACCAAATAGTGAGGACAGACAATAATGGTCCACAGGTGAGCACAGAAGTAAAGTCCAATACAGTAAGAACAGACCCAAGGTCCCAACAGTGAGAAGAGACCGTAAAGGTCCCACACAGTGAAAGCAGACAGTAAGGTTTCCAAACAGTGAGAGCAGACAAAAGGTTCCCACATGGTGAAAACAAACAATAAAGGCCCCATACAGTGAGAAAAGACAGTTATGGTCCTATACAGTGAGGATACACAGTAAAGGTTCCATACAGTGAGAACACACACAAAAGGTTCCATACAGTGAGAGCAGTCAATAAGGTTCCCCACCGGTGAGAAACAAACTAAAGGCTCCATACATGGAGAAAAGACCGTAAAGGTCCATTCAGTAAGGACAGAAGTAAAGGTCCCGTACAGTAAGAACAGACAGTAAAGGTCCCATACAGTGAAAACAGACAGTTATGGCCCCATACAGTGAGGATACACAGTAAAGGTACCATACAGTGAGTACAGACAGTAAAGGTCCCATAAAGTGAGAACCACAGAAAAGGTACCATATAGTGCGGCAGAAAGGTCCCATACAGTAAGAGCAAACAGTAAAGATACCATACAGTGCGTTGAGACATTAAAGGTCCCATACAGGGAGAACAGACAGTAAAGGTCCCATACAGAGAGGACAGACAGTAAGGTCCTATACTAAGAACAGACAGTAAAGGTCCCACACAATAATACAGACAATAAAGGTCCCACACAGTGAAAAAAAACATTAAAGGTCCCATACAGTTAGAACAGCTGTGCTAAGAGAGTAAGACAACTCCACCCATCATAAGAACATCTTTAGAAAGAATGGCCTCTTTAAAATATGTTGATATCATAGTTTGTCCTATGAATTCATTACTGAATGCCTGTTATGCTTCTGGAGGCCTCGTGGAAACTGAGCAATTTAGAAACCTGTACTGAGCCAGGGCATGCTCAGAAGAGGCAGACAGGGGATTAACATCAGTGATCCAAACTGACAGTTGAAACTGGAAGAACCAGAAAGCAGAAACAGGGGAAACAGGGCAATGTGCAGGATTTCAGGTTAGACTTATATATCTGTGTTATTCAATTAGATCAATGGACTTGAAATGTAGTTCTTGAAGACGTTTCGCTAGTCATCCGACTGGCTTTCTCAATTCAGAATGACTTGTACAAGAATCTGTGGCATTATGTACCCTGGAAAATCCAATTAGCATATCACAGCCAGGTGTTAAGGGTTGTGATTAGATAGTGGCTAAGAGGTGTTATAGGAACGCCCAGAGTAAGGTGTAAAAAAGCATTGTACAGGCAACAGTTGGTGTCAACCCCCCCACCTCTTTTAGGCTTGGTTTCTTTATTTTCACATAAATGGCCTCCTTAACACTCTCTTGAACCAGTCACGTTCCTTCGCCAGTTTTAACATTACAATCTTCAAAAGTATGTCCTTTAACTTAAGATGCAGATACAGCGGCTGAGTCCTGACCCGAGGAATTGGCTCTTCTGTGCTGGGCCATACGTTGATGCAGTTGCTGTTTGGTCTCCCCCACATACAAATCAGAGCATTCTTCACTGCACTGCACTGCATATATGATGTCGCTTTCTTGTGTTTTGGTATTGGGTCTTTCGGATGTACCAATTGCTGCCTCAGTGTGTTGTTTCGGTTTAAAGCAGACAGGGACAACTGTCTGCCATGTACAATGCTGTTTTAACCTTACTCTGGGCGTTCCTATAACACCTCTTAGCCACTATCAATCACACCCTTAACACCTGGCTGGTGATATGCTAATTGGGATTTTCCAGGGTACATAATTGCCACAGATTCTTGTACAAGTCATTCTGAATTGAGAAAGCCAGTCGGATGACTACGAAACGTCTTCAAGAACTACATTTCAAGTCCAGTTGATCTAATTGAATCAACAGATATACCATGACCTGGATGAATGAGAACCTTCACAAGCACGTTAGACTTATATATTTCAGGTTTCAAACTATTACTGTTTAGGGTTTTGGGGAGTGATTACCTGTATGTAAGTTTTCATTTTGGGGCTAGACTTGCCCTTTAAAGGTCATGTCCTCAAATATAATCCCCCCACTACTGGCCCCACTCTGTAGAGAATAAAAATCATTACCTTACATCCCGCTCCAAATGGTTCTCCAGTAATCCCAGTTCTTAAAAACTGCCCACCAGAGTACTGCAGAGTCCATATAGGACTCTGCCTCCTGTCTTCCCTCCAGGAGAAATTTGGCATGCGCACTGCAGCCATCTCCCCCTCTCTCTCCCTCCATTTTGGATCCTCCCCCTATGTAATTTCCCTTTGGCAAATAATAGTTTACCTTCCCCCAGCCCCAACCGCTATAAAAGATTTGTTAGAAAGTGCCCTGATAGTTACTTACCTTCCCTATATCCTCCGGTTCTGTGCAGCCGGCAGCCGCGTCTGTGATTGGCTGAGAGGCTGCCGGTCGCCCCCTGCTTGCAGTTCTATGCAAGCAAAGGGCCGGGACTGTGCGGCGGAGGATATAGAGAGGAAGTAACAATCGGGGCACTTTTTAACAAATCATTTATAGCGGTTGGGGCTGGGGAAGGTAAACTATATTTGGAAATAATAAATAAATAAAATAAATATTGTGAAAGGGGTGGACATGCCCTTTAAAGCAAAGCAAAAGACAGACAGGTATCCAATACTGAAGCTGTCTGTAAAGTACTCTCATAAAAAGCACATAACATTTGCAGGTCAAAAAAGTACAAAAGCTTTATGTTTTTTATTTTTTTTATTGTTTCAAGATCAAAACAATACCCAACACCCCCATGAAACATCAACAAATACATAAAAAAAATAAAGTGTCCAGGCTTCCTTGAACTACTATATATCTATACCCATCTATAATGCCTAATATTAGCTATACAGACATTATATTGGATACCTGTCTGTCTTTTGCTTTGTATAAAGGTCATTGTCAGGACAGTGTGTAGTGACTTGGCATGAATAGATAACTATTGGTATTAGTTTTTTAACCCTTTCACTGCCAGAAGAATTTCATTTTTTTTTTTGCGTTAACTGCCAGAAGAATTTTCAGGTTTTTGCCCTTAATCGCTTTAGACTAATTTTACAGTAGGAAACCTTGCAGTAAATCAGGATATTATACATTGTTTTTTTCAGCACAAAGTCTACTTAACATGGTAAATAGATTTGTAACTTTTCTGGAAAATTAACTGGAATATGGGTAAATATGTAAAAAAAAGAAAAATTTGCAAATTTTCATGGATTTTCCCATTTTTACTTATAGTTATCTTAAGGTTACACACAAAAATCTTACTGTTTCTAAAAGCTCTGATACTCCAAGTAAACGATACCAGAAATATGTAGGTATCGACTATTCTGTACAGGAGACCCCCCCAAACTAAAACTGCACCTTCAAGAATATTACACCAAATTAAATGTATAACCACTACTGACAGTTAACATAGAATATCTACCAAATTAACTAAAATATCCCCACAAGTGAGATATTTTTAGAACTACACATCCATAGGATTTTACGAGTGAGGTAAGTTCGATCAAAATGCAGAACCCGGACGCAGCTCTTCGTCCAATTGTAAGTTATTTTCTCACATTTTCCTTTTTTTCCTCAACTGTAAATCAGAGACAAAATCAAATGCGAATTTCAGCTAAAAATGTGGAGGAAAGTTCAAACGCATCTCAAATATGAAAGCCTAACCCCTCCCGAATAAAACGGTATGCCACATTCATGGGTGTACCCAGAGACATGGCTACCAACTAACCAGAGCGTGACCAGTGGCAAATGTCAACAGCAGCAAAAAAAAATTAGCCAGTTTTGTATTTGAACAGTCTGCAGTTTTTCCACAAAACACCCACCCAACTCAGAAATAAAACCCCCACAAACTATAGATTCCTGAAATCTACACAAACTTCAGCTATGTACGTGTATGTAGTTTATTCATTCATACCATCAATGGTGTGGGCGCGAGCTCTTCGTAGAAGTTCGCATTTGTCTGAAAAAATGAACAAAAAACACACTTCCAAAGGTAGAAATCATGCCAAAACCTCATGGAATCTAAAAAAGTTACTAAATATCAATCTCCCAAATGTCCTGAATCAAACGGTATGCCATATGTGTGTGGCTTTTCGCTTCCAACGTCTGAGTGTGCAACCAAAGGTGAGACAATGCACGATGGTCAGAAAACAGCGAAAATATTTAGCCAACTCCGAATTTGGACAGTCTGCAGTTTTTCCACAAAACACCCTGATTACTCAGAAATACTCCCCACAAACTATATATTCCTGAAAATACACACACTTCAGTATGTAGCACTGTAGTTCGTTCATTCATACCATCAATGGTGTGGGCGCAGTTCTTCGTAGACGTTCGCACTTTTGTAAAAAAATGAACAAAAAAAACACTTCAAAGGAAAAATCATGAAAACCTCATGGAATCTAAAAAAAAGTTCTAATATCAATCTCCACCAATGTCCTGAATCAAACGGTATGCCATATGGTGTGGTTACACCACACGGACGTGGAAGCGAAAAGCCACAAAGTGAGACAAAGCACGATGGTCAGAAACGGCGAAAATATTTAGCCAACTCGAATTTGGACAGTCTGCAGTTTTTTTCCACAAAACACCCCCCGTAACTTAGAAATAACCCCACAAACTATATATTCCTGAAATCTACACAACTTCAGCTATGTACGCTGTAGTTTATTCATTCATACCATCAATGGTGTGGGGCGCCAGTTCTTTGTAGAAGTTCGCATTTGTCTGAAAAAATGAAAAAAAACACTTCAAAAGGTAGAAATCATGCCAAAACCTCATGGAACTAAAAGAAAGTTACTAAATATCAATCTCCCAAATGTCCCGATATCAAACGGTATGCCATAGTGTGTTGCACACTGGACGTTGAAGCGAAAGCCACAAAGTGAGACAATGCACGATGGCTCGAAAACAGCGAAAATATTTAGCCAACTCCGAATTTGGACAGTCTGCGTTTTTTCCACAAAACACACCCTGATAACTCAGAAATACTCCCCACAAACTATATATTCCTGAAATATACACACCTTCAGCTAGTGTAGCACTGTAGTTGTTCATTCATACATCAATGGTGTGGGCGCAGTTCTTCGTTACACCTTCTGTGAAAAAGTGAACAAAAACAACTTCAAAAGGTAAAAATCATGCCAAAAACCTCATGGAATGTAAAAAAAGTTTCTAAATATCAATCTCCCAAATTCCTGAATCAAACGCCAAAATAGTGTGGTTTACACACTCAGACATGAAAGCGAAAAGCCACGACAATGCATGATGGCTCGGAAACATCGACAATTTCAGCAACTCTGAATTGAACTGTCTGCAGTTTTTAAACAACAACAACCCCAACTCAGAAATACCCCCACAAACTATATTTTTGAAATCTGCAAACCTTCAGATATATAACGCTGTACTTTGTTCATTCATACCATCAATTATGTGGGCGCAGTTCTGCGTAGAATTCGCATTTCTACACAATTTTCTGGAAAAATAGAGAAAAAATACATTTCAAAGTTACAAATCACACCAAAACCCCATGTAATGTAAAAAAACCTACCAAATATCAATCTCCTAAATGTCCTGAATCAAACGGTATGCCATATGTGTGGTTACATACATGGACATGGAAGCGACTAGTCAAAAAGTAAAACAATGCCCAGTGAGCCAATAACAACTGAACACCCCCTAACTTGGAAATACCCCACCAAAACTATAATTCTCGAATCTACATACCTCAGCTACGTAACGCTGTAGTTTGTTCATTCATACCATCAATGGTGTGGGCGGTGTTCTTTGTAGAAATTCGCATTTTCTGAAAAAAGAACAAAAACAACTTCAAAGGTAGAAATCATGCCAAAACCTGACAGAATGTAAAAAAGTTACTAAATATCAATCTCCCAAATGTCCTGAATCAAACGGTATGCCATAGTGTGTTTACACACGCGACGTGGGAAGCCAAAAGACACAAGTGAAACAATGCACAATGGCTCAGAAACAGCAAAAATATTCAGCCAAATCTGAATTTGAACAGTCTGCAATTTTTCCCCACCAAACAACCCCCACAAACCATATATTTCTTCGATACAACACACCTTTATCTACGAAATTCTGTAGTTTGTTCATTTGTACCATCAATGGTGTGGGCACAGTTCTTCGTAGAAGTTCACAGTTTTAGCGATTTTCTAAAAAATTTGAAAAAAAACACTCTCAAAAGGTAGAAATCATGCCAAAATCCCAAGCAATGTAAAAAAGTTACCAAATATCAATCTCCTAAATGTCTGAATCCAACGGTATGCCCTATGTATGGTTACACACGCAAAAGTGTGAATCAACTAGCCACAAGTGAGCCAATGAACAATGGCCCAAATTACAGCAATTTTCAGATTTGTCAGAACTAACTATATTAGAATACCACCAAAACATATATTCTTGGAATCTAAACACCTTCAGCTACGTTACGGTGCCATGCTTTCATACATACATGAAGAATTCCAGACCCAGTAATCCAAAGAACTCCGGTTTTAGGAGGTTTTGTGAAAAATAAAGTAAGATGATTCAAGGGTGAATCAACTAAACCCACTTGACAAGCAAAAAAACCCACTAAATGTCAATTCCCACATGTTCTGAATCAAACGGTTATGCTATATGTGTGGGTGCACACAGAGACGTGGCCACCCAACTATTTCAAATGGGACGCATGCACAAATGCAATTACAAGAAAAATCAAAGTGCTCTGTAATTTGAACAGCCTACCCTTTTTCTAAGGGAACAGTCCCGAACATGGAAATTCCCCTACAAACTTATTTTTTGGAATCTACACACCTTCAGCTATGTTACGATGCCATGCTTCATACACACATGAAAATTCCAGACCCAGTGATCCAAGAACTCCGTGTTTTTAGGAGGTTTTGTGAAAAATAAATTAAGATGATTCAAGGGTTGAAACTACCTAACCTTTTGACAAGCAAAAAAAACCCCTAAATGTCAATCCCACATATCCTGCATCAAACGGTATGCCATATGTGTGGGTGCACACAGACACGGGCCACCCAACTGCTCAAATGGGACGCATGCACAAGTCCAATCACAAGAAAAAATCAAAGTTTTCTGTATTTGAACAGCCTAATCAACTTGGAAATACCCCCCACAAACTATATATTTTTGGAAGCTAACACACTTCAGCTACGTGATGGTATCTGCTTTTGTATTACATGAAGATTCCAGACGCTGTTATTCATAGAACTCGTGCTTTTAGGAGATTTTGTGAAAAAATAAAAAAAAAGGACTCAATGGTTGAAATCCTACCTAAACCCACTTGGCAAGTAAAACCCCACTAAATGGCAATCTCCCACATGTCTGAATCAAACGGTATGCCATAAGGGTGGGTGCAAACAGTGACGGGGCCACCAACTAGCTCAAATGGGATCCATGCGCAATTGCAATTACAAGGAAAAATTTAAAAACGCCACAACCCACCCCCCATCCCCTATCCCCACTCCCCCTTTTAGTGGTATTTTAGTGAAAAACCAGTTAGTACGGAGAGTCACACAAGTTTTTGCACACATTTACTGATCCTAAAAATCATACGGTCTTTTTGGTACCTCTGCAAATTCCCTACTAAAATAGGCTAGTTTCCCTTGAAATCGAAGAAATAATGATCCGGCTTACTTTAGCGATATCCCGGGGACATTGGGAAGCTTGGAGAAGACAATTTTTTTTGCTAATTTATAGTTTTTAGGTAAAAAAAAAAAAGGTGTGTGTATCACTTTAAGATTTTGTTGTTTGTGCTTTTCCCCTTTTTTTTGGATCATTCCCAAAGATGATTATCAAATCATCTCAGGGAATGATACCGAACTGGAATACGGGCATAAATGCCCGTTTTCACATTCGAAATCCGATCGGAAAAATCAATTCCCGGAAATCATTTTCCAGGAAGTGATTTTTCATTCATTGGCAGTGAAGTGATCACCAAATTTTGATCTCTGTCCCCTTTTTTTTAAGTCTTCGCTAAGTAGCAAAGACTTAGAAAAATCCTATTTGTGAATGGAACTTTGAGTTTCATTCACAAAATGTATAGTAAAGCTGTCAAGCATGACAGCTTGTACTAACAGGTACTGCAGCATGATCTATATGGAGATCACACTGATTACTTCCACTGGACCACCAGCAGTGTACCTCCATATGGGAAGACCCAGTGAAGGAGGAAGTTCTGTGATGTCACCGGGGTCTCCCATTCAGCTTCCTCCTCCAACTCCACGTGGGACCGGCAGCTCTCGGTCACGGCTTGAAGGTAGGATATCTCCCGACCCCCCCCCTCGGATTTGGACAAACCGAGGGGGATCGAGGGGGTAGGGGGGCAGTCATGGCCCCCCGATCGCGCCTAGGGGGGCACATTTTTTTTGGGGGAGGGGGAAGCCACAGATCGTTGATTCATGATCTGTGGCAGTTTGGACATTCACTGCACAGATCGTGAATTACGATCTGTGGCAGTGAAGGAGTGAGTTAAGGCCAATAAAAATGCCAATCCACCCTGGAAACAGACCCAGTGTTTATGTTAGGGTTAGTGAAGCACAGAACCAGATCCTCTCTTCAGACAATGTGAGGCCACAACCGTGTATCAGGATTCTCTACATAAAGCGGTCTGCTGGTTACGAGGTAACCTTAAAGGGGAAGTTCAGTGGAAATACATATGCTTTCAGAAAAAAACAGTATTTTTTCATCCCAATTACTTAATCTGCCAATTCAGCATGTTGTCTGTGTATCAATAAATGCAACCAAAATACTGATTTACTGTTTGCAGAGTTTGTTATGGTATTGTCCTTGACACCGACCTGGGTTGATTCAGTTGCTCAGTAGAGATCTGAGCATCTTTGACCCATCCAACAGCCAATCAGTAGAAATTCTGTTAGGAACATTCCAAGTATGTGGTGCATCCTGGCAAGAAGGACCGTTAGAACCTGAAATGTCAGCTTACTAATGTCAACAGCAGGGAACAGCAAAGGGTATGAAATATAGAGATGAGAATATGTAGATAACTAGGAAGTCAAACACAAACTTAACAATTTAATAATATTGAAAATTTCCACTGAACTGTCCCTTAAGGACAGCCATATGTATAAATAAAAATATTGTGTTGGAATATGTTATACGGAACAAATATTATATTTGTAAATGGGAAGGTAGGCCCGTTTAAAATGATACCACATGGAGGCCTTACCCATTACTCCATTGTCAGGGTTAGTTATTTTCTTGGGAATATGTTTATACAGGTCGTGTTGTTTTGTATTGTCCCTTTCTCAAGACAGGATATATGCTGTCTATTCCCAGTACAATGTACATACTAAAGTTATATGAATCTGCTTAACTTAGGGGCAATGAATGATTGTGAAAAGTCATAAATCTGGACATTCCTGGACACATACCCCCTCATGCATAGCTAAGGAGGGGTGTTGTTGAACAAGGGGGCTTAAAAATCCCTGTAACCCCTTGAACTTTGTTCATACTGAGGGTTCACGCTAAATGGGTATGGATCATATGTTTCCTCTTGCCCCGACACACAGGACTTCTTCTAGTGAATTTTAAGGGTCTGTGAATAATTTTATCTTTTTATTTATATAACCGTTTTCCGTACATTGTATGTATTTGATTGTAATACCATTTTTCTTTTATTTCGTATATTAGCATCTCCACTATTGGAATATTAAATCTAAAATTTAATACGTTTGTCTTTGATGCTTTAAAAGACTCAGTTAGCTCTGGTGTATTACTGTGGATGGTCGTTTAGTTTATGGAATTTGCTAGTTTAAATGCTAATTAACTGTTGTGACTGTTATGAATGACTGATGTAATTAACCAGTTAGTTGCTGGGGTGAATGGTGTAGTGTTAAACATTTAGCTGCCAGGACAGGGTGGTCCATAGTCAGTGAGAGTCAAGAGTGATGCGGGCATCGCCAAAGCTGTAAACCTTGCGGTGGGGGCAGCAATTACTGACTGATGGTCAGATCACATTCCCAGCGAACTGGCGTTTGTGACAGTCCCACACGAGAGACAGGCAATATAGGTCCTCAGTATCGAACTGAAGCCTACAGTGTAAATCCGAAGTCAGAACGACAAAAGCTGGGCCATAACAGGAGGACTACACGTAAGGTCCCATACTGTGAGAAACACCCAAGGTCCACACAGTGAGGACAATAAGACCAACAGTGAAAGACCTCAGTAAAAGTCATACAGTAAGGACAACAGAAGGTCTCATACAGTAAGAACAACACAGTATAAGCCCCATTCAGTGAGATCAGACAATATATGGTCCCATACAGTGAGGATGCATGGTAAAGGTACCCACACAGTAGAAACAGTCAGAAGGTACCACACAGTGAAACAGTCAGTAAAGCTCCAACACAGTGAGAACACACAGTAAAGGTGCCACATAGTGAAGAAAGTAAAGGTCCACCACAGTAAGGACAGGCAGTAATGGTCCCGCACAGTGTGAAACACACAGGTAGGTCAGGTCCCCACACAGTGTGAACACACAGTAAAGGTCACACAAGTGTGACACACAGAAAAGTCCCACACAGTGGAACACACAGGAAAGGTCCCACACAGTGTGAACACACCAGTAAAGTCCCACACAGTGGTGACACACAGTAAGGTCCCACACAGGTGGCACACAAGTAAAGGCCCACACAGTGGTGAACACACATAAGGTCACAGTGTACACACAGGTCACACAGTGTGGACCACAGAAACGTCCACCAGTGTGGCACCACAGTAAAGGTGCCACATAGTGAGAAACAGTAAAGTCACACAAAGTGAGGACAGACAGTAAAGGTCCCACACAGTGTGAACACACACTAGATACTTTTCATTTTAAAGGGTTCCCTAAAAGGTACAGTGAACTTCGTCCCTCCGGGACTCTATTCATTACACCAGCTCTAGCTAATGTATATCAATCTCAAGAAAGGAAGATCTTTGTTAATTAATATTTTCATTTGAAGATCATTGTTAATTAGTATTTTCCATTGGCTCACTTTAGGTGTGTCTGGGGCCATCCATTTTAAAACTATGGCCTTTCTGGTGTAAAATAAGGCTTGACATAATAGTGATAACTGATGTTTAGACCAAGTATCTGACTCTGAAACTCCGAGTATACAGAGTTGAGGATCAAGAGGATTCTATATTATATCAGCTCTGATAAATATTCTGTTTCTTTTGTCCAGAATCTTTGTATCTGAGGGCATTCCCATATAAGATGCCAGAATAATGCTCTTGTGGTTGAGCATTTTGGGCAGTTGCTAGTTCTCCCTTCTGGCATGTGGCTTGAAGCAATGGGTGTCAGATACGCTTGTTGTAGTATATAATATTGTTTGTATCACTTTATTTTTTGTGGCTGGTGAAGCCAATACATGTGATTCCGCTGCTTCTTCCCATTTCTCAGCGGTTAGTGTAGGGATATATTTAGGGGCTACTTGGGCATGTATTAATAGTGTATATGCCCTGGATATACATCCTTTTATAAATGGTGTTTTGAATAGGTTGAGGATAGGATGTGAGATTGTGGGGATTTTCACTCCTCCGAATTCAGAATTTATACTGTCAAGAAAAAATAATATACATTCAAATAGATGTCAGTCACTAGGCCCAAATATCACATATCACAGCTGTGAGAGAACAGAACACAAGACACTGGAGTCTCTTGAGATCTGTTCTGGTTTATTGTTACATTGCAAGATTATTTATACCATTTGCAATTACTAGCATATGTCATTATTAATTAGTTAAATATTTACCCATACCCAATCAATGGTTAGAATTTAGCTCCAGATCAGAGAGTTAAAACGCTGTTTCCCTTATCCATCAGTTCCAACTTGGACTTTGGTGGACTTGTCCAACTTTTATTATCTTATTATTCTATTGTGGTTGTTTATGACTATGATGGTTACTCTTATCAAACTTGACAACTCACAAATGTCACTACACCCTTAACAGGGTCAGGGAAACCTTATTCTGTAATTAACTGCTTAGTAATACTGAATCTTGTATTGAACTTATTTACTATATATTGAAAGAATTAACTATAATTATAAGACCACCTTAACAATACAATGTCATAGCTGTAGGTATCTGAATTGGTAATGTTCGGGCAGATTGAATTCAGTTTTTATTTCTTCAAATGATTGAGGGTATTTATGGTTGCACCATATTGGGGAAATTTCCCATATATCTTCCAGTTTAAAGACTGATGTTACTAATCTTCAAATTGTATAAATTTGTATGTGGAGTTCAGTACCTCCTCCCACCGGACCGTATTTTGGGTTTTCTAGAAAGGCCATGTGATGTGTTGATAAAACATATGAAACCAACAGAGAATCGAGAGAGTGGAAGAATTTGTGAGGTATATAGGTAGGAGAGAGTTGAAATACATATAATAGTTTTGGGAGTAGTATAATTTTCACTAAGTTTATCCTTCCAAGTAAGTTGATGGGTAGTTGAAAAATGGTGCTAATTTTGCCCCAACCAATCAGATCTTATTTAACATTTGAAAGCTAACATCTGATTGGTTGGGGCAAAATTAGCACCATTTTTAACGATAAGAACTTTTATTGAATAACCCTGTTTAAGTATATAAACCCAGTCTCTGCAATCAGCTCAGGCAGCAGCAGGGTTTAGGTTGATACAGCTCTCTATGCTGCTGTCAATGGCAGGACAAATTGGATACTTTTTTAAACAAACAAACAACATGCTGCTTCTCACTCAAATCTCAATTAAAAGCGCAATTAAAAATATAACAATCTATGAAACAATCAATGTAACAATCTATTTAGCAGTCAGTGGGAACCAGGAAACGTTGAACATTAGACTGCACTGAGCCAGTAGAAATGGGAACTAGAACCCCCCCAAACACGCAACTGACATACATTAAAGGGTATCTCCACTGATAAAAGTCACCTGGGTTGTAAGGATAGATATGTGTAAGGTGGATATGTACCTGCAGTATACGGTGTCTTTGTGCAGTAGTTTAGAAGAAATCCAATGAGTTTCCCCCAGAACGCTGTGGATGGTGCAGGTCCGGCCACTTTCAGTGACTGCCTGCATGGGAAATGTCCGACGCGCGTTTTCCTTTAGTGCATGCGCAGAACTTGAGAGGATCCGTCGGGACTGCTGTCTGACTGGTTGGTCGATCACACACACACACACTCTCTCTCTCTCTCTCATACCAGATTGTCTCATATTCCCAGCATCCCCAATGAAATCAATCATTGATCAATTTTTCAACCACCCCTCTCAGAGTTAGACACAAAAAAATCTTTATTAAAAACACAAGTTCCCCCTGCCTTTGTTATAGTATTGTGGGAAGAGGGTTTTAACTCCCCTGTCTCTTTCTGCATGATCAGCTGTAAAAATGAACTTAGAGAGTCAGGGAGGAAAGGATTTCTTACTGCAGCCAAGTGGGTGTGTCTGCTACCATGATGATGCACATTGAGTGACAGCACTCTCAGCACAGGGGGAAGACACACCCCCAGGAACCTGCACAACTTTCCCATGCTGCTGCAATCAAACAAAAGGGAATTCTGGGGGGGGAAAAATGTAGGGGGAGGGTTGGGGGATGGTGTACTTTAAAATAAACCAAAAAAAAAATGCTTTTTCCTCAGTGGAGATACCCTTTAAAATTTAACCTGTTTATCTACCAGTTAGCACATGTTCCAGTAACAGAAAGGTTTAAAAAGTGGCAGTTTTTAGCCTTTAGACTGAACCCCATCAGTTGTATATATTTTGCTAGTTTTAAAGTTAATGGCTTGCAGGGCCAGTGAAGTGGAACAGACCAGTAAAATGCACAACTTTTTTGAATAACAGAAAGGGTATCTCCACTCATAAAATAAACTAACAGGGTTATTCAATAAAAGTTCTTATTAAAAATGGTGCTAATTTTGCCCCAAACAATCAGATGCTAACTTTCCAATGTTAAATAAGAAAAATTAGCACCATTTTTAACGATAAGAACTTTTATTGAATCTCCGTTTTTCTGAAGAAGAACGGGAGGTAAAGAAACTACTGTATGTCTTACGGCCTTTCCTCTCAGTCGCACGTGCATGGAGATTAAGTAAGGTTTTACTAGGCAAATGCTGAAACGTGTTATACAGACTGTAATGTTTAAAAGGGTATGTCCACCCTTAAAAAATGTTCTCACCAAAGGTTCCCCCTGTCCCCCCAGCCCCAACCGCTATGTTAGTATTATTAGAAAATGCCCCAAACTTTACTTACCTTACCTCTTGCCTCCGCCGTGCTGCCAGGCCCTCTGCTTGCGAGTAAATGCAAGCAGAGGGGCGGGACCAGCAGTCACGTCTGTGATTGGCTGAGCGGCAGCCAATCAAGGATGCGGCTGCCGGGAGCTCAGTGCGGCGGACGCAAGAGGGAAGGTAGGCAATGTTTCGGGCATTTTCTAATAATACTAACATAGCGGTTGGGGCTGGGGGGACAGGGGGAATCTTTGGTGAAAAGGGTTTTACACAAGGGGGAGGGAATCCTAATCAGGAGGGGGAGAAGGGCTGCAGTACGCATGCCAAACTTCTCCCGGAGGCCAGGTAGGAGGCAGAGTCCTATATGGACTCTGCTATCCTCCTGGTGGGCAGTTTTTGGGACTTTGGGGGGGGCTACAGGAGAACCTTATGGAGCTGGGATGTGAGGTAAGGATTAAACTACACTACATGATGGGGCCAGTAGTGGGGGGATTATAGTTTTCGGGGTGGACATGCCCTTTAAACAAACTGATAAAATGTCCATATAAATAATCCTCACATTGCATATACATAAAATTAATATATTTCCATTGGTTGATTAATAGTATTAATGGCCATCTTTATTTTTATTTGCTTGCAGACTTCATTTAATAAAAATGTATTCTTTAGTGGGAATAGGAATTGCTGTATACAGTAGGGAGTCCCCTTTCAGACATATACATACAGTATACAGCTATTCTTCAGTAATATAACACGCAGCTGAGCTCAACTTATAGTGCTTGACTAACTCGGACTCACACTCACTTCCGCACCTACAGGACACTCAGCTACGCGCATCCGTTGACAAGCCTCTCTCTGCTCAGTATTCTCCTGTACCCCTCCCCCTGCCTGCGTGCGTGCAGGGACGTGGTGCCGCACATAGAGGACGTCAACCTTCAACGACGTGTTTACAGCATCTGATGTAGCGCAAGTTGCTAGGTTACGGACGCGATACCGGCACCACACAGGATCAATTCATTTTGAAGGTACAGTGTTCCGGTTTAGCCCAGATCTCGGGGCTTTCCCCGGGAATTTAGGATAGCGCGACTGCTACCTTAGACCCGCGACTATTGACAACTATGCTGACGCTTACCTGTAATTTTTTTGTCATCGCGTACAATGATAGAGTTGCCACCTGTACCTTTAAGGCGCAGAATAGAATCGGCATGCTGCGGTGCCATAATTACTTGAATGTCTGTCCTGAAATCTGTGAAGGCTGCATCACACTTTAATGGGAATGGTGTACATTTCACAAACGATTGGGTCTTAAAGGCAAAGGTGGGAACCCTATACAATGCATTGGAAGGTTTTGCAGTTCTCCTGGCTACAGGTACGAGTGCAGTTCTAGAAAGTCTCATCCCTTCTGCCACCAATAAGAAAGTATCCTTCCCCTGCTAGCTTTTTTTTATTTTGTTCTCTGAACATTGGTCTGTGCCAGGGGTGCCCAACCTGCCCCAGACTGGGAGCTTTATTGAAGTCTATGTGAAAAAAATACATTGCCTCATCATCATTTTTAATTAAATACATGTAAGTAGAAACTACTCTGAGGTGTGTGTTGCTGCATGCCTTCAATACAGTACTTATTTTGCTCAGGTTCAGTATCCCCCCCCCCCTTCCCTCTCTTAACCATCTCCTCCAGTCCTCTGACCTGACTTTTTTTAAACTGAGCATGCCCAGTAATCATAATCATCTAGCACTGAGACATGGAATTCCCTAACTGTCACCAATCCAGTTACAGTTACAGCAAAATCCGTACTTGCACACAGCAGAAGTTTAGTATAAGGTACTTGATTGACAGCTGAAACACCTTATCTTCAGATCAGGAATCTAAAAAAATGAGGGACAGATAAAAAAAAAAGATACAATGAAAGTTGTGAAAAGTTATAGTTACCAGTAAATGGGCTATTTAAAAAAAAAAATATATATATATTTTGTCCATTGTACATACTCTTTAACTTCACCCCCGGTACTGAACAGGCAACCGGCTAAGCTCTGCTTGTGAATCATCCAGACCTGCGCAGGCCCTGCATCTTTCTACCTGCCATCATTTTTCATAAAAGTCTGCATACAGGCACATAGGTTGGGCACCACTAGTTTAAGCAATGCAAATCTGTGGTCTCTTGCTTTCATTAATGCTCATGGTTTGCTCTCCTGGCCAGCAAATTGTAAGAAAGCAAGAAGCAGATTGCATGGATGGGGCAGATTGGACAGGAGTGGGGAATATTTAAAGGAGGGGTCAGATTTAAAGAGAAAAGGAAAGCAGATTTAGGGCTAGGCCACACTAGCGGATTTTTCGCATTTTTTAATAAAATGGAAAACGCGGGAACACGAAAATTCCTGTGATTTCTGATTCGCATGTGATTGCAAGTCCATTTCTATTTTGTGTTTTTTGGCGCAATCGCATTTTCTCATTGAAAACGCGAAACAACACACAGAAACCGCGCGTGCGCACTTGCGCGGTGTGTTGTAGTGTGACCTCAGCCTTAAAGGGTAAAACGGGAGCAGATTAGAAAGACAGGTCCTCCTTGGCCTGCTGCTCATCAAACTAATTGGGCTGCTGCTAATTGAAAACAAGGAAGGCAGACTAAAATAAGAAGGATGTCAGTTTTCCAGTAATCCACCAGTGTTAATGTTCTAGTTATCCACCAATGTCACTTTTTTAGTTATCCACTGCTTAGTATAACTGTCTTCCAGGGTGAAGGGAGTTCTAGTTATTCACCCCAAAATATTTTTTTTATATATATAAATGGCAACTCCAGGCAAGTTCGCGTTACCAGCAATATAACTTGGTTAGTACTTTTCTAACAAAAAAAGTTTAGATAGTTTATACATTTAATTTTAACAGGATTGATTGTGCTGATAAGGATGGATTCTGAATACCTAAAGAAATGCTTAGGAATGTGTTTGGCAGAAGGACTAGCCGAAGTAGCAGAGAAAAGACCAATGGATCCTATAGAGTATCTAGCCCTCTGGATTTACAAGTACAGGGATAATTTAGAAGAGCATAAAAAGGTAAATAACATTAATTTCCTGTTTTTGCAGTGTAACTGAAACTTCATGCCCTATGTTTTTTATTTTATTTTAGAGTTTATTCTGAATCTACAGGTAGATCATGTACTGTAGTGATTTCATGGTTACGCAATCATGACTAAAAGAGATGTTGTCACAAAAAAGCATTAAAACCTGTAAATAATAATGCCCTGGAACCCATTTATTGTATAATCTGTAATTTAATTGCGTACAGCACTTAATACATGAGACTTACCGTACTTGCTGTAGAATAGAGCTTACTTTTTGACAGTTCCAGAATGGAGCTTACTGTTCTTTTGACAGGTCCTGACGGAACTTTCTCTTTATGCGCATCCTTCTCACAATGTTTTTGTAGCATTACCTACCAACATGATCTAATATTATCAGTAGCAACAGTCCTAAAGTTGAATCAATGGCTACATGTGCTATTATTTAGTGGCAATTTCTGGATTTATTATTAGCAACATGGATTTAAAGATGTATCGTGTTTTAAACTCGGTCTTGGAAATGAGCAATGTCTACTGAGTAGAAAAACGTTTAGCTGCAACAAATGTCAGGGTCGTAACTACCCGAGAGCAGGGGAGCAACCACAGGGAGCCCCATGTTTTTATTTTTCCAATGATAGATAGAGCCTCCTCAGAAAGACATTCTGGATAAAGCATGGATATGGGCCTCATCATAGTTTTGCTGGGGGCCCAGTGTTTCCTAGTTTCGCCACTGACAAATGTGCTACCAAACCAAATGTTCCTAAATTACTGATTACCAATTTTCACATGCAGCTCCTAGTTAGTGTCTGTAAGTGTTTGATTATTCATCATAAATGTGTCTACATGTAATACTATAATAGGAAAGATATCTCTGACCATATTAAAGAGATTATATGATTAAACATTTTAGATGAATATTTTGATGTCCTGTCAAAAAAAAATGTGGTTTCAGAAATGTTTTTAACAACACAACAGCCAATGGGTTTAATGATCCTTAACTGCAAATACAGGGAGGGACTATATCATCCAAAAACCTGTAACAACAAGCAGCAATTAAATAACATGTAAAATGTAAACTTCTTTTGTAAACCAATTCCTCCTGTACCAAGAATCCATTTTTAAAAACCCATGACAAAGCTACTATTTTGTGTACAACTTTTTTGGTTATCTTTTTGTTAAATGATTACACAAAGGGTGTCACATATTCTTCATTGTCATCAGTAACAATATTTTACAAAGCAAGGAGAACTAAACACAATTTTTTAAACTCCAGAATCTGAAAACAACTCCCCCTAAAAACACAGATAAGCTATAAAATACCACTTCACTAAATCTTATTAAAGTAAATGTAAGCCTGTTAAAAACTGGATGAAGTATCTGTGTGTATGTGCAGGGTCAGACCACACCTCCTGACCTCAGTCACATGCTTCCTTTCTTTATCTGTCCTGTAAAAAGTATTGGCTAGAGATTATTAATGGGGGTGACCAACTGTAATAAGTTTCTGCCATAGCTAAGGACTGAGCATGAAGTTCAGTGGTGCTTTTCAGAAAAAAGAACAGTATTTTTTCACCCCAGTGACCTTAATCTGCCAAATCAGCATTTTGTCTGTGTATAAATAAATGCAACCAAAATACTGACTTCCTGTTTGCAGGACCCCTAGTAGAGACCGCTATGGTCTTGCCCTTCAGTTGCTCAGTAGAGATCTGAGCATGTTTGACCCATCCAACAGCCAATCAGTAGAAATAACTGATAGGAACAATCCAAGGATGTGGTGCATCCTGGGAAGAAGAAGGACCATTAGAACCTGAATGTCAGCTCACTAATGTAAACAGCAGGGAACAGCAAAGGGTATGAAATCAACTGATTTTTCAAAATAGGAGAGAATATGTAGAATAACTAAGTATGCATTACACAAACTAACTATTTAACAATATTGATCGTTTCCACTAAACTGTCCCTTTAATATTGTCACAAAATTCCACTGTACATTGGGAAGCAGAAAACGAAGAAGAGATAAATTAGTTAAAGGGTAACTGTGGTCTTCAATTCCTCCAAACAAGTTAGGATTGTTTTGGAAAGCCTTCTGCCGTACCTTCAAATCTGAATCCTAAATCACAGCTCTAGATATAATTTGTAAGAAGTTATTGCTAGAAAGGTTTAGCTATATTACTTCCTGCTTGAACACTTCCTGTTTTCAGCCATGTAACCAGCGTGTAGTCATGTGACCAGCACCTGCCTGCATTAATAGGCTCCACATCTCAACTGTCAAAGTTTCCCCCAGGTACTTTCTGTTTTCCTCAGCATTAAGTCTTAACTGAGCATGCTTATCCCCAGGGGTGAAGGGATGGCAGAGTTAAGGTGATGTCTCATCCAACTGGAAAAAGGAAATTTGAATATTCACCCCAAAATTATGATTCACAGGCTGCAGCCAGAGATATAATCTAGGGCTCATTTGAAAGGAAAGACTGCAGGCTTTCATTTAACCCTCACTTGTTTGGAGACCACAGTTGCCCTTTAAAATAACAAAAAACAAGCTTTTATAAATATTGATTATGAAGAGTAAGCACTGCTGTACAGATTTGCCTACATTTAATTTCCATTAACATTTTCAGTTGGTAAGAACTGTACTTCTTCTGTCTGGAAAACCTTAACACATTCAGTCAATTTAGAGATACTCTTCTGGAACCACATTAAAGGGTCACCATACTCACCGAAACAACTTAACGTTTTCTGAAACTACAATTTGAGACAAGTAAAATGATGGTACTCACATGTTTATCTGTGATTGCTTTGTCGTTAAATTAATGTTTAGTGAGTGCTCCTAATTCCCCCAACCCTCCCTTACTCATTGCCTCTTTGTAGTGTCTGCGACACTTATGTGTTCTGCACAGCCTCACCATGGACACTGCTCTACTTACACATCTCCCCCTCCCTCCCCCCTGCTGTCTTTTCTCTGCTGATTCTCTTAAATGTTGCAGAAAGTGTGCTGGCAGGCAGGCACAGAGGTCAAGCATGGGTTACATATTACAATTTCTGCTTCTGGAGTGACAGGTCTTTCCCTGTAAATACTGTGATTAAAATAATGATTTCTCAGATTCTACTGCTCTGATTTAAAATCTGAAAAAAGTTTTGGAGAAGTGGAATATTGCTGTAGAGTAATTAGAGTAAAAGATTATTAAATTTATAATGCTTTTTTTAAATTTTTTTTTAGAGGAAACAAGAAAAAGAAGAGCTGGAGAGAGAGAAGCAGGAGGCACGCCAGGAACTAGAGATGATTGAGAAATTAAAACAAGAAGAAATTCTCTTTCAGCAGAAAATTGAAGCACAGCATAAGGTGCGTGAAATGTTTAGTCTCATTTCATATGGAAGTGGATAAAGGCAAAAGGTTCTATTATATATGAATTAAATAATAATAATATATACTCGACTAGCCATGAATATCATCACAGTTAGCCAATACAGATATCATGTTTACTTTTGTTATAAAATATATGACTTGTTATAAAGTATATAAGATTAAGCCCCTTAAGCCTCAAAGGGCCCTTATAAGGGGCCCCAAGGGCACTTACCAGTGCCACAAAGGCCCTGATAGGACCAGGGAGGTGGAGTCCCAGTACGAGCTGCGGGACCCCCTAAGCCCCAAAAGGCACTTTTCAGTGCCGCCGCTGGAGGGTAATTTTGGCGGGAAAACCGTCCACGAAAAGTTACCGCTCATGAATGGCTAGCAGGGCCAGTGAAGTGAAACAGATCAGTAATGTGCAACTTGTGTGAATAAGTTCAATTGAAGGACGGGAGGTAAAGGAGCTATGTCTTACCTCCTGTTCTTCAATTAAATGATCTGGAGCAGGCAGGGAAATTAAAGTAGTTGCCTCCTCCTGAACAATTAATTGAAGAACGGGAGGTACGACCTAGCTCCTTTACCTCCCATTCTTCAATTAAACTGAAAAAAAAAAACCTCTATTTTACGAGTGAAAAGCCAACTTCATAAAAGCAAAAGAGAATGTTACCTGCCCAAAACCCCAACTGATCTATTCAGCACATTATTTGATACTAGCCAGATGCAATTACTAGCTGATTCCTCCCTCCATGAATCAAGGCTGCGACTGATGACAGGAATGATTGACTGCTGATTCCCCTGCTGCCTCCTCTGCACAAGCTAGATGCATTCTGCAAAGTTCAAAGAGAGTGTATACAGGACCTATTTGCAGCTTGCACATGTGTGAAAGATGAACACAAGCTAATATCAGTGTTACAGAAATTAAATGTACAATTGTTTTAAAACATACAAAAAGTATCATCAGACAAAGCAATTTTGTGTGAATTTTACACTTTCGGCAAGATAAAACCAATGAAGAGGCACTCATTTTAGGTAGATTGGTATAATAAAAAAAATGTTAAATGTGTATTTGTTAACTTTAATATAAATTATATATTGCACCTTAATTGTAGAGACAAGTTTCAGAAGATGCCCCACAGAAGACATTAGCAGAGCTGACTGAAAAGTTTGGCGCGCCAAATCTTCCCACAGTGGAAGAAATTGATGAGAACTTTTCAGTAGCTGTAAGTAATTAGAAACTGTATGTTTTACATAGTTCTGAAACCCATACTAAACTTTTAAATAAGTGTAACTCCCCCAAACAAATGGTATTCTGCCCATTGTACTACCTTTATTGTGGACACTAATTTTGTCCTTTGACAAACAAAAGCTGTAGTTATTGGATACCTCAGGATCTGGTTGACTTCCTTGATGATTTCCTCTCTCTTGAGGGAGTGACATTCAAAGTGCTTAAAAGGCATGTCCATCCCCATAACTAAAATTTAACCCCATAACGGCCCCACCATAGATTAACAGTACAGAACAGTAGGAGCTGCCTCTTGTCTTGCCACCGGAGGGATGGCGATATGCGCAGGGGAGCCCCCCTCTCCCTCCCACCATCTGGATCCATCCTCTGCAGCTGTTGAACCTAGCGTGAATTACTTTTAATATGTTGTAGCTAACCCCTGCCCACCTCCAAACGCCCCATTAATTTTTTAAAGAAAGAAACTGAATTATACTTACAGCCCTACTCTCCCACGGTGTCTCCATTGCCGGCTACTTCTGTGATTGGTTGCCTCTCAGCCAATCACAGACGTGGCTGCCGGTCTGGCCCCTCTTTGCGACCCTGCAAATAGGGAG
The DNA here is from genome assembly GCA_019447015.1 of Hymenochirus boettgeri. NCBI lineage: Eukaryota > Metazoa > Chordata > Amphibia > Anura > Pipidae > Hymenochirus > Hymenochirus boettgeri. The sequence goes on along the minus strand of CM033475.1, from coordinate 89,023,460 downwards.
CCCGGGAACAGAGCGACGCGGGAGTGAAGGGCTGTAAATATGATTTGGCTTCTTTTTTGGGGGTGGGCAGGGGTTAGCTACAACATATTAAAATTAAAAATTTGGGCTGGACATGCCCTTTAAGTGTTTAAAATAATGAAGGAATTGACATACCTGAGATCCAGTGAACAGTCAAAAAAGGTGCAAGGATGCTCTGCAGTGAGAAAACAAATTTAATGATGTACAATATGTGTGTATTTTCTCTGGCTAGGCTATTTAGTGTGATAGCTGGTCTAATCAGGGCCGCCATAAGGGGGGTACAGCAAGTACTCCTGTACCAGGCCCGGAGGCTCTTGGGGCCCAGAGTCCCAAGGCAATATACAGTACCTTTATTTGTCTGTAGAAGCCAAAGAGGACAAGGTCCAGACAGAGGAGGCAAATTGAGCCCAAGGGGCAGTGGCTTCAGATGTGATGTGCGCAACGTGACGCCTCGTATATATATTATTTTACACGGTCACGTGGTTTGCACGTCACAAGCTTATGCCGGCCTGTGTAGTGCATGTGTGGCCATGCGAGGCATCACTCTGTGGCCATGCAAGGCATCACTCTGTGGTCACTCTTTAAATTCATTGTGTACATTTCTACTTCTTCTTTTGCAGCAGGCCAGCAGTAAGAGGAAAGTGAAAGCACTCCGGAGCTAAATAATTAATTAACTTTTTAATTAAATAATTAATTAACTATTAAAAAAAAACAAACAACTTGATATTCTAAAACTTTCTTCCTGCTGGGAGGTGGGGTTTGAGATAGATATATATATATATATATATATATATATATATATATATATCTGTGTGTGTGTGTGTGTGTGTGTGTGTCTGTCCATTCATATTTGAGTATTTATTGTATATTTTTTTAAACACTGGCTAATGAACTGGAGGGCTAACACTGGCTAGTGAACTGGAGGGCTAACAACACTGGATAATAAACTGGAGGGCTAAAAACACTGGCTAATGAACCAGAGGTCTGAAAACACTTGCTAATAAACTGGAGGGCTTACAATACTGGATAATATACTGGAGAGCTGTAAACACTGGATAATCAACTGGAGGTCTGAAAACACTGGTTAATGAACTGGAGGGTTGTGAACTCTGGCTAATGAACACACAGTGTTGTAGATTGAGACTTATACACTGTAATACTGTAAATGTGTACCCCTTTTATAATGCACACTAAGAGAAAAAAAAGTTGCAGAGTTGTAGGGGAGGATAATTTAAGTAAATCTGATCTTGGTACAACTCTGTGTAATGCATTTTTCATCTGTGTACCTATCTGAAGGTGAATATTAGAAGGAATATATGATCTGGTCTACTAAGAGCAGTCTGTATTTACTCTGCAATATGCACAACTTCAGTGATGGAGGCATTGATTAAATGTGTAACATCTTTTTACCCGACAGATGGACCAGATATGTGTGTGTCAGTAATTTTACATGGGCAGTAATTATAAGTCTTGTAAAAAAAAAAAAAAAACTTTGCTTAAAACTTCAACTTTTGTATATATTTATTAGCCTAATGTAATCTCAGGAAACCGGGTTTGTGGTGAAGAAACGTTCTTGCCCAATATTTTGCTTTTTAAAATTTTAAATCTCTGTATCTCTCAAACTTATTGGATGGAATATCCAGGTAAATCATTAGATTAATCTAACAATTGGCAATTCAGTTTTCAGTATTTAGGTGTTAAATTCTAGACTAAAGTCTACTATGGGTAAAATTTGTATGTGCGTGAAGAATTCTTTCCAATGCAAGACACTTATAAGATGTTTGATAGATGCAACAGTCAAATGTCACATATATCACAGGTCTAATAAGAGTGGGAAGAACTTGTGGTGTTACCTTTGACGTTCCCTGCTCTGGGCCATTCATTTGCATTCAAACTTCAATCACAAAATAAGATTGTGCCAGGCCATTGTGCAGATGGCTATCTAACGTTGTTGGAAGCTAACAAATGTAGTCTATGGGCACCGCATGGCTGTGTACACACTGGTAGACATATGCTCAATATTCCTGCCAACAGAATGATTGTTATATAATATATATATGATTATTATTATAATATATATTATTATAATATATATTATTATTACCGCAGGATTGACTGTGATTAAACGATATGCCTGATCGCTTGAACCACTGTTCTTTGGCTAAAAATCAGCCTTGGGTAATCTTACTTGCGCTCTTAAGCTTCATACACACGTGTGAACGCGGGGAACAACCCGCGATGCACGAGGTGTATGCACGGCTGTTAACGCCGATAATCGCACCGTAAATGGGCACTTTGTTGGTTGAAGAACCACCCTGCTATTCGGGCAACAATCCCCGACCGAACAGCTGTTTCGTCTGACAAAGTGCCCATACACTATTATCGTCCGTACATATAAATCGCATGTCGTGGGTCGGCCCCGGTTTAACACAATTAAATCAATGTTTTTTAGACATTTGGTCCTGTTTTATCTACCGTATATACTCGAGTATAAACCGACCCGAGTATAAACCGAGGTACCTATTTTTACCTGAAAAAAGTAGTAAAAATGATTGACTCGAGTATAAACCGAGGGAAGAAAATATGAACACTAATGTTCAATATTTGGTACCATAAAAATAGCAGAATGCAGTTACCATCTATTCCATGGCACTCCAGATGTTTGTAAACTACAACTCCCAGCATGCTTTGGTTGCTGGGAGTTGTAGTTTCTAAACATCTGGAGTGGCAAGCTCACATAATAAAATAATGCAGTTTCACATGATAATTAAATGCCTTTATTCACAGTGCCCCAACTATCCCCAACCCCCACCCCTCCACTGTACAGATTTATGGTACTAGCCCACCCCTACACCCTCCATACATACCGTAAGATCTTCCTTACTGTAGGCTGAAGAGGGCTGACAGGCTCTGCAGGTTTGTATTGTGAGTTGGCACTACCAGGGTATGTGAGCAGCAGGCTCCCCCAGCTGCTGAACCCGATCTAGTCCCACCATGTGGAACATCTCCTCCAACATTTACTTCTTTCAGTCTGACACATTTTCATGCTGGGCACGGTGGACTCTGACTGAGCGGACAGAGCTGCACAAGGTTACCGTAATGGACCTATGGACACCCCTCCTGGTCATCGGCAACAAGCAATATGTTTGGTACCCAAATCACTGGCAGTTTCGGAGATCGAGAGGCAGCTGTGAGGGCTCTTCCATCCTCCCTCTATGTCCGGTGCAGTCAGAAGACGCTGCGTAAGCGTGACATACGTAACTTACGTCCCCGACGTGCCTCTCTGACTGCTCCGGGTTTCCTCACTGCACGCTCTGCCGAACGCTCTGCCGAACACTGCCGAATGCTCTGCTACAATAAACAGTCAGGAGGTGCTGCGTAAGTGGGACGTACGTAACTTACGTCCCCGACATGCCCACACGTGCACCTCTGACTGCTCCGGGTTTCCTCACTGCACGCTCTGCCGAACGCTCTGCTACAGGTAGGCTGCTTCTATGTGTATGACCCGAGTATAAACTGAGGTCAGGTTTTAAAGGTATTTTTAAAACCTAAAAATCTCGGTTTATACTCGAGTATATACGGTACTCAAAAGAATGGAGCTTATAACCATATTAGATGATTGTTTGGGGAATTAAATAGTTAATTTTTGGTACTCTAACCTAATATTTATATCTATACCCTTCTGCATTATTTAGTGTTTTGCACACAATTAGTTCATTAGTTTCATTAGTATATTATGTGCTTTCTTATATACCGTATGTTTCTTATTTTAGTATCTGCTTACGTAAACCTTTTTTCTTTTACATGTTCTAAGGGTGGCAAACAGAAATCCCCTGAATTGTCATTAGGCTCTAAAAATCCTGATGATGCTGCCTTTATAGAAACTCCAAAAAGAGAACCTGAAGAATCTAGCTTGGATGTAGAGGAAAGGTCAGAAAAAAATCCTGTGCCCATGATAAAAACTGATGCAGGACAGAATATATCCTCTGATGAATCTATTAACATAACTGTAGCTGAAGAAGAAGAAAAGGTTTCTGATGTGGCAGAACCTTCCATGTAACTACATCCATGTTTTTAACTGGTGACTACTTTTTGTGCAATAAAATCTCCAATATACAGCAAAGTATATCTGATAAAAGAATTTGTACAGTATCTACTATTATAAGTACCAGAATTGTAAAATATGTTTGCAGAGCACATTTTTACTTACTTGCAGATGTGACTAGAGTGTGCAATATTTATTCTTCAGGAACTAGATAAAATATCAGCATTATTTGACCTGTGAATATTCCTTTGTGCATAATCTTGATTACCTATATAATGTGTATCTGGAAATTCTTCTGGTGACTTTAAGAGGCAAATCAAAAAGTTAGATTGGCTTCCAAATTTTTTAACTGGCTCCTAACATGCGAAAACACTTTCAGGGAGATTCAATAAAAGTTCTGATTGGTTTGGGCAAAATTAGCACACTTTTTAAAGATAAGATCTTATTTAACATAAGAACTGTTATTGAATCTCCCTGTTAGTGTACCCCTGGCTGTCATTATACATTACATAGCCATTTAATTGGGTTATTATAAGATGCTTTGTAGATAATCTTAACTTCTATTTGATAATAAATTGTGTGCAACTTCAGTTAAAGGGCATGTCCACCCCGAAATTTAACTTTTGATATGTGGTAGGGCATGCTCCCCCAGCCCCAACCGCATTAATATAATTGTTAGAAAGTCCCCCGATTCTTACTTACCTGCCCTCTCTCCTCTGCAGCAGTGTTCAGGCCCTCTGCTTGCATGGAATTGAAAGCAGGGGGCGGGACCAGCAGCCACATCTGTGATTTGCTGAGAGGCAGGGAGGGCTGCACTGAGCATGCCTCAACCTTGATGAGGTTGAGGAAGTCTCAGGCACAGCATGAGTCACACACTGCTCCTACACAGCAGTTTCCTGGACTTTGGAGGGGCACAGCAGGGGAACTATTTTGAGCAGGAATGTAAGGTAAGGATTGTTTTAAACTACTTGATGTGGCCAGTAAGGGGTTAAATTTTAGTTTTGGGGGTGGACATGCCCTTTAAGAAATTACTATAATGCAAGCAACCTGAGAAGAATGTGTAGTTATACCAAATTGTATTTAGAAATGTTTGGGCAATTTAATTGTTCTTTATATATTGAGGATGTACAGATGTTCTGGTGTATTGCAACAATATTCTAGGGTACAACTATGAAAAAGATTCGTACACACGTGCGATCATGGGTGCGGACCAGTGACGCATGATGTGTACGAAACTTTAGTTTCCATTTTTTAAATAGTTAAACAAAAAGGTGAGAGATATTTAGAAAGAAAATTAAGCTGCTACTGCTGCAACCAGTGGCCACAAGATGTCACTTAGACTTTTTACTGCACGTAAAATACCAAATGCTAGGATAATGAAGTTCTAGACATAGTAGTATAGTAAGCTGCTAGGGAGGGGACAGAGGTTTAAAGGAGCACTTTAGTGGAATCTGGCACTCTCACCATTTTAAAAATGTTCGCTACTAGCAGTAGTTTTTACAATCGCAATAAAGGTTTGTTATTGGACTTATCAGTTATTGTCTGATAAAAAAAACTTTATAATTACGACCCTCTGATGCAAGACTTATAGATTATTCCAGTTCCTGCTTGCTTTTCAAATCAGTCACTTTCTACCAGATATTATATAGTTTCTCACTAGTTTCTTTTTTTAGCACCTACATTGACTCTTCTTTGATCTCCCGGCACTCCGATTCAGGCCCTTTGCTTGCCAGAACGACAAGCAGGGGGCCGGACCGGAAGCCGTGTCTGTGATTGGCTGAGAGGCAGCATTACAGAATGCCAAGGGAACAAAGCGATGTAATTAGAGTTCTACTGCTTTTTTTTAACAAATGTGGCTGGGGTGGGCTAGGGTGCCCTACACTATAGAAAAAGCTTTAGGTAGGGCATCAGGCGCAAATGATAGTTCCAGAGAAAGGGAGGGGGGCTCCCCTCCGCATGCCGAAATCTCAATAAGGACAAGAAAATAGCAGGAATCTGGATGACTCTGACAGATCCTACTCATCAGTTTTCATGATTTTGCACAGACACATCTCTGCTGCAAATGGTTCTTTTGCAGTAAGGGTTTTTGAAAACAACACAGTGGGACCAGTAGTGGGTTAAATAATAGTTTTGGCAGTGGACATGCCCTTAAAGTTTTCCATCTGCCCTGATTGTTGTTTCAGCTTGGGGCTGTGGTGTCATCCACTGTTCTGTACCTCCTGTAATTTTTGAAAATAAACCTGCTTAATTGCTGTCAGGAGCTTTTCATTTGCATCTAGGTTTTACTTAATTTAGCTGTTTTTTGCTTGATCGCTGATGCGCTACAAGGTAGTTTTTGTTTTTTTAAAGGGCCAATTGTGTGTGAAAATGAAAAATTTTGCAAGCTGTGAGTGCTGTCCAACAGCAGATTTAATATTGGGGTTTAATTTTACAATCGGGTCCCACTCACTGTGTTACTTTTACACCAACTACTTGCTATTGTTAAAATGTCATATTATAAAACTCACAAACATATTAAATCTCAAAAGTTAACAGCTGCACGGTGACTTTTGCAAACGCTCACAGCCATTGTTATTCCCTTCATTTGGTAATGCTGTGTAAGGCTGAGGCCACACTACAATGCACCAGAATCACGGAGAGCCATAATCAGATGTTTCTTTTCGGGATTCAATACCGAATTTGCGTCTCGGGGTAAATCCTGAAAGGGATTTAACCTATCCACTATTAGCTGGCTTTAAAAGTTGTGGTAAAAAAATGGCCTCAAACCTGATATTGAATAGCTTGCGGCTGTTGTCTTTTGCTATACACTTGCTGCCGCCGCAAGTAATAGGTTATGCTCGTGCTAACCAGTAGTAAATAGGTTAGCGCAGGTTTAACACTTTATTTGATCTGTGAGGCTGGTGGTAAATGAGGCTGTTTGTGTTAGGAACAAAGGCATGTAATTAGAGTTCTAAATCTTTTTTTAACAAACTAATACAATGGTTGGGAGTGGGCAGGGGTCACCTACATAATATCAAAACTTACCAGGTTACGGCCATGATACGGACGCCTCCGGGAGGTAGTGTGACATGCGCACTGGAGCATGAGAGAGCGCAGAGATGGTCAACTGATAAAAGGAATGGTGATTTGTATCGAAAATTTATCAGTCTGGTTTCAGGTAGCAGTCCAGCTATCCTTTATTCTTGGGAAAAGTACTACAAGCAGGGGGCCTGACTGGCAGCCGTATCTGTGCCGAACTGGAACACTGTACCTTTAAAATGAATTGATCCTGTGCAGTGTTAGTATCGTGGCCGTAACCTGGAAAGTTGCGCTAGATTAGAGGGTGTCAGCAGGTCTATGTGCGGCACCACGTCCCTGCACGTAGGCAGGGGGAGGGGTGCAGGAAACTACTGTGCAGATAGAGGCCTGTCAGTGGCTGCGCATAGCTGAGACTCCTGGTGGTGCTGAAGTTGGAGGGAGAGAGCCAGAGTCACTGTGAGACAGTCAGTCACTGTAAGTTGCTGTGTTTTATATTACTGAAGAATAGCTGTATACAGTGTGTATATATTTGACAGGGGACCCCCTTCTGTATACAGCAATTCCTATTTCCTCTAAAGAATACATTTTTATTAAATGAAGTCTGCAAGCAAATAATAATAAAGATGTCCATTAATACTATTAATCAACCAACTTTTTATATGGACGATTTATCTGTTTGTTTACCCATTACAGTGAACTGTGATACACATTTCAGCATTTGCCTAATAAAACCTTACTAAAGCTCTGTACACGTGTGCTCACAACTGTAAGTCAAAAGGCTGTTTCTGCTGACTATCGCTTTGTCTACGGCGCATGGTGGAGCAGATCTTTTGACACCTGACCGAACGTACAAAGACCAACTGATAGTCAGCCGAAAGGGTCTTTTATCTCTCGGTAGTGCATTGTGGGTCAGCCCCACAATCGCACCTATATACTGAGCTTTACTGCAAGGAAGGATAAATCTTATGGCTCAGTTGATCTGTTTGCATTGAAGCCAGATGAATGGGTCTGAAGCTACATAGAAACATCAGATTCTTCAGCGGAAAAGACCAAAAGAATCTGCCAATGAATCGGGTGAGTACTGTATATACTAGAGTATAAGCTGATCCGAGTATAAGCCATCTATTACCCCCAAAAAAGAGTAAACTGATTGACTCGAGTATAAGCTGAGTGTAGAAATCATGACCACTACTGCAAACCAGTAATTAGTAAAACTTCAACTCCCAGCACGCTTTGGTTGGTGGGAGTTGCAGTTTCTAATCTTCTGAAGTGGCAAGGTTCAACAGTGGAAATCTTTTCAACAAAAGATACTCCTTCTGATTCAGTATTTTAAAGCTTAAAAATGGACCCTTTTATGATAAACAGAAGAATTCTGATACAGTAGTTCCATACAGCATTGGTGACAACATAATAGCCAAATCGAGTAACCTCCAATTCCTTGGCACTCCATGCTTTGGTTGCTGGGAGTTGTAATTTGTAAACATCTGGAGTGGCAAGGCCAACAAAAAAAATGCTCCTGCCCGCCTCTAAACCCCAAATAAGAAGAGGCACTTGTTCTTACCAGATCCACTGACGGAGGAAGGAAGGAGCCCGTCCTCTGACTCCCCTAATATGTCAGTTGAGGGCTGAGAGGAGGAGCATAACTTAGGTGCCGACATGCCCGCGCCTACGTGCTCGCATCTCTCCTGACTGCTCCGGTCTCCATACCATTTGCAGCTACATGGTAATGACATGTTGGGTAATGAGACACATGTCGGTAGCTCCTTTGCTAAGTGTCTCTGGTCTCCTTCAACCAGTGAACTGCTGTGACCCACGTATTAACCAAGATTAGCTTTTCAGGGTCATTTTAAAAATAAAAACCTTGGCTAATACACAAGTATATATGGTACATAGCTTTATTTATTGCCCTAAATAACTATAGTAGCTGAAGTTAAATAAAGACATATGTCTATCTAGTCCAACCTTTATACCCTACCCATAATAACTTCTAACAGTTACATAGTAGCATAGGGGCATATTTATAAAAGAGCGAAAAGTCGCGAAAACTTTTCGCGTTCGCTTTTGGCATGGTTTTTCACCAAAAAAACAGTTAATGCGATTTATAAAAGTAGCGTTAACGAATGGCGAAAACATTTCTGCGAGCTATCGCTAAAACCCTTTTCGCCTTACATCGCAATGGTAATTTTAGCGAAAAGGCATAACGCGATTTATAAAAAGCGAAAAGCATGTTTTCGCTTTAAATGGAGCGCGACCCTGAAGGTGGCGAAAAGGCATGTTTTTAGCATGCCTGTTGGGATTTTGGATTTGTTCATAATTTTTAATGCACAAAAAACTCTAAAGCCATTCATACAAATTGTCTTACATGTTTTTTGAACACATTTATGAGAGATATAGATTTTTCGTTTTTCCCTTTTGGTTAACACATGTGTTCACCATTTTTGGTGCGTTAATGCATGCATTTCCATAACCGAAAAAGGTGAAATCGCACGCGCAACCGCACAAGGATCGCGTGCACAATTGTGTGCAATAGCGCTCGCGATTTGGTGTGCGATTCATGTGCGTTTCAGTGTGGCCTCAGCCTAAGGCTGAGGCCACACTGCAACGCATAGGAATCGCACACAAAATTGCAAGAGCTCTTGCCCGTGATTGTTGTGTGTTTTGGCTTTGCGCATGCGTTTTTGCCGTCTTGCGTTATGGAAATGCATGCGTTAATGAACCAAAAATGGTGAACGCATGCATTAGCAAAACGCAAAAGTTTTGCGTTCCCGCAATTTCCATTTTAGCAAAAATCGCGGGCGCAATCGCAAAAAATGCGCTGGTGCGGCTTCACCCTTTAAACAACTCATTCTGTCTGTTCGTCTTGCTAATGCACGATCGCCTTTTGAATGTGCTTTCATCTTGCTAATCGTCGATCGCCTTTGGAATGCGCGTTCACCTCTTGAATATCCGTTTGCCTTTTGAATGCGCTTTCATCTTGCTAATCGAATTTGGAATGCTCGTTCGCTTTTTTTTTTTTTTTTTTAGAAAAATTTAAATATAGTGCCAAGAACGTTGAACAGCTGGCTAGCCGGTAACAATGATTGGATGTGGTGAAAAAAACAGGAACAATACATTTTGTTTGCTACCAAACACTATTTAAACAAGCAGTTTAAGCTGATCATTGTGGCTAGAGAAAATGAGTGTGGAGGAGCTACTTTTGTTTGGCTATGTCCAAACTGTTTCAGCATCAGCAGCTGCTGTTTTACTTTTGCAGGCTGAACATGAGCAGCGTGGAGAGCAGGAGAGGGAAAATGTGTCAGTTAAGATCGGGCAGCCTCGTTTTTTTCTAAGGAGATTTTGTCTTCTGGACGAGCTGTCTGATAAGGAGGTTGTGCGTCACTTTCGACTAAATCGCCCAGTCATACAGGAGTTGTAGGGCAAACTGGGCAATTTGTTGGAGCCATCAACAAGGCGGAATGTGTCATTGACTGGGATGACAACATTTTTGTCTGTCCTTTATTTTTTGGGCAATGCCACATTCCAGCCTGTGACTTCACAACATGAGTCAGCCTTCTTTTTCCAGGATCCTGCCCAAGGTGCCAAATGCTATTTTGCCCTTGTCTACTGATTACATCCAGTTTCCATCCAGTGAGTCAGAGTGGCAAAACCTCAAAACAGATTTTTTTCTGAAAGGGGCAGGAGCCGTTGATTGTACGCATATTGCGCTTGCACTACCTAAACAGAGAATGGAAGTGTATCTTAATAGAAAACCCTTCCATTCTCTTAATGTTCAGGTGGTGTGTGATTCCCACCTGCGCATTATGAGTATAAACATTGCGTTTCCTGGAAGTTGCTACGACTCCCATATTTAGCGCCAGTCAGCTCTCTACCGCAAGTTTACCAGCGGACGGATGCCAGAGGGCTGTGGGTAAGTGGTTCTTTTCCTACAATTTCAAGGTAATGTGTATAAAAATGACTTACACAGATTTGTTTGTGTTTCAAAATAGAAGACGCAGGGTATGGGATTCATTCAAATAAACCGGAAACCCAAAAGCAAAAAAACAACAAAATAAAGCGAAACACGAAATTAGGAAAGCGAATAAAAGACCCTATGCTGTGAATTAATATTTGATGCACAATATTGTCTCAATGTGTATAAAGGAATATTTTTACATTGTTCGGAACAATACAACATTGCTATCTATTTAATGACACTCCTATTTTCCGCATCTTCAGCGTCATAGTCCTATTTCGCACCAAAAGCAGGGGGCGTACCGTTTTGGCACCATAAGAAGGTGGCGTTTTCGCGCTTTTATTTTCGCACACAACACATGCTCATGCATTTGTATTTGTGCCTTAGGAAGGTGGACAACTAGGTGGTCCTTGTTTTTTTCTGGATCCATGAAACTGTAAGATCTGCCTCATCCTGGGCTCAAACAAATTGCCCATTTACTATAAAGCTCCAGTATGGCTGGGCAATTTAGTGTAAAGTGACGAACAACCTCGTCATCAGACAGCTCATACAGATGACTAAATCTCCTTTTAAAAAATGAGGCTGTCTGATCCTGACACGTTCCCTGTCCTGTCCTCCATGTAGCCTCTCTCCAGCCTCCACATAGAGCACTGCAGCTGCTGCAAGCTTTGGAAAGTGCCCCTAAAATAACACCTCCTCCTCAGACATGTTCTCTACTCACAGTGATAAAGCTGCTTTAAATAGTGTTTCCATTCAATTCTAGTTCATTGTTCATGCTTTTTAATTCGGTTCAATTTGGAGCACAAGAAGTGAAAAAAAGACACACAATCATAGTTACCGGCTAGTAAGCTGTTCAATGTAATTGATACTATATTTGATATAAAACCACATTGGATTGGGAGAATGAAGAGAAAAAAAAAATTAGTAAGAAATCTCTTTTGCCTAATGAGCTGATGAAAGCCTGTTAATACGAACGCATATTATGAAGGCAAACGCACATTAGAAAGGTGAATATGAATTAGAAAGCAAACGCGCATTAGAAAGGCGACTGCGAATTAGAAAGGTGAATGTGCGTTAGAAAGCAAATGTACATTAGAAAGGCGAATGCAAATTAGAAAGGCGAACGTGCATTAGAAAAGTGAATGTGTATTAAAAAGCGAACGTACATTAGAAAGGCAACTGCGCATTAGAAAGGTGAATGTGCATTAGAAAGCAAATGCGCATTAGAAAGGCGACTGCGCATTAGAAAGGTGAATGTGCATTAGAAAGCAAACGCGCATTAGAAAGGTGAATGTGCATTAGAAAGCAAACGCGCATTAGAAAGGCGACTGCGAATTAGAAAGGTGAATGTGCATTAGAAAGCGAACGCACATTAGAAATTCGACTGCGCATTAGATAGGGGAATGTGCGTTAGAAAGCAAATGTACAATAGAAAGGCGAATGCAAATTAGAAAGGCGAACACGCATTAGAAAAGTGAATGTGCATTAAAAAGCGAACGCACATTAGAAAGTCGACTGTGCATTAGAAAGCGAACGCACATTAGAAAGGCGACTGCGCGTTAGAAAGGTGAATGTGCATTAGAAAGGCGACTGCGCATTAGAAAGGTGAATGTGCATTAGAAAGCGAACGCACATTAGAAAGGCAACTGCGCATTAGAAAAGTGAATGTGCATTAGAAAGTGAACGTACATTAGATAAGCGACTGCGCATTAGAAAGGTGAATGTGCATTAGAAAGCGAAAGGCACATTAGAAAGGCGACTGCGCATTAGAAAAGTGAATGTGCATTAGAAAGTGAACGCACATTAGAAAGGCGACTGCGCATTAGAAAGGTGAATATGCATTAGAAAGCAAACGCGCATTAGAAAGGCAACTGCGCATTAGAAAGGTGAATGTGCATTAGAAAGGTGAATGTGCATTAGAAAGCGAACGCACATTAGAAAGTCGACTGCGCATTAGATAGGGGAATGTGCATTAGAAAGTCGAACGCGAATTAGAAAGGCGAATGCACATTAGAAAGGCGATTGCCCATTATAATGATGAATATGTCTTGGAAAAGCGATCGTGCATTAGAAAGGCGAACGCGAATTAGAAGGCATATCCACCATTATAATGCGCGTTCGCCTTTCTAATGCGCGTTCGCTTTTTCAAGGCATATTCCCCATTATAATGCGCTGTTGCCTTTATAATGCGCGTTCGCCTTTATAGTGCGCATTCGCCTTTCTAATGCGCGTTCGTCTTTCTAATGCACAGACGCGCATTATAAAGGCGAACGCGCATTATAATGGGGAATATGCCTTGGAAAAGCGGCTGCGCATGAGGAAGGCGAATGTGCGGTGGAAAATTGAATTGTATTCCAAATTAGAATTTATAAATGGATTGGATAAATTAGACATGGGTTACTTATTTGTAAATGTGAGGTTTTTTTTCGCTTTTTTATAAATAAGGCGAGACGAAGCCCCAAACGGCGCTATTTTCGCTGCGATGTTCGGCTTTAATTATTTGGCGAAAAAGTCAGATTTTTATAAATATGCCCCTAAATGTCCATCTAGTCCAACTTTTATACACTACCCATAATGTATGTCTAACAGTTACATAGCAACATATTATTGGAGGTTGAAAAAAGACAGACATACATTATGGGTAGTGTATAAAAGTTGGACTAGATGGATGTATAACCGTTACATAGCAACATATTATTGGAGGATAAAGACATACTGTACAACCATCTAGTCTGACGTGCTCACCCACATTTCCTGCCTAACAGTTGATCCAGAGGAAGGGGAAAAAAACTGTAATGGGGGAAAAAATCCTTCCTGGCCACACTGCTGCGCTTTTTTTGCTCTTGCGTTTTTTTTTTATATCATTGAAAACGCGGCAACGCACCAAAAACTTGCGTTTTCGGGTGCGTTGCGATTGAGATTTGCGTTCCGCATTTTAAATAGCAATTGCATGCGGTTTTCAATACTTAATAAAAAAACGCATGCGCAAACGCAACAAAATCACATGCGATTGTGTTGGCATTGCAGTGTGGCCGTGCCCTGACTCCAATTTGCAATCGGAAATATCCCTCAATCAACAATCTATTCCAACTTTATGTATCGATACCAGTAACATGAACATTCCTTATTTTTAAAAACTTAACCAGTTTCTTTTTTAAACTATCCAATGAACTTGCCATCACCACATCCAATGGAAGACAATTCCATAGTTTAACCCTTATCACAGGGAAAAACCCCTCCCAAACTTTTATAACTTTTCTACATTTTCTTCCTGTCTTAAGGGGTGTCAGTGTCTTCTGACATGTTCTATTAAACTATGGTAAACTATGCCCCAAACAGTTTATTGTATGACCTATTAATGTTTTTATAAACAATGATTACCATATATACTCGAGTATAAACCGTCCCGAGTATAAACCGAGGTACCTATTTTTGCCAGAAAAAAACATTTAATGTTATTGACTCGAGTATAAGTCTTATACTCTAAGTCTTAAGAACTTATAAGTTATAAGTCTTAAGAACTTATGACCCCTCATTGTGGCAGCTTCCCTGTAGCAGCCTCCCTGTTCCAGTTTCTTCGCAGTGCAATCCAGGCAGCCGCTTGCTCCCATGCTCCCTATACTGAAGCGCCGGCTGACGTCACTACTCGGCGTCGGGCAGTGACGTCAGCCGGCGCGCCAGTATAGGGAGCGTGGGAGCGAGCGGCTGCCTGGATTGTACTGCGGAAGCTTCTGGATTCCAAGTTAAAGGTAACTGACTCAAGTATAAACCGAGTTTGGTTTTACAGGCTGATTTTACAGCCTGAAAAACTCGGTTTATACCGAATATATACGGTATATCCCCCCCCAGTCTTTTTTTCTAGTTTGTATAATTATAACTTATCCAAATGAGGCTTTACCAGTGCTTTGTAAAGAGGGATGATAATAATTTTCTCCCTTGAATCCATGCCCCTCCTTATATAAGACAATATCTTGCTGGCTCTAGTTGTTGCCACCTGGCACTGCTTGCTACATGTAAGTTTGTTATTCACCAAACCTTCAAGATCATTTCCTAACAGTATAAGCAGCACAAGGGTTTTTAAGCCCAAAATGCATAACCTTACCTTTATCAACATTGAATCACATGGCAGCCCGATCCGCCTGACAAAATTGCACATGATCTGTAGCTTTTAATGCTCATCAAAGATTTGTCTTGTCCACAAACAGAGACCTTGCTGATAATACCTAATTATCCATTAATAAACAGATTAAATAAAAGTGCTGACAATACCTAATTATCCATTAATAAACATTAAATAAAAGTGGCCCCAGCACAGAGCCCTGTGGCACCCCACTTAGAACATTTGTACATGTTGACGAAGCACCATTAAAAACTGCTCTCTGTAGCCTACCAGGTACCAGTGTATTATTGATTGTCAGGGTTATTACGTGCAAGTAAATTTTACCTTGCCATTATCCATTGTACTCAGATCAACTGGACTTAAAGTTTAGTTCTTGAAGAAGTTTCACTAGTCATCTGACTGGCTTTCTCAATTCAGAATGACTTGTACAAGAATTTATTGGCAATTAAGTACCCTGGAAAGCCCCGATTAGCATATAACAGCAAGGTATTAGGGACCTTCTGAATGCAAGGTGGGATCAGGATTGCCAACCGTCCGTGATTTCACGGACAGTCCGTGAAAAATACTGAAAAATAAGGTCTGTCCGTGAAGTCCGTAAATAGCATAGTTTGTCCGTAAAAAATAGGTAAATTTTGCTCACCCGGAAGTGCACTGTGTATTACGTCACACGCTGCACTGCGTGCTGACGTCATCGCGTCTACCGCGTCATCGGCGTCATCGCGGCGTGCCGTTTTGCTCCTCCCCTCCGTCAGCTTGTTGCTTGCCTAGCCTATTGCGGCTTGATTTGGGAGGCGGGACTCCCGCCTCCCTCCCTCCCGAGTCCCGCCTGGGAGGTGGGAGCTGAAAAATTAATTAGGAGGAGGAGCGGAAAGTTTAAGTATCAGATTCAGCCCCCCTGAGCCCGCGCAGCCCGCCCTCCGTCACGCACGTACGCTACAGAACAGACTCAGACTCACTGTCTGTCAGACACCGTCCGTCCTCCCAGGCCGCCCCAACAGTGCCAGCCCAGCACCTCTGACAGTGACTCTGACCCCATCCATCGCCCCAGCAGTGGCAGTGCCAGCACCGGCTCTGACTGACAGTGACTCTGAGTCCACTCCTGTGACCTGTCCTCCTGCCCCTGAGTGAGTCCTCCTGACGCCCTCCTGAGTCGAGGACTCGAGGCCTGCCTTACTCTGTCCTGACCTGGGTCCTGGCCACCCGGCCCGGTCCTGATTGAGCCATTTGGATCGGATTCATCGGAATCGGAAGCCTGCAGCAGACTACAGACAGAGACAACTGAAACTGAACTGACTGTCTTAGTCTTATGTCCCTCTTCTTGGGTCTTTAAGATCTACCAGTTGCAATAAACAGGTTGTTTATTGAAAATTCTTCTTAATTTCTAGGAGACCCCTGCTACATCTGGCATGACCATGTTCTTTCTCCTGTCTTGCTTTCCTCCTTCACTATTGGTATTTGTATTCTTTTCTTTCCTTCTACCCCTTTTGACAAAGGTCCAGTCTGGATATCCACAAGTTTTAAGGGCTCGTTTGAGATGTTTAATTTCTTTACTATGGTATATCATCATTTTTTCTTTACTGAGTTCTACATCTTGAATCTTGTTAGTGAAATCCTGGGAGTTGTAGATTTGATGCCTAGAACTTCCAACCAAAGGTCCTAGGATGTTGGCTAGGTATTTCGCCCCTTTTTATGACTTGATGCTGCTGACAATAGGTCTTAGTGGGGCCCCTTTCCTTGTGTACCTTTGGGAGTCCATATAAACATGGACGTGCCTCACCAGGGCAATGATACAATGTTCAATCCTCAATGGCTTTATCCTTTTGAGGCTATTGTAGTAACTCCATGACCTTTTTCTTGTAGCGGCTGGTGGGATCCCTTGCTAAAGTCTCATGAGTATGTTCACCTTAGCATGGTAGTCCAAGGTGTTGAATGCTACTGTGCATCTTCTTTCCTGTGTGGTCAGATTTGATGATGGTGGTTTAGCACTGGCTGAGGCTGCAGATACCTTTAGGTGAAGTTGTTCTGCCTCTCTGTTGTACCTTATTATTGTGGATTGCGGCTTCTGTGGCTATAATAGCCAATCAAAGGGAAAGCTTTAGGAGTGATGGCAAAGTTCAAGTCCATAGCTAGGCTTCCCATTGCTGGCTGGATCAGGGTCCTCTTAGACAAGTTTTCTTACCCATTCCTCTGTTAGGTAAAGTCTGTTCTCATTGTGTGGGACCTTTATTGTCTGTTTTCAATGTATGGGACCTTTATTGTCTGTTATCACTGTATGGGACCTTATTGTCTGTTCTCACTGTATGGGACCTTTATTGTCTGTTCTCACTGTATGGGACCTTACTGTTTGTTCTCACTGTATGGGACCTTACTTTACTGTCTGTTCTCGTACTTGTATGGGATCTTTACTGTCTGTTCTCACTCAGTATGGGATACCTTACTTATTGTCTATTCTCACTGTATGGGGTCTTTAAAGGTCCCATACAGTGGAAAAGATAGTAAAGACCACATATAGTGGAACAGACATAAGGTCCCATACAGTGAGATCCGACAGTAAAGAAAAGGTCCCATACGAGATCCGACAGTAAGTAAAGGTCCCATACAGTGAAGCAGACAATAAAGGTCCCATACAGTGAGAACAGACAGTGAAGACCCCATACAGTGAGATTGACAGTAAATGTCCCATTTAGTGAAACAGACAGTAATATCCCATACAGTGAGAACAGACGTACTGTCGGTTCTCACTATATAGGACTTAAAGGGACACTAAACTGAAAAAAAATGACTTCCTTTATCATTTTTTATATTTTAGTGCTTCCTGTAACTTGATCTCCTCATGTCCTGTTCAGTCCACTCCTAGTTAGTATGCATGTCTCCTCTCTATGTATCCACCCCCCTCCCAAAACTCAAAAATAGAGTATGGAGCATGTGCAGTGAAGATGATAGTGCCTCACACTACAGCCAATAGCATTCACCCAGCAATTTTGTGCTATAGTGAAAGTAAATCTGTTTAAAAAAAATGCATTAGGCAATACAGTTATCCTTAATGCTGAATCAATTAGCCATGCAGTGACTGAGAAAAGACTTTACTTTTATAGAATCGATAGTTATTACATGTAGTGTGCCAGGGGAGGGGCTGGTGATTGACAGTACTTTACTGACTAGCTGTGCTCTGCCCCTTTAAAAAGCAAAACTTCCCAGAGCTAAAAAACAAGGGATAGGAAGGTCAAGAAGGAAAATAATATTGTGGTATGCGTGGTAATATCCTAATACTGTGTGATTAGTTAAAAATGATTTGGCCACAGTTTACATGTCCTTTAAAGGTATGTATACTGAAAAATGGCTTTGCCTCATCTTAAGGAGAGCTAACCTCTCCAGACAACATGCCCAATTAGACAGAGCACATTCACAAAGATACAAAATCTGTGTATCACCTCTTACTTTGCTATGGCTGCCGAAGATTAATGAAATAAACCTGTGGTACTAGGGTTCAGCTCCCATATCCACCTTAGCTGGGTACACACAAAAATAACATTGTTATTTTACTGAATACTTATTGTACTGCATTACATCTATTACCTCAGTGCTGAAATTAAATTAATATTTTGGCACAATGTTAAACCTCAATACATCTAAATTGCTCTTACGTTATGGTGTTTGAATGGAGGGCAGCAGGATAACGCATTGCTTTAACGGTTACTTTTTACAAATATTTTCTGTAGTGTAGGGCTCCCTCCCCCAGCCCCAACCGCTCTATTATTTTGTAAAAATCTCCCCCGTCTGTACTTACATTACCTACTTTCCCGAGGCTTCAATCCCGCCCTCTGAAACTGCAAGCAGGGGGCCGGACCAGCAGCCGCGTCTGTGATTGGCTGGAGGCAGCCAATCACGGACGCGGCTGCCACAGTGTAGAATGCCAGGTAATGTAAGTACATTACCTGGTAATGTAAGTAGTAAGTACAGATTGGGGGAATTTTTTACAAAATAATAGAGCAGTTGGGGCTGGGGGAGGGATCTCTACTACAGAAAGGAGTTTGGAGATAGGGGAGGGAGAGAGAAACAGGAGGGGAGGGAGGGGGTAGGGTTTCAGTGCGCATTCCAAACTTCTCCGCGAGGAGAGACAGGGGGAAGACACATTATGGACACAGCCAGGCTCCTTTTACTGGACAGATGCAGCAAGGAAGCATGTGATGAGGTCAGAGTGTGGTCTGACACTGCACATACACACAGATACTTCACCGTTCTTAACATGCTACATTTACTTTAAAGGAGAACTAATCCATTTTTTAATACTCCAGAATCTGAAAACAGCCCCCCTAAAAACACCAATAAGCTATAAAATCCCACTCCAGTAATTGTATTAAAGTAAATGTAAGCCTGTTAAACTGATGAAGTATCTGTGTGTATTGGGCAGTGTCAGACCACACCTCCTGACATCAGTCACATGCTTCCTTGCTTTTATCTGTCCTGTAAAAGGATTGGATAGAGATTATTATGGTTGTGACCACTGTAACAAGTTTCTGCCATAGCTAAAGACTGAGCATGGGCAGAACATAATGGTCGTTGACCACCTGTGTGATATTAGAATGCTGTGATGTTAAGCACAAACCATGTATATTTAGGTAAAGTTACCAGCGCCCTTATCACAATGAGAGGTAAGACACTGATTACTGGCTTTATATCAAGGTGTTCTGCCTTCTGGTTCAGTTTTTGTTCTGTGGCTTTAGTTGTCCTTTAATAAAATTTACTGGAGTGGTTTACACACAACCCTTCCATTAAGTAAAAATGGAAATACGTCAGTTTTATCTCTCAGATGGTATGTGTTAGTAGTCCTTTAAGACTTAAACACGAAGGATTTGGAAATAAAATGTGCCTCTTTGCTGGTTCTGCTAGCTTGCAATCTTTAACCAAGATATTTCAAAACCTTTGATGATATTACAGATGGGTTAAAGAATCAACAAGGAGGCGTGAGCATTTTTGGCCAATGAACAACTAAAAACACTTCTCCACCTTCCTTCCATTTGCTTTTCTTTTCTTAATTTTTATGGTTTCCCTCCCCACACTCTAATACTCTGTTTATTTACTACTGGTACACACACCAGACTTGTCCTTTGTATTGCATTCGGCCAGTAGCATAATTAAAATTTACTTACTTTTGACTGAAATTTTAATACCAAAACAATTTCTACTAAGATAATAGAAAATGGCTTATTCATATGTGGCATTCATTAAATAATGCATGTAATTTTAATTTTAGGTTTTTTTTGCTTATTTTCCTGCCATTTGAAGTTACTTAGCAGTTCTTAAAGGGAAATTCCACCCCTCAGATAAAAAATTGTATACAGGTTAATGCTTGCCATGCTCAGAAGAGGCACCTAGGGGAAAGCAGTCAATAATTGGCTGTGATGTCAACTGTCATATACATGACTGACAGTTTCTAGCCAGAAGAACTAGTAAAATAAGTAAAATAAGAAGGATAACAGGACATTGTGCAGCAATGTTGGCTAGAAATTGGCTGGCACACTGGCTATTGGAATTTAACACCAGGAATAAAAATACAGCACTCCAACACTCATGACATACGTGCTACAATCATTTTAGAATTGTGATCAAGATTTGCCAATTATACATTTTTTTAGCTTTCTGACAGGAGGGAAAATTTTCTAAGATCAGCGTACTATCATCCATATGTGATTCAACCGATTGCACAATGTTGGACTATTGTACGATTGGGATTGTAGTGTTTTGGGCCATAACAACTGGTGTGGGACAGCAATTTGTATAAAATAGTCATGATTGGTTTGCCTCAGTCCTGGTGATTAGCATGTAATTATCATACAGGGCAGTGTGGTTCTGTAAAAACTTGATGCTGACAGATCTTCAAAGCTTTTTTATACAAGTCAATTTTATGGTGAAATCGAATATTATAAGGCACATTAACTTTTTGCCTCCTTATTAAAAGTCAGACTTGCCGCAATGTATAAAGCGTTGATAACCAGCACTGTGCCCCCCCACTTCCACAGGCAGGGACCATTCACCCCACCAGTTACACACTTGCTTGTTATTGACCAATCATATTTTAATATTTTATCAAAATGTTATTGGTAGGATTGGAATATTAAGCAATCAAAATTGAATTTGTTCTTTCAGCAATCCTAAATAAAGAGTGCAAACATGTGCGGATCTCAGAAGACATCGGAGCCAGAGGCTGCATGGCTCTGTGCACGTAAGTATTTACGCCAGCTGATAGCAAGTGTGGATGTGAGTGAATCTCCCGGTGAGTGAGCTTCCTTCCTTATTTTAATCTATGAACAGTGTCCTGTATATATCCCAGCCAGCGCACAAATTTTTCATCTGAAAGTCACAGTAACCTATTTAATATCGGTTACCTTACTTTTAACCATTTGTTGCCCGAACCTCATTTTTTACTTTATATAGAGTTACGATCTACAAATGAGTCTCTAAGTCTCTACTGAGACTCAGGTCTGGGAAAGCTTTTTTTTTTTTTTTTAAAAGAGTAAAGGTATGCAGCCCTCCCCATACATTTTCTCCATTTCGAGCCTCTCTCTGCCTTCAATTAACCATGCTGTAAAGGGGCGTAACTTCTGTCTGCCTCTAACTGTCGTTCAAAGCTAGCATGCGAGCAACCCTCCTCCACCCATACTTGATTAGCTTGTATTAGGCTATCCTAGCAACAGACATTTCAACTTGTTTAACTGGCAGGGAGGAGGAGAGAGGTTGTAACAGACATTCCCACTAGCCAATGACAAATGTTTTTTAGCCATGGCCTGGGCCATCTAGGAGGCAGGCTTTTAAGCATCATCTTGCTGTGTGATATCTAAGAGAGGGCAGCATGACTGTAAACGTGAGTAAGTGATTTAACTGCGGATGTGTGAGATGTAATGTTTGATGTTGTTGTCCTTTAATTATGGAAATAATACTTAGCACCACTTGAACAATGGTTTAAGAGAACAGTTGGATCTTGTATTCTGTACACCTAAGATTTTTGTCGGCTGAAAACATTGTCTGTGTCAATTGTTGATTGATCTGTGCTACAGTATTACTCATTTGTGTTTAAGTGCTATGGGCATTGTTCTACCATATAGCATGTAGAGAATCTCTCGATCAATCCCCCAACGTAAGAACACTTCTTGGCTTCTGCCAATCAGCATGTTCTCTATAAGGGTCACTAGATAAATCTTTCTAGATTGATTGTTAGATGTTTTCTTTAGTGGAGGCTAGTATTGTTGTCGTTCCTTATTCATTACTTATATTTCTTGTGGTTATGTGTTAACCAATTCTTTTTCTTTACTTTCCTGCTTTCAAAGATGTTCAATATAAATGTCTGCAAATCATACACATGGAGGCTAAAACTTGTGTTACCAAGACTATTAAAGAGAATAAAGTGTAATAATAAATACAGTAAAATTGGCATGACGTGTAATGTTTACCTGAACTGTTCTATATTTAACTGTAAAGCTAGACTAAAGAACAATTTATAACACCAGAAGAAAGGTTTTAGGCTGTTTTATTGTACATCAGAAACCCTGTAATAATCCATCGGAACACCTAATTAATCTTATGTCACATCATTATTAATGCACAGTTAGCATGTGACAGTTTGTTACTGTGCATTGGAATTGCTTTTGCTTCTGTTTAATGTATTGGTCGAACTATGCTCATTGAAACAGAGTAAAGCTAAATTAATAGAGTAGAGTGGTTTACTTACACATCATAGCTTACTTCTGTTTCCATGTCAGCTTGTTCATGACTTTTATCTCTGTCATACAAGCATCTAAAATAGTAAACTATCAAGCTAAGCAGGATGGATTAATTGGAACTTGAACACTTCTTTATAGATTTTTCAACTGATCACAGTCCAGGATTAGCCGCAGTTGTTTGAATCAACATTTCACCTTTATTTGTGTGGTGCTTGCCAACAGATATTAGTATCCATTCATCAAATCACAAAATGTTTCTGCAGAAGCCCTAACAAACTTTACAGGCTTCTGCAAAATCAACATTACCGTTTGCTCCAAATCTGTGTTAAAGATGAATCATTGGTTTAATTCCCAGTGTATTATGTGTAAAATGCAATAACACCTGTGAGGATTAATGAAATCGGGTCATTGTATCAGGAGTTTTATTAGTGTTGGCACCCTGATATGTTTATTTAGTTACAACTAGTCAAAGGCATCCATGTTTACAAAAGAAAAAGTGCAGTGGATCATTTGAAACAGGACAGCATCTCTGTATCCATGAAACATGTTGTCCGGTTGATATACTGGGACTAACAGTAGCATAATAGATAAGCAACACTTGCAGTACTATCATTCTAGGGCACAGTGATTAAAAGTGAAAATACTGTAAATATTTATGTAAAAATCCACTTGGTTTATTATCTTATTACAATTTTCAGATTCGTAGAGAATGAACAATTGATTGGACCTCTTTCTGTAAAGTGCTTGTAATTAGTATACAAACAAGGAATACAGATTAGCTTTTCACAGCCAAACAAAAAGTTTGTTCCAGGTTTCTCACTGGTTATGGAAAACATTTACTACCCATATATAGGAGCAAGCTCCCTGAATGACAGCTTGCATACTCACTGATACACGTGTAGGCGGTTCAGTCTAATACAAACACAAAGTTACTGAGCTACTAGCAGCTGCAAGATTGGTGACCTTCCATCTTCAAGCTAGCACAGTCTTGTGTGAACACAGCTTTGGAACTCCAGCTACAAATTGTTGAAAAATATAAAATCAAAAAATGAATGGACCTGTTGATAGTATAAATGAACATGCTCTGGAAGATGTAGGGGCATTTATGTTACGTCAGAGTCTGTTGGAGAAGGTCATCCTGTAAGTCAATAATAAAAAGTTTTAGAATTACATGAAGTAGTATTAACGGGGACGACGAGTGTCATGAGAGAGAGGTAAATTGTGGCACTAAATTTATTTTTATTTACATGTCCAAATATATTGCGATCTTACTCTAAAGATGTTGAAATATACTAAATTTAGGGCACTTTACATTACTTTGATGTATTTATTTCATTGTATGCCTATATACACTTCACAATGTTTTTAATTATGGGTAATTTCACACAAGTACAGCATTATGAATTCAGGTGTGCTGCTAAGTACTTTACATTTCTATGTGTGCCATTTGGAGACATTTAAGAACCTCTGTCATGGTTTTCAGTGCAGGCATACATTGGTTGGGTTTAGTGGAAGCACACCTAGTGATGTCAGAACCTGGAATGTCCTATGGTTGTTTGGAGCCTAATAATGCCCAGAGATGTCTACAGCAAATATAAAATTTACGGGTATACATTGTATATTATACATTTGCACTTGATATATTTATTGGCATATTGCAGTGTGTATTTTATATGAAAGGGACAAATTAGGTTTAATTAAAAAATAATTGCACGCCATTATACAGAAAGTTGAAATACTGTGTTCTATTTTTCTTTAGAGAACTAACTAATAATTAAATGTAATTATTACACATTTTTTTACCACAATTTAAAAAGACTTTAATTTTAAATGTCTTTTAAATTTAATTATTGTTATTATTGTGATTGTATAACTTAAAACATGTATGTGGTGAAATACAGATAACTATTATTTAGACATACTGTATAATATTCACCTACATTTTGAAATAACAAGGATTTTTATCACTGGCCATGATCAGAACCTTGAAGAATAAACCTAAACTGTTCCTCTTTCAAATGTTTCTTCTTTCTAGTGCAGCAGTTTCCTACTGATGGAATTCAGGACATAAAGAATTTAACCTCCTATTTATAAATCCATATCTCATTACAAACTCTCCTATGAGAGCACAACTACAGCAGATATTTTAGCACATACTACAGTGTCGATCCGAAAATTTATTAACTTTGTCCTAAAATGATATCACCATATTTAACATCGTTTATTTGAAGCACATTATAAACCATGAGCTTCGTACTTTAGTTTGATCATCTAATAGTTTGGATTAAAGCATATTTGCCCTAAAAAATACTTGATGCCATTGAGCAAATAACAACAATAACCATAAAAAAATAAATGTTAATATGTACATTGACATTATTGTAATGCGAATTACAATTTAAAAAAGAAAAATAACATCCATTTTCTTTCAGATAAGATCTGCGATCAAATCAGTGATGCTGTTCTGGATGCCCATTTTGAGGCAAGATCCTGATGCAAAGGTTGCTTGTGGTATGACAGAGATCAAAACCATTGCCATTTTAATTTGCTCTATTAAGGGCATGTCCACCCCCAAATCTACATTTTCACCCTTTCTGGCCAATCACGGATGCGGCTGCCGGTCCGGCCCCTGCTTGCAGTTTCAATGCAAGCAGAGGGCCGTGACAGTACATCGGGGGAAAGAGGCAAGTAAGTAGTGATCGGCTAAGTTATTTTACAAAGTACTATAGTGGTTGGGGGTAGTCATAAAATGTTCAGAACACCTTTTTATCTTTATTTAGACTAAAAAGGAAATGTGACCCTCCTGTAAACTATCACCTTAGTAAAATGTTACTGTTTAATCAGCATAACCAATGTGAGAACTTAACTATTCAATATTCTATTATTAACTGTGTCTTGGGTTATAAAAACAAAACATTTGGTTCCAGTTAACAATTAGAAATATAATGAGACTACAAACTTCCTCAGAGAACAAAAATGCTAGGGCACAAGTCTACCTATGATTACAATTACTAAGGTGCCCAACAGGATAAATATAAATCAGAAAGAAAGAGGAAAAGGAAGTCGTGGCACACTATATTGGTATTGTTATAAAAACCCTTTATTTGAAAACATGGGCAAAAACATAAAAAACTCTTAAAGGGCATGTCCCACCCCCAAAACTATAATCCCCCCACTACTGCCCCACCATGTAGGTAGTTTAATCCTTACCTCACATCCCACGCTCCATAGGGTTCTCCTGTAGTCCCCCCCAAAGTCCCAAAAAATGACTAACCAGAGGCTAGCAGAGTCCATATAGGACTGCCTCTAAGCTGGCCTCAGGTAGATTTTGGCCATGCGTACTGCAGCTCTTCGACTCCTCCCCCCTCCCTTCCCCCTCCCTCTCCCTCCCCTTCCCCTCCCTCTCCTCCCCCTGTTCTACATCCCTCCCCCTGCTCAAATCCCCCTTAATATTGTGCTCCCCCATGTCTCCCAGCCCCACCGCATTTTTTTTTTTTTTAGAAAGCTCCCCAAACTCTTACTTACCTCTCCTCTTTCCTCCGGCAAAGTGAGCTGCCGCAGCCGCGTCTGTGATTGTCTGCCGCTCACCAATCACAGACCGGCTGCCGGTCCCGCCCCTCTGCTTGCAGTTCCTTGCAAGCAGAGGGCCGGGGCGCGGCGGAGGATCGAGGGGATTAAGTAAGTTTGGGGCTTTCTAAAAAAAAATTATAGCGGTTGGGGCTGGGAGCCCAGGGGGACCATATATTAAAAAAATTTTTCAGGCTGGACATAGCCTTTAAAAAGTGCATCCGCACTATCTAAAAAATAGGCTTTGCGATTAGGAGATTAACAGGGCCCTCAACCGAGCGGCCGCTATCGGCAACCGTGTCAAACACCGCGGGCGATGCTATAATTGCCGATATCGGCGCGTCGGAACTCGCTACTTGGCGCTGGTCTATTCGCACTTTCACACGCTATTAGCTGGCGTTGAAAGTGCCGCAATAAAATGCCGATTTCGGCATATACATCCCTTGCGGGGCTGCGCTTTAACTTTTGCGTTAGCCCGCAGTCTGCCGCAGGAAAGTTTAAGTCACGCTAACGTATATACTCGGTTAGCCGAATTTTACTCCAAATCAGGAGCGATGCCGCCGTTGGTGCATCGCTCTGTAAGAGTCTAATAACATTTTCAGGTATCTGTGCAATAGGGAATAGATCCAGGTGGCAGGTGCAGTCTTCAAAGGGTCCCACACTTCTGATAGTCCCAATTTTTTTCTACATTGGACATCAGGATGTAAGAGTCTACTTATATATATATATGTTGCCCTTATTTAACAGAGACTTTGAGATGTATTTAGCATGTACTGGGGTATTGACCATTTTTTGGATATGGTTTTTTAAATGTTTTTGCCCATGTTTTCCTTTCCCTCTTTCTTCCTTGCAAAGTTCCTCAAAAAAGGGGCATGTCTTAGGGGCATATTTATAAAGGATTGTCTTTTCGCCAAATAATTAATCGCAGTACATCGCAGCGAAAATGCGCCTTTGGGGCTTCGTTTCACTTATTATAAAAAAGCGAAAAAAACACAACTTCACGGCGAAAAAGGCAACGGGCACGATAAAGAGCGAAAGAGATCAGAAGCCCTGAATATTTATTAAGACTTTTGGATAAGAGGGACCATATCTATGAAGAGGATCTGGGTCCAAATAGTTTTGGAGTGACTGTCTTTAAAAAATAATTCTAAATGGTTTCATCAATAAGTTACTCCCAAAATGTTTCCTCCTTTGTCAAATGTGTACATCCCGAGAAATCAACAAGTTGGAGATATGCAGGTTGTCTCAGTACAATCTGACAAGAGACGAATGGTTGGAATTAACAAAATAAATATCTTATAATAAAGATTGCTGACAAGGAGGAAACATTGTGGTAATGAGGGCAGGAGTCAATATGAAAAAAGATGTGTTATGACAATTATCTGATAATTGTCAATATGAGAAATGGATAAAATCCAATATATCAAATTCAGGTAAAGCTAAGGTCTGATTAATAAAGGATTTAATATGTTTTATAAGTCAAAAAGAACGTGATTATCTTTGGGTACAAAGCCCTATAGAGCCCTACCTTTTAAACATCACATCCCCAAAGTACATAAGAATAGACAGAATCCACCTGGTCGGGCCGATTGTATCGGGGATCGAGGGACCCACTGAGCACATCTGCCAATATATTGATCAGGTATTGAGACCTTTTTTATATGGTTTAGATTCTTTTATTTTTATATCAGTAGATGTTCTTTAAAAAATTAGATGGCATTATAATTGATCCTAATGCCATGTTGGTTACCTTAATGTGGAGGGTTTATACACTTCAATCCCCATGCAATCGGCCTCCAGGCATGTAAAATGTTCCCTGGATACCAAGGGGAACAACTCAGGGCCGCATACTGATAACTTTGGAGCTACTTAAGTTTTTTTGGAAAACTAACGTATTCCTATTTAAGTGGAAAATAATCTATCGCCAGGTGAGAGGCACCGCGATGGGCGGCGGCTTGCGCGCCCACGTATGCGTGCCTCCACCTGGGGATTTGGGAAAAAACAGATGTAAGTGAGACAATAGAACTGATGGGGATTGAACAAAATGTGGCATTATGGATCCGATATATGAGACGATATTTTGATGGTGTGGAATGGTTCTGAAGAGTCATTACAGAAATTTATTGATAAACTTAATACTAATGATAAACATCAGGTTAACGGCACATTGGGATAATAAATCAGTCTTGGATCCCATGGAAGGGATACTTTGATTACAGAAACATTTAGAAAGGAACACGCGGTAATTCCTTATTATTTGCCACTCCTCATCCATATATCTATACAGGGATACCAATGGGCAATTTCAGCGTCTAGACGTAACTGTTCCTCAGATAGTAAATTTTGGGAACAGTCAGAAGAAATGAAACGAGGTTTTCAGGCAAGAGGTTATAAGAAAAAAGCAATCCAGAAAGGCTTTAAAGGTAGCTCTACGAAAGCAGAGCTACCTTGATCTTTTATATAAAATAAAGTTTCATCAACTACAAATAAAAAAAAAGCAACCCCATTCGCTTTAACCTACCTACCATAATGAGTGGTCTAAGGTAAAAAAGGATATTTGCAAAATATTGGTTCCTTCTAATGTATGAATGATGAACTAAAAAGAATGTATAGGGACGTATCCACAGATGACGGTGAGAAGGGGGAGAAACTTGAGGGACTTGCTCTCCCCCAATTCATCTGAACCCTCGAGAAGTTAATTTGGGTAAAGTTGTTAGATATCCCCCAGGCCAAAGGGAAATAGAATTTGTGGCAAGTGTAAAATATGTAAATATATGAATCAAGATGCTTTATTGGGAGGAATTAATGGAAACAGTATAAAGTAAATGGTTTAATTACTTGTCAAAGTACCACAGGTAATTCTATTTATTAGAATGCAAATGTGGAATTAGATATATAGGTCAGACAAGGAGAAACTATCTATCAGGATACGGAACATGTGAGAGCAACACATAATGTCAATAGACAGAAGTGCTATGGCAAACATGTTCATAGAGTATCATATGACAAGAATGTATTTTCACATTTATGGGTATCCAAAAGGTGTCCTTGGGGACAGAGAAGGAGGTAATATAGAGAGCGTTTGCTTCAAAATGAAAGCGTGGATCTTTAATCTCCGTACGGAAATACCTAATGGGTTAAATGATGCCATACATTATGTGTGTTTTTTGTAAAAATATCGTGCGCGGTGTGGCAGAAAGGGGTGGGAACACACAACAGCCAGGGGGTGAAGGAGCCGTAACGAACGGCAAAGACAGGAGGGACGATAGCAGTCCAAAACCTGGAAACAACAGCGCAGTGAATACAGGTGAAAGGAAACTTCGTGTGTAAACCAATGCAGCCGGTACCAAGGAAGCCAGGGGGAAAAAAAAACCCGGACAAAGCGCTATGGGGGGGGACACTGGTGGGGGTAGCTGGGGGGGAAGATGAGGACACAAGGGGGGCACGAGCGGCAAGGGTCATCAGAACAAATATTTGACAAAGCAAGGAGACTACACAATTGTTAACGCCAGAACTGAAAACAAACTCCCCGAAAAACACAGAAAGCTAAAAAACCACTTGGCAGTAAATCTGGATGGAAGTAAATGTCGAAGCCGTGGAAAAACATGGAGGAAGGATCGTGGATGGCAGGGTCAGACACACCCCCTGGAACCTCAGCACGAATCGCGGGGATCTTTGTCCTGTAAAAGATGGGGCGAATATGAGAGGGGGTGGACCAACGAAAAGTTTCAGCCATAGCTAAGGACTGAGCATGAAGTTCAGTGGGGCTTTTCAGAAAAAAGACGATGGTTTCACCCAGTGGACCTTAATCTGCCAAAGCAGCACGGTCGGATAAAAAGCAACCGAAATAACTGGACTTCCTGTTGCAGGACCCCTAGTAGAGACCGCTATGGTCCTTCAGTTGCTCAGTAGAGATCTGAGCATGTTTGACCCATCCAACAGCCAATCAGTAGAAATAACTGATAGCAATCCAAGGATGTGGTGCATCCTGGGAAGAAAGAAGGACCATTAGAACCTGAATGTCAGCTCACTATGTAAACGCAGGGAACAGCAAAGGGTATGAAATCAACTGATTTTCAAAATAGGAGAGAATATGTAGAATAACTAAGTATGCATTACAAAAACTAACTATTTAACAAATATTGATCGTTTCCACTGAAACTGTCCCTTTAATATTGTCACAAAATTCCACTGTACATTGGGAAGCAGAAAACGAAGAAGAGATAAATTGTTAAAGGGTAACGTGGTTTCAATTCCTCCAAACAAGTTAGGATTGTTTTGGAAAGCCTTCTGCCGACCTTCAAAGATCTGAATCCCACAGCTCTAGATATAATTTGTAAGAAGTTATTGCTAGAAAGGTTTAGCTATATTACCTTCCTGCTTGAACTTCCGTTTTCAGCCATGTAACCAGCGTGTAGTCATGTGACCAGCACCTGCCTGCATTAATAGGCTCCACATCTCAACTGTCAAAGTTCCCCCAGGTACTTTCTGTTTCCTCAGCATTAAGTCTTACTGAGCATGCTTATCCCCAGGGGTGAAGGGATGGCAAGAGGTAGGTGATGTCTCATCCAACTGGAAAAAGGAATTGAATATTCACCCCAAAATTATGATTCACAGGCTGCAGCCAGAGTATAATCTAGGGCTCATTTGAAAGGAAAGACTGCAGGCTGTCATTTAACCCTCACTTGTTTGGAGACCACAGTGCCCTTTAAAATAACAAAAAACAAGCTTTTATAAATATTGATTATGAAATGTAAGCACTGCTGTACAGATTTGCCTACATTAATTTCATTAACATTTTCAGTTGGTAGAACTGTACTTCTTCTGTCTGGAAAACCTTAACACATTCAGTCAATTTAGAGATACTCTTCTGGAACCACATTAAAGGGTCACCATACTCACCGAACAAACTTAACGTTTTCTGAAACTACAATTTGAGACAAGTAAAATGATGGTACTCACATGTTTATCTGTGATTGCTTTGTCGTTAAATTAATGTTTAGTGATCTCCTAATTCCCCCAACCCTCCCTTACTCATTGCCTCTTTGTAGGTGTCTCGACACTTATGTGTCTGCACAGCCTCACCATGGACACTGCTCTACTTACACATCTCCCCCTCCTCCCCCCTGCTGTCTTTTTCTCTGCTGATTCTCTTAAAATGTTGCAGAAAGTGTGCTGGCAGGCAGCACAGAGGTCACGCAGGGTTACATATTACAATTTCGCTTCTGGAGTACAGGTCTTTCCCTGTAAATACTGTGATTAAAATAATGTTTCTCAGATTCTACTGCTCTGTATTTAAAATTCTGAAAAAAGTTTTGGAGAAGTGGAATATTGCGTAGAGTAATTAGAGTAAAAGATTATTAAATTTATAATGCTTTTTTTAAATTTTTTTTTAGAGGAAACAAGAAAAAGAAGAGCTGGAGAGAGAGAAGCAGGGGCACGCCAGGAACTAGAGATGATTGAAAATTAAAACAAGAAGAAATTCTCTTCAGCAGAAAATTGAACACAGCATAAGGTGCGTGAAATGTTTAGTCTCATTTCATATGGAAGTGGATAAAGGCAAAAGGTTCTATTATATATGAATTAAATAATAGTAATATATACTCGACTAGCCATGAATATCATCACAGTTAGCCAATACAATATCATTTACTTTTGTTATAAAATATATGACTGTTATAAAGTAATATAAGATTAAGCCCCTTAAGCCTCAAGAGGGCCTTATAGAGGGCCCCAAGGGCACTTACCAGTGCCACAAAGGCCCTGATAGGAACCAGGGAGGTGGCTCCCATACGAGCTGCGGGACCCCCTAAGCCCAAAGGCACTTTCAGTGCCGCCGCTGGAGGGTAATTTTGGCGGGAAAACCGTCCCACGAAAGTTACCTCTCATGAATGGCGAGCAGGGCCAGTGAGTTAAACAGATCAGTAATGTGCACTTGTGTGAATAAGTCAATTGAAGGACGGAGGTAAAGGAGATATTCTTACCTCCTGTTCTTCAATTAAATGATCTGGAGCAGGCAGGAAATTAAGTAGTTGCCTCCTCCTGAAAATTAATTGAAGAACGGGAGGTACGACCTAGCTCCTTTACCTCCCATTCTTCATTAAATGAAAAAAAAAACCTCTATTTTACGAGTGAAAAGCCAACTTCATAAAGCAAAGAGAATGTTACCTGCCAAAACCCCAACTGATCTATTCAGCACATTATTGATACTAGCCAGATGCAATACTAGCTGATTCCTCCTCCATGAATCAAGCTGCGACTGATGACAGGAATATTGACTGCTGATTCCCCTGCTGCCTACCCCCCCCTCTGCACAGCTAGATGCATTCTTGCAAAGTTCAAGAGAGGTTACAGGACCTATTTGCAGCTTGCACTGTGTGAAGATGAACACAAGCTAACTATCAGTGTTACAGAAATTAAATGTACAATGTTTTAAAAACATACAAAAAGTATCATCAGACAAGCAATTTTGTGTGAATTTTTCACTTTCGGCAAGATTAAAACCAATGAAGAGGCACACATTTAGGTAGATTGGTATAATAAAAAAAATGTTAAATGGTATTGTTAACTTTAATATAAATTATATATTGCACCTTAATTGTAGAGACAAGTTTCAGAAGATGCCCAAAGAAGACATTAGCAGAGCTGACTGAAAAGTTGTGGCGCGCCAAACTTCCCACAGTGGAAGAAATTGATGAGAAACTTTTCAGTAGCTGTAAGTAATTGAAACTGTATGTTTACATAGTTCTGAACCCATACTAAAAACTTTTAAATAAGTGTAACTCCCCAAACAATGGTATTCTGCCCATTGTACTACCTTATTGTGGAACTAATTTTGTCCTTTGACAAACAAAACTTGTAGTTATTGGATACCTCAGGTATCTGGTTGACTTCCTTGATGATTTCCTCTCTCTTGAGGGATGACATCAAAGTGCTTAAAAGGCATGTCCATCCCCATAACTAAAATTTACCCCATAACGGCCCCACCATAGATTAACAGTACAGAACAGTAGGAGCTGCCTCTTGTCTGCCACCGAGGATGGCGATATGGCGCAGGGGAGCCCCCCTCTCCCTCCCACCATCTGGATCCATCCTCTGCAGCGTTGAACCTAGCGTGATTACTTTGAATATGTTGTAGCTAACCCCTGCCACCTCCAAACGCCCATTAATTTTTTAAAGAAAAGAACTGAATTATACTTACAGCCCTACTCTCCCACGGTTTGTCTCCATTTGCCGGCTACTTTCTGTGATTGGTTGCCTCTCAGCCAATCACAGACGTGGCTGCCGGTCTGGCCCTCTTTGCGACCCTGCAAATAGGGACCCGGGAACAGAGCGACGCGGGATGAAGGGCTGTAAATATGATTTTGGCTTCTTTTTTGGGGGTGGGCAGGGGTTAGTACAACATATTAAAATTAAAAATTTGGCTGGACATGCCCTTTAAGTGTTTAAAATAATGAAGGAATTGACATACCTGAGACCGTGAACAGTCAAAAAAGGTGCAAGGATGCTCTGCAGTGAGAAAACCAAATTAATGATACATATTGTGTATTTTCTCTGGTCTGGGCTATTTAGTGGTTATGCTGTCTAATCAGGGCCGCCATAAGGGGGGTACAGCAAGTACTCCTGTACCAGGCCCGAGGCTCTTGGGGCCAGAGTCCCAAGGCAATATACAGTACCTTTATTGTCTGTAGAAGCCAAAGAGGACAAGGTCCAACGAGGAGGCAAATTGAGCCCAAGGGGCAGTTGGCTTCAGATGTGATGTGCGCAACGTGACCCTCGTATATATATATATTTACACGGTCACGGTTGTGCACGTCACAAGCTTATGCGGCCTGTGTAGTGCATGTGTAGCCATGCGAGGCATCACTCTGTGGCCATGCAAGGCATCCACTCTGTGGTCACTCTTTAAATCATTGTGTACATTTCTACTTCTTCTTTTGCAGCAGGCCAGCAGTAAGAGGAAAGTGAAAGCACTCCGAGCTAAATAATTAATTAACTTTTTAATTAAATAATTAATTAACTATTAAAAAAAAAAACAACTTGATATTCTAAACTTTCTTCCTGCTGGAGGTGGTTTGAGATAGATATATATATATATATATTATATATATAATATTATATATCTGTGTGTGTGTGTGTGTGTGTGTGTGTCTGTCATTCAGATTTGAGTATTTATTGTATATTTTTTTACACGGCTAATGAACTGGAGGCTAACACTGGCTGTGACTGAGGCTAACACACGGATAATAAACTGGAGGGCTAAAAACACGCTAATGAACCAGAGGTCTGAAAAACACTTGCTAATAAACTGGAGGGCTACAAATGGATTAATATACTGGAGAGCTGTAAACACTGGATAATCAACTGGAGGTCTGAAAACACTGGTTAATGAACTGGGGGTTGTGAAACCTGGCTAATGAACACACAGTGTTGTAGATTGAGACTTATACAACTGTAATACGTAAATTGTGTACCCCTTTATAATGCACACTAAGAGAAAAAAAAGTTGCAGAGTTGGGGAGGATAATTTAAGTAATCTGATCTTGGTACAACCTGTGTAATGCATTTTTCATTGTGTACCTATCTGAAGGTGAATATTAGAAGGAATATATGGATCTGGTCTACTAAGAGACAGTCTGTATTTACTCTGCAATAATGCACAACTTCAGTGATGGAGGCATTGATTAAATGTGTAACATCTTTTTAACCCAGACAGATGGACCGATATGTGTGTGTCAGTAATTTTACATGGGCAAGTATTAATAAGTCTTGTAAAAACAAAAAAAAAAACTTTGCTTAAACTTCAACTTTTGTATATATTATTACGCCTAATGTAATCTCAGGAAAACCGGGTTTGTGGTGAAGAACGTTCTTGCCCAATATTTTGCTTTTTAAAATTTTAAATCTCTGTATCTCTCAAACTTATTGGATGGATATCCAGGTAAATCTTAGATTAATCTAACAATTGGCAATCAGTTTTCAGTATTTGGTGTTAAATTCTAGACTAAAGTCTACTATGGTAAAATTTGTATGTGCGTGAAGAATTTTTTCCAATGCAAGACACTTATAAGATGTTTGATAGACTCACAGTCAAATGTCACATATATCACAGGTCTAATAAGAGTGGGAAGAGCTTGGTGGTTTACCTTTGACGTTCCCTGCTCTGGGCCATTCATTTGCATTCAAACTTCAATCACAAAATAAGATTGTGCCAGGCCATTGTGCAGATGGCTATCTAACGTTGTTGGAAGCTAACAAATGTAGTCTAGGGCACCGCATGGCTGTGTCACACACTGGTAGACATATGCTCAATATTCCTGCCAACAGAATGATTGTTATATAATATATTAATTATTTATAATATATATTATTATAATATATATTATTATTACCGCAGGATTGACTGTGATTAAACGATATGCCTGATCGCTTGAACCACTGTTCTTTGGCTAAAAATCAGCCTTGGGTAATCTTACTGCGCTCTTAAGCTTCATACACACGTGTGAACGCGGGGAACAACCCGCGATGCACGAGGTGTATGCACGGCTGTTAACGCCGATAATCGCACCGTAAATGGGCACTTTGTTGGTTGAAGAACCACCCTGCTATCGGGCAACAATCCCGACCGAACAGCTGTTTCGTCTGACAAAGTGCCCATACAATTTATCGTCCGTACATAAAATCGCATGTCGTGGGTCGGCCCCGGTTTTTAACACAATTAAATCAATGTTTTTTAGACATTTGGTCCTGTTTTATCTACCGTATATACTCGAGTATAAACCGACCCGAGTATAACCGAGGTGGACCTATTTTACCTACTGAAAAAAGTAAAAAATGATTGACTCGAGTATAAACCGAGGGAAGAAAATATGAACCTAATGTTCAATATTTGGTACCATAAAAATAGCAGAATGCAGTTACCATCTTTCCATGGCACTCCAGATGTTTGTAAACTACAACTCCCAGCATGCTTTGGTTGCTGGAGTTGTAGTTTCTAACATCTGGAGTGGCAAGCTCACTAATAAAATAATGCAGTTTCACATGATATTAAATGCCTTTATTCACAGTGCCCCAACTATCCCAACCCCCACCCCTCCACTGTACAGATTTAATGTACTAGCCCACCCCTACACCACTCCAATACCGTAAGATCTTCCTTACTGTAGGCTGAGAGGGCTGACAGGCTCTGCAGTTTGTATTGTGAGTTGGCACTACCAGGGTATGTGAGCAGCAGGCTCCCCCGCTCTGAACCGATCTAGTCCCACCATGTGGAACATCTCCTCCAACATTTACTTCTTTCAGTCTGACACATTTTCATGCTGGCACGGTGGACTCTGACTGAGCGGACAGAGCTGCAAAGGTATCCGTAATGGACCTAGGACACCCCTCCTGGTCATCGGCAACAGCAATATGTTTGGTACCCAATCACTGGCAGTTTCGGAGATCGAGAGGCAGCTGTGAGGGCTCTTCCAATCCTCCCTATGTCCGGTGCAGTCAGAAGACGCTGCGTAAGCGTGACATACGTAACTTACGTCCCCGACGTGCCTCTCTGACTGCTCCGGGTTTCCTCACTGCACGCTCTGCCGAACGCTACTGCCGAACACTGCCGAATGCTCTGCTACAATAAACAGTCAGGAGGTGCTGCGTAAGTGGGACGTACGTAACTTACGTCCCCGACCATGCCCACACGTGCACCTCTGACTGCTCGGTTCCTCCTGCACGCTCTGCCGAACGCTCTGCTACAGGTAGGCTGCTTCTATGTGTATGACCCGAGTATAAACTGAGGTCAGGTTTTAAAGTTATTTTTAAAACCTAAAAATCTCGGTTTATACTCGCGTATATACGGTACTCAAAGAATGGAGCTTATAACCATATTAATGATTGTTTGGGGAATTAAATAGTTAATTTTTGGTACTCTAAGCTAATATTTATATCTATACCCTTCTGCATTATTTAGTGTTTTGCACACAATTAGTTTTTCATAGTATATTATGTTGTTTCTTATATACCGTATGTTTCTTATTTTAGTATCGCTTACGTAAACCTTTTTTCTTTTACATGTTCTAAGGGTGGCAAACAGAAATCCCCTGAATTGTCATTACTCTAAAAATCCTGATGATGCTGCCTTTATAGAAACTCCAAAAAGAGAACCTGAAGAATCTAGCTTGGATTGTAGAGGAAAGGTCAGAAAAAAATCCTGTGCCCATATAAAAACTGATGCAGGACAGAATATATCCTCTGATGAATTTATTACATAACTGTAGCTGAAGAAGAAGAAAAGGTTTCTGATGTGGCAGACATTCCATGTACTACATCCATGTTTTAACTGGTGACTACTTTTTGTGCAATAAAATCTCTCAATATACAGCAAAGTATATCTGATAAAAGAATTTGTACAGTATCTCCTATTATAAGTACCAGAATTGTTAAAATATGTTTGCAGAGCACATTTTTACTTACTTGCAGATGTGACTAGAGTGTGGCTATTTATTCTTCAGGAACTAGATAAAATATCAGCATTATTGACCTGTGATATTCCTTTGTGCATAATCTTGATTACCTATATAATGTGTATCTGGATTCTTCTGTGACTTTAAGAGGCAAATCAAAAGTTAGATTGGCTTCCAAATTTTTTAACTGGCTCCTAACATGCGCAAAACACTTTCAGGGAGATTCAATAAAAGTTCTGATTGGTTTGGGCAAAATTAGCACACTTTTTAAAGATAAGATCTTATTTAACATAAGAATGTTATTGAATCTCCCTGTTAGTGGTACCCCTGGCTGTCATTATACATTACTAGCCACTTTAATTGGGTTTATATAAGATGCTTTGTAGATAATCTTAACTTCTATTTGATAATAAATTGTGTCAACTTCAGTTAAAGGGCATGTCCACCCCGAAATTTACTTTTGATATGTGGTAGGGCATGCTCCCCCAGCCCCAACCGCATTAATATAATGTTAGAAAGTCCCCCGATTCTTACTTACCTGCCCTCTCTCCTCTGCAGCAGTGTTCAGGCCCTCTGCTTGCATGGAATTGAAAGCAGGGGCGGGACCAGCAGCCACATCTGTGATTTGCTGAGAGGCAGGGAGGGCTGCACTGACCATGCCTCAACCTTGATGAGGTTGAGGAAGTCTCAGGCACAGCATGAGTCACACACTGCTCCTACACAGCAGTTTCCTGGACTTTGGAGGGGCACAGCAGCGGGGAACTTTTGAGCAGGAATGTAAGGTAAGGATTGTTTTAAACTACTTGATGTGGCCAGTAAAGGTTTAAATTTTAGTTTTGGGGGTGGACATGCCCTTTAAATTACTATAATGCAAGC
Organism: Hymenochirus boettgeri; assembly: GCA_019447015.1. Lineage (NCBI taxonomy): Eukaryota > Metazoa > Chordata > Amphibia > Anura > Pipidae > Hymenochirus > Hymenochirus boettgeri. The sequence goes on along the minus strand of CM033475.1, from coordinate 88,984,696 downwards.
AACCTGAGAATGTGTAGTTATACCAAATTGTATTTAGAAATGTTTGGGCATTTAATTGTTGCTTTATATATTGAGGATGTACAGATGTTCTGGTTATTGCAACAATATTCTAGGGTACAACTATGAAAAAGATTCGTACACACTGCGATCATGGGTGCGGACCAGTGACGCATATTGTACGAAACTTTAGTTTCCATTTTTTAAATAGTTAAACAAAAAGGTGGAGATATTTAGAAAGAAAATTAAGCTGCTACTGCTGCACCAGTGGCCACAAGATGTCACTTAGACTTTTTACTGCACGTAAAATACCAATGCTAGGATAATGAAGTTCTAGACATAGTAGTATAGTAAGCTGCTGAGGGACGAGAGTTTAAGAGGAGCACTTTAGTGAATCGGGCACTCTCACCATTTTAAAAATGTTCGCTACTAGCATAGTTTTTACATCGCAATAAAGTTTGTTGTTATGGACTTATCAGTTATTGTCTGATAAAAAAAACTTTATAATTACGACCCTCTGATGCAAACTTATAGATTATTCCAGTTCCTGTTGCTTTTCAAATCAGTCACTTTCTACCAATATATATAGTTTCTCACTAGTTTCTTTTTTAAGCACCTACATTGACTCTTCTTGATCTCCCGGCACTCCGATTCAGGCCCTTTGCTTGCCAGAACGACAAGCAGGGGGCCGGACCGGAAGCCGTGTCTGTGATTGGCTGAGAGGCCATTACAGAATGCCAAGGGAACAAAGCGATGTAATTAAGTTCTACTGCTTTTTTAACAAATGTGCTGGGTGGGCTAGGGTGCCCTACACTATAGAAAAAGCTTTAGGTAGGGCATCAGGCCAAATGATAGTTCCAGAGAAAGGGAGGGGGGCTCCCCTCCGCATGCCGAAATCTCAATAAGGACAAGAAAATAGCAGGAATCTGGATGACTCTGACAGATCCTACTCATCAGTTTTCATGATTTTGCACAGACACATCTCTCTGCAAATGGTTCTTTGCAGTAAGGGTTTTTGAAAACAACACAGTGGGACCAGTAGTGGGTTAAATAATAGTTTTGCAGTGGACATGCCCTTAAAGTTTTCCATCTGCCCTGATTGTTGTTTTCAGCTTGGGGCTGTGGTGTCATCCACTGTTCTGTACCTCCTGTAATTTTTGAAAATAAACCTGCTAATTGCTGTCAGAGCTTTTCATTTGCATCTAGGTTTTTACTTATTTAGCTGTTTTTGTTTGACGCTGATGCGCTACAAGGTAGTTTTTGTTTTTTTAAAGGGCCAATTGTGTGTGAAAATAAAAAATTTTGCAAGCTGTTGAGTGCTGTCCAACAGCAGATTTAATATTGGGGTTTAATTTTACAATCGGGTCCCACTCACTGTGTTACTTTTACACCAACTACTTGCATTTGTTAAAATGTCATATTATAAAACTCACAAACATATTAAATCTCAAAGTTAACAGCTGCACGGTGACTTTTGCAAACGCACAGCCATTGTTATTCCTTTCATTTGGTATGCTGTGTAAGGCTGGAGGCCACACTACAATGCACCAGAATCACGGAGAGCCATAATCAGAGTTTTCTTTTTCGGGATTCAATACCGAATTTGCGTCTCGGGGTAAATCCTGAAAGGGATTTAACCATCCACTATTAGCTGGCTTTAAAAGTGTGGTAAAAAAATGGCCTCAAACCTGATATGAATGATGCTGCGGTCTGTTTGTCTTTTGTCTATACACTGCTGCCGCCGCAAGTATAGGTTTTGCTCGTGCTAACCAATAGTAAATAGGTTAGCGCAGGTTTAACACTTTATTGATCTGTGAGGCTGGTGGTAAATGAGGCTGTTTGTTGTAGGAACAAAGGCATGTAATTAGAGTTCTAATCTTTTTTAACAACTAATACAATGGTTGGGATGGGCAGGGGGTCACCTACATAATATCAAAACTTACCAGTTTACGCCATGATACGGACGCCTCCGGGAGGTAGTGTGACATGCGCACTGGAGCATGAGAGAGCGCAGAGATGGTCAACTGATAAAAGGAATGGTGATTTGTATCGAAAATTTATCATTCTGGTTTCAGGTACAGTCCAGCTACTCTTTATTCTTGGGAAAAGTACTACAAGCAGGGGCCCTGACTGGCAGCCTTATCTGTGCCGACTGGAACACTGTCCCTTTAAAATGAATTGATCCTGTGCAGTGTTAGTATCGTGGCCGTAACCTGGAAAGTTGCGCTAGATTAGAGGGTGTCAGCAGGTCTATGTGCGGCACCATCCCTGCACGTAGGCGGGGGAGGGGTGCAGGAAACTACTGTGCAGATAGAGGCCTGTCAGTGGCTGCGCATAGCTGAGACTCCGGTGGTGCTGAAGTTGGAGGAGAGAGCCAGAGTCACTGTGAGACAGTCAGTCACTGTATTGCTGTGTTTTATATTACTGAAGAATAGCTGTATACAGTGTGTATATATTTGACAGGGGACCCCCTTCTGTATACAGCAATTCCTATTTCCTCTAAAGAATACATTTTTATTAAATGAAGTCTGCAGCAAATAATAATAAAGATGTCCATTATACTATTAATCAACCAACTTTTTATATGGCGATTTATCTGTTTGTTACACCATTACAGTGAACTGTGATACACATTTCAGCATTTGCCTAATAAAACCTACTAAAGCTCTGTGCACGTGTGCTCACAACTATAAGTCAAAAGGCTGTTTCTGCTGACTATCTCGCTTTGTCTACGGCGCATGTTGGAGCAGATCTTTTGACACCTGACCGAACGTACAGAACCAACTGATAGTCAGCCGAAAGGGTCTTTTATCTCTCGGTAGTGCATTGTGGTCAGCCCCACAATCGCACCTATATACTGAGCTTTACTGCAAGGAAGGATAAATCTTATGGCTCAGTTGATCTGTTGCATTGAGGCCAGATGAAGGGGTCTGAAGCTACATAGAAACATCAGATTCTTCAGTGAAAAGACCAAAAGAATCTGCCAATGAATCGGGTGAGTACTGTATATACTAGAGTATAAGCTGATCCGAGTATAAGCCATCTATTACCACCCCCAAAAAAGAGTAACTGATTGACTCGAGTATAAGCTGAGTGTGAGAAATCATGACCACTACTGCAAACAGTAATTAGTAAAACTTCAACTCCCAGCACGCTTTGGTTGGTGGGAGTTGCAGTTTCTAATCTTCTGAAGTGGCAAGGTTCAACAGTGGAAATCTTTTCAACAAAAGATACTCCTTCTGATTCAGTATTTTAAAGCTTAAAAATGGACCCTTTTATGATAAACAGAAGAATTCTGATACAGTAGTTCCATACAGCATTGGTGACAACATAATAGCCAATCGAGTAACCTCCAATTCCTTGGCACTCCAGGCTTTGGTTGCTGGGATTTTGTAATTTGTAAACATCTGGAGTGGCAAGGCCAACAAAAAAATGCTCCTGCCCGCCTCTAAACCCCAATAAGAAGAGGCCCTTGTTCTTACCAGATCCACTGACGGAGGAAGGAAGGAGCCCGTCCTCTGACTCCCCTAATATGTCAGTTGAGGGCTGAGAGGAGGCATAACTTAGTGCCGACATGTCCGCGCCTACGTGCTCGCATCTCTCCTGACTGCTCCGGTCTCCATAACCATTTGCAGCTACATGGTAATGACATGTTGGGTAATGAACACATGTCGGTAGCTCCTTTGCTATGTGTCTCTGGTCTCCTTCAACCAGTGAACTGCTGTGACCCACGTATTAACCAAGATTAGCTTTTTCAGGGTCATTTTAAAAAAAAAACCTTGGCTAATACACAAGTATTATGGTACATAGCTTTATTTATTGCCCTAATTAACTATAGTATCTGAGTTAATAAAGACATATGTCTATCTAGTCCAACCTTTATACCCTACCCATAAAACTTCTAACAAGTTACATATTAGCATAGGGGCATATTAAAAGAGCGAAAAGTCGCGAAAACTTTTCGCGTTCGCTTTTGGCATGGTTTTTCACCAAAAAACAGTTAATGCGATTTATAAAAGTAGCGTTAACGAATGGCGAAAACATTTCCGCGAGCTATCGCTAAAACCTTTTCGCCTTACATCGCAATGGTAATTTTAGCGAAAAGGCATAAGCGATTTATAAAAGCGAAAAGCTGTTTTCGCTTTAAATGGAGCGGAATATTAGCGCGACCCATGTGGCGAAAAGGCTGTTTTTAGCATGCCTGTTGGGATTTTGGATTTGTTCATAATTTTTAATGCACAAAAAACTCTAAAGCCATTCATACAAATTGTCTTACATGTTTTTTGAACACATTTATGAGAGATATAGATTTTTCGTTTTCCCTTTGGTTACACACATGTGTTCACCATTTTTGGTGCGTTAATGCATGCATTTCCATAACCGAAAAAGTGAAATCGCACGCGCAACCGCACAAGGATCGCGTGCACAATTGGGTGCAATAGCGCTCGCGATTTGGTGTGCGATTCATGTGCGTTTCAGTGTGGCCTCAGCCTAAGGCTGAGGCCACACTCAACGCATGATCGCACACAAAATTGCAAGAGCTCTTGCCCGTGATTGTTGTGTGTTGGGCTTTGCGCATGCGTTTTTTGCCGTCTTGCGTTATGGAAATGCTGCGTTAATGAACACAAAATGGTGAACGCATGCATTAGCAAACGCAAAAGTTTTGCGTTCCCCCAATTTCCATTTTAGCAAAAATCGCGGGCGCAATCGCAAAATGCGCTGGTGCGGCTTCACCCTTTAAACAACTCATTCTGTCTGTTCGTCTTGCTAATCACGATCGCCTTGTTATGTGCTTTCATCTTGCTAATCGTCGATCGCCTTGGAATGCGCGTTCACCTCTTGAATATCCGTTTGCCTTTTGAATGCCTTTCATCTTGCTAATCGAATTTGGAATGCTCGTTCGCTTTTTTTTTTTTTTTTAGAAAAATTTAAATATAGTGCCAAGAACTGGAACAGCTGGCTAGCCGGTAACAATGATTGGATTTGGTTTTCATTTCTTTGCTACAATTTCACATTATGAAAAAACAGAACAATACATTTGTTTGCTACCCACACTATTTAAACAAGCAGTTTAAGCTGATCATTGTGGCTAGAGAAAATGAGGTGTGAGGAGCTACTTTTGTTTGGCTATGTCCAACTTTTTCAGCATCAGCAGCTGCTGTTTTGCTTTTGCAGGCTGAACATGAGCAGCGTGGAGAGCAGGAGAGGGAAAGTGTCAGTTAAGATCGGGCAGCCTCGTTTTTTTCTAAGGAGATTTTGTCTTCTGGACGAGCTGTCTGATGAGGAGGTTGTGCGTCACTTTCGCTAAATCGCCCAGTCATACAGGAGTTGTAGGGCAAACTGGGCAATTTGTTGGAGCCATCAACAAGGCGGATGTGTCATTGACTTGATGACAACATTTTTGTTGTCCTTTATTTTTTGGGCAATGCCACATTCCAGCCTGTGACTTCACAACATAGTCAGCCTTCTTTTTCCAGGATCCTGCCCAAGGTGCCAAAGCTATTTTTGCCCTTGTCTACTGATTACATCCAGTTTCCATCCAGTGAGTCAGAGTGGCAAAACATCAAAACAGATTTTTTTCTGAAAGGGGCAGGAGCGTTGATTGTACGCATATTGCGCTCGCACTACCTAAACAGAGAATGGAAGTGTATCTTAATAGAAAACCCTTCCATTCTCTTAATGTTTCAGGTGGTGTGTGATTCCCACCTGCGCATTATGAGTATAACAGTGCGTTTCCTGGAAGTTGCTACGACTCCCATATTTAGCGCCAGTTTAGCTCTCTACCGCAAGTTTACCAGCGGACGGATGCCGGCTGGCTTGTGGGTAAGTGGTTCTTTTCCTACAATTCACGGTAATGTGTATAAAATGACTTACACAGATTTGTTTGTGTTTCAAAATAGAAGACGCAGGTATGGGATTCATTCAAATAACCGAAACCCAAACGAAAAAAACAACAAATAAAGCGAACACGAAATTAGGAAACAAATAAAGACCCTATGCTGTGAATTAATATTTGATGCACAATATTGTCTCAATGTGTATAAAGGAATATTTTTACATTGTTCGAACAATACAGCATTGCTATCTATTTAATGACACTCCTATTTTCCGCATCTTCAGCGTCATAGTCCTATTTCGCCACCAAAAGCGGGGGGCGTACCGTTTTGGCACCATAAGAAGGTGGCTTTTTTCACGCTTTTATTTTCGCACACAACACATCTCATGCATTTGTATTTGTGCCTTAGGAAGGTGGACAACTAGGTGGTCCTTGTTTTTTTCTGGATCCATGAAACTGTAAGATCTGCCTCATCCTGCTCAAACAAATTGCCCATTTACTATAAAGCTCCAGTATGGCTGGGCAATGTGTGTAAAGTGACGAACAACCTCGTCATCAGACAGCTCATACAGATGCCTAAATCTCCTTTTAAAAAATGAGGCTGTCTGATCCTGACACGTTCCTTGTCCTGTCCTCCATGTAGCCTCTCTCCAGCCTCCACATAGAGCACTGCAGCTGCTGCAAGCTTTGGAAAGTGCCCCTAAAATAACACCTCCTCCTCAGAGATGGTTCTCTACTCACATGATAAAGCTGCTTTAAATAGGTTTCCATTCGATTCTAGTTCATTGTTCATGCTTTTTAATTCGGTTCAATTTGGAGCACAAAGTGAAAAAAAGACACACAATCATAGTTACCGGCTAGTAAGCTGTTCAATGTAATTGATACTATATTCAAATAAAACCACATTGGATTGGGAGAATGAAGAGAAAAAAAATTAGTAAGAAAACTTTTGCCTAATGAGCTGATGTAAGTGCGTTAATATACGAACGCATATTACGAAGGCAAACGCACATTAGAAAGGTGAATATGCATTAGAAAGCAAACGCGCATTAGAAAGGCGACTGCGAATTAGAAAGGTGATATGCGTTAGAAAGCAATGTACATTAGAAAGGCGAATGCAAATTAGAAAGGCGAACATGCATTAAAAAGTGAATGGTGTATTAAAAAGCGAACGTACATTAGAAAGGCAACTGCGCATTAGAAAGGTGAATGTGCATTAGAAAGCAAATGCGCATTAGAAAGGCGACTGCGTCTAGAAAGGTGAATGTGCATTAGAAAGCAAACGCGCATTAGAAAGGTGAATGTGCATTAGAAAGCAACCGCGCATTAGAAAGGCGACTGCGAATTAGAAAGGTGAATGTGCATTAGAAAGCGAACGCACATTAGAAATTCGACTGCGCATTAGATAGGGGAATGTGCGTTAGAAAGCAAATGTACAATAGAAAGGCGAATGCAAATTAGAAAGGCGAAACGCATTAGAAAAGTGAATGTGCATTAAAAAGCGAACGCACATTAGAAAGTCGACTGTGCATTAGAAAGCGAACGCACATTAGAAAGGCGACTGCGCGTTAGAAAGGTGAATGTGCATTAGAAAGGCGACTGCGCATTAGAAAGGTGAATGTGCATTAGAAAGCGAACGCACATTAGAAAGGCAACTGCGCATTAGAAAAGTGAATGTGCATTAGAAGTGAACGTACATTAATAAGCGACTGCGCATTAGAAAGGTGATGTGCATTAGAAAGCGAAAGGACATTAGAAAGGCGACTGCGCATTAGAAAAGTGATGTGCATTAGAAATTGAACGCACATTAGAAAGGCGACTGCGCATTAAAAGGTGAATATGCATTAGAAGCAAACGCGCATTAGAAAGGCAACTGCGCATTAGAAAGGTGAATGTGCATTAGAAGGTGAATGTGCATTAGAAAGCGAACGCACATTAGAAAGTCGACTGCGCATTAGATAGGGGAATGTGCATTAGAAAGTCGAACGCGAATTAAAGGCGAATGCACATTAGAAAGGCGATTGCCCATTATAATGATGAATATGTCTTGGAAAGCGATCGTGCATTAGAAAGGCGAACGCGAATTAGAAGGCATATCCCCTTATAATGCGCGTTCGCCTTTCTAATGCGCGTTCGCTTTCAAGCATATTCCCCTTATAATGCGCTGTTGCCTTTATAATGCGCGTTCGCCTTTATAGTGCGCATTCGCCTTTCTAATGCGCGTTCGTCTTTCTAATGCACAGACGCGCATTATAAAGCGAACGCGCATTATAATGGGAATATGCCTTGGAAAAGCGGCTGCGCATGAGGAAGGCGAATGTGCGGTGGAAAATTGAATTGTATTCCAAATTAGAATTTAAAATGGATTGGATAAATTAACATGGGTTACTTATTTGTAAATGTGAGGTTTTTTTCGCTTTTTTATAATAAGCGAGACGAAGCCCCAAACGGCGCTATTTTCGCTGCGATGTTCGGCTTTAATTATTTGGCGAAAAAGTCAGATTTTTATAAATATGCCCCTAAATGTCCATCTAGTCCAACTTTTATACACTACCCATAATGTATGTCTAACAGTTACTAGCAACATATTATTGGAGGTTGAAAAGACAGACATACATTATGGGAGTGTATAAAAGTTGGACTAGATGGATGTATACCCGTTACATAGCAACATATTATGGGAGGATAAAGACATACTGTACAACCATCTAGTCTGACGTGCTCACCCACTTTCCTGCCTAACAGTTGATCCAGAGGAAGGGGAAAAAAACTGTAATGGGGGAAAAAATCCTCCTGGCCACACTGCTGGCCTTTTTTTGCTCTTGCGTTTTTTTTTTATATCATTGAAAACGCGGCAACGCACCAAAAACTTGCGTTTTCGGGTGCGTGGCGATTGAGATTTGCGTTCCGCATTTTAAATAGCAATGCATGCGGTTTTCAATACTTAATAAAAAACGCATGCGCAAACGCAACAAAATCACATGCGATTGTGTTGGCATTGCAGTGTGGCCGTGCCCTGACTCCAATTTGCAATCGGAAATATCCTCAATCAACAATCTATTCCAACTTTATGTACGATACCAGTAACATGAACATTCCTTATTTTTAAAAAACTTAACCAGTTTCTTTTTAAACTATCCAATGAACTTGCCATCACCACATCCAATGGAAGACAATTCCATAGTTTAACCCTTATCACAGGAAAACCCCTCCCAAACTGTTATAACTTTTCTAAATTTTCTTCCTGTCTTAAGGGGTGTCAGTGTCTTCTGACATGTTCTATTAAATATTGGTAAACTATGCCCCAAACTGTTTATTGTATGACCTATTAATGTTTTTATAACAATGATTACCATATATACTCGAGTATAAACCGTCCCGAGTATAAAACCGAGGTACCTATTTTGCCAGAAAAAAACATTTATGTTATTGACTCGAGTTAAGTCTTATACTCTAGTCTTAAGAACTTATAAGTTATAAGTCTTAAACTTATGACCCCTCATTGTGGCAGCGCTCCCTGTAGCAGCCTCCCTGTTCCGCTTCCCTGTTCCAGTTTCTGCAGTGCAATCCAGGCAGCCGCTTGCTCCCATGCTCCCTATACTGAAGCCCGGCTGACGTCACTACTCGGCGTCGGGCAGTGACGTCAGCCGGCGCGCCAGTATAGGGAGCGTGGGAGCGGCGGCTGCCTGGATTGTACTGCGGAAGCTTCGGTTTCCAATTAAAGGTAACTGACTCAAGTATAACCGAGTTTGGTTTTACAGGCTGATTTTACAGCCTGAAAAACTCGGTTTATACTCTAATTTACGATATATCCCCCCGCAAGTCTTTTTTTCTAGTTTGTATAATTATAACTTATCCAAATGAGCTTTACCAGTGTTTGTAAAGGGGGATGATAATAATTTTCTCCCTTGAATCCATGCCCCTCCTTATATAAGACAATATCTTGCTGGCTCTAGTTTGTTGCCACCTGGCACTGCTTGCTACATGTAAGTTTGTTATTCACCAAACCTTCAAGATCATTTCCTAACAGTATAAGCAGCACAAGGGTTTTTAAGCCCAAAATGCATAACCTTACCTTTATCAACATTGAATCACATGGCAGCCCGATCCGCCTGACAAAATTGCACATGATCTGTAGCTCTTAATGCTCATCAAAGATTTGTCTTGTCCACAACAGAACCTTGCTGATAATACCTAATTATCCATTAATAAACAGATTAAATAAAAGTGCTGACAATACCTAATTATCCATTAATAACATTAAATAAAAGTGGCCCAGCACAGAGCCCTGTGGACCCCCACTTAGAACATTTTGTACATGTTGACGAAGCACCATTAAAAACTGCTCTCTGTAGCCTACCAGTACCAGTGTATTATTGATTGTCAGGGTTATTACGTCAAGTAAATTTTACCTTGCCATTATCCATTGTACTCAGATCAACTGGCTCTAAAGTTTAGTTCTTGAAGAAGTTTCACTAGTCATCTGACTGGCTTTCTCAATTCAGAATGACTTGTACAAGAATTTATTGGCAATTAAGTACCCTGGAAAGCCCCGATTAGCATATAACAGCAAGGTATTAGGGACCTTCTGAATGCAAGGTGGGATCAGGATTGCCAACCGTCCGTGATTTCACGGACAGTCCGTGAAAAATACTGAAAAATAAGGTCTGTCCGTGATTCCGAAATCATAGTTTGTCCGTAAAAAATAGGTATTTTGCTCACCCGGAAGTGCACTGTGTATTACGTCACACCTCACTGCGTGCTGACGTCACGCGTCTACCGTCATCGGCGTCATCGCGGCGTGCCGTTTTGCTCCTCCCCTCCGTCAGCTTGTTGCTTGCCTAGCCTATTGCGGCTTGATTGGGAGGCGGGACTCCCGCCTCCCTCCTCCCGAGTCCCGCCTGGGAGGTGGGAGCTGAAAAATTATTGGAGGATAGCGGAAAGTTTAAGTACAGATTCAGCCCCCCTGAGCCCGCGCAGCCCGCCCTCCGTCACGCACGTAGCTACAGAACAGACTCAGACTCACTGTCTGTCAGACACCGTCCGTCCTCCCAGGCCGCCCCAACAGTGCCAGCCCAGCACCTCTGACAGTGACTCTGACCCCATCCATCGCCCCAGCAGTGGCAGTGCCACACCGGCTCTGACTGGACAGTGACTCTGAGTCCACTCCTGTGACCTGTCCTCCTGCCCCTGAGTGAGTCCTCCTGACGCCCTCCTGAGTCGAGGACTCGAGGCCTGCCTTACTCTGTCCTGACCTGGGTCCTGGCCACCCCCCGGTCCTGATTGAGCCATTTGGATCGGATTCATCGGAATCGGAAGCCTGCAGCAGATTACAGACAGAGACAACTGAAACTGAGCTGACTGTCTTAGTCTCACCGGCGTGTGCACTGCTGATGCTGACCCCCCCCTGCCCTGGGCCTAAGTGCCTGTCTGCCTGCCTGAGAGAGAGAGCTGAGAGACAAGTTGAACTTCAACTTACTTAGGTGAGTGCTACTACTGTACTGGGTCTGGGTAGGAGAAATAACTTCAACTTAGTCAAGTAAGTCAACCTTACAGGCCAGCCAGCCTTCCAGTTCACACAGCACCAGCATTACAGGCCAGCCACCTTCCAGTTCACCACCAGCATTACAGGCCAGCCACCTTCCAGTTCACACCCCACATTACAGGCCAGCCAGCCTTCCAGTTCACACAACCAGCATTACATCGGCCAGTCCCTTCCAGTCACACACCAGCATTACAGCCAGCCTTCCAGTCCAACACCATCATTACGCCAGCCTTCCAGTTCACACACCAGTCCAGCTTACAGCCAGCCTTCCAGTTCACACACCACCGTCCAGCATTACAGCCAGCCTTCCAGTTCACACACCAGTCCAGATTACAGCCAGCTTCTTCCAGTTCACACACCAGTCAGCTACAGCCAGCCTTCCAGTTCACACACCATTCCAGCATTACAGCCAGCCAGCCTACGTTCACAAACCAGTCCAGCATTCAGCTCACAGCCTCCAGTTCACACACCAGTCCAGCAGCATTACAGCCACCTTCCAGTTCACACACCAGCATTACAAGCCCTTCCAGTTCACACACCCAGCATTACAGCCAGCCCCTCCAGTTAACACACCAGCATTACAGCCAGCCCAGCCTTCCGTCCACACACCACATTACACTACAGCCAACCCAGCAGCGGCCCCAGCCTTCAGTTCATAAACCAGCATTACTGCCAGGCAGCTCTCCAGTACACCAGTCCATTGTTTGTTAGACAACAACATTGCAAAGATCAGAAGTTTATAAAAATAAGGCACTTAATTGACACTGCTAAATCATGAAATGTAGATGTGTAGTATGTAAAGAAATAGGGGATAGATTTGGGAAGAATTACAGTTTCTAGTAATGGGCAGTTCAAAAACAGTATAGAATTAGATACCCATTAACAGTCGGTTTTCTGTAGAATAATCATCAAAAGGGGGAGTGGCTTAGGTACGCAATAGTACTAAGTACTAACTCCACCCTTAACAGTCGGTTTTCTCTAGAATAATCATCAAAAGGGGGAGTGGCTTAGGTACGCTACTAACTCCACCCCCTGTCCGTGAAAAATCTTGGATGTCCAGGAATTTTTGCCCTCTTGTCCGTAAAATTTTTTAAATTAGGTTGGCAACCCTGGGTGGGATCACCATTCGGATCCATCCTCTGGGGACATGGCACCTATCGTGAAATCCTTTTAGGATAAGTTAGGTGCCCCCTGCCCATCCCCAAATGATGACATTTTTTAAAAAAAAATGTTTAGATCAATACTTACAGCCCCTTCTCTCCCCCTGGCATCTCCATTAAAAGCAGCTGCGTCTGTGATTGGCTGCCTTTCAGCAATTTCCTCAAACGGAGCCGGGAGGAGATGCCGTGGGAGTGTAAGGGCTGTAGGTATAAATTTAGACATTTTTGGGATGAAATATATTGGCGTTTGGGGGTGGGCAGGGGGTACCTACCTTATCTTAAAAGTTCAATTTCGGGGTTAAAATGCCCTTTTAGATGTCCTGGCCCGAGGAATTGGCTTTTCTGTGCTGGGCTATATGTTGGTGCAGCAGCTGTTTGGTCTCCCCCACATACAAATCAGAGGCAACACTTTACTGCATTGATTGGTTATTATGTCCCTCTTCTTGGGTCTTTAAGATACCAGTTGCAATAAACAGGTTGTTTATTGAAAATTCTTCTTAATTTCTAGGAGACCCCTGCACATATGGCAGACCATGTTTTTCTCCTGTCTTGCTTTCCTCCTTCACTATTGGTATTTGTATTCTTTTCTTCCTTTACCCCTTTGACAAAGGTCCAGTCTGGATATCCACAGTTTTAAGGGCTCGTTTGAGATGTTTAATTTCTTTACTATGGTATATCATCATTTTTTCTTACTGAGTTCTACATCTTGAATTGTTAGTGAAATGACCTGGGAGTTGTAGATTTGATGCCTAGAACTTCCAACCAAAGGTCCTAGGATGTTGGCTTGTATTTCGCCTCTTATGACTTGATGCTGGGACAATAGGTCTTAGTGGGGCCCCTTTTGTGTCCTTTGGGGGTCCATATAAACATGGACGTGCCTCACCAGGGCAATGATACAATGTTCAATCCTCAATGGCTTTATCCTTTTGAGGTATTGTAGTAACTCCATGACCTTTTCTTGTAGCGGCTGGTGGGATCCTTGCTAAAGTCTCATGAGTATGTTACCTTAGCATGGTAGTCCAAGGTGTTAATGCTACTGTGCATTCTCTTTCCTGTGTGGTCAGATTTGATGATGGTGGTTTAGCACTGGCTGAGGCTGCAGATACCTTTAGGTGAAGTTGTTCTGCCTCTCTGTTGTACCTATTATGTGGATTGCGGCTGTGGCTATAATAGCCAATCAAAGGGAAAGCTTTAGGAGTGATGGCAAAGTTCAAGTCCATAGCTAGGGCTTCCAGTTCTGGCTGGATCAGGGTCCTCTTAGACAAGTTTCTTACCCATTCCTCCTTGTTAGGTAAAGTCTGTTCTCATTGTGTGGGACCACAATTGTCTGTTTTTACTGTATGGGACCTATACTGTTTGTTCTCGCTGTATTGGACCTTTACTTTCGTTCTCACTGTATGGGACCTTTACTGTCTGTCTTACTGTATAGGACCTTACTGTTGGTTGTCACTGTATGGGACCTTTACTACAAGAGCACTTGAGAAAGAGCATATGTTCGCTCGAAACATGTCGTGACAATAAATCACTATGAGTGATAGCAACTTACTTTTGCGTTTAGACCTCCTTTATCTGTTCTATTATATTACCTCGGCTGAGAGCGGATGCTGCCAGGTCCACGAACCCACGTATAGGCGCCCACTATTTTAGGTGTGTTCTCACTGTGGGGGACCTTTACTGTTTGTTCTCACTGTATGGGACCTTTACTTTACTGTCTGTTCTCATTGTATGGGATCTTTACTGTCTGTTCTCACTGTATGGTACCTTTACTGTCTTCTCACTGTATGGTACCTTTACTCTTTGTTCTCACTGTATGGTACCTTTACTGTTTGTTCTCACTGTATGGTACCTTTACCGTTTGTTCTCACTGTATGGTACCTTTACTATTTGTTCTTACTGTATGGGACCTTTACTGTCTTTTCTCACTGTATGTGACTATTAGTCTGTTTTTACTAAATGGGACCTTTACTATCTAATCTCACTGTATGGGGTCTTCACTGTCTGTTCTCACTGTATGGGACCTTTATTGTCTGTTTTCAATGTATGGGACCTTTATTGTCTGTTATCACTGTATGGGACCTTTATTGTCTGTTCTCACTGTATGGGACCTTTATTGTCTGTTCTCACTGTATGGGACCTTTACTGTTTGTTCTCACTGTATGGGACCTTTACTTTACTGTCTGTTCTCACTGTATGGGATCTTTACTGTCTGTTCTCACTGAATGGTACCTTTATTGTCTTCTCACTGTATGGTACCTTTACTCTTTGTTCTCACTGTATGGTACCTTTACTGTTTGTTCTCACTGTATGGTACCTTTACCGTTTGTTCTCACCGTATGGTACCTTTACTATTTGTTCTTACTGTATGGGACCTTTACTGTCTTTTCTCACTGTATGGGACTATTACTGTCTGTTTTTACTAAATGGGACCTTTACTGTCTAATCTCACTGTATGGGGTCTTCACTGTCTGTTCTCACTGTATGGGACCTTTATTGTCTGTTTTCAATGTATGGGACCTTTACTGTTTGTTCTCACTGTATGGGACCTTTACTTTACTGTCTGTTCTCACTGTATGGGATCTTTACTGTCTGTTCTCACTGTATGGGACCTTTATTGTCTATTCTCACTGTATGGGGTCTTTAAAGGTCCCATACAGTGAGAAAAGATAGTAAAGACCACATATAGTGGGAACAGACAATAAAGGTCCCATACAGTGAGATCCGACAGTAAAGAAAAGGTCCCATACAGTGAGATCCGACAGTAAAGTAAAGGTCCCATACAGTGAGAGCAGACAATAAAGGTCCCATACAGTGAGAACAGACAGTGAAGACCCCATACAGTGAGATTAGACAGTAAATGTCCCATTTAGTGAAAACAGACAGTAATAGTCCCATACAGTGAGAACAGACAGTACTGTCTGTTCTCACTATATAGGACTTAAAGCGACACTAAACTGAAAAAAATGACTTGCCTTTATCATTTTTTATATTTTTAGTGCTTCCTGTAACTTGATCTCCTCATGTCCTGTTCAGTCCACTCCTAGTTAGTATGCATGTCTCCTCTCTATGTATCCACCCCCTCCCAAAACTCAAAAATAGAGTATGGAGCATGTGCAGTGAAGATGATATGTGCCTCACTACAGCCAATAGCATTCACCCAGCAATTTTGTGCTATAGTGAAAGTAAATCTGTTTAAAAAAAATGCATTGAGGCAATACAGTTATCCTTTAATGCTGAATCAATTAGCCATGCAGTGACTGAGAAATAAGCTTTACTTTTATAGAATCGATAGTTATTACATGTAGTGTGCCAGGGGGAGGGGCTGGGTGATTGACAGTACTTTACTGACTAGCTGTGCTCTGCCCCCTTTAAAAAGCAAAACTTCCAGAGCTAAAAAACAAGGGATAGGAAGGTCAGAGAAGGAAAATAATATTGGTGGTATGCTTGTGGTAATTAATCCTAATTACTGTGTGATTAGTTAAAAAATGATTTGGCACAGTTTACATGTCCTTTAAAGGTTATGTATACTGAAAAATGGCTTTGCCTCATCTTAAAGGAGAGCTAACCTCTCCAGACAACATGCCCAATTAGACAGAGCACATTCACAAAGATACAAAATCTGTGTATCACCTCTTACTTTGCTATGGCTGCCGAGAGATTAATGAAATAAACCTGTGGGTACTAGGGTTCAGCTCCCATAATCCACCTTAGCTGGGTAACACACAAAAATAACATTGTTATTTTACTGAATACGTATTGTACTGCATTACATCTATTACCTCAGTGCTGAAATTAAATTAATATTTTGGCACAAGTGTTAAACCTACATACATCTAAATTGCTCTTACAGTTATGTGTTTTGAATGGAGGGCAAGCAGGATAACGCATTGCTTTAACGGTTACTTTTTACAAATATTTTCTGTAGTGTAGGGCTCCCTCCCCCAGCCCCAACCGCTCTATTATTTTGTAAAAAATCTCCCCCGGTCTGTACTTACATTACCTCTTTCCCGAGGCATTCAATCCCGGTCCTCTGAAACTGCAAGCAGGGGGCCGGACCAGCAGCCGCGTCTGTGATTGGCTGGGAGGCAGCCAATCCGGACGCGGCTGCCAACAGTGTAGAATGCCAGGTAATGTAAGTACATTACCTGGTAATGTAAGTAATGTAAGTACAGATTGGGGGAAATTTTTTACAAAATAATAGAGCAGTTGGGGCTGGGGGAGGGATCTCTACACTACAGAAAAGGAGTTTGGAGATAGGGGGAGGGAGAGAGAAACAGGAGGGGAGGGAGGGGGGTAGGGTTTCAGTGCGCATTCCAAACTTCTCCCGGAGGAGAGACAGGGGGAAGACACATTATGGGACACAGCCAGGCTCCTTTTACTGGACAGATGCAGCAAGGAAGCATGTGACTGAGGTCAGGAGGTGTGGTCTGACACTGCACATACACACAGATACTTCATCCAGTTCTTAACATGCTTACATTTACTTTAAAGGAGAACTAAATCCATTTTTTAATACTCCAGAATCTGAAAACAGCCCCCCTAAAAACACCAATAAGCTATAAAATCCCACTCCAGTAAATTGTATTAAAGTAAATGTAAGCCTGTTAAGAACTGGATGAAGTATCTGTGTGTATGGGCAGTGTCAGACCACACCTCCTGACATCAGTCACATGCTTCCTTGCTTTATCTGTCCTGTAAAAGGATTGGATAGAGATTATTAATGGGTGTGACCAACTGTAACAAGTTTCTGCCATAGCTAAAGACTGAGCATGGGCAGAACATAATGGTCGTTGACCAGACTGTGTGATATTAGAATGCTGTGATGTTAAGCACAAACCATGTATTATTTAGGTAAAGTTACCAGCGCCCTTATCACAATGAGAGGTAAGACACTGATTACTGGCTTTATATCAAGGTGTTCTGCCTTCTGGTTCAGTGTTGTTCTGTGGCTTTAGTTGTCCTTTAATAAAATTTACTGGAGTGGTTTACACACAACCCTTCCATTAAGTAAAAATGGAAATACGTCAGTTTTATCTCTCAGATGGTATGTGTTAGTAGTCCTTTAAGACTTAAACAGAAGGATTTGGAAATAAAATGTGCCTCTTTGCTGGTCTCTGCTAGCTTGCAATCTTTTAACCAAGATATTTCAAAACCTTTGATGATATTATGACAGATGGGTTAAGAATCAACAAGGAGGCGTGAGCAGTTTTGGCCAATGAACAACTAAAAACACTTCTCCACCTTCCTTCCATTTGCTTTTCTTTATTTTTATTGGTTTCCCTCCCCACACCTCTAATATCTCTGTTTATTTACTACTGGTACACACACCAGACTTGTCCTTTGGTATTGCATTCGGCCAGTAGCATAATTAAACATTTACTTACTTTTGACTGAAATTTTAAATACCAAAACAATTTCTACTAAATGATACATAGAAAATGGCTTATTCATATGTGGCATTCATGTAAATAAATGCATGTAATTTTAAATTTTAGGGTTTTTTTTGCTTATTTTCCTGGCCATTTGAAGTTACTTAGCAGTTCTTAAAGGGAAATTCCACCCCTCAGATAAAAAATTGTATACAGGTTAATGCTTGCACATGCTCAGAAGAGGCAACTAGGGGAATAGCAGTCAATAATTGGCTGTGATGTCAACTGTCATATACATGATTGACAGTTTCTAGCCAGAAGAACTAGTAAAATAAGTAAAATAAGAAGGATAACAGGACATTGTGCAGCAATGTTGGCTAGAAGATTGGCTGGCACACTGGCTATTGGAATTTACACACAGGAATAAAAATACAGCACTCCAACACTCATGACATACGTGCTACAATCATTTTAGAATGTGATCAAGATTTGCCAATTATACATTTTTTTAGCTTTCTGACAGGAGGGAAAATTTTCTAAGATCAGCGTACTATCATCCATATGTGATTCAACGATTGCACAATGTTGGACTATTGTACGATTGGGATTGTAGTGTTTTGGGCCATAACAACTGGGTGTGGGGACAGCAATTTGTATAAAATAGTCATGATTGGTTGCCTCAGTCCTGGTGATTAGCATGTAATTATCATACAGGGCAGTGTGGTTCTGTAAAAACTTGATGCTGACAGATTCTTCAAAGCTTTTTTATACAAGTCAATTTTATGGTGAATATTTAGAAAGGCACATAAAGGTATTTCAACTTTTATTATACGTCAGCCTTACTGAGACTTGCCGCAATGTATAAAGCGTTGATAACCAGCACTGTGCCCCCCCACTTCCACAGGCAGGGACCATTCACCCCACCAGTTACAGACTTGCTTGTTATTGAACAATCATATTTTAATATTTTATCAAAATGTTATTGGTAGGATTGGAATATTAAGCAATCAAAATTGAATTTGTTCTTTCAGCAATCCTATATAAAGAGGTGCAAACATGTGCGGATCTCAGAAGACATCGGGAGCCAGAGGCTGCATGGCTCTGTGCACGTAAGTATTTAACGCCAGCTGATAGCAAGTGTGGATGTGAGTGAATCTCCCGGTGAGTGAGCTTCTTCCTTTATTTTAATCTATGAACAGTGTCCTGTATATATCCCAGCCAGTGCGCAAATTTTTTCATCTGAAAGTCACAGTAACCTATTTAATATCGGTTACCGTGACTTTTAACCATTTGTTGCCCAACCTCATTTTTTACTTTATTATAGAGTTACGATCTACAAATGAAGTCTCTAAGTCTCTACTGAGACTCAGGTCTGGGAAAGCTTTTTTTTTTTTTTTTTTAAAGAGTAAAGGTATGCAGCCCTCCCCATACATTTTTCTCCATTTCAAGCCTCTCTCTGCCTTCAATTAACCATGCTGTAAAGGGGCGTAACAATTCTGTCTGCCTCTAACTGTCGTTCAAAGCTAGCATGCGAGCAAACCCTCCTCCACCCATACTTGATTAGCTTGATTATGTAGGCTGTATCCTAGCAACAGGACATTTCAACTTTGTTTAACTGGCAGGGGAGGAGGAGAGAGGTTGTAACAGACATTCCCACTAGCCAATGACAAATGTTATTTTAGCCATGGCCTTGGGCCATCTAGGAGGCAGGCTTTTAGCACTCATCTTTGCTGTGTGATATCTAAGAGAGGGCAGCATGACTGTAAACGTGAGTAAGTGATTTCAGCTGCTGGATGTGTGGAGATGTAATGTTTGATGTTGTTGTCCTTTAATTATGGAAAATTAATACTTAGCACCACTTGAACAATGGGTTTAAGAGAACAGTTGGATCTTTGTATTCTGTACACCTAAGATTTTTGTCGGCTGAAAACATTGTCTGTGTACAATTGTTGATTGATCTGTGCTACAGTATTACTCAATGTGTGTTTAAGTGCTATGGGCATTGTTCTACCATATAGCATGTAGGAGATCTCTCGATCAATCCCCACAGTACAGAACACTTCTTGGCTTCTGCCAATCAGCATGTCTCTATAAGGGTCACTAGATAAATCTTGTCTAGATTGATTGTTAGATGTTTTCTTTAGTGGAGGCTAGTATTGTTGTCGTTCCTTATTAACATTATTATATTTCTTGTGGTTATGTGTTAACCAATTCTTTTTTCTTTACTTTCCTGCTTTCAGAGATGTTCAATATAAATGTCTGCAAATCATACACATGGAGGGCTAAAACTTGTTGTTACCAAGACTATTAAAAGAGAATAAAGTGTAATAATAAATACAGTAAAATGGCATGACGTGTAATGTTTACCTGAACTGTTCTATTTTTAACTGTAAAGCTTAGACTAAAGAACAATTTATAACCCAGAAGAAAAGGTTTTAGGCTGTTTTATTGTACAGCAGAAACCCTGTAAAATCCATCGGAACACCTAAATTAATCTTATGTCACATTCATTATTATATGTCACAGTTAGGCATGTGACAGTTGTTACTGTGCATTGGAATTGCTTGTTGCTTCTGTTTAATGTATTGGTTCGAACTGCTCATTGAAACTAGAGTAAAGCTAAAATTAAAATAGAGTAGAGTGGTTTACTTTACACATCATAGCTTACTTCTGTTTCCATGTCAGCTTGTTCATGACATTTTATCTCTGTCATACAAGCATCTAAAATAGTAAACTAATCAAGCTAAGCAGGATGGATATAATTGGACTTGAACACTTCTTTATATGATTTTTCACTCAATCACAGTCCAGGATTACACGCAGTTGTTTGAATCACATTTCACCTTTATTTGTGTGTGCTTGCCAACAGATATTATCCATTCATAAATAACAAAAATGTTTCTGCAGAAGCCCTAACAAACTTTAACAGCTCTGCAAAATCAACATTACCGTTTTGCTCCAAATCTGTGTTAAAATAGAAATCATTGGTTTAATTCCCAGTGTATTATAGTGTATGCAATAGGAACACCTGTAGAGGAATGATGAAATCGGGTCTATTGTATCAGTAGTTTTATTAGTGTTGGCACCCTGATATGTTTATTTTAGTTACAAAGCTAAGGTCAAAGGCATCCATGTTTACTAAAAGAAAAAGTGCAGTGGATACATTTTGAATACAGGACAGGCATCTCTGTATCCATGAAACATGTTTTCGGTTGATATACTGGGACTAACAGAGTAGCATAAGTAGAATTAAGCAACACTTGCAGTACTAATCATTCTAGGGCACAGTGATTAAAAGTGAAAAATACTGTAAATATTTATGTAAAAATCCACTTGGTTTATTTTATCTTATTACAATTTTCAGATTCGTAGAGAATGAACAATTGATTGGACCTCTTTCTGTAAAGTGCTTTGTAATTAGTATACAAACAAGGAATACAGATTAGCTTTTCACAGCCAAACAAAAAGTTTGTTCCAGGTTTCTCACATGGTTATGGAAAACATTTACTACCCATATATAGGAGCAAGCTCCCTGAATGACAGCTTGCATCACTCACTGATACACGTGTAGGCGGGTTCAGTCTAATACAAACACAAAGTTACTGAGCTACTAGCAGCTGCAAGATTGGTGACCTTCCAGCTCCAAGCTAGCAGTCTTGTGTGAACACAGCTTTGGAACTCCAGCTACAAATTGTTGAAAAATATAAAATCAAAAATATGAATGGACCTGTTGATAGTATAAATGAACATGCTCTGGAAGATGTAGGGGCATTTATGTTTACGTCAGAGTCTGTTGGAGAAGGTCATCCTGGTAAGTCAATAATAAAAAGTTTTAGAATTACATGAAGTAGTATTAACGGGGACGACAGAGTGTCATGAGAGAGAGGTAAAATTGTGGCACTAAATTTATTTTTACCATGTCCAAATATATTTGCGATCTTACTCTAAAGATGTTGAAATATACTAAATTTAGGGCAACTTTACATTACTTTGATGTATTTCATTTCATTGTATGCCTATATACACTTCACAATGTTTTTAATTTATGGGTAATTTCACACAAGTACAGCATTATGAATTCAGGTGTGCTGCTACAGTACTTTACATTTCTATGTGTGCCATATTTGGAGACATTTAAGAACCTCTGTCATGGTTTTCAGTGCAGGCATACATTGGTTGGGTTTAGTGGAAGCACACCTAGTGATGTCAGAACCTGGGAATGTCCTATGGTTGTTTGGAGCCTATAAATGCCCAGAGATGTCTACAGCAAATATAAAATTTACGGGTATACATTGTATATTATACATTTGCACTTGATATATTTATGGCATATTGCAGTGTGTATTTTATTTATGAAAGGGACAAATTAGGTTTAATTAAAAAATAATTGCACGCCATTATACAGAAAGTTTAAATACTTTGTTCTATTTTTCTTTTAGAGAAGATAACTTATAATTAAATGTAATGACTCACATTTAAAACAAATAGATTTGTGTTATTTTTTTACCACAATTTAAAAAGACTTTACAATTAATTATTGTGATTGTATAAACTCTAAAACATGTATTAACTATTATTTTAGACATACTGTATAATATTCACCTACATTTTGAAATAACAAGGATTTTTATCACTGGCTCATGATCAGAACCTTGAAGAATAAACCTAACTGTTCCTCTTTCAAATGTTTCTTCTTTCTAGTGCAGCAGTTTCCTACTGGATGGAATTCAGGACATAAAGAATTTAACCTCCTATTTATAAATCCATATCTCATTACAAACTCTCTCTATGAGAGACAACTACAGCAGATATTTTAGCACATACTACAAGTGTCAGATCCGAAAATTTATTAACTTTGTCCTAAAATGATATCCAACCATATTTAACATCGTTTATTTGAAGCACATTATAAACCATGAGCTTCGTACTTTAGTTTGTATACATCTAATAGTTTGGGATTAAAGCAATATTTTGCCCTTAAAAATACTTGATGCCATTGAGCAACAAATAAACCAATAAAAAAACAAAATGTTAATATGTACATTGACATTATGTAAGTGCGAAATTACAGATTTTAAAAAAGAAAAATAACAATCCATTTTCTTTCAGATAAGATCTGCGATCAAATCAGTGATGCTGTTCTTGATGCCCATTTGAGGCAAGATCCTGATGCAAAGGTTGCTTGTGGTATGACAGAGATCAAAACCATTGCCATTTTAATTTGCTCTATTAAAGGGCATGTCCACCCCCAAATCTACATTTTCACCCACTTCTGGCCAATCACGGATGCGGCTGCCGGTCCGGCCCCCTGCTTGCAGTTTCATGCAAGCAGAGGGCCGTGACAGTACATCGGGGGAAAGAGGCAAAGTAAGTAGTGATCGGCTAAGTTATTTTACAAAGTACTATAGTGGTTGGGGGTGGGTGAGGGAGCCCTACACTACAGATTTTTTAAAAACAGGTGGATATGCCCTTTAATTAAATTTGTATATGTGCAGTATTGTATAATTTCTGCAGTCCAGTAACCCATAGCAACCTATCATATGTATTCCCCTGTGCCATGGAAGGGTCCCCTGATTCTTGTTTGGAACAATTGTTAAACAAAGGGTACCTTGCTTAAATATAGTACTAATATAATACTAGTAGTAATAAAATGTTCAGACACCTTTTTATCTTTATTTAGACTAAAATGGAAATGTGACCTCTTGTAACCTATCACCTTATGTAAAATGTTACTGTTTAATCAGCATAACCAATGTTGAGAACTTAACTATTCACTATTCTATTATTAACTGTGTCTTGGGTTAGAAAAACAAAACTATTTGGTTCCCAGTTAACAGATTAGAAATATAAATGAGACTACAAACTTCCTCAGAGAACAAAAATGCTAGGGCACAA
This sequence comes from Hymenochirus boettgeri, assembly GCA_019447015.1. Taxonomy (NCBI): domain Eukaryota; kingdom Metazoa; phylum Chordata; class Amphibia; order Anura; family Pipidae; genus Hymenochirus; species Hymenochirus boettgeri. The sequence goes on along the minus strand of CM033475.1, from coordinate 88,960,897 downwards.
GTCTACCTATGTATTACAATTACTAAGGTGCCCAACAGGATAAATATAAATCAAGGAAAGAAAGAGGAAAAGGAAGTCTGTGGCACACTATATTGGTATTGTTATAAAAACCCTTTATTTGAAAACATAGGCAAAAACATAAAAAACTCTTAAAAAGTGCATCCGCACTATCCAAAAAAATAGGCTTTGCGATTTAGGAGATTAAGAGTCTAATAACAGTTCTAGGTATCTGTGCACATAGGGAAATACGATCCAGGTGGCAGGTGCAGTCTTTCCCAAGGGGTTCCCCACACTCTGATAGTCCAATTTTTTTAAATTGGACTATCAGGATGTAAGAGTCTACTTATATATATATATATATATTGCCCTTATTTACAGAGACTTTGAGATGTACTTAGCATGTACTGGGGTATTTGACCATTGTTTGGATAGTGTTTTTTAATGTTTTTGCTCATGTTTTCCTTTCCCTCTTCTTTCCTTGCAAAGTTCCTCAAAAAAGGGGCATTTCTAGGGGCCATATTATAAGGATTGTCTTTTCGCCAAAATAATGCGCAGTACATCCAGCGAAAGACGCCATTTGGGGCTTCGTTTCACCTTATTTATAAAAACGCAAAAAAAAAACACACTTCACGGCTGAAAAAGGCGAACGGGCACGATAAAGAGCGAAAAGAGATCAGGAAGCCCTGAATAATTTATTAAGACTTTTGGATGAAAAGTGAGGGACCATATCTAGTGAAGAGGATCTGGGTCCAAATAGTTTGGAGTTGACTTCTTAAAAATAATCTAATGGTTTCCATCATAAGTTACTCACAAAATGTTTCCTCCTTTGTCAAATGTGTATCCCGAGAAATCAACAAGTTGGATAGGAGGTTTGTCTCATTACAATCTGACAAGAGACAATGGTTGAATTACAAAATAAAGATCTTAATAAAGATTGCTGACAGGGAGGAAACATTGTGGTAATGAGCAGGAGTCAATATGAAAAAGAGGTGTAGACAATTATCTATAATTGTCAATATAGAAATTGGATAATAATCCAATATATCAAATTCAGGTAAAGCTAAAGGTCTGATTTAAAGTAGATATATGATGGTTTGATAAGTCAAAAGAACGTGATTATCTTTGGGTACAAAGCCCTAGAAGCCCTACTTTTACATCACCCAAAGTACATAAGATAGACAGAATCCACCTGGTCGGCCGATTGTATCGGGATCGAGGGACCCACTGAGCCACATCTGCCAATATATTGATCAGGTATGAGACCTTTTTTATATGGTTTAGTTCTCTTTTATTTTAGATACGGAGATGTTCTTAAAAATTAGATGGCATTATAATTGATCCTAATGCCATGTTGGTTACCTTAGATGTGGAGGGTTTATACACTTCAATCCCCATGCAATCGCCTCCAGGCATGTAAATGTTCCTGGATACCAAGGGGAACAACTCAGGCGGGCATACTGAAATATACTTTGGAGCTACTTAAGTTTTATTTGGAAAATAACGTATTCCTATTTAATGAAAATACTATCGCCAGGTGAGAGGCACCGCGATGGGCGCGGCTTGCGCGCCCACGTATGCGTGCCTCCACCTGGGGATTTGGGAAAAAACAGATGTAAGTGAGACAATAGAACTGATGGGGATTGAACAAAATGTGGCATTATGGATCCGATATATGGACGATATTTTGATGGTGTGGAATGGTTCTGAAGAGTCATTACAGAAATTTATTGATAAACTTAATACTAATGATAAAAACATCAGGTTAACGGCACATTGGGATAATAAATCAGTCTTCGGATCACCAGGGAAGGGGATACTTTGATTACAGAAACATTTAGAAAGGACACTGCGGTAAATTCCTTATTATTTGCCCCTAGCCATCATCCATATAATCTAATACAAGGGATACCAATAGGGCAATTTCAGCGTCTAAGACGTAACTGTTCCTCAGATAGTAATTTTTGGAACAGTCAAGAAATGAAACGAAGGTTTTCAGCAAGAGGTTATAAGAAAAAAGCATCCAGAAAGGCTTTAAGGTAGCTCTACGAAAGCAGAGCTACCTTGATCTTATATAAAAATAAGTTTCAAACTACAATACAAAAAACAACCCATTCGCTTTATAACTACATACAATAATGAGTGGTCTAGGTAAAAGGTTTTTGCAAAATATTGGTTCCTTCTAAGTGATGATGATGAACTAAAAGAATGTATAGGGACTATCCACAGATGACGGTGAGAAGGGGAGAAACTTGAGGGACTTTGCCTCCCCAAGTCATCTGAACCCCGAGAAGTTAATTTGGAAAGTTGGTTAGATCTCCCCCAGGCAAAGGGAATAGAATTTGTGGCAAGTGTAAAATATGTAAATATTAATCAAGATGCTGTATTTGGAGGAATAATGGAAAACAGTATAAGTAATGGTTTAATTACTTGTCAAAGTACCCAGGTAATCATCTTAGAATGCAAATGTGGGAATTAGATATATAGGTCAGACAAGGAGAAAGCAATCTATCAGGATAGCGAACATGTGAGAGCACACAGATAGTCAAGTAGACAAAGTGCTATGGCAAACATGTTCATGAGTATCATAATGACAAGAATGTTATTTTCACATTTATGGGTATCCAAAGGTGTCCTGGACAGAGAGGAGGTATATAGAGAAGCGTTTGCTTCAAAATGAAAGCAGATGATCTTTAATCTCCGTACGGAAATACCTAATGGGTTAATGTGCCATACATTATGGTTGTTTTTTGTAAAAATATCCCTATTGGGAGTGAGTGTGTGAAATTAAATCAAAAATTTTGTACACCCAATGAAGGGATGAACGCCATGTTGGGACATTTGAAGCTTAACTGTTATAGGTACACTGTATCTTTAAATCTGTTTCTTTAACTTGACCCGCCCATTAGTTAAATGTATATAAGTATAGTCTCGTTTTGAACTCTCGTGAGACCCTGACGAAGCTTGTGGGAAATACGAGTACAAGCGAAACGCGCGTCGGTATTTGATGACCTGAACATGTGCTGCCTGTTTGGCTTGCGGTTTGGAAAGATGGAAACAGCATTGATTGGCGCAAGATAAGTCCAGAGCGAGTGCACCGGGTGAAGCAGGGACTGAGGCTCGACCATCGTAAAAGCTATGTTATATACAACAGCAGGATGAGTAGCCCCAATAGTGATCCGTTATAAGTCCCGGTAAGCCTGAATGTGATGTATATCGTCATGTTGCTTTTGTTTCCGGATAGTTGATCACTGAACATGTGCTGCCTGTTGGTTTGGCAGTTTGGAGAGATGGAAACAGCATTGATTGGCGCAAGATAAGTTCAAGAGCGATTGCACGGGTGAAGCAGGGACTGAGGCTCGACCATCGTAAAAGCTTATGTTACATACTACAGCAGGATGAGTAGCCCCAGGATTAGAACCCGTTAAAAGTCCCGGTAAGCCTGAAAGTAACTGTATATGCGTCCATTTGCTTTTTGTTTCCGAGGAGTTTGAATATTTGGAAAGAGCGGAGGCCCAAATAGGCCGAGTTATGTCTATGTAAACCACGAACTTGGAATTTCCTAAATCTAGACTTTGTGACAACTCTTATAGCACTAAGCCACTTATATGAGCACTTTTCTTCGGGTCATTCTTATAGAGACCTTTCAATATAATTAATCTGGGGACGCCCACACTGTGTTCTATTTCTATTTGTGTTTTAATAAGAGGTGGAGGTACAGTGGGTTGGGTTTTGAGTGTTTATATATTTGTCGGTGCAATAAATTGTATTTTAAAATTTGAATTACAAGTGTTTTTGAGTGCTTGTGAGATACTGGGGAGGGTTTCTTCCAAATTGTGTAAATTGAGCGAAAAGTATCGCAGCGAAAACTTAACGCATCTAAGAAGACTGCATTGCGAAAACCTTCGAAACCAGAAAAGCCCACTAGAAAATGATGTCAAGTTCAAAATGGCCACCTCACATTTACCAAGAAGTCAGCCATGTCTTATTTAGTCAATCTTCTTAGAATTTCTCAATTGGAATACAATTTTCTTTTGCACTGCCCATTCGCCTTTCTAATGCGCGATCGCCTTTCCAAGGCATATCCATTATAATGCGCGGTCGCCTTTCAATGTGCGTTCACCTTTCAATGCGCGATCGCTTTCCAGGCATATTCCATTATAAATGCGCGGTCGCCTTTCTAATGTGCGTTCGCCCTTCTAATGCGCGTTCGCTTTTCCAAGGCATATTACATTCTAATGCGCTTCGCCCTTCTAATGCGCGTTCGCTTTTTCAAGACATATTACCCATTAGAATGCCTTTTCACTCAAACAATGACTTTTCACCACCTTCAGGGTCGCACATCTTTCGCTCTTTTTGACGCAAAAACCACCTTTCGTTCTTTTATAAATCGCGTTATGCCTTTTCGCTCCCTTTTCGCTAAAATTACCATTGCGAAGTAAGGCGAAAAGGGTTTTAGCGATAGCTCACGGAAACGGTTTCACATTCGTTAACGCGACCTTTATAAATAGCGTTAACTGTCTTTTTGGCGAAAACCATGCGAAAAGCGAATGCGAAAACATTCGCTACTTTTCGCTCTTTTATAAATATGGCCCTTAGAGTTTATGTGCCCATGTAACATGCAATAAACATAGTCAGGGACTTTCCTGGGCTTAAAGGTCATCTTCACCCAGAAACCAAAATGTAAATCTTGAGCTCCCAACTAGTAAAGAAGACGGCAACTGTGGCAAGGGACTGGCAGTTAGGGGATTGGAGTAAGATATCCGACATTACGAGCAACAGGGGGAAAGGTAAGTATTTTGCAGATGGAATTTTTGGTGGTGTTAAGTCTAGGGTTAAGTCTAGTTCACTACAAACGTTGCATTTGGGTGAACAGTGAAAAAGCTAACATCTTTTGCATTTGCCTATAGCAAGCCCTTGTATATATACTGGATTAGCTTTAAAATTGCTTAAATACGTATGAAGTCTTCTGTGATAAAGCTGATGATGTGAGGTCAAATAGCATACTGCCACATCATCTGCCATGTCAGGAGCCCTGCCCCAAAAATCTTGATTTTTTTTTTTTTAATTAGATGGAAGCATACAACCATTCTGTTTACCTTCCTCTGCACACTGACACCTTAGAGAGAGGCAAATTTTCATTTTCAGGCATTTGACTTACTGCAATAATTTCTGGGGTTGGGCTTATCACACGAATGATGATGCGGCAGTATGTTTAGTGGTTTATGCATCTTTCCACTGTCCCAGCTGTAGGATTCTAGTCAAGCCAGTGATGTGGGTATGTTATGTCACAATACACAGTGAAAGCAGGAAGCACCATCCCTTATACAGTATAACTGTACATTTGGATAGATTAGTGGCTAGCTTTAAAATATAGTTTAAATAGGTATAAAGTCTTTAATTTTCATTTACAGTTACATTTTTATTTTTTAACTTTATATGTATGTGGACATGCCCTTTAAAGCAAGCCTAGGATGATGTCTGTAGCGGCAGTGAACCAAAGTTACAGGCATGAAAATTTAACTTCCTTGATTGCTCTGTGTCCCTCCCCTGCAGTGACAAAGCTGATGATGTGAGGTCAATTAGCATACTTCTTCTGCCACTTAACACACCTCCAACTCTAACATAGGGCACTACAAGTCCATGTCAAAGAAGGAGAAAGAAATAATGGGATAAACAGGCAATTGGCAGGTCACTGTAATGAATGTAGCCTTGATGGCCGAGGTACTCACCGGTACGCTTTCAGGAGGAGGCGGATAGTTCGAAAGATAAAGGAATACAGATGGCTGCTGGGAAAAATAGGCTGGATGCAAGGAGCTGCTGGGAACTGTAGGTTGGATATTGGTGACAAGGTGCTGCTGGGAACTGTAGGTTGGGTACTGGCGACAAGGTGCTGCTGGGAACTGTAGGCTGGATACTGAAAACAAGGTGTTGCTGGGAACTGTAGACTGGATACTGGAAAAAGGTAAGTGGCTGATATAGGAACAGGCAAGGTAAGTAGTGTCTCTGGAACTGGCAAGGTAAGCAAGACTCTGGAACTGGCAAGGTAAGTATACATCTAGAACTGGCAAGGTGAGTATTGTCTCTGGAACTGGCAAGGTAAGTAGCTTCACAGGAAAGGGCAAGGTAGGTAGATTCACAGGTACAGGTAGGTGAGTCGCTGGAACCAGAAGAGACGAGTAACAGAGCCTGGGGTAGCTAACGCTACAATCTGGCAACAGGAGCCGGGAGATGCCGGCTTTTGAATCTTCGCGCCGGGTGGCACGTCGGCGTCGAGACATCATCACAGCTACCCTCAGATCGTCGCAGGAGCGGAGCAGCAGGTAAGTTTCTGACAGTCGCTCCAGGTGCAACAATGTTTGAATAGGGTTTTTGGAGCTTTTAAAACATTGAGTTGTTTCACCTACCTCCCTGGAAATTAATCTTTGTTTTTTTCTGTTGTTATTCTTGTTGTGCCACTACTTCCCTAGAAATTATACTTTGTTTTTATTAATTCTCAAAATGGCCTAGTGTGTCTGACAGCTCACTGTACCTTCCCCCACCTGACACACCTAATTTTGAAATGGACATGAAGCATCCTATGTCGGAGAAAGAGGCAGGAAGAGGGCGAGCGGTCAGTTGCATTTATTGTTTGTGTCTTTTTTATAATGGTCATTTTTCTTTTTTTTTTTTTAAAGTAAACAAAATAAAGAGTTCATCTGCTTGAATATTCTGGTCAAATTTTTAGTTAGTGTTTTAAAAGTGTCAAATACTATAATTAAAAAAGCTCCTTTCCATTCTTAACATTTGGTTTCCAGAGTGTTCAGTCATAATTACAGAGAGGTCATAAGCAGACTTAGAAATTTGCTAAAAGTTTTTTTTTTAAGTGCACTTTACTTTTGGATTTGTTCCCTAGTGACTGGGTGAATAGCATCTCATATTGTTTTTGATTTCTTTTGCAAATTCTTTTCATTATTGCATGTCACAACTCACAAGCTACACTTGACCCAGTAGTTACATAACAGCTCTGTCAGTGCCGTTTCTAGCCATCTTGGTACCCTAGGTGGATAGCAGCGGACACCAATGGAGGTAATGTGGCCACCCCCATAGGCCAACACGACTGTGTGTTTTTAGAAGTTTAAGCAGATCGTACTTAAATGCGCAGTAGTAGTATACTCCAAGAGTATTGGCATTAACACTTTCAGTGCCAGCACTTTCCCAGAGTATTGCTATTAACCCTTCTTGTACTGAAAATGTTAGGTCAGGATGGGTCAGTGTGGCATGTGCGAGTGGATCCAATTCAGCTTATTAATTATCACATTCAACCATCTGTAAGCAGTCGTTATCTGAGCACTGTGTTTTTTCCGGTTACCAAAGTAGCCATGTATAGTACAATTTTTGTGTAAAGTAGATTGAAATAAGAAAGTTTAATAAAGTCAGACCAAAGTCAGCATTGCTGATGAAGCATTAAAAACTAAAGCATTACAATAGGCATACACGGGTTGTTTTTTCCAATTGATTTGATCAGGTTCTGCTTGATAGACATCCCATGCACGGGGTCAACTTTTTGATCAAACTGATCGGATTAGTTCACAAATGTTGACAAAATCACATCATTGGATACATTAGATTTCTAATCTGCCCAAGAAAGATGGTGCAAGGTGGTGAATTTCAATTGCAGCCATCAAGATAAGGTTTAAGCTATAAGCTTTATTAGCATGATTGTATAAATACTATCAATATTCCTGATGTGTTTCATTCAATTGGCTTAAGCAATAACTATTGGAACAATAGGGCAAAGTTTCTAAAGCAGACTAAAGTGCAAGTACGGCAGTTATTTCACCACTAGTGTATATACATGCATTTACATTTGGATCTATGAAAACTTAAATACAATTCAAAATTTCTTTTAGTAGAAGAATTACAAGAAACACCTACTAACAGAATTTAACACATGCATTTAAAAATAGTTTTGGTCCATCAAGTGTATTACCTTAAAAAGAATTTAATTTAAAGGGTTAATCAGGAAAATTAGTATCCTTGACAGATCAGCAAGTATGCCCCATAGTAAGTGATATATCTAACTATCTATGTTTTTTTTTCTTTTTGTAGAGACCGTATGTAAAACTGGCATGGTATTGCTTTGTGGGGAAATAACCTCTAGAGCAGTTGTGGATTATCAAAAAATTGTACGGGACACAATAAAATACATTGGATATGATGATTCTGAAAAAGGTCAGTTACCTATTTCTCTGTAAATGTCTAAGGCTTAGTTCTGCAAAACAAAACTGTAAAGCAGAGAATCATAGTTTGACTGTAAACTCCTGTAGGGATGGCCGAAACTACCGGGTTTTGTTCCATTTTCGTATCTCGGAAAATTTTGAAGATCCAAAATTCCAAAAACGGAACCTAAATCGGGAATTCAGAGCAAGTTTTCGATTTTTGTTGAACGTTTGAGAATTATCGAAAATGCCTTGAATGTTGGATAATACTCAAAAATACTACTGAAAACTCGAAAATAGTTTCCAGTTGTATTTCCAAGGATTATCGAACGTTCAAGGCTATTTTCGAGAAATATTGGAAATAGACTCAAACGTTCAATAAAAATCGAAAACTCGTTCCGAAATCTGAAAGATCAGTCCAGTTTCGGAAGTAACATTCAGATTTCAGAACTGAGGGGTTGGTTCCGTGTCGAATCCAATACACAAGTCAATTTTTCAGTTTAATCAGTGAATAATCAGTGAAGAATAGCATTTAGAAAAGAATTCCATTTTTGTAAAGAAGCAAACCTGTGTGTGGTTCTGTTTATTTTTAATCACAGTCAATAATTTTTACTGTCATTGATGTTATCAAATATTGTTCACAAATAGTCACTACATGCATTAAGATTTTTGTCTGCGATGTTTATATTTCTATGGATTCTAGCCATTTTATTTTAAAGGTACTACTAATAGTATTTCAAAATATGAGCACACTCCAGATGTAAAATTAGATCTAAAACTCCTTTTTTTAACAGAGATGGAGAGCAAAAATTGTATGTAAATTGCACTAAATCAATTAAAATCACATCCCACATTCATACCCCCATGTCATTATAACAGATTTAATATACCAGTATAAAGCCAAGAATTTGGCTAGATGTGTTTTGCCCGTACCACAAGATGGGGTATCTTTCCATGGAGTGACTCTTTATAAGTTTGCTATATTTTGAGTGCATGCTTTACATTGTTATTAATGAGGAATTCAATTTAGGATAGGAAATGTGTACTCCACCCACAGTGGTCATGGGTTCAAGCACTTAGAGCTGGAGAGTTAGGCTGGGTACACACGGAGGGACTTTTTGTACCGACCGCAAATTCGGTTGTGGCGAGCGCTTGAACGATCGAACGTGCGTTCCCATAGGGAGCCGCACGATCGATCTAAATTCTCCAACATGCCCGAACGTTCGTTCGTCCGATCCGGCCGCCCGCCCCACACCAGTCGAAAGTGCCATGAATCGGTCGGTCGGCCGAAAATATTGGCTGGTGTGTACCCAGCCTAAGTCCCAAGACAGCAAGGGAAAGAGCAGCACGGACTTTAATCTCATAAAAGGCAGGTACTAATATAAAGACAAAGTTTGAGAATTACGTCTCCTATGAAGGTAAAAAGTTAAAAAATAATGCTAACGGTGAAGTGGTTGCTGGGCTTAAAATAATTTGGCCAAGTTATTAAACGTATTGCTTTAATTTATTCAGAGAGAAGGGCAGGATTTTTAAGTCGCATTACAATGGTAAAGTAAAATGTAAGCAAATTAATTGGATGTGCACTAGGCTTCTATTTTTTGTATGTAATGACGATGATGTGTCTTTTTGATATTTCAGTATATCGATTCTATGTTATGATGACATTGAGGTATGAAAATGGATTGTATTTTTAATTGCTTTTGTGCACTTTAAATACCATTATTGCTCCATTTGGCCCATTCTCTGTCAATAAATATGTTTATATCTAATAATACTTCTGGAGTGTGCCTGTATTTTGCCCACTACTGTTTGTCTCTTTCTGTGATATAGTTACTTGGTGCGCTCCCTATTTTATTGTTCTAACATAGCTAGTGTCCTTTTGATAAATAAGGATTTAACTAATGGTATATCAACAGGTTTTGACTACAAGACATGCAATGTCCTGGTTGCCCTAGAGCAACAGTCTCCTGATATTGCACAAGGGGTGCATTTAGATCGTAGTGAAGAAGATATTGGAGCAGGAGACCAGGTAATATTTTTAAGGTAATAATTCTTTTTAGTAATAAAAATTTCTACATTTAGGATTCAAATTCAATCAAAAAAGATTTTTTTCCCATTATTGGTTGGTTTGTTTTAACTTTTTTTTTTTTTGCTTGTTATGTTCTTATATTATGTTTTAGGGACTGATGTTTGGTTATGCCACTGATGAGACAGAGGAGTGCATGCCTTTGACTATTGTCCTAGCACACAAACTGAATGCAAAGTTGGCAGAACTGAGACGCAATGGGGAAATGCCCTGGCTGCGGCCAGATTCAAAAACTCAGGTAAACTTAGAATGAAAGTCTAATAATTAGGTTAAAGGGTATCTCCACCCTACATATCATTTTTTATATAATGTTTGCCATCCCTTCCCACCCCCAACTGCTATATTAGATGTGTAGATAAAGAATCACAACTGTGCTTACAGCTCCTCAATCTTGTGGCATTCTGACCTGGCTCCCTGCTTACCCAAACTACAAGCAGGGGGCTGGACAGGCAGCCGCGGCTGTGATAGGCTGAGAGCCAACATTATATAAAAACGATTTTACACTAGGTGAAGGGCAGCAATAGAGGGATTGGGAGGGGGGGGAAAGGACTCCCCTATGCATGCTGCTGTCCTCTCAGAGGACAAGGGGGAGGCAGAAACCTTTAATACAAGAAGACAGCTCTTCAGTTTCCTGGAATTTGGACAAGCAGTGCAGGAGCACCATAAGGGGCAGAAATGCAAGGTAAGGATTTTTTAACACTACACAGTGGGGCCAGTAGTGGGTTAAATTTTAGCTTTGGGGGTAGACATGCCCTTTAAGGTGATTTTCCATGTAATGAGAACCTGAGGTGCCATGACTGTGTGAGGGTCCAGTGGTTGGCTACCTGACATTTTAAGCACAGTAGCTGTTTAAAACCGCTGATTGTGGTGACAGTTAAGGGAAGGGGGGGAGGCATTACTTAACTGACACCTCTTTTATAAGACCAGACTATCTGTGAGGGCAAACATGCTCAGTAATCACTATGAACCAACACTAAAAGAAGGAATTTCACAATTCACACATATTAACTGTCACTATTTCAGTTGCAGCAAAACTGCACACATGGTCTCCATACAAGTGGCCTTGTGATCATGCAATTAGCTGCAGCCTATCCAAAGTTAAAGTGGTATAAAGGGTGTTTTTTCTTGCTAGAACTGTGATCTGTGAATCACCTGCATCACCGCTCTGCCGGGGACAGAGCATCATCAGCTGCATAATAAGCTCCACCCCATAACTTCTAAATCATTTTTTTAAGTCAGCTATAATTCCGAAAAAAAATGTTTTTTCTCTCCCTATGCTGTCCATAGGGAGAGAAAAGGACATTAAATCGTTGCAGGTCCGTGTAAATATTTTGAGCAATTCGGTAAATTTGATTGAATTGCTCAAAATATCGATAACTTTTTCTGTTTTTCCAATCGACTTCTTGGCAATATTGAGCGTTTTATCAGAAAAACTAAAAATCAGGCCATATCTGTTGTATTCAATTAGATCAACTGGACTTGAAATGTAGTTCTTGAAGACGTTTCGCTAGTCATCCGACTGGCTTTCTCAATTCAGAATGACTTGTACAAGAATCTGTGGCAATTATGTACCCTGGAAAATCCCAATTAGCATATCACAGCCAGGTGTTAAGGGTGTGATTAGATAGTGGCTAAGAGGTGTTATAGGAATGCCCAGGGTAAGGTGTTAAAACAGCATTGTACATGGCAGACAGTTGGTGTCAAACCCCCCCACCTCTATTTAGGCTTGGTTTCTTTATTTTCACATAAATGGCCTCCTTAACACCTCTCTTGAACCAGTCACGTTCCTTCGCCAGTATGTTAACATTACAATCTTCAAAGGTATGTCCTTTATCCTTAAGATGCAGATACACGGCTGAGTCCTGCCCCGAGGAATTGGCTCTTCTGTGCTGGGCCATACGTTGAAACGTCTTCAAGAACTACATTTCAAGTCCAGTTGATCTAATTGAATACAACAGATATACCATGACCTGGATGAATGAGAACCTTCACAAGCATAAAAACCAGGCCAGGAAAATATTTTGGTGGCAGGGGATGCAGGGATCTGTATTCTGTAAATTAGCAGCAAAAAGAACTTTGAAGGTTATTTACATATTAATTATTTCTCTGAAAAGTTTTCATTTTTCTAGTCTTAAGTGACTTTTTCTAGTAAGGAATGCTGGGATCTGTAATATTAACAATATTACACTATGGGGAAGATGTACTTAACTTCTCTGTGCAGCTTAGCTTACCTTACCACTCACATGGCTATGCCATGATCACTTTGCCACAGCTGTATCACATCAGGTAAGCTGGGGAGTGAGGCTGAATGCCCGATACAAAAGGCATTTTGCACAATTATTTAAGCATTAACAAACTTAACTGCACCTCCCCCTATGTGTTGTTGTGACATATTGATTGCTGTCCTGAAAGATGCATTTTTTATATAACTTGATAGTTGAACTACGCCTCCCATTGTCATTTACCAGACAAACAGGGTTATTCATTAAAAGTTCTTATTGTTTAAAATGGTGCTAATTTTGCCCTAAACAATCAGATGTTAGCTTTCAGATGTTAAACAACATCTGATTAAAATGGTGCCAATTTTGCTCTAACTAAACGATAAGTGACCTACAGGGAGATACCATAAAAGTGACAAAAAAACAGCATCATTAAAAGAAGCATGGATACCACAACAACACATGGTTAAAATTATTATTATTAGAGGGTTGAACTACTACTCTCTGCATCCCTTACTGGACAAAGTCTTTGCAGGGCTTGTTTGTTCACACTACAACCCGAAACACTACATTCTTTTTGAAACAAATGTTAATTTACATACGAATTTCAATACTGTTACATTACTGTAAAAAAAATGCAGGTTGAAGGTATGGGACTTTTTACTACTCATGCAGTATTAAAGTAGCTATAATTATTATGACTGAGGCCACACTAAACGTGCTCGTTGGTGGACACTTGCGTTGCGATCACTCTCGTTTTCGGAGATCAGAGCATAAACATCTCTAGCGCACTTACAGGGAGATGTAATGAAAATAGGGCTAATTTTGTCCCAACAAATCAGATGTTATTTACCATTTGAAAGCTAACATCTGATTGGTTAGGCCAACATTAGCACCATTTTTAACTATAAGAACTTTTATTACATCACTCTGTTAGTGTGGCCACTCCAGTTGAGCCACACTAGTATGCATTTTTAACACGCAATAGAATCGCATGTTCAATTGCTCTCATGCGGTCTAACCCTTAATATGGGTTAAAATGCACTTAAGAAACCAAACCACTTTTTTCTCTTTTTCCTTAGGTGACTGTTAAATATATTCAGAAAAATGGAGCAGTTATCCCTATCCGTGTTCACACCATAGTGGTTTCTGTGCAGCACGATGAATCCATCTCCTTGTTAGAAATGCGAGAGGCCCTAAAAGAGCACGTCATAAAGGCTGTTGTTCCTGCAAAGTATCTTGATGATAAAACTATTTACCATCTTCAACCCAGTGGTCGCTTTGTTATTGGTGGACCTCAGGTGACCCAATTTAAGTGTCATATTTAAAATTACTTACAGATTGGCATGGAAAATATGGTTGCTGTCAAATTCCTTAGACTTTTTTATTTACCTGAAACTAAAAAATGTTTTAATGTGCATAAGAGAAATAATTAAAATATAGCCAATGTATAATGTAAAACCCTGTGGCAGTATGACTGAGCTATTGTAGATATGAAACGACTAATCGGCTACATAGGGTGCTAGGAGGGCTAAACAATATATGTTCCAGTGCTCTGGTACCCTTATGAACTCGGTTCTCGCCACCTTCACTCTTTATATAGGTCTATATTTTTATTGCTATTCATTTAGGTCTAACATTATTGCACTTTAATATGTATCTTGTATTGCACTTTATTTTAAGATATATCTTAAAATATTTTATGTGAACTAAATTAAATGAGCCTACCCCCTAGTTATATATACACACACACCACACCCTAGTTAAATATAATGGGTTGTGTTTGCTCTTTATTAAAATTATTGTACCCAGGAAGAAGGCAGTGGAGTGCCTTGTGAATTTTGTGTTAAAGGAGAACTATAGTGTGTATACAATCTTTTTTTTTTCAAAAAAAGGTAAAATGGAAAATTCTTGGGACAGGGATATAGGACTGGTAATTTCTACCTCCCAATAATAGTGTTTCTGTGGGGAAGACCAGCAGAAGAAAACTGATTCTGCCAGTCCTTCTGTTTTCAGCACTCTCTTTACTATCTTTAATACGGGACTTGTCCAGGACTAACCTACCAAATGAAAAAACTGTACATGCTGTAGCTCAAAGAAATTATATTGGAAGGTAGGAATAATCAATCCTACCGCCTTGCCCCAGGTTCTTTTCATTTTTAAAAAGTTCATTTATAGTATTAGTCTGGTATTTCCCTTCTTTTTGGGAACCCTGTGTATTTGATTTGACATATTTAATGTGTAGATGCATGGGGCTGTAGAGAAAGGCAAAATGAAATACGGAATGTACTGGATATTTATCTTTCTCTCACACATATACTGACCTTGAAATTTTGTTGGTCTGGTGTGGGGCATTCACAGGAGTTACTGTAAATGAGTAATCTCATCCTGTTTCCAGAAAATAATCAAATGACAATACGGTTTGCAAATCTAATCTATTTTCTGTAATAGGGAGATGCTGGTGTGACAGGCCGAAAGATCATTGTAGACACCTATGGTGGATGGGGTGCTCATGGAGGTGGTGCATTTTCGGGTAAAGACTACACTAAAGTTGACAGATCAGCTGCCTATGCTGCCCGTTGGGTAGCAAAATCATTAGTGCATTCTAAACTTTGCCACCGTGTTCTTGTACAGGTTAGTCCAGTGTTTTTTCCCTTTAAAACATATCTAAAGGTATTTACATTTGTTCCTTTTTGTTTATTTATTTAGTTTTGTGGTTTTAATAATTTAAAACCTACCAATACAAGTAGAGTTTATAAAAGAAAAGGGAGGGTTTTTTTTGGACAAGATAGATTTTCAGTAAAATAAATAACATTGATATCTTTACAGATGCAAATATTACTGCTTCTGTTATTTTGTCTAAATTTGCTTGTCATCCCATTGCTCAGATGTCACAGGTCACTTTGTAAATACTTGTTAACTCAGGGACCATAAAAAGGTAAATAACTATTATGATTTCAAGGGCATAGGGAAGGTAAGTATAGATTTTAAAGGCAGGGATGGATATACCTTTTAAACATATGTTGACCTGACATAGTAATAGGAAATATTAAAGATTGGCCTGTATCTATTTTCACTTGGTTTACCTTACATTTGACCAGACTGTTATTAGTGTATGTTAGGGCTAGGCCACACTATTGCGTTTTTCTTGCATTTGCGCATGCATATTTTTTTTGATCATTGAAATCCCGGCAACGCACCGAAAACGTGCAATTGGGAGAGATGCGATTGGGCTTGCGATTTGCGTTCCGCATTTTTAATCGCAATCGAATGTTTTTCTTTATCTACTGGAAAAAACGCATGCGCAAATGCAACGAAATCGCACATGAAATTGCATGTGATTCCGTGAGCGATTGCGTTTGCGTTGCAGTGTGGCCGTGCCCTTAGTGTGTCATTTTGCTACACTATTTTCACTTCTACTGAAACTTTTTAGAAATCTAGCAAAAAAAACCCAAAACATGTTGCCCAGAACATGTCTCTGTCTATGCAGTCTTCAAGCAGGCTTGACCAGGCCTCCATGACCCCAGCATACTGTCTTTATACAGATGTCTCCACATTAATAAATCCCTGATAAGACTTTGAAACTGCTGTTACCCTGCAGTTTATTTTCCAGCTAACATTAGTGGCACAAAGAACAAAGAACAGCCTATCAGGAACAATACTAAATAGTCAGATGTTTGCTTCCATTCAGTTCCAAGCAAAAGGTTAATTTTCTAAATGTACTGGCTCACTGTGTTTTATTTCTGGTCACTATGAATAATCAACTGCAATTCAAGGTTTGCTACCTTATTACATTCAATTTTGTTAATTTGCTTTGTTGCTTGGTGTTAATATGTAGTATACCCATTGTCCCCTGCAATACTGGCATACTACATCGCTTGCAATGGGGCCCCCTTGGTTCCTGGGCTCCCCTGCGGTTACACCCCTGCATAGTGGCCAGCGGTGCATTGAAGTACCTTAGGTTTTTGTACAGTGCAGTTTATATGGGATAGGGACCGAGTCTGAAGGCCAAGCTTGTCCTAAGGTTAGTTAAATGGCACACAGTGCAATATTTGTGTCCACAATCCAGCATTAGTCTGCTTAAAGGACAACTAAAGCCAGAGAACAACAATGAACCAGAAGGCAGAACACCTTGATATAAAACCAGTAATCTGTGTCTTACCTCTCATTTTGATACAGGCGCTAGGAAATTGACCTAAATAACATGGTTTGTGCTTTACTTCACAGCATTCTAGTATCACACAGTTTGGTCAACAACCATTATGTTCTGCACATGCTCAGTCCATACCTATGGCAGAAACTTGTTACAGTTGGTCACACCCATTAATAATCTCTAGCCAATCCTTTAACAGGACAGATAAAGCAAGGAAGCATGTGACTGAGGTCAGGAGGTGTGGTCTGACACTGCACATACAAACAGATACTTCATCCAGTTCTTAACAGGCTTACATTTACTTTAATACAATTTACTGAAGTGGTATTTTATAGCTTATTGGTGTTTTTAGGGGGTTGTTTTCAGATTCTGGAGTATATAAAATCGGGTTTAGTTCTCCTTTAAAGGGTCACTATACTCACCGAAACAACTTTACATTTTCTGAAACTACAATTTGAGACAAGTAAAATGATGGTACTCACATGTTTATCTGTGCTTGCTTTGTCAATAAACTATTAATGTTTAGTGAGTACTCCTAATTCCCCCCACCCTCCCTTATTCACTGCCTCCTTGTAGTGTCTGGGACACTTATGTGTTCTGCACAGCCTCACCATGGACACTGCTCTACTTACACATCTCCCCCTCCCTCCCCCCTGCTGTCTTTTCTCTGCTGATTCTCTGTTGCAGAAAGTGTGCTAGCAGGCAGGCACAGAGGTCAAGCATGGGTTACCTATTATAATTTCTGCTTCTGGAGTGACAGGTCTTTCCCTGTAAATGCTGATTTCTCAGAATCTACTGCTCAGATATAAAATCTGGAAAAAGTTTTGGAGAAGTGGAATATTGCTGTATCTAAAAAGGTACTATTTTTGATATTTGATTATTTGAGTAAGGATACCCTTTAAATTTGCCAGTAACATTCCCCCACTCCCCCTACATGCATGACCACTTTGGGAGGCAGGGGGATTACTATCCCTAACTGTTGACTGGAACACAGATTCTATTAAAAAGTGAGCACACACAAAGCTGTGAGTCCTTGGTTTACACTAGAAGCATTTTTCTGTTTCTGGACAGTAATGCACATTGCAGTAAGTTTTTGAACAAATCAAATTAACCTTGTCCTACGCATGCATTTCTGTCCGGAAATAGATTCATTTTCAGGAAAAAAGAATGAAAATTGGGCAGCTACACACGGACATAAAATCAGTTCAGTTTTCATCTGTTTGCATTGTGAAAGAAAGCCTGGGGTTCAAGGCAGGTTTAGTCACTGCTTTCTCTTTACATTAGGAGGTAAAAGTGTAACCAGTTGAAAGATTAGTTATTTTTGTTTCCTTTTCTATCCCTAGGTAGGTTCAGACTTTACCAGTTGTTACATTTTACCCCTCTGCTTTTTCTTGGCTGGCTGCCTAGATTTTATAATAAAGACATGAGTTTGCTATCTTTTATCAAAAAGGGGTTCCCCTATTGACTCTGGTGCCCTAAGGCCTAGGCAATGACCTAGCTCTGGAAACAAACAATCAATGACTCCCCAAACAACAGCCAATTTGTACCATTGGTGGCCAAATACATTTTTTTCAAAATTTTTATCAAAAATCTAACCAAAAATTAGATTAAGTGCATCAAGCAGTCAATGCCTCAAAGTATGTGGTCTATACCCACACTGCTGCTTCTGTTCCAGAAAAGATTTCCAACTTTCGATCTGGCTTTTGATAATAACCTGAAATTTAATTGTTTATCAATCAACTGACTGAGTGTCCAGGCTGAGAATCACACTTGTATTGGCACTCAGTCACAGTGGATCAATGAATGGATGCCTACAGACTGCCCAAACACGTGTGATTCTTGCCCAGAAGACTCATTCTGCAGCCGGCCTTTGGGCATTATGACAGAGCCAAATTGAACATGTGTACAGAGATGTAATATTTGCCACGTTTAATCGAAGTGTTTTAATCAATATAATTCAATCTACCAAAAAAAAAAAAATTTATGTTGAAATTATTTGTGATATTTCAAAAATATAACACATTTTTTCTCTAGGTTTCTTATGCTATTGGTGTGGCCTTTCCATTATCAGTCTCACTGTTTACCTATGGTACCTCAGAGAAAACAGAAAAGGAACTACTAGAAATTGTAAACCGTAATTTTGACCTGCGACCTGGAGTTATTGTCAGGTAAAATAAAGCAATAAAAAAACATAATGATCTTTGTTAAATCTCAGTTCAAATCTTATTCTGCACACGGGTCCATAACTGTGATTTCCCTGACGTCTGGAAATTCAGGGTCTGGACGGAATTTTAGATAACCTCTGTTTGTCCAGGTTTTCAGCTTCTTACACACACAGGCAGTTTTCTTTATGGTCACGGAACTCCTCTGTAATATCTAATATACTTATAATCCACCCTATAATGGGTCACAATGGGACAATTATTCGGATATTATTTTCACCGAGGAGTTCCACGTCCTGTATAAAAGGCACCCAGCCTGCGGCCTCGTGCTTTTATATGGTCACGGAACTCCTCTGTGACTTCTAATATCTTTGTAACTTTTAGTGTCTCCCGTAAATTATATAGTAGATAATGCACCCCCTACTGTAAATTATAATGAGCAGGTGCCATAAGAGAAGATTTTGGGTAGGGAGCAGGTGGAGCTGCAGTGAAATATCTACACCTACAACTCCCAGCATTCACTGACTACTCTCTGTTGTTGAACATTGCTTGGCAGTTTTAAATGTTAATGATTTGGAGGTCCACATAACTGATGTAGGTATAGCTGATGTGGTAGATGGTTATTATCATCACTGGAATCATCCACATCCCATAGATAATTACGGCCACAAGGATTTTAATTTTTTTTGGGGGGGGGGGGCTGGCAAAGACCAATGAAATCACATGTCATCTGTTTCCATGCAGACACTTTGTTCTGCTCATGATAGAAGTTTTTTTACTTTGTTCTATAGGAGATTGTTACTTTGCTGGCTCCGACGTCTGCTAGTAAAACAGAGGTCAGCTAAGGAGCTTTTGCATCTATATATATTTGCCTTTTATCTGCCATAGTGTTATTAAAGGAACACTAAACTCCCATATTTCAGAAAAAACACTTTTTGCCATTCGTTGCTATTATTCACAGGGAGGTGAGAACGCTTATTCTCACCTCCCTGTGAATAATAGTACACTCGGGGGACCTGGAACTTACCTTCGCAGCCGCACCTTCACTGACAGCCGCTCTGTCCCGACCACGCGCCCTATCTTAGGCGCATGCGCGCCAATACAAAAGATAGAGCGCGCGATCGGGAGAGAACAGCTGTTCAGTGAAG
This sequence comes from Hymenochirus boettgeri, assembly GCA_019447015.1. NCBI lineage: Eukaryota > Metazoa > Chordata > Amphibia > Anura > Pipidae > Hymenochirus > Hymenochirus boettgeri. Next base: position 88,940,931 of record CM033475.1, on the reverse strand, counting down.
AAGCGGCTGCGAGCAGAGCGAAGGTAAGTTCCAGGTCCCCCGAGTGTACTATTATTCACAGGGAGGTGAGAATAAGCGTTCTCACCTCCCTGTGAATAATAGAAACAAATAGCAAATAGTGTTTTTTATGGGTTTAGTGTTCCTTTAAGTGAAAGGTGCTATACATACTGCATGTGGTCTTGGATTGATGACAATGTATTTTCAGTTTTAGTAATTACAAGCAGATCTCTCTACATAAACAGGATTTTTTTGTCTGCCTCCTGCAATGATCACAGCACAGAGCCCAGATTTCTGAGCTGAAAGTAACTGCACACAGCCAGGCAGATAAGGGAAGGGTAAAGCTGGGTACACACAGTACAGATTTCTGAAAGATGACAGGCAGGATCTGCAAGATCCTGTCTGCCATCTTTCAAAGATCTGCATACACACAGTCCCGAGCGTTCTCCCTATGAACATCCACCGGCCGCGCTAGACTTCTCTATAGGGAGTCTAGCGCAGCCGATCGAAATTTTCGGTCTTTCCCCGAACGAATGTTCGGCGGACCCGATTGTTCGGCGGCCGCACGCTCGTTCAGGAAACGAAGGTACACACATAACGATAAGCCCCCGATACCTTCGGATATATATATATTTATATATTGTATTGAAAGCGCTTGGGGCACCATTCAATTGCCCCTTCTATCCCCCATCCGTTTTGCCCGAAATTGATGTGTGGATTACTGGCAATATACCTCTGTAGTGCTGGGAGCCTGTGACATCAGAGGAAATTCTCCTGGGAGCTCCCCTGGTATCCCCCAAAACAGCCTTGGTGGTCTAGTGAAGGAAGTTCACTTCCTGTTATAGTAAACCGGTGTTAAACAGAACACCGGCTTACTATAGTATTTGCGAATGGATCAAAGAAATCCATATACTAATAGAACTTCCCTGGTGGTCTAGGTGTAAGGTACTGAACTGCAATCTACATTCAGATTCTGACTGTTCTCCCACCCCCTTGTAAAGTTTAAATTTACCAAGTGTTTAGCCACAGCCACAACTTGAAACCACACTCACAACCAGAAGCCATGCACACATCACCGCATCGTGCTACAGGCACCCACTTATAGATGTTGGAAGCGCATTTTTACAAAGTTTGACTCAGATGCCAAAAACCCTAGAAATGCCCCTTATCTTATAGATTGTGGCTATACTTGATCTTAAAGGATAAGTACACTGTAAAAGCAAGTTAAGTTTAATTTGTAGCAGAAGCTTTAAAAAAATCTGTTCCCCCCTTTTTTTCCCCCTAGGTCCCTCTTGGATCTGCTGTGTAGATGTGTAGATTCTGTAGCTCCGCCGCTCCAAGACATGCTGGATCTCTTTCTTCTTAAGCCTCCAAAAGCAATGTCTGTGTGGTCAGTGTGCGCAAATGATGTTGTGGCGCACACGATGTGACATCAGTTCGTGCATGGATGTGTGCATGATGTCATCATGCCGCACCGTGCAGCGTGATGACACATTGTTGCGTGCGGTGCGATGTCACGCGCACGTAGACCCTGCTTTTGGAAGAAAGAGGAGCAGAGCTACTGAGTCTACACAGCAGATCCAAGATGTCATGAACTTTACAGCAGGAAAGGCAGGAAAAAGGTTGTTAATCAAAAGCCCTTATTTTTTGGGAACAAAACATGAGACCCAAGTTCACATTTAACCCCTTGGACTGTACAGCATCTAAGGTGAATATCCAATATGCTTCCCTAAATAGTAAGGCATTGTGATAGTCTCCACCCCTCTGTAACAGTGGGACATAGTCAATTACCATACCAATTGACTATATCCCACCGTTACAGAGGGGTGGTTTTCTTCCTAAAACATAAGGGCTTTTGATTAACAAATTATACGAATGTTGTTTTGTGCCCTATTTGGTTTTCTATTTGTAAGAGCAGTGTCTCTAATCTATTTAAGGATGTGTTGATCATTTTAACTTTTGTATGTGTCTGATGAAGGTGCAAGAAATAGCACAGTGAAACATTACATGGTGTTATACTGTGGTGGTATATAACCACCCTGGGTTCTTTCAAGTGTGTGTGTGCAAAGGACAGTTTTGTTATCCTTTAATTACCCAGAAAATACATTCCTGTGACTCCTGTCATCATGATCTATAAAATACTCCTTGGTCTTTATTTCATTGTAAATGCCCAAATCCTACATTCAACAGTACTAAAGGGCCACTAAAACAGATATACAGCTAAGTAAACAGTAAATGCATGTGTAAGAGTGAGTGTATGCATGTGTAAATGTTGGGATATGTGAAGCATGTGTATAAGAGAGAAAGTGGGAATACCTGTGCATGGGTGCCTGTTCATGACAGTATGTGTGATTGAATGAGAGTGTGTGTTAGAGGGCTGTCACTAAGAGTGTGTGTGAGTGGCTGTCCCTGAGAGTGTGTGTCAGTGGCTGTCTGTGTTATTGAGAACTTGAGTTCCTGTGTATGAATGCCGGTCTGTAACATAAAGCCTTTGAGTGCCTGTCAGGCACTCATGCACAAACAATCACATAGACAGGCACTTGTGTACACTTTCTTACAGACAAGCACTCGTGTATACTCTTACAGACAGGCACCTTGTGTAAACTCTTACAGGCAGGCACTCATGCACATGCACTCAGTCACATAGGCACTCAAACTCTATCACAGACAGACAAATGTGCACAGGCACACAAACTCTCAATCACAGACAAGCACTCAACTCTTTCCAAACAAAGAATTGATAATCAATGCACATTCCTAGGCCCCATTCATTATAATTATCTGTGCGCTTACATTGTAAATAAAAGGTGTTAAAGGGCATCTATAGAAAATTAAATTTTTTCTTCTTCTTCTATGTGTTCTATAATTACCCCCAACCCCCAGGGTATCTTTATTTTCTTCAGATTCCACCTCTGTCCTGAGATATACAAGTTAAAAGAAGTGAAGATTTCAATACACCACTCCTTTTTTTCAATTAGTTCTGTATAAAAAAAAAAGAGTATATAAAGGATAAATCAATTTCTTTAGGTAAACTGGGAATGAGAAATGTTTGTTTATACGTTAGATTATTAGGGCAATGCTATGATAATAAAATGATGCTGTGATGTACATTGTTATAATATATGAGGTATCATCACCACTTGCCATGGTGAATACTAATAAATATTAAACCTAGCATGTTTAGTTTCAACTACACAGTGTGGCAGGATTGCCTGGGTCTGCTCTCAGACCTGCAGGATTATCCTATTTGGTTCCTCTGGAAGCTGGTGACTGTCTGAGTAACAGTTTAAAATATACCGGTGTAAAGATTCTATATCCACACATAGCAAAACATACACACACATAATTTCCATTGTGCACCAACTGGCACACTTTTGCTAGTGTATTTATACACAGTAAACATATCCCCACACAAGTGCCTTTTCTCTAGCGTACATAATTGTAACTTATCCAGGCTCTCGTCATATTCAAGCTCCCCCAGTACTCTTATTAATTTAGTTGCCCTTCTCTGATTCCTTTCCATTTCAAAGATGTCCTTTCTGTACACAGGATTCCAAAATTGCACTGCATATTCCAAATTAGGCTTTACAAATGCTTTGTAAAGAGGGAGAATTACATTTCCCTCTTTTGAATCCATACATCTGTTCATACAAGACAATACCATGCTGGCTCTGGCTGTTGCCGCCTGGCACTCCAAGATCCCAAGATATGTCAAATTTATTTGTCTTTAAACTGGGCTAGGGAGACTGAAACCATTGAAAAACTTCTAATACATATTTTTCAACAACAGAATTAGAGGTAGGAATAATAGTGCCTACATCTTATAGAATTATAAATTTAAGAGTAGGAAAGTTGTTTTAGGGATTATTAGATTTAATATTGTTATTGGAGTTAAAGGGCATGTCCACCCTTTTAAAAAAAAATTTCTGTAGTGTAGGGCTCCTTCCCCCAACTCCAAATGCCATAGTTATTTGAAGGAAAACTCCCCCGATCATTACTTACATTTCCTCTCTCCACCGACGTTCTGTCCCAGTCCTCTGCTTGCATGAAAATGCAAGCAGGGGGCTGGACCGGCAGCCGCGTCTGTGATTGGCTGAGAGGCAGCCAATCACAGACGCGGCTTCCGGCTGTTCTGAACATCGGGGGAAAGAGGCAATGTAAGTAGAGATCGGGGGTTGGGGTTGGGTGTCCTACACTACAGTAAAGGGATTTTGAGCTAGGGGAGGGAGAGAGAAATGGGAGGGAGGGCTGCAGGGATGTAGGTAAGGATTTTTATACACTACACAGTGGGGCCAGTAGTGGGTTAAATTATAGTTTTGGGGGTGGACATGCCATTTAAATTCTATTCTAGGGGTGCTACTCATCATCTCTCCTCTGAACCAATCTTTTATTTCTGTTACAGGGAACTTGATTTAAAGAAACCAATTTACCAGAAGACTGCATGCTATGGTCATTTTGGAAGAGAAGAATTCCCTTGGGAAGTACCAAAGGATCTAGTCTTTTAAAATGTAAAATTGGCTCGGTACCTTTTAATATTTTTATAAAAATGACAAAAATAATGGTCATTCAGAAATTCCATAAAACTTTCTGAAATAGGGCATGTAGTGTGATGAAGGGGAATTTGACTAGAACTGTCAGAATGGAAGAAGATGAAGAAACATGATCAACTATATCCCCTACCTCCTCATTTAGACTTTTATATTTACGGAAATTAAGGGACATTTGCATTTTCCTGATGATAGCAGGGTTTGCTGTAAAGATATTTTACTGTATGTTTAAGGCTATCCTATATGCTACATTGTTATAATAATGTTGCTTATATCAATTTAGTTTGATAGTTTAGTAAAACACTTTGGGTAATAGCTCCCATTTTTGCATCTCCCTCAAACCAGTGCAAAACCCATGTTACTCATGTTTGCGATACCCGTGCAAGCAAGGCGTTAAAGTCATGCTAACCAGTATTGAATTGGTTAGCATTATTTAACTCCACATTTTACTTTAGCCCACTGTGTTAAATTTTGTGCTACTATTTAGTGCAAAATGTAACTTTGATTGAAGGGGCGTTTAACCCCTGCAATCCGACTCACCTTTCTAATCACTCTCCCACAATGCAATTAACCATTACAAAGTAATTACTGCATAATGGACATAAGGTAAGGATTGCCAGGGAATGGTAATAAATCTCTCCCTGTATTCTTAAAACTTAAAGTCTTATCTCAGTTCACAGGTCCAACACAGTTGTTGTGTGTTTGCAGGTTTATATTTTCACAAACTTTTGCAGAACAAAGCTACAAAATCACTAAACCTCAGTTGCAATTTATTTGGTTCCTGTTAAAGAACGCTATTCGTCCGATTGTTGTAGGTAAATAATCAATTTTCCATGTAGATAGGGATATTTATCATTAATAATAACATTTAGGACATTAGCAGACAGCTATATGTGTAGCTTTAAAATAATGCTAAAACCTTCCTTAATCTGATGACTGATAATACATCTAATCATTGTTTCATGGATTGGGGTGGTTTAGAGAAAAGCAGTATGAAATATATAAATTTTTAGGCAAATACAGTTTTTGCGATTAAAATTATTTCAGGTGCTTATTACTGGGTGAATCACCAGAGGATAAGTAATTAATAGACACTAGTTCTTCTTTAGTTTAGTTCTAATTTCCAAGTTCATTTTAATTTATTACAACAATTACATTACATATATTTTTCAGAATAAAAGCTGCTAGATATATTACAAATAATTTCTATAAGGTTTACTTTTGTAACAAATAATGCTTAGCAATGCTGGGAAGAAGGAAGTACTGACTGCTTTGGTGACTAAGAATAAAAACAGTCAGTTCCTGGAATTTTTTTTTTTTTTTAAATGGATTTTTCTCCACAACAAGACTTGAAAAAAATGAGTGCAAATAGATTCCTAAGATGATGAAAAAAAAGTACCTAAAAAGAGGGTTATCTATCTTTAGACAGAAAAAAAAACCTGTTATTTGTCCTACCCTAGATCATGTTCTGTAATATTGTTTTCCCTATTTCCTCCTACAATATAATTCATTTTTCATTTCATAAAATAATCTGTGCAGACTTGTATTCTAAGGCCAACTTTCCTTTTTGAAGGAAAGTTGTTAATGTTTTTTTTTAATAATCTGTCCATTCGTTGTATAAATAAATATAATGTGCTACAATAGAATAGGGAACACTATTTTACAGCTTGCTACCCACTTGAGATACATTAAAAATGAAAGAATCTACTCAGGGAAAGGGCAGATAGTCGTCACACAAGCACATGCAAAATACCTGACATTTGCTTGAAAACTAAAGAAAGATGCAAATCTGTGACACGTACATCTGTTTCTATATACTAGACTTAAAGGGCATCTATACTGAAGATAGGGGACAGAAAAACAAAATGGTACAAATTATTTCTTTAAATATCAAATCTGAAACCTCTTAAATTTTATCTGTCATTCAAATGCTATATTAACATAAACGTTTCTGCTGTGTGCAGTTTTGCTGCAATTTAATTGGTGACAGTCATTTTTACTCTTACAATCAATTTCTTAGTAACCTGCCAAAGCATTTTCGTTAATCTTTACCAAATATATTGTGTGCAGGTGGTGACATCTTCTATCACAATTAAAAAAATAAACATTAAACAAATTAACATTGTTACTATTGGCGGTCTGCTAAGTGTAATTCTTACTTGATATAATAAAGTTTTAATTTTTTAATTTAATTGTTTATTTGTTGTTTATTGTTTAGCATCTGCAGGAAAAAATGTCCAAAAAAATGGTTGACTGTTTTGTATTTGTCCAGGAAGAATAAAAAAAAGTTTCCCCTAAAAATATAGCATTTATATGTTGTGCCATCAGCAACTCAACAATACTGATACATTTAAAATGTTTTATCATCCTTTAGAAACTAAAGCTAAAAACTCTCCGCATAGAGACAGTGAATCTTGGGGTCATGTGCGTGGCTCTTTGAAGCCTACATGGGCTGTGAGTCGTACTGGCAACAACATGGGAACCTTCTTTGTTACAAAATCTATCATGTACTAAATGCAACTTACTAGAGAAAAAACTTACAATGCATAGGTGTCATTGGGAGCAAAACTTTCCCATTAGAATTTAAAAAAAATAAGTTTAGATTTCCTTTAAGCTGGGCCCTAAGTAACTTAAACTAGCCTGGTTTGCTTGCTTGCTGCTCACTACAAATAATTATTGTAGCACCATTGCACACTACAATTCTTTTATTACAGATCTGCTTTCTGCCCTGTTGTGTAGGGATTGGATGACAGAACGAGAGGAAATGTACAGGTGACCTTAACACCTAGGCTAGGCCCAGTATGAGAGTAGCCCATGTTCATCCCTAATGGTGGCCCTGGTAACCAGGAGGCATTTAACATTTTGGGTAGAATGGCTAATTTAAATTAAAAAAAAATAGTTTTTTGCGCATATCCCCTTTAAATTTGCACATGATATGGAATTTCCACAAGTGTACTGTATGAAAAGAAAGCATGTGCTTGGACTTCCGGTTCCGGCACTTGATGTAGCGACCACAAAGTCAGAGAGCTCTGCGCGCCCACTCTAATTATCCGACCGGACCCGACACCCGTGCTCCGCTCTGCATCACAAAACTCCCCCTGCACAGAGGGAAGCCCCATGTGATGTATGGAGCACCAAATGGCCAGCAAAAATAATAAACAAAAAAGTACCGAGCGCAGAGGAGAGGAAACCAAGATGGCGCCGAAAGGAAGCTCACCCAACCAGCATGACGCAGCTTCAACCATTCATCAACAGGAGAATACTCCCACCTCGAACCTCTCCACTAAAGACTGCATGGAGATCACCCAAGAGGTACAAACATTTTTAATTCCAGACCTCTCTGAATGTATAGACAAAGCAATATCAAAAGTACTACAGACAGTTACACAGGAACTTAAATCACATGCAGCCAGAATAGAAGAGGTGGAGCAGCGGGTGGCGGGAACGGAGACGGAAAATATAAACCTGGCATCAGACCTGGGGGAACTACAACAAGAAAATCTAAGACTCCACAATAAGTAGGAAGACTTAGAAAACAGATCTAGGCACAATAATCTGAGTATAATTGGCATACCAGAAAAAATCAAGGGCTCAGAACTGCAAACCTGGTGCTCCAAGCACATCCCACAGGCACTAGGACTCGACATAGAACCACCAGTAGAAAGAGCACAAAGACTGGGTCAAAAATCTCAACAATCCAAGACCCACCATAGCCAGATATCTAAACTATGCACATAAAACAACAATCCTACAGTCATATAGAACCCAGAAGGACTTTATCTGCCAAGGCCATAAAATACTATTATTTGCAGACTACTCCATAGAATTGTCCAAAAAACGAATAGCATATCAAAAAAAATATTCACTGAGTTACATGCATGGAAAATCAACTCTACTATATCCAGTCACCCTATCTATCCGTAACCCAGATGGAACAACAACAAACTTCCAATCACCAGAGGAAGCAGAGTTAACCTACCTACCACGCATAAACTCACCATACCACGCAACAGAATACCTACCAACTTCTCAAAGACAAAATACACCTAGATCTCAAGAATCAAAATCCCCAAGCCCTACCTAAGATATGTACTCTAACATAAAACCGTATGGGCAGCACATGGAGCGCTGACCCCCTGAAAACATCATCAGGAAAAAAGGAAAGTCTCTGTGGATTAAATTCCAGCAAACTCCCCCAAAGGATGGTAATTAGAAATAACTCTAAACCGCTACATAACCTATCATACAGGACTTAGAGGTTATCCCAACCTAACAGTCACAAGGTTACAAATGTTGAATTCGTGTTTAAAGTAAATGTTAATAGTTATAAATGTCTAGTTGTCATTAACATAAACCTTCTTGCAGCCATTGTGGATATATACTTAGAAAAGACATTTCATTATTTTTAAGCAATGTACCACTAGAAATCGTATCTAACTGCTGATATACCATATACTGTTAATATGCCATGGGCCTGCAGGTGATTACCTGGAATGTTATCGGGATTGAGATCCCCCATAAAGCGAACCAAAATACTACGCCACCTTAAACGGCTACATACCGACATTGCTCTACTCCAAGAAACACATCTGGCAAAAGAAGATATGTTTCGCATGCATAGACTTTGGGTAGGGCAAGTAATAGGCTCCCCAGCTGTAGGCAAAAAATGTCGATTTTACTACATAAAAATCTACAAGCCCAAATCATGTCAAGCGAGCATGATACAAAGGTAGATATTTTAAACTAGTAAACCATATCAATCCATAATATTTACGCCCCCAACAACCAACAAGCCCAGTTCTACCAGGTGCTCACCCGCAAGGTCCTATCGGATAAATGCTCCAATATCATACTAGCAGGCAATTAATCAAATAATGTATACATCTGAAGATCGCTCCAACCAGAACTCCACACATACTTGCACAACAACCCACCATTCAGACCTACACACCACCATAACCTCCACAAGATTAATAGACACATGGAGAACACTAAGCCCAGAAAGCCCGAGAATACACATTCTTTTCACACGTCCAGCATACTTTGTGGGGATGTGAAAATGTAGTCGATTCTGGTCAATTAGCAAAACAAATACATTCAGCCCAGCCCAAATTAAAGACATTTTAATATCAGACCACGCCCCAGTATCAATAACAAATTAAATCTACACGAACACCTCCTGACATCTCCATTTGGAGACTGCCCACATATCTATTAAAATATGAAAAACTACAACTCCAAATACAAAACTGGTGGTCAACCTACTCGGAGACCAACCGACAACACATAAACAACCCAACACTATTCTGAGAAACTGCCAAAGCAGTTCTTAGAGGACACTTTTTATCATACTCGGCAAACATACAAAAACAAACAAAAACAAACTATTTCTCTGCTAGAGATGAATTACGTAAAACCTAAACAAATTTCAAATCAACCCCCACCCCTAGTGCCAAAACTATATATGGCTTATATGAGCTCTGGTTGGACTGATACAATGTACAAAGAGAACAAAATTACCTACTGAAACTACATAAATACGGTGACAAGAGGCAAAAAACACCTGAAGTACCACCAACAATCAGAAACAAACAAAACAAATTAATCCACTCCCCAAAAGAAGTAACAAACTTCTTTGCAGAACACTACAAGGATCTCTACGCCAACACAACGAAACCTGCAAATAACCTAAATACCTGGCTACAAAAAGTCCCTCTCCCTAACCTAACCCCAGAACAAACAAAGCCTAAACGCCCCCATCACCGAAACAGAACTTACCAAGATCATCAAGAACCTACACAGCAATAAAGCCCCCGGCCCTGACGGGTACCCAACAGAATTTTACAAATTGATGCAACCACAAATAAATAGCCTACTTCTGGAAATATACAACAACGTACTACAAACCGCCATATACCCTCCCACATGGCAAGAAACCCACATCAAATTAATTCCTAAAAAAAGGACCTAGGCTCTTTTCGCCCAATATCTTTAAAGGGCATGTCCACCCCCCAAAAAAATATAATACCCCCAACTACTGGCCCCACCATGTAGTGTAGTTTAATCCTTACTCACATCCCAGCTCCATAGGGTTCTCCTGTAGTCCCCCCCAAAGTGCCAAAAACTGCCCACCAGGAGGTAGCAGGGCTCTTCTCCTACCTTGCCTCAGGTAGATTTTGCCATGCGTACTGCAGCCTTCTCCCCCCTCCCTCCTCCCTCCCTCTCCCTTGCGTTAATTCCTATATGTATGATTCCCCAAGGGCTCCCAGCCCCAACCGCTATGTTTATATCTTTAAAAAGTCCCCAAACTTTACTTACCTCTCCTCTTTCTCCGGCGAAGTGAGCTGCCGGCAGCCGCGTCCGTGATTGGCTGCCGCTCAGCCAATCACAGACGCGGCTGCGGTCCCGCCCCTTGCTTGCATTTCTTGCAAGCAGAGGCCGGGGGAGCGCGGCGGAGGAAAGAGGAGAGGTAAGTAGAGTTTGGGCTGCTTTTTAAAGATATAAACATAGCGGTTGGGCTGGGAGCCCTTGGGGAATCTTATGTAAAAAAATTATATTTTGGGTGGACATACCCTTTAATAAACGTAGATGCCAAAAAACTATCGAAAATAATGGCGGATAGACTAGCCAACTTCATGCCAACCTTGATACAAGAACAAGTAGGCTTCATACGACACCTATCTGCAGTCACAAATATGCGCAAAGTATTGGCAGTGCTACACACAGTAGCCAACAACAAAACAACCCCCAATGCGGCCTTACTCACCATCGATGCCGAGAAGGCCTTCGCCAATGTACAAATAGGAATGGCTTTTTTTAATATTAAAGAAAATTAAATTCACAGGAACCTTTTTGAACCTATTAAAGGCCATCTACCATACACCCTCAGCCAGAATAGCAATAGTGGGACACCTATCCAAACCATTCACTCTAGAAAAAGGTACCAGTCAGGGCTATCCCCTCTCCCCTCTGTTATTCAATTTAGCTTTAGAACCCCTAGCGAGATATACAATGACCTCGAACAAAATCAAAAACATAAACATAGGAAACAAAGAGATAAAGGCGACATTGTTCGCTGATGATCTACTTCTATTCATATCACAACCTCAACAACAACTAAAATATCTCTTCAAATTATTTGAAACTTTCGGATCCCTATCTGGCTTTAAAGTAAACTTTAATAAATGTGAACTGCTCCCTCTAAATTTCAATTACACCCAAAAAGACCTAGAACCAGGAACCCCTCCGTTAACAATAACTAACACAAGCATCAAATATCTAGGAGTCAATATAGGAAAATCTACAAATACGATATACTCTATCAACTACCCACCACTGCCAAATAAAATCTTCAAGCAACTCAAAAATTGGACCAACCTCCCAATATCACTAGCAGGCAGATGCCAACTAATAAAAAATGATCAGTTTCTCCGCCTATTATATTACCTACAAAACATACCGATGCTACTACCTCGTAAGGACTTAAAAGCTATCAACTCAGAATACACAGAATTCCAATGGAATGGGAGGAAGCCCAGAATCGCCATCACCAAACTACAACTCCCTAAATCAGAAGGAGGCTATACACTCACAAATATCAGGGCATACAACATGCATGCCTCCTACGACATGTAGGTGACTGGATAGAGGAAACAAGCTAACTGGAGTACTGCACTCTCAACCCAAACAGCTACCATTAAACATCAAAACCAACATACTAATAAAAGACCCAAACCCCTGTAAGGAGATGGGGTTTGGGTTTATAGAGAACTGGGCTGACTTTTCTGTTGGCTACAGGCTCTTTAGTAGTGACGGATTGCACCTCAATGGTGGTGGTGCAACTGTTTTGGGGGAGAAGATGGCTAGGGGGTTGGAGGAGATTTTAAGGAGATTTTAACTAGGTATGGGGGGGAGGGAACGTTAACTACAACAGGGTAGATAGAGAAGTTAGGGATTTGGGGGCTAGTAACACAACGGGAGGAGGAAGGAGGAGGGTGGAGCATAGAGGATAAGGAGGCATGTACGACATGTATGGAAGTAAATCAATTGATAATAAATGTATGTTTACAAATGCAAGGAGTCTGGCTGGAAAAACCGGCGAACTTGAAATAATAGCGTTAAAGGAAAGTATGATGTAATTGGTATAGCAGAATCATGGCTTAATGATCACACGACTGGACAGTAAATATTGAAGGGTACCCTTATTTAGACATGACCGAGTAATAGAAAGGAGGAGGAGTAGTATGTATGTTAAACAGGAATTGAAGCCAAATTTAAAAGATGGATTAGATGGGGAGCAAACGAATGCGGCAGAAACATTATGGGTGGAACTGTGTACAGGAAGCAAGAAGGTAGGTAAATTAATTGTTGGAGTGTGTGATAAGCCGCCAAATGCCGGGGAAGAGGTGGAAATGAATCTCCATATGCAGTTGGCGAGGCTGCTGGTATGGGCATGTTCTGGTTATGGGGGATTTTAACTACCCTGAAATAGATTGGAGTAATGGAACTGCCAGCACCTCAAAAGGTATAAAGTTCTTAAATTCCTATATGAGCATTTTCTCAAGATGGTAGAAGTTCTACTAGAAGAATGCGTTGTGGATCTGGTGATATCTAATAACCAGAGCTCATTTTGGAGATGAAGGTAATGGGAAGCTTAGGGAATAGTGACCATGATATAGTGTCATTTAATATAGGTTGCAGAAAACTAAAGTGCACTGGCTTAACACAAAACTTTAACTTTAGGAAAGCTAATTATGCTTAAAGGAATCGCTCTGCCTCATAGACTGGGGGGAACGTTTCTAGGTAAAGATACTGAGCAGATGTGGACCACTTTAAAGGGATATTAAACTTAACATTTCCAAATCGGTACCTTTAGGAAACAAGTGTAAAAAAATTAGGTCCACTCCTGCATGCTTAATGCTCAGGTAAAAAGGGAAATGGAAAAAAAGAAAAGGGCTTTTAAAATTTTGAAAGCAGAAGGCACAGAAACGGCTTACAGGGACTTCAAAAGTTGTAATAAAGAGTGCAAGAAAGCAATTAAACTAGCTAAAATAGAAAATGAAACACGGATTGCCGAACAAAGCAAGTCCAACCCCAAGATGTTTTTTTAAGTATATAAATGGTAAAAAAATGAGGACTGAGAATGTGGGACCATTAAATAATGAAGCTGAGGTGGTTGTAGAGGATGTCCGAAAAGGCTAATCTGCTAAACCGTTTTTTACATCGGTTTTTACTGTTGAGAACCTTACAGTAGGGATTGTAACAATGTGCGAGGAGGAAATGAAGAGTTTTCACATTGGATACAGAGGATATGGTACGGAATCAATTAGACAAAGTTAATATCAATAAAGCGCCAGGACCAGATGGATTGCATCCTAGGATTTTAAAAGAGCTTAGTTCAGTTCTAGCAGACCACTGTGTCTCATCTTTTCAGATTCGCTTTTGTCTGGGAATGTGCCGCTGGATTGGAAAAAAGCCATGTAATACCAATATTCAAAAAAGTAGGCGTTCACAGCCTGGTAACTATAGACCTGTAAGCCTAACATCAGTGGTAGGGAAGGTGATGGAAACTTTGTTAAGGGATCATATCCTTGACTTTGTCTCCAGAGTCATCTTATTGTAGTAGTCAGCATGGATTTATGAGAAATAGATCATGCCAGACAAATTTAATTGGTTTTTATGAAGAAGTGAGTAAGAAGTTAGATTCAGGCACAGCTGTGGATGTGGTATATTTGGATTTTGCAAAAGCCTTTGATACTGTGCCACATAGGCGACTAAGTATAAACTGAGGACTGTTGGCTTGAAGAAAACATTTGTTCATGGATAGAGAACTGGTTATTGGACCGCAAACAGAGAGTGGTGGTTAATGGAGCTACATCTAGTGGGCTAAAGTTCTAAGCGGAGTTCCTCAGGGTTCTGTACTGGGGCCGCTTCTGTTTAATCTGTTTATAAATGACTTAGAAGGGGGCATTGAGAGCAAGGTCGCTGTGTTTTGTGAGACACTAAATTATGCAGAGCTTTGGAAACTTCCAATGATGTGCAAGTGCTGCAGCAGACCTAGATAGATTATCAATGGGCAGCAGATGGCAGATGAGATTCAATGTTGATAAATGTAAGGTGATGCATTTGGGATTTAATAATCCCTGTGCACCTACACCATAATAAACTCGTGTTAAGTGCATCTGAAATGGAAAAAGATTTGGGGGTTCTGGTAGATAACAGACTTAGCTGTAGCAAACAATGCCAGGTAGCAACAGCTAGTAGCACAGATATTGTCTTGTATAAGAGGGGAATGGAATCAAGAGAGAAAAATATTATTCTCCCTCTTTACAAGGCACTGGTAAGGCCACATTTGGAATATGCGGTGCAGTTTTGGAATCCCATATACAAAGGGACATCTTGGAAATTGAGGCAGTTCAGAGAAGGGCAACTAAATTAATAAGGGGAATGGAGGGCTTGAATATGCAGGCAGATTAGACAAGTTAGGGCTGTTTTACATGGAAGAAGCGCGGTTGCGTGGGGACATGATAACCTTATACAATATTATTAATGGCCCATACAGTGAACCTCTCTGGTGCATTGTTCACTAATAGGTCATATCAGAGGACTCGTGGACATCCTTAAGGTTGGAAGAAAAGAAGTTTCATTCAAGTTAGGAGAGTTTCTTTAGTGAGAACGGTGAGTGAATATGATGAAACTGTGGAACTGTCTTCCAGCAGAGGTGGTTAGTAATGGCAGTTCATTGAATAACTTTAAAAAAGGCCTGGATAAGTTTCTTAAACTAAAAATATTGAGAATTACTGGTATTAATGCATATAGATCTGGTTGATCCAGGGATACTTTCCGATTGCCGTTTGGAGTCAGGAAGGATTTTTCCCCCCCTTTTTAGCTGGGGTTTTTTGCCTTCCTCTGGATCAACTGTTAGGTAGGGTTAAAAAAAAAAATAAATAAAAAAAAAAAAAAAAAAAAAAGTGAATAGGTTGGACTTGATGGACGAATGTCTTTATTCAACCTTAATTACTATGTTACTATGTTACTATGTTACTATGTAATGGCTTGGGGAGAGGCAAGTAAAAGACTCAAATTACCAATGAACATCTCTGAATCAATGCCCCTAAAAGCTTCTTTCAAGTAGACACTTTTAAAGGATACGACATCTGGGGAGAAAAAAAAACAAAATAGCAGACCTGAAACACCCAGACCATATACATTCCCAGAACTGGCACGCCAATATCAACTCCCATATGCACACTTCTTATATGACTTTGTATTTGTGCATATAGAAGAAGTTATAAACAACAGCCTACTCAAACCACTCATCTTAACAAATGTAAACAAATGGTCCAGAGACCTTGAAAACCCCAATCATTTTGAACGGATGGTCAACAATACGAAAGGCAGTAATCAACGAAAGTTGGAGAGAACTATTTCAAACGCTTTCATAGAGCATATATTGCCTTCAATATTCCAAATCTCATACTGCTAACCTCAGAGATCGAGAAAGACCAATGCCCAAAATCAAAAACATGACTCTATCACGCAGCGTGGGAATGCCCATCTCTCCAACACTTTTGGAGAAAAGTCCAAAACTACATGAGAAGAATTCAAGGAATAAACATTCCAATACTCCCAACAACTAAACTATTCCACCACGTCCCAGACACAATGATACCCTGCTGGATACATCTGGCCCTCCTGGCAGTCAAAAGAGCCATAATGTGTAGCTGGATATCCCCAAAACCACCTAGATTAAAAGATATCCCCAAAGAACTAAAGAGACTAATGATGCTGGAGAAATTTGAAGCAGAATCACATATGGAACAACATACTGGGAAAAACTTCATCATACGGTCATACTCTAAACAAAATATTGTTGAATTAATGAAATCATTTCAATTCTTCACTTGGTACTCCTTAGAACAGCTACATAAAACATTGGGAGCGCTAGAGATCCTGGGGAAAATAAATGGTGACCAATACAAATAACCCCCCCAACAATACAATTACTAAACAGACAAAAAACAAACTGGACATAACAGGGAGATTTAATAAAAGTTCTTATCGTTTAAAATGGTGCTAATTTTGCCCCAACCAATCAGATATTTTTTCACATTTGAAACGCTAACATCTGATTGGTTTTGGAGCAAATTAGCACCATTTGAACGATAGGAACTTTTATGAATAACCCTGATAATGTTCAAATTTTTAAAATGTTTAACCAGTTAATTTGTTTAAATACCAAACACTATGCAACCATTTCAAAAACAAGACTGATGTAAAACAAATTGATTTTCTATCGAAATGCAGCTGTAATTCTTAAAATGGAATCACATAAGGTATAATGGCCGCTGTGCTCTAAACTAGGTAGCTCAGGTGGGGGCTGGGAGGGCTAGGTGTAGGATAGCCCTCCTTTTGTTATGTCCTGAAGGGCGGGGGAAAAGGGAGGAGTTACGTTCTAAGGGGATATAAAAAGGTCTGGCAGAACTAACCTTTTTTCTGTTTGCTTCGTGTCTTGATTATCCAGGTTACAGCCCTAGATGACCGCCAAAAAGCAGCCCAAAGGAACACCAGGAAACCTGCAAGATTTAGGGAAGAGAGAATGGTGAGTTAGGTAATTCCTCTCCCATTTTATTTTCCACAGATTGTGCAGGACCAAAACGAGTCTCCTTTAGAACAAGTGGCAGGAAGAAGGGAATCCTGATTCGGCATCCATGGGAAGCAGGACGAGGAGGACTGAGGGAAGCAGGAGCAGGAGTACAGGAAAGAGGCTCAGAAGAGTGTTTACCTACTTGCCGGAGTGCCAGCAGAGACCTGGAAGCAAGAGTCCGGAACGGAGTTTGTACAGGTGCAGAGAGATCATCCTCGATCAGGTAATGGGGTCCGGGGTTGTAGCCCACTCTTTCCGGGCAGTAAGGATGTTCTGGTACGCGGCCGGGAAGCGCCTGTTAGCTCCCGGCCACGTGGTAGTAATGGCTGCCAGTCCCGCAAGAACTAGCGGGATCTCAGCACGCGTCCCGGAAGTCAGCTGGGCGTCTCGCGGGACTCCGAGAGATCGCCTTCCCATTGACCGTGATCGTTCCCGCGAGAACAGGGAACTCTCGCGGGATTGTGGCCACGTGTCTAGGATGCCACGGTTTAATGCCGCCGGTCATTGGGCCTCAGCTAGACCACCAGGGATTATGGATTACACGCGAGATAGACAGGAAGATTGTGGATTCAGCATTGGGAGGCATTCAAGCAGCAGAAGTCCGGTAGGAAGGGACATATCTGTGTCTCCATCTTATAGGTATTGCAGGAGTAGGTCCCCTAGGAGTAGGGGGGGTGAGAAGGATAATAGGGCTCGGGTCCCCCATAGTAGATAAAAGTACTGGATTACAACTAGAAGATATTCGGATCAGGGATAATGGAGTCATGATTCTAATTCGTAGGTCAAAAACGGACATGCAAGGAAAGGGTAATTGGATTATTATTAAGGAAGACAAGTCAGATTCATGCCCCTTAAAAACAGATAGGGAATTCTCCAAGGTAAGGGGCGACCAGAAAGGGCTATTCTTGATGCACCAGGATGGTAAATCCTTATCTAGATACCAATTTCACGCAGTCTTAAAGTCTGTTAGTAAAAAGGCAGGCGTAGATCTGAAATTAATTGGCACTCATTCATTTAGAAAAGGGGCAGCAACTTCAGCAGCGCAGAGAGGAGAAACAGTGGGTCAAATCAAAGCATTGGGTTGATGGGCTTCGCAGAGTTACAAAAGATATATTAGACCAAAGGGTGGCAATGGAATAGATAATTAGTGTGTTTTTGTTTATTTGAATCGCTGGTTATTGTTTTTTCTGCTTTATCTTTCTCGGTTGCTGTGTGTTTTTTCTGTTTTTTATATAGGTAAAAGAATCCAAGTGTGGATTCTTGGGCACTCATTTGTGTATTGGGCTTATAAGAGAGCGTTGGTAAGACCGTATGGGACACAGCTCGGGATTCCTCGCGGTGTCGCTGATATAAGATGGCTAGGCAAGCGGGGGCTGCAGTGGCAGGAGTTTCCTGAATTAATCAAAAAGGCGTCTTGCAGTTGGGGTGAACCACGGATAATAGTCATCCATGCGGGTGGTAACAACATTCCAAGCACCAAAGCTTTGGACTTGACTTACGACATTAGAGCGGAAATGACCCGGTGGCTGGTGATGTGGCCGGCACTTAGGATCGTAGGGTCGGACATTATCCCCAGAAGAGCATGGAGAGGAGCGGTCTCACAAGTTGCGGTGAATAACGTTAGGAAAAATGTGAACCGGGAGATGAGGAAATATGCGGTATCCATCGGGATGACAGTGGTATTACAGATATTACATTCGGGTGCTCTGGCCTGTACAGAAGTGACATTGTACACCTATCCGACATCGGTCTGGATATATTTAACGCTGATATTCAAGGTGGTATTGAGGCTGTGATAAAGGAATTGGTGGGAACAAAAGAGAAGCCATGAGGGTGGCAGTAATTATAATTTGTACATGTCGCATTCCCCTGGTGTGAGGGGACTTTTCATCTTGTAATAAAGTTAAAACGCAAAAACGCTAGCTATGTCTTATTTTCCTAAGAAGTGTTGTTGGTGTTGTATTGTAAATTGGGGACCTAGTAAAGGGACATAGTGTAAAGGTTAGGGCACAATAGGTCATTTAGAGCTTAATGCAGCTGTAATTCTTAAAATGGAAGCACATAAGGTATAATGGCCGCTGTGCTCTAAACTAGGTAGCTCAGGTGGGGGCTGGGGGAGGGCTAGGTGTAGGATAGCCCTCCTTTTGTTATGTTCCTGAAGGGCGGGGGGAAAAGGGGAGGAGTTACGGTTCTAAGGGGATATAAAAAAGGGTCTGGCAGAACTAACCTTTTTTCTGTTTGCTTCGTGTCTTGATTATCCCTCCCTCCCACCCCTTTGTTTGTCTTGAATTTTCTTACGTATCTTCACAGGAGCATTTGGAACATTACATCATGCAAGGCGGGGGAATGCGGCAATGAGAGAAGGATGCGCCAGAGTACAGGGGCTGTGCCTCGAGCTAAGGGTGTACGATCGTACAGTCACCCCTGCGGAAACTCGGGGTACGGCCCATGGTGGGGGCGCGGTAGAAGAGAGAAGCCTGGGGAGGGCATGTTGGGGTCCCTGCCCTCCTCGGCGGACACCCTTTTGCGGCCACATAAGGGTGGCCATAATTATAATTTTATGTCGCATTGCCCTGGTGTGAGGGGACTTTTTCTCTTGTTAATAAAAATGCAAGACTATGGGGCATGATTTATAAAGGTTTCGTTAACTTTCCTCCCGGCCGTTTCGCGGGCCATTAGCATTAAATCGCGTTTACCGATTTAGGTATAAGGCTGGCCGAAAACGGCCGCGAAAAGTTAACGAAGCGTTAACCTTTCGCGCCGATACTTACCCGCTAACCGCCGCTTCTATTATAAAGCGGCGTGGTACTGGTTCGTCGGGCTAGTATCGGCTGTGTTTACTTCGCCACCTTGAAGGAGGCGAAGTCACCGATCCAACCTCCCGCGCGGGATGGGCAGGGCAACCCGGGCGGGTGGTCGCACCCGCCCGGGAGACACGCCCACCCTGCCCCACCCCCCCGCGGCGGCAGTGGCGACCACCCGCCGCCGCCGCCACTTCCCAGCAAGCCCCTCCCAACCCTTCCCCGTTCGCGGCAATCTCGGAACGGGAGGCTAGAAGGGCTGCCGGGAAGGGGCCGCAGCAGGTGGTCGCGACCACCCCCGCGCACCCCCTCCCCGGCAACCCCTCCAAGCCCCCCGCACCTGCCGCTCCCGGGGAGGGGACGGGAGGAGACGCTGGGGGGGTGGGCTCCCTCACAGCGGGGGGCCTGAGAAGGGCCCTTTGTGGGCTTAGGGGTACCCGGCAGCCCGAACCGGGACCCCCCCTCCCTGGCCCTTATAAGGGCCCTTGCGGGCACTGACAAGTGCTTTGGGGCGGGTCCCGCAGAGTGAAAACCGGGACACCCCCAGTGCTGTCTTAAAAGCGCCCTGGGACGAGTACGTTCTTTCTCCAGTCCCGGCGACACAGCTCCGACCGAGGCCGCCGACCCCCAAGAGGTACCTCTGCCGGCGCCAGGGGGGTACCACCCGGCGGGCGCGGCGACCTCAACATGCCGATGTTTCCGGCGTCTTGATCCGACGCGAACGTCTTCGGGCTGGCGACACCAACCCCACTCAGTCGCCGATGCCAGCAGACTCAATGCGGCCGCCAGTGAGCCCGCTGGCACGCGGCCTCAGCGGAGCCGTGTTTGCCAGCCGTTCTTTTCTTTTTCTTCAGCCATCTACTGCGAGGCATCTGAGTCGCGGCGGAAAGCTCCTCTTTATATAGGTTTGCAGAAATCATAATCCGTTATGATTGGTCAATTTTAATAATTGCTTTACATTAACAATCAGATTTCAGAACTTTCCAGAAACTGATTGGTAATGTAAAGCAAGTATTAAAAATTGACCCATCAGAAAAGGATTATGGATTTCTGCAAATACTATTTAAAGAGGAGCTTCCGCAGGGGTACTATCGGGGGTCGGGGCCCGGCGGAGCTGGTGTCGCCGGGACGGGAGAGAAGCAAGACAGTACGACCCAAGGGCTCTTTTAAGAGCCGCACTGGGGGGTCCCGGTTTCAGCTGCGGACCCCCGCCAAAGGCACTTGTAGGGGGAAGGGCTTATAAGGGCCGGGGAGGGGGGGTCCCGGTTCGGGGTGCGGGACCTAAGCCCAACAAGGCCCTTCAGGGCCCGCGGAGGGAGCCTCCACCCCCCCAGCGGTATCGTCCTCCCCGGGAGAGGCGGGGCGGGGGGCTTGGAGGGTTGCGGGGGAAGGGGGTGCGCGGCGGGTGTGGTGCGGACCACTGCTGCGGCCCCCTTCCGGCAGCCCCTTCTAGCCTGTTCCGAGATTGCCGAAACGGGGAACGGGTTGGGAGGGGTGCTGGGAAGGGAGTGGGGCGGCGGGGGGGGTGGTCGGCTGCGCCGGCGGGGGGGTGGGCGGGGTGGGAGTAGCCCGCCCCTTAGGAGCAGGTGGGGAGGGATTTAAGTCTTCGCGGCGATACTATATAGACGCCGCGAGAAGGGGCTTAAAATTACCGCAGACATGCGGGCAGCGATTGGTATCGCGGGGGAATAGCGCTCGCCGTAAAATACGGCGATAGCGCTATTTCGCGGCCCGATGTGTCGGCCGTATTTTTTGCGCAACATCGTTCCTTTATAAAAGCCTAGTCTGTAATTTTCCATACAGAAGTTGTTGGTGTGTTTATTGTAATTGGGGACCCGGTAAAGGGACCAGGAATATAGTGTAAGGGTTAGGGCACAATAGGTAATTTAGAGCTTAACAAAACTTAACTGCTATTACAATTGAAAGGCTTGCCTGCGAGCAGCCAAAACTGTTTTATGCATCACCAATTTCAATAAAAATTTTAACTATAAAAAAAAAAGAAAGCATGTGCTTATCCTTGCTAAGACAACAATTTGGATTTTATCATCATATATAGAAATAACAACATCAACCAGTTATTCAAATCTAAACAAATAAAAACCTTTAAAGAAACAAAGATGTACAGTATAGTCGATACATACATAGAATTAGATTTATGAAGGCCACATTGAACTTCTGCTACGTAAAAGGCAAAATGTTTGTACTACTAAAACTTCCCTGACATTTAGAGGACAATCACTCTGTGTTTGTAATCCCACCCCCTCCAACACATTAAAATGCATTTGATCAGCTGTTATATGGCATCAAGTGTCAGTACAGGGGCAGAGCCTGATAAATAAGACAGCTGTCACAAACAAACAAGAAGCTTCTTTTACTGCCATTACTTAAATTTGGGCCTCCGGGATGAAATCACTGTGCAGGGACCCTCCACCTGTTTGTCAGCTGGAAGCCCTATTAGATTCTTACTCAGGAGATTTACACCACGTGGACCAAGTGTTCCCCAATCTTTTCTTAGGAGATGTGTAAGTGAATTTGTAAAACATCATTTAGTAAAATGGATATCACTGTTTAATATTTTAACATCATCTTACACTAGTAATTTATTGTGTATCAATTTGTAATATAGAACTTAGTTGACAGAGTATGACACCATGTCATAGTATGTCATGACTGATGCACCTTTAAGAATCAAGGAACAGCTGATACAATAACCATAACATAGAAACCGCTTTAACCATTAGCTCTGTATTTTGGAATTGCATGTAATCACTCATAGCTGGACTGATTTTTTTTGCAATGATGCTATATTGTGATTTAAGGATGTTTTATCTTAGAATTTTACTTTGAGATATGTATTCCTTTGTTGTGTATGTCAGCACAGTGGTTAAAAGAGCATTTAATTATCTTCAGCCTGATTTTCTATTGCTTTTGTGGTGTAAAACAAGCATTATTTTTTTAATGACCACAATGGAAACCTATGGAAATTTATATGAAGAATGCAGGGGTATCTCTCTAATGAGGCAATATGAACAAAGTGCTCAGGGCGGTGTCCCTGCTAAATATCAGAGAGGTGGCAGGCAGAACTCATTTTAATTTTTTTTTAGAAAAGCGGCAGGCAGAGCAGAAGGAAAATAAAATTGCGGGTGCATGAGCAATTAAAGGGCATGTCCACCCCTTATAAAAACGTATTAATCCCCCAGCCCCAACCGCATTAATATTATTGATAGAAAGTCCCTAGATCCTTACTTACCTTCCCTCTTTCCTCCGCCGCACTGTACAGGCCCTCTGCTTGCAGGGAAATGCAAGCAGGGGGCGGGACCTTTAACTCTGCAATAACTGCCAACTGCCACCTTTTTGCAGGTCCTGCTCTGATTGTCATAGGGTAAGTGGGCAATTTTCTGTGTGTTTTGGCACGTAGTTTTGGTAATCTGGGCATTGGGGTATGTTATATGTACCAGTCTGTGATCTGGACATTAGGGCATCGTATGCCAAGTTCACACAGACAGGTACATATAAGGGCATGCTATATGTACTTATATGTGTGATCTGGACATTTGGGCATCTCATAATATACCTATCCGTTTGAGCTGGGCATTAGGGCATGTTATATGTATCTGTCCTGAACTTTCCTGAACCACTGATACAAACATGCTCATTGTGTTTCAAAGGAAGAGAGAAAGAGGAGCTATGAAATGAGCTAGACTGATTATATGAGCGTGAGTAGGAACTTTATCACTGATCAATTTCTGACCCATATTTAGAAAATCACTTCTTACAGTATAGAGCAAGCCCCCTTTTCTACCATTATTCCCCCCTTAAAGACGCGGACACCGGTTTTGGGTGAATTGTGGTCGGCCACAGCTTTATTAAAAATCAGTACCCGATGTTAAGGACCCTTGCTCCATTACCATGTCACTGGTTGCTATGGCAACGCCGCAACCACGTGACAGCCATCCACATACATTTCCAGCTTTTTTCTTTGTATGCCAGCCACCTGTTACGGTGGGCATGTAAAATCCAATAAACATAACCCCCAGCAAGGATCCAGCCGCCACTAGGAGGTGTCGTATCCCTACGGCTACCTCCGCTCCCCCCCCCAGCACATAGAGGGCTTGCTCGATCCCATCTTGTATGCCAGATAGCATGATATCTAGGCCAATGTCCGTTAGGTGGACTCCATCTTCCCGTAACAGTACCCTGTTATCTCCTTCCAATTGCCTGTGAAGGATGGCCACCCCTCCTATGGACCTAATGAATCGTGAGATTCGGGTGTTAAGCATCCTGCGTGCCCTTTCTATGGCCGCCTGGTCCCTGGCTCCATACCATTCTGCCCTGGGGATCACCTCGGACCAAACTACCACTGCTCTGTTAAAGAATCCACTCATTGTTGCTAAGTCTGCTTTCACCAAGACAATTAGGTCGAGTGAAGCAGATATCATTACCTGCTGCGTGTAAAACCAGCATTACAGTACCCCCCGATTGTTCGCTTATTTGCATAACCTCAGGAAGAACCTGTAGCCAACGTAGGCCCCGAATGCCCTTCCAATGGACCTCAGTTAAATGGAATCCCAGCTGCCTTCCCCCTGGTCAGATCTCAGCTCGTCTTTCAGCCCAGAATATATGTGAATGTCCGATTATCCAAACAACTGGAGGTTGCTGATCTGAAATAGAAAATCAGTTGGTGGCTAGGTTGGGGCGGATGTATCGCGCGACACAATTTGATCGCCAGCGCCCTATTTGTTTGACTCTAGCGGTAGAGAACCCAAGACCACTAGCCTCGGTGGCCGCTCCAATACGGAAGGAATGCGTGCCGAATTCCTATGGGTTGAGGCCTAATTTTTTTAATGCGGCCTTGAAAACTGCCTCAAATTGAAATTTAGTTAAAGGCAACCCGACCCTATGAGCCAAAAAATTGGTTCCAGTGGTACGCGCTAGGGAATAAGCTTTCAGGGCTTTTACTGGGCAGCAAGGGGACGCCAGTGGAAACATGGAAAAACATGCACCTGCTCCATAGATGTCTGGTTTTAACTTGAACTAGGGATTCTTTTATTGTTACGTCGTCCATTAGCAGCCCGCCTGGCCGCAGTTTGCTGGGGGCAACTAGTTCGCTTATGCGAATTGCTCCAAAGAAGGACAGGACAAAACTGGCTCTTAGTAAAGAGCGTTCGAAAGTGTCGTTACACACCTGTTCTAGCACTATCCGTAGACGTGACAGTAGACTAAATGAAATTGGTCTTCTAGTGTCTTTTGAGACCGTTTTCTTTTTCCATCCCCTGATAATCGCAGAAACCACAAATTCTTTTGTGGAATCGCGAAGACCCAGGAGCTTGAAAAAGAAGGAAATGCCGGCTAGATGGCGTTGAGCCACGAGGGCTGAGCTGCCCCGGTCCCTGAGCTGCGAGAGGACAAGGTGATTGCTAACCTTGACTCGTCTTTGCGAAAGTCTGCACCCTGCACTGCTTCCACCCACTCAGCCCACCCCTTACCATGACCGGTCCACGTGGATGAAGCCACTGAAGTTCTAATTAGCTGCGGTAGGTCTCCTCCAAGATGTGCCAAAGGATCGGCAGACAGGTTGCTCCCTCCTTGTTTGCTGATGGTGCTAGACTCCTGAAAACCTGCCAATTAAAACGTGACAATGTGTCAGCTACCGTGTTTTGGACCCCAGGTATGTGCTTGGCCTTAAACCAGATGTTCCGCTTTAGGCAGCATAGTACCAAGTGCCGCAAAAGTGCTAAGACCTGGGGAGATGAAGAAGAGAAATTATTTATGGTCTAAACAACACTCATGTTATCTGTCCAGAAACAGATCCTTCGGTTACACATTTCTTGACCCCACAATTCGATTGCCGCCACTATTGGGAATAGCTCTAATAACGCCAGGTTCTTACACCAGCCTCTGCTATACCATTCCTGGGGCCAAGGCTCTGCGCACCAAGCTTTTTTGAACACTGCCCCGAAACCGCAGGCTCCAGCTGCATCTGTATACACCTCTAGATCTCGATTATCTATTTCTTGCTCCTGCCAGCATGTGCGCGCATTGTATGTGAGGAGGAAGGATTTCCAAACCAGTAGGTCTGCCTTAACTGGGCGGGTTAGCCTGAAATGGTGGGATGGTGCTGTGAGCCCTCTGGTAGCCCAGGCTAGTCTCCAGCTAAAAATCCTACCCATGGGCATAATGCGGCATGCGAAGACCAGTGAGCCTAGCAGTGATTGAATTTGCTTTAATGTCACCTTTTTGGGCGACAGGAACAATTCAAGCAGGCTCACAACCTCTGTTAATTTTTCCTGTGTGAGCCGGAAAACCATTTCCTGTGAATCTATTTCTATTCCTAAGAATGTTAGTACTGTGGAGGGGCCTATAGTTTTGTCCTCGGAAAGGTGGAACCCTTTCCTGTGCATCAGGTAGCGGAAGGTAGATAGTAGGAATCCACATTGCGGGCAGTCAGCACGGCCCACGAACAAGAAGTCATCGAGGTAGTGAATTATTGCCCCAGATCCCGTCTCACGGCGAACCATCCATTCCAAAAAGGAGCTGAATAGTTCAAAGTAAGCACAGGAGATGGAGCAACCCACGGGGAGGCACATGTCATAATAGTACCAACCTTCAAGCTGACATCCCAACATGTGAAAGCAACTGGGATGCACGGGTAATAATCGGAAGGTGGACTCGATGTCCGATTTTGCGAGGAGCGCTCCCCGGCCTGCTTGTCGTACCAGGTCAACTGCCCTATCAAAGGAAACATAGGAAACTGATGTTAGCTCCTTGGAGATGCCATCGTTGACGCTCTTCCCCTTGGGGTAGGAGAGATGGTGTATTAGTCTGAACTTACCCGGTTCCTTTTTGGGCACCACTCCCAGGGGGGATATCCTGACGTTGGCAAACGGGAGATCGGTTGAGGGGCCAGCAATTCGACCCAACGAGATTTCAGCTTGTGTAACTTTTCTTTAACTATGTTGGAAACTCAATAACTGATTTTAGGTTTAGGGAGATGTGGGGTTAAGAAAAAACATAAGGAATGAAGAAACCATAGGAGAAGCCCGACCTAAGTAGGAAGGCTTCTTCCTTCCTGGAGTACTCGGCGAGCCAACGCTCCATCGCCTGAACGCTCACCGGCATTCTCGTGCCTGCCCATGCCTGGCTGTCGGGGTTGTGCGCATTGGCGTCGAAAACACCGATTGGCCGGATGGCCAGGTACTCCGCAGATTGAGCAGTCATGCCTGAACCTGCACGCGACCCCAAATCGACACTGCCCTTCGTTGAAGAGCCAGCAGGCTCCTCCTTTAGCTCGAGTAGTCAGGCCTGATGATTGGTTGAACATCCCCGAGGGCGGGGTGGCTGGAGTGACAGGGGCCCGTGGGGCCATTATTTGCCTAATTCTGGCGTCTGTCACCTTGGAGCTCCAGCCTACCTCAGGCCTCAGGGATAAGCGCTGCCAGAATTCCTCATCGTACCTCCACCAAGCCGCGCTGCCATGTACTTTGTAGGCGCCATAGATCTGGTCCAGGTAGATGAACAGGTCGGCACATTTTTCGGGGTGTTTTTTCCCTACAATGCTAGCCATCACACAAAAGGCTTGTAGCCAGTTTCCAAAGGTCCTTGCGACCTTCGGCTCCTTCTCTTTCCCTTTCTCGAATCTCCTTTCTTTATCCACTGTGAGCATCTCAGTGGATATCAGGGACCCTATGTCTACATATTCGCCCTTTGTGATTTTTTTCTCTCACTTCACTGGCTAGGTGACCCCCTAATGGGGCTAGGCTGCAAAAATATGCCTCCATAAAGGCTTCTGCATTTGTTAGCTGGGGCGCTGAGGCCCCCCCTGGGTTACTTGTTCAGGCGTCCGCTCCGATTGTGGGTGCCCCTACTATTTCTATGATTTCTTTTAACGTGGATAGCAGCAAGCTTTCGCTCTGGATACCCAAGCCATCCCTCCCCCATGCACCCGCACTGACAACTCACCACTCGAAGACACCGGCAGGGGAACCAGCTCTGATAATGTGGGGGCCATGTTGAGAGGAGCCGCTAGTAGGTTGACAGTCAGCTGTGTGGCCGTGGGGCTGGCCCTCCGGGGGAACTGTGAGGAGGGATGTGGTCTTTGGTGTCTGTGCCTTTTGACTGGCGTGGAGGGTGACCGGGAGCTTGAATAGCTTGGGGTGCTGTACTCTGGCACGTCTCTTCTCGACGTCCAGGAGTGGTGGCAGGAGCATTCACTTGTGCTCCTTACGCTTCTGGACATTGAGGGGGCTCTTTGATGGCTATCTCTCTGCCTCTTTCCGCCTGTTTAACGTGCGGCACTAATTGTGGACTCTGCCGAGGGTTCCCTTCTTTCCCTACTATGGTGCTCCCTGGGTTCTGTGCTGCACGCTATGGGCCCTGCGCTCCTTGGGCTATTATGGCTGCCCATCCCTGCTGGCTGTGAGGGGCAGCTGGGACTAACTTCTGTGTGTTCTGGTTCCCCTTCCCCCCCTTGGACTCTCTTGCCTTGTTGCGGAATGTGCCACTGTTATGACCGCCTGCGCATCTTGGGATGGGCAGGGGGTGGCGCTGTGTTGTTTTGTACCTTCCCTTACCCGCTTTGATTGTGACTGTAGTTGCTGTGGAGGGTTGCGAGAACTTGACCTTGCCTGAGGGTCCCTTTCTCTGCCCTGCGGGTTCGCTTGTTCAGGGCCCTGTGCCCTTGCTGCCAGAGTGTCGTTCGGCGACGCTGTCGCGTTTTTTACTGGTCCCCCGCCTGCGCGTTGCTGAGGGGGGTTGGGGCTAAGCCTAGAGGGAGAGCGGGAACGGCGTTATGGCCTGTCTTGGGTCCTTTTTGTGGACCTCCCAGTGGGCCTCTTGCTTGAGGCTCGGGAGGGGCCCGGCTGTGGCTTTTGTTGTTCCACCGCTCCTATTAATTGTTTCAGCCATTCTGCCCCTTACCTGTCAATTCTCTCTAGTACCTGCCTTTGCAGGTTGTCTAACTCTTTCCCTGTCTAACTCTTTCCCTGACTATCCTAACTAGCTATTCTAACTAGTATGCCTTGCTGAGCCACACTCTCCTACCTGCCTGCCTTCTGACTAAATTGGCGCAGAGCTTCCGGCTCCGCCCCCCTTTTATGATTGGGCCGCCTCCCGCAAAGCCTTACTGGGAGGCCAAGCACCGGAGAGAGGGGGGAACACGTCGGGACTCCCGCCCGGTAAGTTCCTCCTCCCGCCCATTAGTCAGCCGCAGCGTTGCTTAGGCAGCGTGCTGCGACCCATTCTGTATACCTTTGTCCTAAGAAGAGGGGTGGGATTGAGGAAGTAAATGCACGACTTGCTACTGTGAAAATTTTACTCACTTTTTTTTTATTAAAGGGCATGTCCACCCCCAAAACTATAATCCCCCCAACTACTGGCCCCACCATGTAGTGTAGTTTAATCCTTACCTCACATCCCAACTCCATCTGGTTCTCCTGTAGTCCCCCCCCCCAAAGTTCCAAAAACTGCCCACCAGGAGGCTAGCAGGTCCATATAGGACACTGCCTGCTACCTGGCCTCCCGAGATCCCTGCCATGCGTGGCTGCAGCCCTTCTCCCCCCCCCCCCTCCCTTCCCCTCCTCTCCCTCCCTCTCTCTACTATACCCTCCCCTAGCGAAAAACCACCCTAAATATTCTGCTCCCCCATGTCCCCAGCCCCAACCGCATGTTTTTTTTTTTTAAAAAGCTCCCCAAACTCTTACTTACCTCTCCGCTTTCCTCCGCTGCACTGAATGACCGGCAGCCGCATCCGTGATTGGCTGCCGCTCAGCCAATCACAGACGCGACTGCCGGTCCCGCCCCTCTGCTTGCATTCTCGCAAGCAGAGGGCCGGCAGTCTCTATGATCGAGGGGAGGTAAGTAAGAGTTTGGGGGGCTTTTTAAAAAAACTAAACATGCGGTTGGGGCTGGGGGACATGGGGGAGTATGATATAAAATTTTTATTTTAGGGGTGGACATAGCCTTTAAGGAATATCCATGGAAGAAAATACATCCAGTTGGATGTCCCATATAATGCATATTTCGATAAGCAAACATATGCTAATGGTGTTCTGCTCCTTATGCTGCATTTTTAATAACTGGCTATGCAAAGTGCATTAAATATCACTGGATAAAATATTAAAATTAAAAAAAATGTTGAAAATAACTGGAATTATTAATTTTAGTTGATCCAGAGATCCTTTCGCATTGCAATTGGGAGTTAGGAAGGATTCCCGCCTCCCCCCTTTTTTAGGAAAGGTTAAACTAGATGAACATGTGTCTTTGTTCCACCTTGAATACTATCAGGGAGATTCAATAAAGGTTCTTATCATTTAAAATGGGGCTAATTTTGCCCCAACCAATCAGATCCTATTTAACATTTGAAAGCTAACTTCTGATTGGTTGGGGCAAAATTAGCACCATTTTTAACGATAAGAACTTATATTGAATAACCCTGTATGTAACTTGTTTCCTGGGTTGCTTACTTTCTGATATTTAGCTTAGAGCAGGCATGCAAGAAGCTAACATGGGAATTAACAATGGGTTCATTGTAATACATAAAACTGATGTACTATTCATCCCAAAGTCAGCAATGCAGTATGAAGATTTTCTCCTTATAAGAAATTCACTTTTGGAAATGACTGCAGGCATCTGATTAGTGTAATGCAGGGTGTGATGGACGCACAACAACTCTCAGCCCAGGGGCGCTCTGAGCACACTAGCAACAATGGAGTGTAGCACACTCCAAGGTAGTCTTCCAGACACACCCACAAGGTGGCTTTCCCTGCAAAATTGTGACGGGGAAACGTGCCATAACACACCAACTAACAAATTTATATCCAGAGCAGTTAGATGGGTTCATACATACCAAATTTGATATGGTTACTGCTTATTAATCCATAAAACAATCAAAAGGGTCTCTCTCGCGTTCCACATCAAGTAGACCATGGGAATTTGGAATCCTATGAAACGGCTTTTACTCACTTTTAAAAGCCGAATGTCTGCCATTAGAGATGTTCGAAACTGTTGAGTTGCTTTTCCGAATAGTTCGGGTTTCTATTTTTGAAAATCGGCTAGTTTCGATTGATAATTATAAAATTTTCGATAAAAACCGAAAACTCTGAATATTCAGGTTTCGTAAATTAAGGGAGTTCCGAAAGTTTCGTTGGGACTTCTAAACCCTCGGATTCGGTACTGGGTTCTATTAGGACCCACAGTACATCTCTATCTGCCATGTACAATGTTGTTTTGACACCTTACCGTGGGCAAGGTAAGGTGTCAAAACACCCCGTAGCCTCAATGCATCCACACCTTGCATTCAGAAGGTCCCAAACACCTGGCTGTGATATTCTAATTGGGTCTTTCAAAGTTACTTATACTGCCAACAGATTACATGGTACATTTATCCATATGGTTCTCATTCATCCAGGTCTTGGTTTATGGAATTACAAGCAGGGGGCGGGACCGGCAGCCTCGTCTGTGATTGGCTGAGAGGCAGCCAATCACGGTCGCGGCTGCTGGGAGTTCTGAACAGTGGAGGAGAGAGGGAAGGTAAGTAAAGATTGGGGGACTTTCTAACAATTATATTATATTAAATTCGGTTTTGGGTCTGGGGGCCTCCTACCGCATCCCAAGGGTTTGATTGTTAGGGGGAGGGGGCTGCACTGACATCCCTCAACACCTTGACCGAGGTTTTGAGGCAGACTAGGCCAAGCATGAGTTCACACACTGCTCCTACATAGCGTTTCCTGGACTTTGGAGGGGGCCACAGCAGGACTATTTGAGCAGAATGTAAGTACGGCTTGTTTTAAACTACTTGACGTGGCCAGTAAGGGGTTAAATTTTAGTTTTGTGGGTGGACATGCACTTTAATGTATGCATTAGTATATGTTAAGCTGACCAATTGCTGCAAATCTGTTTGATCAGTCACAGCATATCCATATCTATCTATCTATCATATATCTATCTATTATCTATCTATCTAACTTTGCTATCTATCTATCTATCTATCTATCTATCTATCTATCTATCTAATTGCTATCTAACTTCTACTTCTATCTATCTACTCTACTCTGCTAGCTCTCTATCATCTATCTCTATCTATCTCACTCTCTCTATCACAACTCTGCTATCTATCTATCTAACTCTGGCTATCTATCTTCTATCTATCTATCCTACATCTATCTTATCTAATTCTATCTATCTATCTACTCTTTGCTATCTTCTACTCAACTCTAACTTTGCTATCTACTATCTAACTTTGCTATCTATCTATCTATCTATTTCTATCTAACTTTGCTATCTATCTATCTATCTATACCTTTGCTATCTATCTATCTATCTATCTATCTATCTTAATCTTTTGCTATCTATCTATCTATATTTCTATCTATCTATCTATCTATCTATCCTATCTTATCTATTATCTAACTTTGCTATCTATCTCTATCTAACTTTGCTTATCATCTATCCTATCCGAACTTTTGCTACTATCTATCTAACTTTGCTAATCCTATCTATCTAACCTTTGTTCTATCTAGCTATCTAACTTTGCTATCTATCTATCTAATCTTTGCTATCTTACTATCTAACTTTGCTATCTATCTTTAGCCTTTTGCTATCTATCTATCAACTTTGCTTCATCTATCTATCTATCTATCATAGATATGATAGATTATCTATCCTTCTATCTAACTTTTTTTTGCTATCTATCTAACTACTGCGTCTATCTATCTATCTATCTCACTCTGCTATCTACTAAACTTCTGCTATCTATCAACTTTGCTATCTATCTTATATCTACTATCTATACTTTGCTTATCTATCTATCTATCTCTCTATCTAACTTTGCCTTATCTATCTATCTTCTATCTATCCTATCTATACTTTGCTATCTATCTATCTATCTATACTATCTATCTACTCTAACTTTATCTATGCTATCTATCTATCTATCTATCTATACTTTGCTATCTATATCTATCTATCCTATCTCTTTGCTATCTATCTATTCTACTTTATCTATCTATCTTATCTATCTTATTCTAACTTGCTATCTATCTACTCTAACTTGCTATCTTCTATCTAACTTTGCTTTTTTCTTATCTTCTATCTAACTTTGCTATCTATCTATCTAACTTTGCTATCTACTATCTATTGCTATCTATCTATCTAACTTTGCTATCTATCTATCTATCTATCTAACTTTGCTATCTATCTATCTATTCTATTAACTTTGCTACTATCTATCTATCTAACTTTGCTATCATCTATCTTATGCTATCTTTGCTATCTATCTGAATCTATCTTTGCTATCTATCTATCCTATCTTTGCTATCTATCTAATCTATCTACTTTGCTATCTAATCTATCTATCTATCCTAACTTGCTATCTCTATCTATCTAACTTTGCTATCTATCTTCTAACTTTGCTCATCTTAATCTACTATCTAACTTTGCTATCTATCTATCTACTCTTTGTCTATAATCTATCTATCTATCTCTTATGCTATCTATCTATCTAACTTGCTATCTATTATCATACTTCTACTATCTCTATCTATCTAACTTTGCTATCTATCTATATAACTTTTGCTATCTATCTATCTATCTATCTACTTTGCTTGCTATCTATCTATCTATCTATCTAATTTGCTATCTATCTATCTATCTATCTACTTTGCTATCTATCTATCTAACTACTTTGCTATCTATCTATCTATCTATCTATCTATCTAACTTTGCTATCTATCTATCTTATCTATCTATTTTGCTATCTATCTATCTATTAGCTATCTATCTATCTAACTTTGCTATCCTATCTCTATCTATCTAATCTACTTTGCTATCTTCTATCTATCTAACTTTGCTATCTATCTATCTTATCTAATCTATCTATCTAACTTGCTATCTTCTATCTAACTTTGCTATCTATCTATTGCTCTCTTTGCTATCTATCTATCTATCTTTGCTATCTACATCTATCTATCTATTGCTATCTACTATCTATCTACTATCTAACTTGCTATCTATCTAGCTATCCTATCTAAACTTTGCTATCTATCTATCTATCTCTAACTTTATCTATCTATCTATCTAACTTTGCTATCTATCTATCTAACTTGCTATCTTATCTAGCTTCTAACTTTGCTATCTATCACTATCTAACTTTGCTATCTATCTAGTCTAACTTTGCTATCTATCTATCTACTTTCTAGCTACTATCTAATCTATCTATCTAACTTTGCTATCTATCTATCAACTTTGCTATCCTATCTAACTTTGCTATCTATCTACTTGCTATCTATCTATCTATCTTTGCTATCTATCTAACTCTTTTTCTATCTATCTATCACTTTCTATCTATCTATCTAACTTTGCTATCTATCTATCTATCTATTCTTATCTATCTATCTATCCTATCTATCTATCTATCTAACTTTGCTATCTATCTATCTATCTATCTAACTTTGCTATCTATTCTATCTATCTATACCTATTGCTATCTATCTATTCTATCTAATCTAACTTTTGGCTATCTATCTACTTCTCTAACTTTGCTATCTATCTATCTATCTATATCTTTGCTATCTATCTATCAACTTTGCTATCTATCTATCTAATTGCTATCTATTATATTCTATCTACTTCTATCTATTCGTAATATCTATATCTAATATCTACTAATTAATATTAGATCTAATAGAATACTAATATATCTAATCTAACTTTGCTATCTATCTATCTATCTTTGCTATCTTCTATCTATCTATCTATCTACTTTGCTATCTACTCTATCTATCTACTTAACTTTGCTATCTATCTAATCTAACTTTGCTATCTATCTAAACTTTGCTATCTATCTAAACTTTGCTCTTCTATCTACTTTGCTATCTATCTATCTTAACTCTGCTCTATCTACTATCTATCTATCTTATGATAGAAATAGATAATTTTATCTATCTGTCTAACTTGCTATCTATCTATCTAACTTTGCTATCTATCTATCTAACTTTGCTATCTATCTATCTATCTATCTATCTATCTATCTATTATAGTAGATAGATATGATAGGCATAGTTAGATAGATGATAGTTAGATAGATAGAATAGATAGCTAGAGTTACGAATAGACAGATAGATTAGTCAAGTTAGATAGATAGATAGCAAAGTTGATAGATAGATAGCAAAGTTAGATTAATAGAAAGTTAGATGATAGATGCAAAGTTTAGATAGATAGATAGCAAAAGTTAGATAGATAATAGATAGAGCAAAGTCAGATGTTGATAGTATAGCTAGATATGATATAGATAGATCAGTATTGATAGATCGTGTATGCTAGATTATGTTGTGTAGTTAGTGCTATCGCGTTGTAGATATTTGTAGGATAGATAGATAGATATGGATTAGATAGATAGATGTAGATAGATACATATAATAGATAGACAGCCGACAGATAGATGATGATAGACAGAGGATGAGATCGACAGATTAATAGATAGACGCATGATAGATAGACAGATGATAGATTAGATAGATAGATAGATGAGTAAGATAGATGATAGATAGACAGAAATTGATAGATGAGACAGAGATAGATACAATAGTAAGACAGACCACTGATAGATAGATAGTAAATAATAGATGATGATGATTATGATATCTTTTGGGGATACTATTCTAGAGTTTAGGTCCTTCAATGATGTAATAAATGAGGAATGCTATGTAATATAATGAATACTGACACACGTTAAATCAACGTGTTAAAGCCCTCCCACTTCTGGACAGCCACATCCACTTCCGACAAGCACCCACCCACTTTCAATTCTAAAACCACAACCCCTTCCGCGGCGAGGGGGGCAGCATTAGAATTTTGTGTCAGGTGGCAGAAAAGTCTAGAGACGGCCCTGCTTAGTTATCCTCATGTGAGGATGTTGCGGGGGTTAACAAATAGATCAAATCAAACAATATATAACTCACAGGGATGGACCCCTTCTTAGCCTCACACACTTGAGCCACTTAAGTGAAAAACAAGCCCCGTAACACACATTCCACTATACCTTAAAACAGTACCAATACTATACAGCAATAAATCTAAAGTGTAACAATGTGCCATCTAGTTTTGTTACATCCCTTCAACATCTTGAACTCGGATGGTTCCCCCCCCATTTAAACAAATCATCAGTCCATATCCCCAAAGAAACATAAGAAGAAAAATGCCTGCTACTGGGCATCCACAGTGCATTAAATTTTGATATTCAACATCAAGTAGCAGCCATGCTAACTATCCCACTCTCCTTGCTATAATGCAACTTTGCACTTGACACAGGTTTGCAGACTGAGCACACCACTATTAAGCAATATAATGGAAGTCTCTCACCCTGCTTAGATGTTTTATAGCTATATTACCGCCTTCGTTGTGTCTCTTCACTTGGTTTTAAGCTTTAAAAGGTAGTTGGTGTGGCAGGCGCAGCACTATTAGTGCCTTGTGCGCTATACATTAGAAGAATTACGCAACCACTGTCTTTTTAGTTTAATCAGATTGTCTATTACTCTGTAATTCCTCTAGCACACCGTTCTATGGAAGCAGTAGGTTTAAAGAGCACACCAATACTTTTTATTAACTTCTTTATTAACTTCATGTAACAGTGATCTGTTATTGTATCTGTATTTGAATTTAATTTTTGGATTTGAATTTGGTGGAACTGTAAGTAACACATACACCAGGTTCATATAATATCCACTATTAAAAGTAAGAGATATAAACAAGTATAAATACCTATTTGGCCTTCTTAACTTCCATAAAACTTTCTACTATCTAACTTTCTATTATCTATCTAACTTTGCTATCTATCTATCTATCTTTAACTTTGCTATCTATCTATCTTATCCTATCTATCTAACTTTGCTATCTATCTATCTATCTATCTATCTATCTATGTAACTTTGCTATCTATCTATCTTAAATCTTTTGCTATCTATCTATCTAACTTTTGCTATCTACTATCTACTTGCTATCTATCTAACTTGCTATCTATCTATCTTTGCTACTATCTATCTATCTTTGCTATCTATCTATCTAACTTTTGCTATTAGCTATCTATCTATCTATCTATCTATCTATCTATCTATCTATCTACTTTTGCTATCTATATCTATCTAACTTTGCTATCTATCTATCTATCTATCTAACTTTGCTATCTATCTATCTATCTCATCTCTATCTAACTTGCTATCTACTATCTAACTTGCTATCTATCTATCTAACTTGCTATCTATCTATCTATCTTTGCTATCTATGCTCTATCTATCTATCACTATCTATCTATCTATCTAACATTTGCTATATCTATCTAACTTTGTATTGCTATCTATATCTATCTACTTTGCTATCTATCTATCTAACTTTGCATCTATCTAGCTATCTAACTTGCATCTATCTATCTTATCTAACTTTGCTATCTATCATCTATCTAACTTTGCTATCTATCTATCTATTCTTACTTGCTATCTAATCTATCTATCTAACTTTGCTATCTATCTATCTATCTAACTTTGCTATCTATCTATCTAACTTGTGCTATCTATCTATCTTAACTTTGCTATCTATCTATCTATCTAACTTTGCTATCTATCTATCTAACTTTGCTATCTATCTATCTTCTACTATCTACTTTGCTATCTATCTAGCTATCTATCTATCTTGCTATCTATCTACTATCTTTGCTATCTATCTATCATCTTTGCTTATCTATCTATTCTATCTATCTATCTATCTTGCTATCTATCTATCTATCTATCTACTTGCTATCTATCTATCTATCTATCTAACTTTGCTATCTATCTATCTATCTATTCTAACTTTGCTATCTATCTATCTAACTTTGCATCTATCTAGTATCTAACTTTGCTATCTATCTACTATCTAACTTTGCTATCTACTACTACTAACTTTGCTATCTATCTATCTTAAGCTAACTTTGCTTCTTCTATCTAACTTTGCTATCTATCTATCTAACTTTGCTATCTATCTATCTAACTTTGCTATCTATCTATCAACTTTGCATCTACTATCTAACTTGCTATCTATCTATCTACTTTGCTATCTATCTATCTAACTCTCTATCTATCTATCTAACTCTGACTTCTAACTTGACTCTCTACTATCTATCTATCTATCTATCTATCTATTATAGATAGATAGATAGATAGCATAGTTAGATAGATAGCATAGTTAGATAGATAGATAGATAGCAGTTAGTAGACAGATAGATGCAAGTTAGATAGATAGATAGCAAGTTAGATAGATAGATAGCAAAGTTAGATAGAGAGATAGAAGTAGATAGATAGATGCAAAGTTAGATAGTAGATAGATAGATAGATATAGCAAGTTAGATAGATAGATAGATTATAGATAGCAAGTTAGATTAGATAGATAGATTAGATATAGATGGATAGATAGAAATATAGATGATAGATAGATGATAGATAGATAGATAGATTATATAGATAGCAGAGTTAGATAGATAGATATATAGATGGATAGATAGATAGATAGATAGATAGATAGATAGATAGATAGAGCAGAGTTAGATAGATAGATAGATAGGATAGATAGATAGTGGATAGATAGATAGATGAATAGACATAGAATAGAATGACAGACAGACAGATAGATAAATAGACAGAGAATAGATCAGATGATAGATAGACAGATGATAGATAGATAGATAGATAGATAGATAGAGATAGATGATAGATAGACAGATAAATTGATAGATGATAGACAGATGATAGATACATAGATAGACAGACACACAGATAGATAGATAAATAGATAGATAGATGATGGATATATAGATAATCTTTGGGATACTATTCTAGAGTTTAGGTCCTTCAATGTATTGTAAATAAATGGAGGAATGCTATGTAATATAATGATAATGACACACGTTAAATCAACGTGTATAAAGCCCCTCCCACTTCTGGACAAGCCACATCCCACTTCCGGACAAGCACCACCCCACTTTCAATTCTAAAACCACACCCCTTCCGGCGGCGAGGGGGGCAGCATTTAGAATTTTGTGTCAGGTGGCAGAAAGTCTAGAGACGGCCCTGCTAGTTATCCTCATGTGAGGATGTTGCTGGGGGTTAACAAAATAGATCAAATCAAACAAATATATAACATCAGGGATGGACCCCTTCTTAGCACTCACACACTTGAGCCACTTAAGTGAAAAACAAGCAGCCCGTAACACACATTCCACTATACCTTAAACAGTACCAATACTATACAGCAATAAATCAAGTGTAACAATGTGCCATCTTAGTTGTTACATCCCTTCAACAACTCATTGACTCGGATGGTTCCCCCCCCCATTTAAACAAATCATGCAGTCCATATCCCCAAGAAACATAAGAAGAAAAATGCCTGCTACTGGGCATCCACAGTGCAGTTAAATTTTGATATTCAGACAGTCAAGTAGCAGCCAATGCTAACTATCCCCACTCTCCTTGCTATAATGCAACTTTGCACTTGACAAGGGATTTGCAGACTGAGCACACCAACTATTAGCAATATAATTGGAAGTCTCTCACCCTCTTAGATGTTATAGCTATATTACCGCCTTGTGTCTCTTCACTTGGTTTTAAGCTTTAAAAGGTAGTTGGTGTGGCAGGCGCCAGACTATATAGTGCCTTGTGCGCTATAGCATTAGAAGAATTACGCAACCACTGTCTTTTTAGTTTAATCAGATTGTCTATTACTCTGTAATTCCTCTAGCACCGTTCTATGGAAGCAGTAGGTTTAAAGAGCACACCAAATACTTTTATTAATCTTCTTTATTACTTCAGTAACAGTGATCTGTTATTGTATCTGTATTTAATTTAGATTTGGATTTGAATTTGGTGGAACTGTAAGTAAACACATACAACAGGTTCAATATATATATCCACACTATTAAACAGTAAGAGAATATAAACAAGTATAAATACCTATTTGGCCTTCTTAACTTCCATAAAACTTTCTGAATAATCTCTGACTGGAACTCTGCCTCTTTCCTTGATGAATCTAGAAAAAACTGGCTAAGGGGTTCCCTCACAGGGGCAGTAGGAAGTTGGCTGTGATTGACTTACCTATATATGATTCTTAAAGGTATATTTTCTTTTTCTGCTTCTATTACACAATGCATATACAACAGTTTAATGACATACAGAAACATAAAACGTCAGTTATACTCTTTTAACTTAAACATATGAACATATAAACTGTACTGAGGTTGTTTGTTTATATAATATCATATAACCTACCCCTGTAGTGGATTTCTATGGGAGGAACTGTTGATATAGCCTTATAATCTTACTGTTCCAGGAGAGAAGTAAAATAAAGCCACAGTAGGTTATAATAAATAATGCACCCCCAACTGCGGCCTCGTGCTTTTATATGGTCACGGAACTCCTCTGTGACTTCTAATATCCTTATAATTTACAGTTGGAGGTCATTATTCACTATATATAGCAACATAGGACAGGTCTTAGCTGGCCAACTACGTTGGTTCATATCCTCGAAAACACTGGATCCCCACATCATCTCTGCTCTCCTCTCTGCAACATGCAATTCACCTGTCAATCACACAAGCTTTGTCAGGAGAGATTAACCCCTCACTCATATTTAAAAAGACTTTACCTAGTAAAGGTGTGGCATTTTAGCTTCTTAAGGGGGTGACATCCGTACTTATTGCACCATTCCCTTGTGGAATAGATGGTGAAAAAAAACAGTCAAATTTAAATGTTAATATTTACTCATTATAAGACAGTAAATATCAGTCCAAAAAATCGACACAGTCAGGGCAATTTGCCAAGAGGTTCTGCAAGCTGATCTCTTCAGGGGTTTAAGTCAGTCGAAACGGATTTACAATTGGCTAGCATGACTTTAGCCCCTAGGTTTGCGTTGTATGCAAATAAAGCAACAGACACTTGTGCAGCCACTGCAGTCTATTCACCAGAGGCTGCTTGCCCCTATTAATGCCAGCTTAGTTGAGGCATTTGAGAAAGAAGAAACATGCAGTGTCTTATAGCAGCATAAAGAAACTTAGCAGGACAAAACTGGGGAGTCTGTGAACAGCACAAAAAATCAAAAATATAATAACTACAAGCCATAATTTAAGAAACATGTAGGCATTTCCATACTGCCATATACTGTAAATAATTCACAATCAAACCTCATTGTAAGTACAGAAGAAAAATACTGTATTTTGAATTGGGCTGTAGACATATTTAAACACATGTCCACCCCCAAACTCTAATTTTACCAACTACTGGCCCCACTGTGTGAGTTTAAAAAAATCCTTACCTTACTCTCTGCTTCTTATGGTTTTCCTGCAGTGCCTGTCCTGTCCAGGAAACTGAAGAGTGGAGCTGTCTTCCTGTCCAAATGTCTGCCTTCTGTCATGCCTCTGGGAGGTATTGTGGCATGCGCACAGTAGCCCTTTCCCCCCCTCCCTACCACCATCTGGATCCCTTTCTCCTGCCCATTCCCCTTGCTTAAATCATTTGGCTATATTATTCCTCCCTCCTGCCCACCCCCAACTGCTGTTTAGATCTGTATTAAAATTTCCTAATCATACTTCCCTTCAATCCCGCGGCTGTCTTCTCTTCTGGCAGCTGCATCTATTATTGGCTGACTGGCAGCTAATTACAGACATGGCTGCCAGTCCAGCCCCTCTCTGAAGCTTCCGTTTGATTTGGTATGATTAAAAACTTTGATACATATCCCCCCAGGGAGAGGGACAATATGGCAAAACTTTTAAATTAGGTGGACATGCCTTTATAGAGCAGAAATAATCAGTACAATCATATGCCTCTCATAAAAAATTGTAAACTTCAAAAATTTTTAGTGGATCTGCCGAATTTGCACTTTGATCCTGTTTCCTTGGTGTAGTTAAAGAATCTGTCTATACTCATATTAAAAATTTACACAACCTTACACAACCTAATCTTAGATAGGCAACCAATTGATGTAGACACAGAGCAGATTGCATTGAAGGCAGCGCGAATGGCCAATCAGATGCCCGATTCCGCTAGCCAATTGGATAGGATGAGAGACAAACCTACACAGAGATTCATATCTTTAAAGGAGATCTGAGGTGGTCTGAGCTGCACACCAGTGAGTGCTGAACCTCAGAAGAGACACACAGGGCAGGAACCGAAACACAAACTAACTCAGGTCAGACGCAAGCCCACATGATTGTAATTTATTTACCTGCTTTATACAGACACAAACCACAACCCTATAAATGTGGGTGTGGGTTACGGGTGTGGGTTACGTTTTTGCGCGGGGGAGTTGGGTGTGTTTATTTCAGATGCAGGTATTGTTTGCTATATTGTAATATCACTCCTGCAAATTGGATGGTTGTACCCTGCTTTAAGCTGAATTTCTGAAAATATATTTTGGACTAAGAAGACCATTCATGAAAGAAACTTGATCCTTCCTATAACCCCTGTACACGAAATGAGGACAAATTTTATTTCTAGCTAGGGATGACTTTTAGGCTGAGTACAAACCATACATATTTTCAGCCAACTGATTGGAAATCATGTATCAGTTATTAGTCTGAAAATAATATGTATGATGTGGTCGACCGTGACAGATTTGGATGAATGTGTGATGGGTATGTTGGTAAATCTTGGGTGATTGTGCAGTTCCCAATCAACGACAGTGATCTGTCACGCTGACCACTGGCGAATGGTCGTCAGGATGATGTGTCCCTTTGACAAGTCCATCTATTAATGTGAAAACATCAGTTTAATGGCAGAATAAAACTTGGAAGAAAACAATCTGATGAAAAAAGAACAACTTTATTGTGCATTCAACATACTTGCAAGCTGCTCCCTCTGACCAACATAACGATTGTCACTATTAGAGGGAGAGAGAGAGTAAGAGACCAAAGCCTTTTAGGCCCTAGGTGCCAATATGTCACTGATAATGAAGCAATATATTACATTATGTCAAGTGAAAGAGCGAATAGAATACATTTGCTAATACGTAGTATAAATCATGGACATGATTAGTTCCTTAATTTACCCAAAATGATTATTCTGATTCTGGGACCACCATCTGCTCATTAAGATAACTTATTGTTCTCTACCATGGGACATAATCTGGTTCCTTGCTGCCAAAGACAGAAGATCCGGTCGTACTAACTATATATGGCGATTGTACTTCCATGAACCTAACAACTGCTCATTAGTACATATGGTTATCTCAAACTAACTTTCAATACAGTTTTGCTTAACCCTTAATATCATTTAGTTTCCTACAGCAATCCTTTGTTATGTACATAGCAATAACTACCAGGGGACAGGGGGAGCAACCGCAAGGGGGCCCCATCTTCTTATTTTTCCTATGACAGATACAGGTTCCTCCAAGAAAACCACTGTGGATGAAGCACGGATAGGGGTCTCATGATAGTTTTGCTGGGGGGCCCAGTGATTCCTAGTTACACTACTGGTTATGTCATGTTAAAAAAATTCCATTACAATCAGCAACACCAAAAAATGCAAAATTTCTAGTATTTTCCTGGTCGCATCTGAAGCACTTTAGACAAGTAGATGGGGCTACAAATGATGCCTAATTTGCAATCACTGAATTTGATCTTTAGATAGAGGAAAATCACATTTGTGTCACCTGGTTTATTAAACATAGCAAGGAATTTCTTGAAAATCAGTTGTGTATACAGAATAACCTTGGAAATATATGTTTGCTGTTTGCTGCACATGAAATAAATTGGAACTTCTGAACAAGTCCTGTGAGTGCTCTGCAATTTACTATATGGTTGAATTTTAAAGAATCTACAGTAGCACCCAGGCCCTCAAATCACTTGAAAGTAGGGTGCACACTATTCTCTTATTGGTTATCTATCTACCTATCTATTCTATCTGTCTAATCTATCTACACTGTAGAGTATGATTAAAAGTAAGAAATACATGTTATATGTTAGATTATTAGGGCAATGCTTTAAACATGAGGCTGTGAGGTACCTTCTGTTATAAAAGGTTCTATTTCATTTTAACTCTGTGGGGAGCGTTTAACACCTTTAACACCACCTCACCATAATCTATAAAGCTAACAGTATCCTGTGCTCCCAACTCATAAGATAAGCAGCTAAAAATGTGGAACCTGCATTGGTGATACTAATACAGTAAGTATGAAGCTAGAATGTTTGTTTGAACCACACAGTGTGGCAGGATTGCTTGGGTCTATTCTCAGGCTTGCAGATTATTCTATTTGGTTCCCCTGGATGCTGGTGACTGTCTAAGTTACAGTTTAAAATATACCTATGTAGATTCTATTAAACACTGTATCCACACATAGCAAAGCACACACATATAATTCCACTGTGCACCAACAGGCAGCTTTTATTAAATGTAGCACACATGTATGTGTTTCAACTGCAATGGTGTCATTGT
This sequence comes from Hymenochirus boettgeri, assembly GCA_019447015.1. Lineage (NCBI taxonomy): Eukaryota > Metazoa > Chordata > Amphibia > Anura > Pipidae > Hymenochirus > Hymenochirus boettgeri. Next base: position 88,896,500 of record CM033475.1, on the reverse strand, counting down.
CAGATGTGACATCACACACAATTGATATTTAACCCTTAAGTGCAAAAACAATATGTCGTCTACTACAAGTGTCCCCCGTGGATTATACTACATAGCAAAACTACTACTACGCTTTAAAGAGCACTTTAAGGTGGACATACACTACAATGGCCTGACGATTAATCTGTATTTTTAACTATTTCATACTATAATGTATTCATGTAACTACTTGGTATCATGGGTGGTTCTGATTGTACTTTAGGGTTTAAATCTGGGTGTATTTGTGTGTGATGTCTCACTCTGAGACTACTTTATCGAAGGTAAACCTGCAATGTGTGCACATGAGATAAAGTGTTCATTTCTAGAAGACCTGTAAGTGCCTTCTTATGTGCTACTTTTATATATTTATTTCTGGATAGAGCAGCCGTGTGTTATTTGGTCTTCACTGGTGTGCTAACAGACTTCGATCTAAGCTAAGTTTTTTAAAATTGTATTAATATTAAAAGTAGTGTAAAAACGCATACAATATCATTACTGTTATTATTGTTAAAGGAATAATTAGGGAAGTTTCTTATGCATTATCCAATGTTTTTTCTGTTGTGCTTGTGGCAGTGTGATCGCTAGAGATAAGGTTAAATTGAAGAAAATGGGTATAACCCACATCCTTAATGCTGCCCATGCATGCTGGGGTGCACAGAAAAAATAGATTATGGTCAAGAGACAGAGTACTACGGCTCACAGCTGAAGACTGTCCAGAATTCAACATTGGAGTATTTTGCGGCCGGGAGCAGAGTATATTCACAAAGCTCTGAATACACCAAATGGTTAGTAATATATTAGAGGTAAAGGAGGTCATTAAGATGAATCCATAATTTGTACAGATTATAGTAATCATTATATAAAAGCGCAGTATGGAAAATAAAGTTGTTACTTTGCAGAGCGACTTACTGTTTTTGCAATAATTGTTTTATTTTATCAAACTGTGTGTTATTTTTTAACCATTCTATGACAAGGAACGTTAATGTACAATAAGAGTGTTATCGATTGTGTAAGCAACACCAAGCAGTGAATGACGTACTGTGTATGTTATAATTTTAGTGTTATTGTACAACTTATTCTACGATATGTTGCGTTATTGTTATTCATATATGAATGCAACAGTATTGTACATTTCGATTTTTAATGTCTGTCATTCTATGATAAGGGTCAGTATTCTATGATAACCATAGAACTCATACATTAAAATTGAACTCAGTGTTTCTGCATCCTAAGAAAAAAGTACATACGTAATGCCAACATCTTGGCTAAAGAGTTGTCAAGGACACCATTATGTAAAAATAAGAAACCAAACCTTATGAGGTAGTGGGGTTAAACCCAATTGTCTGCCTGTACATTTTTTGATGCCTTACCCTGGGCAGTTTTAATAACCTCTTAGCCAATCTCATCAACTCCAGGCATTCAAGAGCTCCCTAACACCTTGCTGTTATATGCTGATTGGAACATTCCAGGGTATTTAATGATTCTTATACAAGTCATTCTGAATTGAGAATGCCAGTTGGATAACTAGCGAAATGTCTTCAGTAACTATACTTTAAGTCCAGTTGATCTAATAGAATACCACAAATATACATCTATTATTGTTTTATGTTTCATTTCATAAAACAAAAGCAGGGGTAAAAATTCAAATAAAACATTGCTTTTTACATTGCCAAGGTTGTATTCCTGACTCATAGTATAGAAACACTACAATGAATACGACTTGTTAAACACCAGATTACATTGTTTGTTAAAGGATATCTCCACACCTAAAAAAAAAAAGGTGAGTTGTCAGTTATCTGGCCACAATCCCAACTCCATTTACCCGTTTATTACGTGCATTGTAACCAGATATTTATGATAAGTTCACTTTTGTTCTGGCAAAGCTATCTGCCTCCTTCCTTGCTCGATGCGCTTTTTTATAGAAACTTGAGTAGTTTGCAGTGGAGGCAGCAGGGGAAACAGCAGTCAGTCATTGTTTGTGATGTCAGCAGTCAATGATTGACAGCATGAAGGGAGGCGCCAGCTTACTCTGCAAGGATAAAGGCAAAACTAACTATTAAATATATGGTTAATAATATATCTAATAATGTGCTGAATAGTTGGGGGCAGGTTTGCGTCATGTGACCAGTTTGTGTTTTAAGATTGGCCCTTTAAAAGGCTAGCACCTCCCGTAATCAGCTGGAGTTTTGGTATTCCTGTTAGTGTGATCACTTTACGTCTGAAGTAGCACATTGGATTAGTTCTAATTATTGATGATACATATATAGAATGTGGAACAGTGCAATACTCACGGACAGGAATGTGATAAAATCAGTCCTTTATTAAACACATTGGTAAGAACATGGAGACATATTCCCTCAGTTAGTCCACCTGCCTGCGCGTTTCGTGGGTGTTACGATGCAGTGCTGAATGAGTTTCTTCATTTTAGGGGGAGATGACGCCTGGGTCATCAGCTCTTAATAAGGTTTTTCATAGAAATAATATCAATAACTATTCAGGGACAAAATTACAACTAAAAACATCCTCTAGGTATTTATATTTATAATTATTTTTGCTTATTTCTATATTCTAATCCCACATGCAATGTTTAGAAGGTTGTAATGACTCTTATAAACATTTACATAACTTTGTATCAGGTATATCATCCTCTACCTTAAAAACAGGACTTTGTTTTTAAAAACATATCTGCAAGAGTCATGTTTCTTTATTACAGGCAAAATCCTTGTACACTGTGTAATGGGTAAAAGCTCTCTGCCACCCTGGTCCTGGCTTTCTCTATGATTTACCAACACTTCTCCTTGGCAGATGCACATCCATCATGTAGCACAGCACCGATGTTTGCACCCATCATGGCTTCCTGGAGCAGCTCCGGCATCTAGAAATAGAACAACACTGTAGTCTTCGGGGATGTAAAATCCTAAAAATAAGACTTATATTTAGAACAATAAAGAAAATTTTAGGAATTTCCGAAACTGCAGCTCAACAGCCATCCATCCATCTATATCATCCAAACTGTTTATTATTCTGTGGCGCCACCCAACATAGTTTTCTCTCCTGACCCTGTATGTTCCCTTATCATAAATACCATTCTTCTTAAACCCTTAACAAACACTGTTTTTCTGTCCCAGGTGTTTTCTGGGGCAGTGCTGCTTTAAGCAAGGGCCTCCACTGCACCCCTCCTCTGCACAGAACTTGCACCCATTGATTTGTATTGTCCCAAGATGCTTCCTTAATAAATGTAAAAACTTTAGTCCTACAGTACCTCTTAGCTAGCATAGGCACTTTATACACCTTAATAGCAAGTTCCTGGGACTGGAGATAATTTGGAGACTTGTTCAGCTTTCAACTTAAGGGTTAGTCCCAGATAAGGTCCTTAGCCCTGAGAATTAAAAAGCTGGGGAACTATACTCCATAGTTACAACTCTCATCCTACCAGCACTTCTGGGCCTGGTCCACTACATATGCTGTCGAGGGTACACACCTTGCAGCTTTCTGTTATTGTATACGTTGCCTGTTTACCTATTGGAGGAATGTTAAGATAGTCGAGATCAACCGACTCCTTTTCTAGTAGAACCTTCAACCACCTGGAGAGAAATATATCCTGCCAGGCAAATTCAGGAACTCATCACCTTTTCTTTGATGCATGTCCCTACACCATCAATGTCAGGGGTAATTAAAGTCCCCACATAATAGCAACACTCCCCAAACTTGCAGCCCTTGCAACTGATACTAGCTGAGCCACTTCCTTTCCTCTCGGCTAAGCATTTGGCACTTATGCAGGACAACCACCAGTGACATTACCCACTTTCCTTTTGCTAATTCATCCCATATTGGCTCCACTTTAAAACATCCATATCACCATGTTATCTCTTCTTTTAAATTTGGTCTTCAATTCTTTTTAAACCTAAACACAGCTACTCCGCCCCCTTTCCTTTTTTCTCTGACCTGCATAAACAACGGAATATTCTTATCTTTAAATTTACAGCCCATTGGAAACACTGTTCAACCACGTTTTCTGCTATACCTCAATAATCATACCGTTTCATTCATGCCATATTTCTAATTCACCCATTTTTGGCAAGCCAGGCTTCTTGCATTTGGCAACATCACAGTACATTTAGATTATGATCCTGTAATTTTTATTCATACACGTGTAATACCACCTGCCCCCTATCCCCCTATGCTACCCTCCCCCTTGTGCCAGCACACCACTGGCCTAGGGGTCTACACACCCTTCTTTCCCCTGGGCTATCTATTCCATGATACCTGCCTAATACTCCCAACCCCTCCCCCCCAAACTTAGTTTAAAAAATCTCCTCATCCTCTAGCCATCTTCTCGCCCTAATAACAGCTGCAAACCGCCATCCAGTGAGGTGGCAACCCATCCTCTACTAAAGAGCCTGTAGCTGACAGCAAAGTCGCCAGTTCTCAATATACCCAACCCCTTCTATACTAACCTTACACCACCACTCTTCACATGCATTAATGCTCCTAAGGCTCCGCTCTGTCTCCCTGTATTACACGTGGTTGCGGTAGATTTCTGAAAGCAGTACCCCTGGAGGTCCTTGCTTTTATTACTTGGCCCTCTGCTCTCGAATCATGTTTAAGACCTCTCCTCCTCCTCCTAACTTTGTCCATTGGACCATGAACCAAAACCACTGGTCACAACACCCAGCCCCACCCAATATGCTGTCCTACACATACCACCACATGTCGAACCTATCACCAGCATGGCAACACAGTTTCGTGCATGTAGGGTCTTCTGGCGGAGATTACCCTATCTACCTTCCTTATATGGAGTCTCCCTAAACGACCCACCTGCCTAGCATTCCTGATCCGTAGAGTTACTCTCCTTATATCAGAGAGAGATGGCATGTCCCCCTGGGTGCTCAAGTGACTAGACCCCTCCATACATTCTATTCCAATGATATCCTCCTCCACTTGGCAATACCCAACCACATACTTTTCATGGGCCATTTATTGAATTGCGCCTTTTTCTATATAATAAAAAAAAACAGATTATATGTACATGGTCAGAGGAGTATATAGCATTGGTGTCTACATTTTTGCACCAGTCAGATAATTGAATTTAACTCTTTCATAGACCTCATAGGTGCACTTGTAATGTGCCGCAAAGGTCCCTTACAAGGGCCTTTTTTTGATTTCCCTGGTCCGTCAGCTGCGGGACCCCTAAGCCCCAAAAGGCCTTCTCAGGGCCCCCGTGGAGGAGCCTCCACCCCCCCACGGCTCCCTCCCTTCCCCCCCCGGAGTCGGCCGGGGCGGGGGCTTGGAGGGTTGCTGGGGAGGGGTGCGAGGCGGGTGTCGCGACCACCTGCTGCGCCCCTTCCCGGCAGCCCCGTCCTTGCCTCCCGTTCCGAGCTTGGGGGGGGCCGCGAGCGGGTTGGGAGGGGCTGCTGGGAAGCGGCGCGGGTGGTCGCCGCCGCCGCAGGGGGTGTGGGCGGGGTGGGCGTATAGTCCCGGGCGGGTTGCGACCCCCACCGCCCCGTGGGTTGCCTTCCCATCCCCGCCGCGGGAGGTTTAGTAGCCGCCTCCGCGCCGCGGGAGGTTAGTATCCGGTGACTTTCGCCACCTTGAAGGTGGCGAAGTAAACAGCCGATACGACACCGAGCGAAACATGTACCGCCTTGCCCTTTATAAATAGAACGCGGTTACAGGTAAGTATCGCCGTGAAGGTTAACGCTATCGGTTCACGTTTTCGTCTTTTATAATCGCGTAAACGCGCATTTATGCGTTAATGTCCGCGCAAACGGCCGTCGAAAAATGCCCCTTAGTGTAATTGGAGGCCCAACTTTAAGCCATAAATGTTAAGTATAGTAATAATTTCCTTTAGCAAGAAAGGGGGTGCTCCTTCCACAAAACATTGACATTAGTAGGGTAACAAGAAACAGCTGTGATATAAGTAGGGCACACCCTCATGTACCTACTCATTAGTCAAGAAAATTAGAAAAAAGAACTTTATTCATGCAAATGGAGAAACATAAATCATGGCTTAGATACAATCCAACAGTATCAGAAAAAGTTTCAATATTTATAAAGCACTATATATAACATTGGATGGCTGTATTGAAGTGCCGTCAGGGTAAGATATAACGATATCCCCCCCATATATAGTAACACAATATTCAGCGTCAATAAAATAAGCTAAGTGAAGACCAATGGGCCACTGGAGTATTAAAAGGCACGAAACCAGCGGCAGAAGCATCATATATGACTTAGTCCGAAGTCGGAATAATCTTAGTAATTTACATTTATGCTAATTGACAATCTGAGGAACTGGTAAATACCTATGTGATAGGAGTTTTGAAAACCTGTATAATTTTAGTCATGCCATTGTCAAAGCCACACCCACTTTAACCTAGGACGTAATCAAGGTAGCATTCAAGTTTTGGCTCAGGTCAGCAAAAACCTAGAAATGCCCCTGGGTATCTGCAACCTTGATATGAACTCTCTCCCCTTGCCTGTCTCTGTGTATAATTATTTCTACAGGCAAATGTTTTCACACAGTAACTGTACATTGTAAATATGATTCTTCTTCTTTACAAACTGTCAGTAACGATTTTCTGTACATAGAATCCGAGCAGCTGGATGCCAACCACATAATTTCCAGTCTAAGTCAAAAAAGGAGATAAATCAAGATCCACATGGGCAGATATAGCAAATATGGCACCAGAACAGGAAGATTCAATATATATTGCATGCATGTGAGTGGTGTAGTATGATTTCTAGGTACCTGATCTGATGTCTGTCTAAATGAACCTGCAATAAATTAAGCTTTTGATATTTTTGTTTGAATCACCCTGTAGTGGCCACGATGTGTGTGTGAGAGAGTGAATTAGGGAGAAAGAGATGGAAACCAGCAGACAGGTACAGGTACAGCAAGAGCAAAAAGAACGACCGGATTCTGTGACTTCTGGAATTGCCTAAGATTTTATAAAATAAAGTACTCTAAAGAGTATCCAAAAAAAAACGTGCCAGTGGAGCCAGTTAGTATTTCTTTATTATACTATCACTTATTTATATATCTCCTTCATATATGCTCGATTTACTGAGAGCCCCAACCACTCTGGTAAATGCTGCCTTTTGCTTTCAATATCGCGTTTGCGAATTTAAACCCACTGCAGGATTTTAAAAACGCCAGACTTGTTTGCTGTGTTTAGCGGCAAACCGATATTGAATTACGACGGCCGATGCGCGGGTTTACCATCACGAAAAATCCCTCGCCGTTATATAGATTAAAGTCGCGCTAGCTGGTACCTTGGTTGTCTTTGGTTAAGTTGCAACAGGTGTAGAGAGGCAATTTACCTTTTTCAAAAACTTCACTATTACAGCAAAAGACCTGTTTGTTAAAGGTACTTGACTGGTTTCCTACATATCGCCTCAGTGCCCAAGCGAATCTGTCTTAGTGTTGGGTTGGATGCAATGTTCTTCAACAAGTCACAGCCAGCAGCAGCTACAGGAACATGCAGTCGTAAAAGAGATTAGAAATTGCTTTGCAGCAGGGAACATTAGTGATGTAGTATGTTGTAAAAAGTAGATAGGCTGTCATCTCTCTATAAACTTACATAATATATTCAACATTAAAACAGTTTTCATGATGATGGGTAATTCATAGTGCCTTATATTTTTAAATAATTGTATACTAGGATCCATTTTTTTTATCCTTAAAATACAATTTAGCAATGACTATGCTCCTCAGCAGCATTATGTTTGTTCAGAGGTCACGTTATTTGCTACCTAATGCAGTTCTACAGGCTCCCTGTAACACAGCAAGACAACGGAAAAAAACAAAATGGCTGACACGTATATCAAAATGTGTTCAAAAAGATTGATTACTAGCACAAATCAAATACACTCTTCTGAGCAGCATTATTTTCCGTGTTTTTTGGAGTATTTGCCTATATTGTAACAAATAGTTAAAATCCATCCTCATTCCAAACTCCCAGTTCCTGCTAAGTTTTTTTTCCTTAAGGCTGGCATATAAGATCTATAATTTTCATCATTACGTGTGATCATCATTCACATGAATGGCAGTGCTGGTAATGAAGGTTGGGCAGTCCAGCTCTATTAAGAGCTATTTTGTGACATTAGATTACTTCACTCATGAAGTGCTTTTAATACACCGTCTCAAGATAAACTAAAGGCAAATGTGTTTTTTTTAATAAGTTGCCAGTGTTACATGATGGTTACAGTGAAGCAGATTATATATGCAGGGACTGCTAGCTCTGCCGTCTAAACAGGATATATAGAGATATTTGTGCGCACTGGTTAAAACATTGCAAAAACTGTACTGTAATTATGTCAAACACGTAAAATCTTGTATTTATTTGTAAATCCCCTAGTCCCTGTACTAAAAAAAAATTCCCACTGTGCATTTAAAGGGGAACAACCCACCAGACACACTGTCCCATATCTAAATAGAGGAAAAAAGCACAAGACTATTCCCCAAAACACTTTACTATATAGCAAAACCTTGCTTTTTTATTAATAATTGAGAGACTATACCAAATCACATTAAAACCATCATAGTAATATAAAACAAATTGGTCAAACAAAAAAGTCCTATCAAATAATCATTTAATTCTAATTCTAAGCTAGTAGGGGCTGATCATTAATGCACGTCAAAGCAGAATGAGTTTATGAAACAATGCCTCTTGCTTCTATATCACCCTGACCGGTGGCCATAGATGTAGTCAATATTATCAGCGATACCTCGGTGTTGGCAATAATGACTCCACCAACAAAATCAGTTTTAAAAATTATAGCCCGTTATCCGCGCTGTCAAATTTTACCAACCGATTGGCTCAGTTGCCAATAAAGACTGGTCCCGTCGTCTGTGGCGCCACCTTTGATTTGCCATTAGTTGAAAACCTATTTGATCAGGGTTGGAATATATCTACTCACCCATGGAACTACAGGACTTACCTGCAAATGCATCTTTGAATCTGGGGCTACAATTGCCCCCATTGTTCCGCATTGATGCGTGCTCCCTCCATACATATTTTCATACCTCGGATAAATCCGGTGTTTGGACATAATGAACTCCACAACAAATCAGTTATATTATTAGCCCCGTTTTCATTATCGGGCTTGTCAAATTTCACCAACACGATTTGGCCCGGTGGTTTCGGCCATAAACTGGTCTGTCTGTGCCAACCTTTGATTTGACATTAGTTTGGAATACTATGAGTCGTGTGAATATAACTGCCACATGGAACTAACATGACTGTCCTGCAAATGCATCTTCTGAATCTGGGGCTACCTTCCCCGCCGCCGCCCCATTGTCGCTGCAATGATGCTTCACCTCCCATAACCTGGTTTCATCACCTCAGTAAATCCTTGACCCACTATTGTATATCTATACAAAAACTTGTTTTCACAAGGAGCTTTCTAAATGTCTAATTCTATATTTCTAACATTTTCTTTTATTTACTGTCAACCTCTTAGAAACAATATCATTTTTATATTCTTCATCACCTTGACTCTTACAAGCTAATAAACGCTATAACAGTACTCCATTGTTATAAATGTCTCATTGTTCGCAATGGAGTCTTGATGTTTTTTTATACCTCAGCAATACGAGTCTGTGTATGTGAAGGAATAAAATGTGTCCTTTGTCAGAATGAGTGGCACTTATTTATTGCATAAATTAGCTGTATGAACATCGGAATGAAAATGCACCTTGCCAGGGCAGATCCTAAAATAGAATATGCTGTCCATCCATTTCCGCTCTTCAGCTGTAAGTCGTTTCTTGCCATTTTTTCCTCCTTTAGCCTGCTTGTACACTGGCCCTGGCTGAACTCCTGCTGTGTGTTTGTGCGGTGTTCATTCGATTGCTGCAGTAAGAAATGAACATTTGAGTATTGCCAAAAACAAATGAAGCAAGGAATGAAAATACATCGACGTGATCGTTTCACACAACAGATGGAACGACATGCTTTTTATTAGCAAGAAAAACTGACAGATTGTCTTACTGCTTTTTATGGCTAGTACTCGTGGGGCTGTAGCTGGAAAACCACTTATTAACAAATCCAGTTTCCTCCCACCAGGAGCACCACTATTTACTATTACGGAAAGAAATTCTGTTCCTTTATATTACTGAGGTACGGTCAACCAGAAGACATGCACCCGCACTTGGTTTGAGATCCAGATAACAGAAAGAAATATTGGCCAGAACCAGAATAATCACAATAGTACCATAAAAATATGTAAGTGGTGGTGGTGTAATTTCCTGGTCAGATGCCCAGTATAACATAACTTATTTATGCAATATTGATTACATATGAAATATTAATTGATAGACCAACTCAATATTATAACCAACAATTGCTATCTGGGATATAATTTTTATCTGCATGTATTAGGACATACCGCTTAACATGACCTTGGGTGCCCTTATTTTTTTTTTTTCAAGCTCTCAGTATCAAAAAGCACTAAAAATCTGCAAAGTGCAAACCCATCTGCAATATTAGAAACGGAAAAACTGTATAGATAACAACCTCACCAAGCCATCTTGGTACACGATATTGGGTGGAATAGAGGTGTGGTATTAAAATTCGCTATGGTAAATCTTTCAAATATCGATATTTTTATACTGATGTATGGAAAATAGGGCTTTCCAATGTATAGTTGTACAAGGCATATGAACCGACAGAACTTAACCTTTTTGAACAGCCCATCAGCAGAACTCTTAGAAGTCTATAAAGATAAGTATATGAAAAAAAGTTTGGAAGTTTCCAGAAAGGAGTCAGCAAGGCGTAAGCTCAATGAGCGTTATAGAAGAATGAAGTTAAAGGCAACAATCCCAAAAAAACAACATCGCCCTCACTCCATCTACATGCCCCACATCTACAGGCAACAAGCAGCTGAAATCGCGTACTCTCATTTACACCACGTGCTGCCTTCCCTTGATTCACAAACGGTGAGTGCTAAAGCCCGCCTCCTAGACATGATTACAGAATCACTTGTCATTGGCTGGTGGGAATGTCTGTCATTACACCTCTCTCTCTCCTCCCTGCCATCAAAACAAACTTGAACTGTTCGGCTGCTGATAACAGGCCTACATATCAAACTGATCAAGGATGGTGAGTAGTGTTTTCTCACTAGTTAGAGTTGACATTTTACAGCAGACAGAAACCGTTATATACCCCCTTCACAGTGTAGCTAATTGAAGGCAGAGAGAAGGCGCAAGTCCAGGAAAATAACAACTATGGTGATGGCTGCATACATTAAACTCTGAAACTGAAAGCAGTTTTAAACATACATTGCATTGAGGCAATACAGTTATCCTTTTAAAGGGCACTCCACCCTCAAAGAACATCTTTAGAAACGATGGCCTCTTAAATCTTGTTGATATAGTCATAGTTTTGTCCATGAATTCATTACTGTTGCCTGCTATGCTTCTGATGCCTCATGGAACCATAAACCTACTGACTGGGCATGTCTCAGAAGGCGCATCATGGTGGATTAACATTCAGCCATTGCTTGTGATTTCAACTGTCATCCATAACTGACAGTTACTAACTGGGAAGACACGGAAGCAGAAAACAGCAACAGTGACATGGCAGGATTGTCATGGTTAGACTACATCTTTCAGATTTCAAACTATACCGTTTAGTGGTTTTGGGGCATGATTACCTGTCTGTAGTGTTCATTTTTGGGGCTGGATTTGCTATTTAAGGCTGCTTGCTGTAGATGATTGTCCAACCACTATTAAGGTGGCATCAGCTGTCTTGTGTCCTAACCCTTCTATCTCTTTTTGTTTTCTTACGTCACCGCAATACAATCCACACAGGGATGGACATTCTTGGAGGCCAATATGCTCTCAGTGTATCTTTTTTTTCCTCCATCAGGTTTATACTGATGGATATAAGACTTGTCATATCTCCATAGGTTTAATGGAATTCGATGTTTAGTTTAAGTATTCTTTAAAATGTAGTGATATTCCTTTTAAAGACTTGTAAAATTATGCGACTGGGGTTTTGAGGCTATGCTTGACCTTATTTCTCTCTTGTGAGAATTTTCTTGCCTTTACCTGCTGTTGTGGGCTGTATTTATTTATCAAGTTCTTCTTCGTTAATAAACAAAGCATAAAAGGGGCTTATTTATAAAGGTCTGTTAACATTGACGTATTTATAATAACCGCAAATTGAATTGCAGCGAAACGTGCCGTATTACTGTCTTGTATTTATAAAGCCGATTGTTATTGCAGCGATGTTGTGGGAGACGTTTTTCTATTTTTGCGCAAAAAGCCTTGATGCATCGGTCATGTGAGTACGTTTAGAACAAACAAGAAAAAAGATATCAATGCCACATGTCCTGGGCCCCATGTCTACATAATATCCTATGCTAGTGCTAACGTAAAACATGGGGGTTTTTAATCACAATTTTATGCATAAAAGTGAAAGCCTTCCACCAAGTCAAGGGTACCCAGTATGGAAGGTCTTAACATTTACCTTGGGGCTGTTCATTTATCTGGGCTGACACAACCGCCCTGCTTGGTTGCATTTCTTGGAAGGTTGGTCTCCCTGACCTTGGCATTCGTTAGTATTACGAGCTAAGCCTGTAAGTTTTGGTCAGATCAGTAGCACTTCCACTACTTTGTTATAGATATTTTGCCACAAGGAGTCTCCCACAGCCCCCCTTTAGTGTAGTCCTGGCAGAATGTAGGGAAAAATCTGGCGATGCTTATAATGTGTGACTAATAATGATTGAAATCTTAAACAATCAGATAGTCCACATATTAAACCTGTGGAAATCATATGTCACCATTAAAGGTTAACTGTGTATATCCTAAATTGTTTGAAAAATTGGATTCCTTTCCACTTTACGGATTAACAAAAAGCCTTCCAATGTACCTTCAAATAAAACCTAAATCACATCCTATTGTATAGTAAAAAATGATAATAAATATATATGGCTCTTCTCCTGCAGGTGCTGGATTTCTTTTTTGTTGAGAAAAGGAATGGAGCCTTCCCCTTGCATCAGACTACAGAGTCCTAAACAAAATCACATCACAATTAAACAATGTTCATACCCCTTATCCCCCTGATTTCTAAACTGATTTAGATCAGTTAGGATAAGGAGCCTAAATATTTTCCAAACTGGATTTACGAGGAGCCTACAATTTTAACTGCATGCTGCCAGAGTGGGATTATGTGTTTGGGGGGGATAGAACCGCTTAAGGTAACTCCTACTCCTGGCCTTAATTTAATTAGGGGTAACCAACTGGTCTCCACAGGTCTTAGAAGCTTTTGAATCTCTTAAGATATCCTTCTCCCTCTGCTCCAGTCTTAAAACCCTCACCCTCTGTTTCTTTCTCATTGAGGTTGATTCTTAAGTTGCTTTAACGTCTTGTGCCTTGGCTCAAAACAAATTATAATGTGTGGAATCGATAGCTTTAAGCTTGCTCTGGTAAGAAGGCAACATTTTATGTGAAGTGGCCTCCCACCTACTTAACTTATACCTGATCACAAAAAATCTACTGCTCTACACCCTAACTACCGTATTACCAACACTGTATCACTGCAGTCAAAGCCCTCTCCCTCCCCCAAAATTGTATTATATTTATATTACACGAAAATCCATATGACTACGAGCAGGTTTCCCCCCATCTCCTTTCTGAGGTTCCAGCACAAGTGATTACATTACACGTATATTTAACTATCGGAGCTCAACCAATTTTTATCTTTAGAAAGGTCCTTATCCACAAAACACATATCAGATAACTGATGCTGTCCCTCCCCGACAATACTGTTATTGGAGATAAAGTGTGCTGTCATAACATTAACCTTAAACTCCTTCTCTTAAATGGGTCCCAAAATGTATTGTCCCTTCCTCATCATAAAATCATTAAAGGGTCACGATACTGCACTGAAACAACTTTACCAATTTTTCGAACTACATCAGACAATTAAAATGTGGTCTCACATATTTATCTGTGCTTGCTTTGTGCATTAAATTTTTTTAGTAAAGGTTTTTTAAGTGAGTTACTCCTAATTCCCCCACCCTCCCTTACTCACTGCTTCTTTTAGTGCCTGCGACACGTATAGCTTTGCCAGCCTCACTTGGCCCGCTCTGCTAACACATCTAACCCCTCCCCCGTGCTGTCTTTTCTCTGCTGATTCTCTTAAATTGTTGCAGAAATGAACCTGTCAGGAAGCCAAGAGGTCAAGCATGGTCACATATTATAATTTCTGCTTCTGGAGTGACAGTCTCTTCCTGTAAGTCAGTGTGATTAAATGATGATTTTTCAGATCGACTGGCTCAGATTTAAAATCTTTGGAGGGTTGATCTTGGTGTATCTAACGGTCCTAGTTTTGAAATCCGATTTTTCTAGAGTTAAGATACCCTTTAATAACCCTACTGCCGCTTCCATTTACCTCTTCTCAGAATGAGAATTCCTAATGTTTTCATGTTCCTTACTTTAAACCTGTGTCTACTAACTCTTCTTCCCCCAGTCCTCCCCAGTCCCAGTAATGGTTAGTGGTCAACTGCATAGATGAAGTGGAAACGATCCTCAATTCCCGAGGCTCCTTGCATATCTCTTATCCTGTGGAAAGGTTGGTCCTGAGAATGTTTTTGGGTCAAACACTTTGATTGTTCATACTCCTTGTGCGCCAGTGGTTCGAACATTCACATCTGCCCTGCTGGCTGTCCTCTGATGCCCGATTACACTATTGCGTATGCTGTTGCTTTCCTGGATTTCCTATAGCTCCTGGTGTTTCCTAGTCTGTTGTGGCTTTTGTCTTGTTCCTTGGACTTTGTTATATCTGATCTTTGGCTGTGGTGCTTCTGGACCTGATTCTTGGTTTCCATGGGCTTTTTCTGGATCCCTTCATCTGCCCGCCTTGCCCATTTTGAACCTATTCTCCTGGGCTTTGATTCCTACTTCCCCCGGGGGAAAACACCCTTTTTCAACTACTTGAACTTTCATAATGTAATCATTACTCAAATAACTTTGCTTTTTAAATTAAAAAGAGTTTTTTATTTATGTCAGATTGGCAATGGAAAGATCCTTCAACATTTTATATTGCAAACTTAGTGAAAATTTGCAAAATCACTGAAGCAATGGTGATAATATGTGAATTGTTAACCATTTTTCAGTCAAAAACAACAAGTCGAATCAAATTTACTTTCAAACAATTCATTTTATTAAGTACACATATCGCCAATTAATCTACTTCAGTGTCAAACATAGTTCAGGCCCATTATCCAAACCTTCTACAGCAGGGTAGAAATGCTCTAAACCCTTGACCAACAATTCCTATTGAGTCTAACTCTCATTATTGATCTCATATGAATTGCTTTTCTAATTTCATTGCAGGCCCTTTTGACATGAATGGGTTGCCCTGTCGGTTAATGTCTTGGGTCATAAATGACAATTCTAAAGAACTGTTCTGCCTAAATAAGTGTATGGCTTAAATGTAGATATAACAGCGCCTCTTAATCCCACAACTGGCATAGACAATATGTTCATATTTTTAATTACTCTCATAAATTTAGAATTAAAAAGCAGATACCAGAATTAACATGCTAATTACTCCACCAATGTGAGCATCACGTGATATTGGTCTCGTGGCCTTTATGTGTATGAATTTTTGTCCACAATCCATTAACCTCAACGAAATCGTTGTTAGTTGTACCATATGCAACATTACCTTCGCAGATTGAATATACTACTGCAAACACCCCTACCTTCACAGCAGTAAATTACAGAATGGCTGTACGCTGTTTCTGGCTAATGCACAAATTTATTTCTTTTTAGTTTTTATATTTGGTAAATTCTAAACATTTTGCCACATTCCTATATACAGACTAGGGAGAAATTAGGGTTCCTAGGTCAGGCTGTTATTTGGACTTCTCCTTAGTTTAAACAATACTTTTCAGAAACAGACATTTGTGGTCTGGTGGAACATATATATGGAGAAATAGTGTTTATCTACATATAAACCATGCTGCTGCTGTTTACTGGTGGCTCAACCTCTCCAAAAGTTTTTCGTTGTACTGGTTTAAAAAACGCAACATCATATCTTTATGGAACTTTAAGCATACAATATTCACTGCTAATTTAAAAAAAACAAACCAACTTTTTTTGAGAATTAGTTAATGTTAGTTTTATGACGGCAATTATGGGACATTGATGATGGATTCACAATTTTGTAATAAAGATGGAATAGCAGATTCTCTGAACCGTATTGGCAGGCACAATAAAGACGTCGGGTGGTCGTGGCGCTCATTGCCACATGTGGCCATGTGTGGCCTTAACTCCTATTGGAACATGGTTACTGAGGGCTGGTGTGGCTGTTGACCTATTTCTGAGGGGAAAATAGAAACATATTTTCCAGATAACATACCAGTTACTGAGATCCATGTCTTTTAAGTATACTGAGCAGGCTGACTAAACATAGTGCGCATCTACGTATAAAACACATTCTCTGATAAAACTGTGTCAGCCACGCTTGGGCTATATCCATGTATAAATTGGCAACTTCTTGTACAAGTCATTCTGAAGAAAAAGAAAAAACAAAGAAGAAAGTCAATTGGATGACTATTGAAACATCTTAAATAAAATAAATTCAAGTCCAGTTGACTAATAATACTCAGAGACATTATATTTCCAAGTAGACATGTGTTATATTTACAATGTACAACGTATTCAGTCCTAATTGTTGGGGTTATCACATTTTCTTTAATCTCCATTTATTGTATTAGAAACCTAGAAACATTCCGATATGATTACTATTTTTAGGGGTTGAGGTCTTGGACCAGTGGCACATTTTTTTTTGAATTTCACAAGAAAGTAAAGACCTTTCGATCGATTTCGATTTCCGAACGTCGGTAGTAAACTTCGAAAGGCTGCTTCCGCCCAAAACAATGGGACCCCCCCTCCCGGTCCTTACAAGGACCATTTGGCCCTGACAGGGCCCTTGGGGCTTAAGGGGTCCCCACAAGCTCGACTGGGACCCCCCCTCCCCAGCACTATAAGTGCTTTTGCGGCACTAAGAAGGCCCTTTTTGGCTTACGGGGTCCCACAGCTTGCAAACCAGGACCCCCCCTCCCCGCACTTACTAAGTGCCTTTGGGCGCCCTGAGAATGCCATTTGGGGCTTAAGTGGTCCCTCAACCGAATTGGGACCCTTACAGCCCTGATAAGTGCCTTTGGTGGGGGTCCTGCATCTCAAACAAGGACTTTCCCCCATATCAGGTCTTGGCGTCTTCTGTCAGCGACCACCAACTCCACTGATGACTGACCATCAGCGCTGGCGACATACAACGCCGCTGGTGGTTGCTGACCTCTTGATTCAATGTCTTGAAATCATATGATACACATTAACCAATCATATTGGAATAAAATATTAAAATACTGTTTGGTTATTTGTTCATTCATATATTTCAAGCATTGAAATCTTAACCATCACAATTGGTATGGTCCTACAATCAAACTATATTAAAGATGCTTCGCAAAACCTCCCTTGGAGCTCAAAATCATCGCAGCTGAAAAAGAAGAACTTCGGATTCAAGAGGTTTGGCCAACACTGGCGACATTGATGACCGTCCAGCGCCGGTGGTGTCAATGGCGGCTGCAGTGACTATGGCCCATTGATGAATCAGGCAGAAGTTGGTGTCGCCAACAGAAGATTCTAGCCTGAAAATGTCCTTTTTGACCACGGGGGGTTCCCTGGTTTGGCTGCAGGACCCCCCACAAAGGCACTTGTCGTGCCGCAAGGCACTTATAGTGGCTGGGAGGGGGGCCCCCACCTGGTTTTGACTGGGGACCCCTTAATCCCCAAAAACCCTGTCAGGCCACATTGGGTCCTTGTAAGGACCCAGGAGGGGGTCCTGGTTTCAGGCTGCGGGGACTAGTTTGATATAGTCGAGTTCGGTCCGAACTCATAAAGATCTCTAATCAAACATATGAAGATGTTTACTGTGGAATTTTAGAATTTCACTTCCAGGTTCTCTATATCTTTAATTAGGGCGTGTACAGTATTGACTGTTCTGTAACACTTTAAATGCCTTAATCCTCTTTCAGCCAATTGTGATTTGATTTATGCTGTATTAAGCTTTTGTTGTACAACTGCTGTACAAACGCGATGTAAATATTGGTATTAGTTTAGATGTAGAGCCGTTTGGGGTGCTCTAAGTTAATACCATGTGATAATGTGTCGGTCTATATTGCTTTAAACGGTGATGGTGATGATATGTTCCATATCTTTGGTATAAGTTGTGCAAAGTTAACTGAAATGACCGGTACACAATGGTAGTTGTCCTTGTTCGTATTTCTTAGTGTCTGGGGACCCCATTGGGGGAGGGGGGGGGGCGCCCCACAATATTTTGTTTAATAATAACGCGAATTCTCAATGAATTTTCTAATATGATAACAATTGACCACTTTTGCCCTTTTTTGAGTAGATCAGTATTGAGGTCACATTTTTTAAAATCCACAGTACCAAGATTTGTTTAATAGATTCAATCCATTGGAGCAAGTATTTCACAAGGTTTCTGTCGGTTTGCTATTGTTATCACTTTGTAATCTTTTACCAAACTGTGTCAACACTTTTATGTAATATTTCGTCAAGACCACAATTAGAAAGTTGACTTTTTCCTAATCCCCACCACATTTTTCCACCGTTCCTATGAATCTAATTTTAAAGTTTAAAATTTGTTGGTCATAACTTGATCGTGCTATATGTCACAAAAATTTAACGTACTCTGTATCCGTGAGAGTCAACTGGCCATCACCTGCTGTTGTTTCTATTTCCACTTTCGTTAATGCTGGGGAATAGGATTTCTTCTGTAATTTGTACAAAATAAGGAGAAATTGATTGGATTCCAAAAATCTGCTTCTTGAACTGGACCACTGTTAGATGCTGCGCCTCTGTACCTGCCCAATCGACATTCTTTTTTCTCTGTGGGTTGCTTCCATAGAAGAGATATATGTCCATCTTTACATTTCATTATCATTGCATATACACCTATTACGTTTTCCCCTATGGTACGATATTTAGCATACGATTATGTCATGATGTGACAGTGTATTGAGAGACAGCCACATGATCAAGGCCAATCTCATTAGATGAGACAATTTCTATTTCTTAATGCATAATTTATTGTGTAACGGCCTCTCTATATCAGCAACTACTTGTAGGATGAAGTCTGTAGCATAGGCAATCCTGTGCTGGATCATCGTTTTGTCCACAGGATCATCAACAAGTAAAGTTGAACTCCTTATAGAAAATCAAGAACACTAGATTTTAGTTTGATTATCCAAAGCTGATTGGTGGAAAATCCTTTTCTAGACGCTCTTTACATTTTTTTGTTTTCAATTATACGGAGTTTGTAATGTGAATATAACTGTTTGCCAATCATGTTAATTCTAACATTTTCTTTCATTGTAGTTCGAACATAAGGTAAGTGATTGCTTTCCTGAAGATAGAAATTGGTCACTCATTGAGTTGAACCGTTCTTCGATAAACAATAGTTTCTGTGTTACAGTATACATCTTCTTTTGTAGGATTCTCATATGTGTGTCTGGGTTTGGTAATCTTGACTTGATAAGTGTGGAATTCAATGTAGAGATGATTCCTCTGTCAAATTCAGTATGTGTCCCTGTAACTTGTGTCTTTAACGCAAAATGACTTTTGAATGGCGATGGAAGGTTTTTGAACATTTCTTTCCTTTCAATATTTTCTTCTCCAACAGTGATCTCTAGGTTCGTCATATTCCCTCCGTTTGCTGAGGCCATATTTTATCATCCTCTCAATTTGTCTTGGAAAAGGATGATGTATATTAGATAATATCATTTTCTTCCACCACAAAGGAAATCCTTCACAATGCATTGCTGACATCCTATTACCCTATAATATTTAGAAAATATAATTGTATGCATTTTTATAGACTAAAGGTGTAATCTACTGCCCCCCCACTACAATTAACGCATTACGAGAAACTAAACTACTTCTTATTAAATTGTTTGGACTCCAATCTTATCGGTATCCCGACCGCCTGAATTTGTTTTCTTTATATCAGAATTAATATTATTTTTTGCTACTGAATGCACTCTGCGCGCCACTGAAAATAACCCTCCCATAAACAGATAAATAAAATCTTGGCATATAAATGCTACTCCTAGCCTGTTTCTAAACAGTTATAGGCATGCCAACTGGAACCAATTGGTTAAAATAGCAATGTTTGCAAATGTTACACAACTTTAAATACACAACAAAAAAAACTATGCCAAGCTAATTTTATAAGGTCACGGAACTCGAAGGTAATTTCTTAATTCATATAATTTACATTAATTGGTACTATATCTATTATAGCCACCCCCTCCTAAATTGACAGGCATTAAAAAAAACAAACCCACCCCCCACCCTCACCCACCCAACCGATGTTTGAAAGTTTTGAGCATTAATTGTTGTTATTTAGTTCTCTCCTAGCATGTCCAATATCAGCCCCAGTTGCATAATACCTTGTGTAAAATCATGCACCAATAAGATTCATCTCCATGGAGCTATTTTAAAAAGAGTGAAAACTGAAAGCCCCGTCATACGATTAAAGCGATTCAGCAAATATTATTGATGCTGCTCAAAATATAAATAGTTGTTTCCTGATCAAATGATAATGGTCGCCCAGCCAGAAATTTTTTGCATCTACCTTCTCCCTGCAGTTTTCATCAGGAAAATCTGTGAAAGATCACGAATGCATGAGGCAAAATTTCAATCAGTTCTTTCCAAGAGTCGTTAAACACTCCTGTGTATGGGTAACTTAAAGGGCAACTGCCACTCACAAAAAAACCCTTTGTCTTAACATGTAGTATTACCACCCCCCCAAACTAGGTTTTTTGCATTACTCACTGATGCCAAAGATGATACTGGAACTTCCTTACCTTGACCCGGTCCTGTTTGCCGTCTACGGTGCTGGGTGCCCCCCTGGCTCCTATTTCAAGTTCTACTTCCAGGTAGTGAGCGCTGTCAGCAAGCACCAGTAGGAGCGGCAAGGGACACGTCAGTAAGAAGTTCATGCGGGCCTCTTTGGCCATCAGTGAGTAATGCCAACACTAGGTTTGGGGGTAATAAAATAATAGCTAAAGTTATTATTTGGGTGGACATGCCCTTTAAGTAGAAATTAAAGGATTGGTATCGGGGTCAGTGGAAGAAATCAAATGTTCAGATATTGAATCATGAAGATATTTTGGCCTGGTAAGCCGGTTGCTACGTAGTGCAATAATATCAACCATTGACCAGCACCAAAGATCAAGAGCAGACATAGTTTCAAGCGCCCAATGAATAGGTCTGAGACAGCTGAATCATTTGCTTTTGCATCATTCTTTTCCCCCCCCTGATTTAATATACTGACTTATTGAAGATTTTTTTAAAAAATCTCTTTTTAGCACCAACCCTCTTCAGCAACTTAACTATGATAAATTCGCAGTGGAAAACTCAACAGTCTGTAAAAAAATGTAAAATACCACTTCTCAGTGAGACAAACTATTTAATCTAATGCAATTAGACTTATACTGTTCGTGAAATCACATCTATAAAAGAAGCTAAGGGAGATCTGCCATTGCTTGCTGCTAAATGAGCATACATCTTTTTAACCATGATGCTTTTTCCCTAATCGCAGTTTTAGTACTTTGTGCTGTGCAAAATTAATCTATTTGGTAAGATTTACACAGTTGGAAAGAATGTGTCATATTTATGGGGAATCATGCTGAAGGTGAAGACAGGTTAACCAGGACTTACAGCGTGGCAAATTTACCAGCGTGAGGAAAAAAGTAGTATGTCCAGGGAAGCCAAATAACATTTTAAAGGGAGATACCCTTTACACTACGGACGTACAAATGAATGGAATAGAATTTGCATGAAATGTATGTTCCAAGATAACACTGATTTTTTTTTCTGAATAAGAAAGCGTTATAAATACAAGGGATTGTGTTAACAAACAAGAGGGTATTAATAGAGAAGGTCATAACCAGTGTAGTGAACAGTCTACAAATCCTGGAGTGTACATTGTCATGTCAGCATCTGCAATTGAGGGCTTTTATAGTAAAATCAATCATTTAAGGGTAACAAGGTAAAACTTACCATAACTTTAATGCGTCAAAGCAACATTTGTCGTATTTGCAATTAGATTGGATTGTTACATGCCAACTGCTGAATTTATTTCTTTGATACCCTAGCAGCAATTGCGTAAAGATGGATGGCATTGATTTTGAATGTATTTTCCATTACTAAGTTACTGAAGAGAGAGAACAGTTTAAGATTTAACCCTTTTAACTCCAGCATGAAAGGAAGACTTAAACCATGTCTCTATACATAATGTAATAGGGGAAACAAAAGGTTAATTCCTTTACTGTCTGTTTCCAATATGAGGGCATAAAATTCTATGTTTTCACTGAGAATTCCACTTTCAGGTAGAGCTGGATTATCCATTAAGGCAGCTTCCCTAGGACCGCCAGTAAACATCTGGGGCCCCGGCGGGCTAAGTGGCGGCTTGGAGCGGGTGTTGGAACTGAAGCTCTCCCAACCAAAATCCTGAACAAACACCCTGAGGGAATGAAAAACCAAATTGTATATAAATATCGCAAACACACACCCACATGCCCATATATGGTAACCCGACAAAGATACACCATACGCCGAAAAACTGGGGAATATGCCAGACGAGAACCGGACAGGCCCAGGCGGACGCACCCGAAGACCAAACGGTGCCCTCACTAAGGGAGATGGAATGCGTGGCAAGCAGCAACCTCAGATGCTCCAGGGATCCTGAACCCCCGGCCCAGATAATGGCGGCATAAGATACCAAGCCTTCTCCCTGTCCTGATAGAAGAGGTGAGGGTCTATGTTGGCCTACTGAGGAATGATATGCTGGCGCTGCGGGGCCGAGTGGGGGAGCTGGAATATAGAGTATCAGAAATCGAAGATCCACAAATCCCTTACACAAGAAAATATCGTCCCTCCCCAGAAATTGCAGACCCAACCGCCCGACCGGAAGACCTAGAGAACCGGTCACGCCGACAAAATACAGGTTGGTGGGGCATGCCAAGAGGGGATTGAGGGTAGGGACCCTGAGGGATTCTTGAGGCCTGGGTGAAAAAGACTTTCGGGACCCCCAAATTACACCGGTCTTTACAATAGAACGTGCCCATTGTGTACCAACTAGGCCCCCTGCCCCAATCTAGACCCGACCAATGCTGGCTCGCATTACTGAACGCTAAAGACAGATGCATCCTTCGGTTGGCCAGAGAAGGAGAAATACATGTGAAACAACTCCCACATAATTATATTCCCTGACTACTCGCGCGAATTGTCAGAAGCGCATGGCGACCTTCATGCAGTCAAACAGCGCCTACGCACCCTAAACTTACCATATGCCATGATGTACCCGGCGAAGCTGTCTGACAGATGGTAAAATATAACTACTGAATTTGTTTTTGACTGCACTCTGGTGAAACAGACACACCCATACAATAACCCGTGAATGAACAATGGAATACCTTAGGAATAACTGTACCTGTACAATTCCACCTGAATATGATACTAGCGCCAGAATTGAAAGAAGTGATTGGAACACTATATTATGACCCTTCTAGACACCCTGAAACAGACTCAGGGGATTATGGCCCCTTTCGGCCCCCCAGCCCCCAGGATACACTGGAATACCCAGTACCCTACCCAATACTGCATATATGTATCTGTAAATAACCTTACCTAGCATAACAAGTAAACCAATGGCTGCTAATCGCAGGTGATAAATGTTAAATGATAGTGTATAACCTAAATATCTACTGTCAATACGGGGACCTGGCCGGGCTGGGGGGGGGGGGGCAGGGAAAGAACTTCGGGGGACCTGGCCGGGCTGGGGGGTGGGGGGGCTGAAAGAAACTTGGGAAGCCATACGTAACGGATAACAGACTACCCTGTGGGCTTGAATCTCCGTTAATTTCCCAATCCCCCAAACAATACTGATCCACCTAACTCCCAACCCAAATATAACAACAACTGTAAATAACTATGAGGTAATATGTAGTTGGCGAGCCGCCTTTACATATTTGGCCGTCCGATCGGTCAATATTGCCCCCCTAGTGACCCAGATGGCTCATCTCCCCAGTAAGGGATATCTGACCACTCACCAATGCTAATCTGTTAATATGCCCGAGACCACTAGGCGAGTCCGACTGTGGAAATTCAATCCATTTTGGTTGACTCAATTTCCACAACCATATATATTGGTGGCCCAGATAGGAGAATTTTATAACCCTAAACTCGACACAGTGACCATAGCTTGAGGTGGAATCCCTAAAAGCATATCTAAGGGGAAACATACATTCCACCATATCACCAAAACTACATTCCACTCATGTGAACGAACAACCAGGGAAAAAGAGGATAAGCTAACGTCCTGATAACGCAAGCAGAAAAAACTTTTATTGAACAGAGTATCCAGCCAATCACTCAGCTGGATGATTCCCAAAGAATGTATACAATAATATGTTATCAGTAAAGCTGCCAATAAACAATTTTTTTTACGCCAAAACTATTGTGAAAATGGTAACCAATCTAGTAAACTACTCACCCTGGTCAGAGACCATGCACATACAAATACTATACTCCTCCGTAAGATCCAAACAGGATATAATGATGTCCTCTACCCACAGATCTGGCAGAATTTAAGGGTTCTACACTGAACTATAACCACTCGTCTTTACCGTACCCCCCCCCCCCAAATCACAAAACTACCTAACCGAGATGGTCTCCCCCCCACCTTAGACCCTGCACACAGAGGCAATCACTAGACAGTCCACTAACTTTAGAAGAAATACAATATGCAATACACAAATAAACAATAAACAAATGACTGCTGGTAGGCCCCCGGACCAGATGGACTACCAATTGATATATATAGAAGATACCGGGGAACAAATCGCACAACTTACTACAATGTACACTCATTCCTATGAACGTAACTCTCTTCCCCCTCACTATACTCGGCTACAATAGCGGTACTACCCAAACCTGGCCAAGACCTGTCAGAACTGTTATCATATCGCCCCATTTCACTACTGACGTTGGACACAACATCCTAGCCAAAGCACTAGCAATTAGATTACAAACTTTTATACTTTCCATCATACGCCTAAACCAAACCGGATTTATGCCCGGAAGTCCACGGGCTAAGTCCATAGGGAACCGTTTATTCTATCTCTAGAGGCGCTAAGGGCGTTTGACTCCGTAGAGTGGTTATACTGCTGGAGGTACTTAGAACATTTGGATTTGCCCTAGCTTTATTATGTGGATTCAGAACTATTACAGCCCCTATGGCACAAGTCCGGTGAATGGTCCCTATCACCCCATTTTCACTACCACATAGTACTTCGCCAGGGAATGACCATATTTGTTTGCACTGGCCTGGACTGCTGGCAGCAATTTGCGGCCAACCATAGAATCAAGGATTCAGCCTAAAAGGACACAGAGAAACTAGGACTATACGCGGAGACGTTATAATGTATATAGACAACTCAATATGCACTCACAGTCACATTCAATTTAATTACCCACCTTTGGATATTTCTCCGACTAACCATAAAACTGGGGGAGTCCGCGCTTATCTATTTGATGCTAATCCATTACGCCCTGTGAAACCCATTTTAAATATCTTGGAATTACTATCACTAAGTCTCCACCGAGGTTCTATTCCCTGAATATTACCACCCTATTGGAATTTGTGCGAGCTAAAACTCTGACCTGGAAATGTGTACCTTTAAATCTGTGGGGAGAGTGCATACTGTTCAAGATGGTGTTATTTCCCAAGATTTTATATAATCCACACTACCTCAGCTATATTCCCCTTCCTTCTTCAAAAAGCTAAATAGTCCATATTGTCATTTATTTGAATAATGGTAGAGCAAAAGTGAGCCTACAAAACTGCAGGCCCCCAAAAATCTTGGGGTTCTGGCATTGCCAAATATCAGCTATATTACTGGCAGGCCCAGCTTATATATTTGGCAATGCTGGTAGGAGATCCTAATTTGACAACAGAATCAGACTGTATGTTGGCTAATATATCAAGGGCCCATATAGGTCTATCTAGAAGCTCCAACAATACATATGGTTGGGGACAGGTACTACACTACACAAACAACGCAAAGAATCTGGCGCTTGACCAATCAGGGCTGGGACTGACCGGAACTCTACACCCATACCCCTCTTTGGAACAAAACTGTTACCCGAACTCGTGGGGCTGCCTTGCAAGAGAAATAATGATTTGGACAATGGTATGCACTTCGATATATACAGTTGAGATATGCACTCAGGGCCTACTCCACTCAATTAGCCAATGGCTAACCAAGCACCCAGTTATTGGTGTGAGTACGCACCCAAGGACTGCGTGGGGTGATATCTAAAATATTTCATTTCTCATTACTAAGGGCATATTTATAAAGAGCAAAAAGTAGCGAAATGTTTTCGCATTCGCTTTTCGCATGTTTTTCGGCCAAAAAGACAGTTAACGCTATTTAAAAGGTAGCGTTAACAATGCGAAACCGTTTCGCGAGCTGTCGCTAAACCTTTTCGCAATGGTAATTTTAGCGAAAAAGAACAAAAGGCATAACGCGATTTCTAAAAGAGCGAAAAGGTGGTTTTTTTCGTTAAAAGAGCGAAGATTAGCCGACCCTGAAGGTGGTGAAAAGTCATTGTTTTGAGCGAAAAGGCATTCTAATGGTAATATGCCTTGAAAAAGCGAACACCGCATTAGAAGGGCGATCGCGGCATTAGAGTGTAATATGCCTTGGAAAAGTGACATTAGAAAAACGATCGCGCATAGAATGTAATATGCCTTGGAAAGCGAACGCGCATTAGAAATGCGAACGCACATTAGAACGTGAACGCACATTATATGGGATATGCCTTGGAAAAGCGGAACGCGCATTAGAAAGGCGAACGCACGAAAGGCAACGCGCATTAGAAAGGCGCACATTATAATGGAATAGCCGGAAAAGCGTTAAGTTTTTGCCTGCGAACTTTTCGCTCTTTATCCGCCCGTGCGCCTTTTTCAGCCACGAAGTGTGTTTTTTTTCGCTTTTTTATAAATAAGGCGAAACGAAAGCCCAAATGGCGCTATTTTCGCTGCGATGTGCTGCACTAATTATTTGGCGAAAAGACAATCCTTATCATAGCCCTAAGTCACAAAGCTGTGTAGAGGCAATTAGTCACACTAAGGGGCATATTTATTTACTGCATTGTGAAAACCATTCGAAACCAGAAAAGCACACTAGAAAATGATGTCAAGTTCAAAATGGCCACCTCCCATTTACCAAGAGTCACCATGTCAATTTAGTCAATCTTCTTAGAATTTCTCAATTGGAATAACATTTTCTTTTGCACTGCACATTCGCCTTTCTATGCGCGTTCGCTTTTCCAGGCAATATACATTCTAATGCGCGATCGCCTGTCTAATGTCGCTTTCCAAGGCATTTACATTCTAATGCGCGGTCGCCTTTCTATGTCGCTTTCCAAGGCATATTACACTCTAATGCGCGATCGCCCCTTCTAATGTTGCGTTCGCCTTTTTCAAGGCATAATTACCCATTAGAATGCTTTTTCGCTCAAACAATGACTTTTCACAACCTTCAGGGTCGCGCTAATCTTTTGCTCTTTTAACGCAAAAACCACCTTTCGCTCTTTTATAATCGCGTTATGCTTTTGTCTCCTTTTTCGCTAAAATTACCATTGCGAAGTTAGGCGAAAAGGGTTTAGAGATAGCTCGCGGAAACGGTTTCGCCATTCGTTAACGCTACCTTTATAAATAGCGTTAACTGTCTTTTTGGCGAAAACCCATGCGAAAAGCGAATGCGAAAACATTTCGCTACTTTTCGCTCTTTTATAAATATGCCCCTAAGTCACAAAGCTGTGTAGAGGCAATAAAGAATAAATGGTCTACATATTTACAAGATCTGGACGGTGAGCAATGGGCAGGAATCATTGGCTCATACACAGGCGCCTCGCCGGCAGCAAATAACAAGTGATACCGTTTAAAATATTACACCAGCGTACTGTACACCTAATCAAATGAAACACTTCAGAGCTGCACAGCTTGTGCCCAACGTGTCAAGTCCAAATGCGATTTTAATACAATAATTTGATGTGGTGTGCCCTGATGTATCTGAATTTTGGAAGGTGTAACCAAACACTGTCATATTTGTCACTCACCTCATCCCATAAGCAATTCAATATCTATGTTATATTTGGGATTGTGGATGAAGATATATGGCTCAACTAATAGTTACTATTCTTGCAGTCAGCGTTGTTTTATGCTAGGAAAACTATTGTTATGAGATGGATGTCATACAAAAAGCCAAAGGTGAAGACCTGGGTCAAATTAATAAATAGTGATCTACCCCTGTTACAAATTTTATACAAACATAGGAAATGCCCGGATAAATTTAACAAAATTTGGAGGACGTGGATGGACTCCCCACTTACTATCAACTAGCCAATAGGCGGCAAGCGGCAGGTGGAGAGGGCCGGCAGATGAGATGACGAAAGCACCGAACTGTATACAAAGGTAAAACACAGAGACGGTTTTATGATTTAAAAAAGTTTATTCACTATATATATGTTACAATCCAACTCACCTACAATGTATCAATGAGCTACCGATATACAAATGATATTGATAAGTACTATGCAATATATGTCAGGAGGATATATGATATATAATATATCCCTAAACAACAATGTAACTACAGATATTTTGGGGGCCCAATTCAGTACTACAGCCATACAATACTAGTGGGCCCCAAATGTCAGCCCTCGTTTGCTAATTTTCTAAATTTCCATGTGTACAGCTGCCCATCTAGCTTACATGGCAATGTGCTAAAATTTCCGATGACAAAGAAGTAGAAGACCTGGCCATAAACGCGAACATAAAATACCTAATTTACGTACAGAAGTCTGTGGCTGAATGCTGCTAAGGTGCAAGAGCACAAAGTTTCCTGTTCCTGGTATGCATTTTGTGTATGTTACAAGACTGGTTTTGCCACAGAGGAAGTAAGGCTCAAAGCGCGTAAGGCTTGTGTATGGTGGTAAAATATAGAAAGCTGTTTGAGAGTACCTGAGAGTATATTTTGTATAAATTGTCCTTCAATATATTTGCACTTGTGTGTTTTTTTGTTCTAACAAAATATAATAAGACGTCTTAATTTATCATGGCAGTGTAAAAGTTAATAGGTTGTGTTTAGGTAGGAATAGAATGGGCCCTTCTGTGAGTCTTCCTCTTATAATGGCACAAACTCTAGGATCTTTTAATTATCCAAAATATGGAGCTACATGTTGAGGGTTACTGAAAGTAGCCTCATATATTTGCGGACTGGAATATAGCTCGCGTGCTGGTGCGTAGCACCAGGGGTGCAGGGATGCGACCCACCAGGGTACTTGGCCAAGAAGGGGCCCCATTTTGTGCTAAGGTTTCAAAACTACCATTCTTTTTAGCGATACCACGACACTTTAACGATTGGTATCGTAAATTATTATCGTTAACCAATCGGAGTTAACATCAGTTTTAATGATCGTAATTTTTGATACCGATCGTAAATTTACATATGAAATTGTAGGTTTACTACCTGCACAGTATTCTACATCGAACGTTCTATAATTAACAAACGTTCCTCGTAAATGTATGATTGCACATTTACAACCACGATTGTAAATTTAACTAACCCGCGGTATCACTAAAAAGGCGATACTGCTGCTTGGTAAATATGGCCCTCGGTGTGCCAGAGCATTTTACTAGCGTCAGTTGTTCGTATTTTTGGTTTGAGGATCTAAGTTAGAAATACTGTTTAATCTGATTGAATAGTTTTTTTTAGGTGTATGGGTAAAGTAGTTTGTCTGTTTTAAAATGAGTGCTTTTAAAAAATGTTAATGTCTGTAGGTACGCCACTGCTTACGTGTAAAGGATGTTGTTTTTAATAGCATTTTGGTTATTTGTACATGTTACCCTGACCATTTCCAGGTGCCTGAGCCATCAACTGCCATCTACCATGCTTCTCTATCCTTATTTTACTCAGAACTTTGGATTTGTTTGCCCCATTGACTAATATTGATTCCTTTTCAGATTTTTATTTCCTCTAAACGTGAAAATCCAAAAACGGAATGGACTCGCCGTTTCAAACAACTCTACCAGTTATATGTGTGTGAGTGCCAATATATGGATACTTAGGGGCACACTTTATAAAGGTCGTTAACTTTTCCCCGCCCACTTTTGCAAAAATCGTCGCGTTTTTCCACAATTTATAAATGGACGGTAGACGGCCGCGAAAAAACTTTTTTGTTACAAACCGCTAATCTCGACCGTATTACTTCGCCACCTAAGGGGGCGAAAATGGCGAGATTCCCCCTAGATAGCGTGGGTGGTCACATGCCCCACCCCCCCTTGACCCCCGCCGCTCCCAGCAGTCCCTCCCACATCCTCCCTGCTCGCGGCGAAGATACGGACGGGAGGCTAGGAGCGACCACCCGTTGCGCACCCCCTCCCCAGCAGCCCCTCCAAGCCCCCTGCCCCTCATCTGGCGGGGCGGAAAAGGGCCCGCTGGGAGGGGAGTAGGCACCCTGCAACGGGGCCCTGAGAAGGGTCTTTTGGGGCTTAGGGGTCCCCCAGCTCAAACCGGGACCCCCTCCCACTGGCCCTCAAAACCGGGACCCCCAGTGAGCGGCTCTTAAAAGAGCCCCTTGGGTTCCTCGAGGCCGCCGACCCCCGAGAGTACCCCTGCGGCGCCTGGGGTACCCCCGGCGGGCGCCGGCGACCTCAACGAGGCCGATGTTGCCGGCGTCTTGATCCGCTGCAACTTCTTCGGGCTGGCAACACCAAACCCCGCTGAGGTCGCTGATGCCAGCAGGCTCACTGCGGTCGCCAGTGGCCCGCTGGCACACACCAGGATCTGATGTTGCCAGCCAATTCTTTCTTCTTTCTTCAGCCATCTACTGCGATGCACTGAGTTCAGTGGCGAGTGCACCTCTTATATAGGTTTGCAGAAAACGCTAATGCCATTCCTGATTGGTCAATTTTTAATGCTTGGTTTCAGGAAATCTGATTGGTTAATGTAAAGCAT
Source organism: Hymenochirus boettgeri (assembly GCA_019447015.1). Lineage (NCBI taxonomy): Eukaryota > Metazoa > Chordata > Amphibia > Anura > Pipidae > Hymenochirus > Hymenochirus boettgeri. The sequence continues at coordinate 88,865,351 of CM033475.1, read as the reverse complement.
GTAAACCAAGCATTAAAAAATTGACCAATCAGGAACGGATTAGGGTTTTCTGCAAACCTATATAAAGAGGTGCACTCCGCCGCGGAACTCAGATGCCATCGCAGTAGATGGCTGAAGAAAAAAGCGGCTGGCAACATCGGCTCTGCTGAGGCCTGCGGTATGAGCGGGCTCACTGGTGGCAGCAGTGAGCCTGCCGGGCATTGGCGACCTCAGTGGGGTTGGTGTCGCCGCCCGAGATGTCACCAACAAGCAGGCATTGGCGACCTCAGTGGGGTTGGTGTCGCCAGCCCGAAGATGTCGCAGCGCATCAAGACGCCGGCAACATCAGCCTCGTTGAGGTCGCCGGCGCCCGGGAAGGAATCGGAGGCGCTGGGAAGGGATTTTAAGTCCCTTTGCGGCAATATTGTACTTAGCGCAATGCGCTAAGTGCAGTATCGCCGCAAAGGGACTTAAAATTACCGCAGAACATCGCGGCCGTGATACATATCGTGGTGATGGCGCCAATAGCGCTATTTTCACGGCCGCGATGTGCGGCAGTAATTTTTGGGTGCTATTTTCGCCCCTTTATAAATATGCCCCTTAATTTATGTTTAATCCTGGTTTCTCCTATTGTGTTTAATCTATTTGCGCTGATTCCTCCATACTGACATATATGTTCATTTATACGTTAACATTTAGGTTATTTTGCATTTTTTTTTGCTATGGGCATTTCCTAATAAAGCTTTCTTTGTTTATTTGTTTGTATGAGAAAACTATGGGCTGCTACATGGATATTCACAGCTGGTCTGATAACATTTCTTTTTGGAAGAAATTAATTACCATCCAATCAAAAAAAAGTCCTGGCTAAAGAAAACCAACAATAAAATAAAATCTCTTCCTTGTTTTCTTCTGTTACATGGTGTGTGTTTGGCTTGTAGTTTTCATTTCTGCTTTTCCTTGTTTTCTGTCTGAGTTCTTGTGCCTGTTCGTTCTCTTCCTTTCTGTCTTACATTTGATCATGGCTTACTTGATTACTTTTTGGACTCTTAACCAGGTGCGTATCTAGGGTCTGAGAAGATCAGGGGCACCTTTGGGCACTCCATGTGCCGCGCGAATTTTTTCGGCCCACGCCCTTTCTCCGCCCCAATTAAGCCACACCCACTATGTACTTATAGAGATTACCAAAAAGATACAGACAGATAGACAACCACAAACATACACAGCCCGATAGTGATAAACAGACAGAAAGACAGTGAGATAGACAGACAGAGATAGAGATCAAAGAGTTGGACAGAGAGACACAAATTAATGACACAAAGGCACAGTAAACTGGCAATTTCATTATATACTGGTAGCAATTTGGTCATTTTAAACTTACTGTTGTGTTCAGTTGTAGTCAGATGCGCTCGCACCAATGACGTCATGCGCAATGCCGGCGCGCCGATGTCACGAGCGCGCCGGAGCGAGAGAGAGCTCGAGGGGAACTCCAGGGACAGGTATGTAGCAGTGCAGTGCAGAGCCAGCCCAGATTAGATAGTAGATATATAGCAGTTAGATAGATATATGATAGCAGTTAGATAGATAGATAGCCGTTAGCTGATAGATAGATAGATAGATTAGCAGTTAGGTAGATAATAGTAGCATTTATATAGATAGATCGATAGATAGATAGATAGATAGATAGATAGATAGATAGTCAGTAGATAGATAGATAGTTAGCTAGATAAGTAGTAGAAGTTAGTAGATAGAGAGCAGTTGATAGATAGATAGATAGATAGATGGATAGATAGATAGATAGCACTGCTACTTCTTCTAACTGCTATCTATCTATCTATCTATCTATCTAACTAACTGCTATCTATCTAACTGCTATCTATCTATCTACTACTGCTATCTATCTATCTAACTGCTATCTATCTATCTATCTAACTGCTATCTATCTATCTATCATCTATTATCTATCCTATCGCGTATCTATCTATCTATCATCTAACTCTATCTATCTATCTATCTAACTGCTACTATCTATCTATCTACTGCTATCTATCTATCTAACGCTATCTATCTATCTATCTTATCTATCTATCTATCTATCATCATCTAACTGCTATTTATCCTATCTAACTAACCTATCTATCTATCTATCTATCACTATCTAACTGCTATCGACTATCTATTATCTATCTATCTATCTAACTGCTATCATAGCAGTTAGATAGATAAATAGATAGATAGCAGATAGATAGATAGATAGATAGATAGATAGCAGTTAGATAGATAGATAGATAGCAGTTAGCTAGATAGATAGATAGAAGTTAGATAGATAGATAGATAGCAGTTAGATAGATAGATAGATGGATAGATAGATAGCACTGCTATATATCTATCTAACTGCTATCTATCTATCTAACTGCTATCTACTATCTATCTATCAACTGCTCTCTATCTATCTATCTAGTCTATCTATCTAACTGCTATCTATCTATCTAACTGCTATCTATCTATCTATCTATTAACTGCTATATATCTATCGATCTATCTAACTGCTATCTATCTATCTATCTATTAACTGTATCATATCTATCTATCTAACTGCTATCTATCTATCTATCTAACTCTGCTATCTATCTATCTATCTATCTAACGCTATCCTATCAACTAACTGCTATCTATCAATCTATCGACTAACTAACTGCTATCTATCATCTATTATCTATTATCTATCTATCTATCTATCTAACTGCTATCATAGCAGTTAGATAGATAGATAGATAGATAGATAGATACAGATAGATAGTAGATAGATGATAGATAGATAGATAGATAGATAGATAGATAGCTGCTACCTATCTATCTATCTTCTATCTATCTATCTATCTTATCTAACTAACTGCTATCATCTATCTAACTGCTATCATAGCAGTTAGATAGATAGATAGATAGATAGATAGATAGATAGATAGCAGTTAGATAGATAGATAGATAGCAGTTAGTAGATAGATAGATAGATAGATAGCAGCGATAGATGATAGATATATAGATAGATAGTAGATAGATAGATAGATAGATAGATAGATAGCATTTAGATAGATAGATAACAGTTAGATAGATAGATAGATAGATAGCAGTTAGATAGATAGATAGCAGTTAGATAGATAGCAGTTAGGTAGTTAGATAGATAGCAGTTAGATATATAGCAGTTAGATAGATAGATAGATAGATAGATAGCAGTTAGATAGATAGATAGATAGATAGATAGATAGATAGCAGTAGATAGATAGATAGATAGATAGCAGTTAGATAGATAGATAGATAGATAGATAGCAGTTAGATAGATAGCATAGATAGATAGATAGATAGATAGATAGAGACAGAGAGATAGACAAGAAGCAGATAGACATGTTAAATAGATAAACAAAGAGGCAGATAGACAGTATATACAGAGAGAGAGAAAAAAAAACAAAAAACTTCTTTCCAAGTGAAGTCCATATTTTTAGGTAAAATGTCATCTTGAGTTTTATTTTCAGTGACCCAATAGTCACTATTGGGTCACTAATGAAAAAACTTGTTATAGTAGTGTACAGCATCCCCCCCAACCCCAGTTTTGCCTTAAACATAATTGTCAGAGATTCCCCTGAAGGACTTACTTACCTGACCTGGTCCCTTGCTGCTCCTCTCTTACCTGACCCCTCTGCTATGCGGTGCTTCCTCCTGATCACAGCTTTAATTCAAGGCGCGACATGTTGTCACATCCAATTACCTGACAGCCGAGACCAGGAAGCAGCTTTACCCACTAGTATTAACCACTTACTGCAACTAAAAGTAATAAAATTAAGTAAGAGATGTAGAGAAGTTTACATTTAAAAGGTTGAGGTAAACTGTTTACTAAAAGGTGTCAGACAAAGGTTTCAGTACAATATGGAATGTGATATTATTCTAACATGATTTGATATTTTACATACATTTCCAAACACCCCTTAAAGGGTATGTCCACCCTTATTAACAACCTTTAATATTGTTCTTCTTTGTCCCCCAGCCCCAACCGCAATATTTTTATTGCCAGAAACTTCCCCAAAAATTACTTACCTTCCCTCTTTCCTCCGCCGCACTGCCCGGCCCTCTGCTTGCGCGAAACTGCAAGCAGAGGGGCGGGACCGCTGAGAGGCAGCCAATCATGGACGCGGCCGCCGGTAGTTCTGAACGGCGGAGGAAAGAGGGAAGGTAAGTAAAGATTGGGAAAGTTTCTGGCAATAAAACTAATTGAAAAACAACTGGGCTAGAACAAAGTGCACCAAAACAGGAAATTGTTTTTGTAAGTTGGTAATAAGTTTTCTTACTGACATCTTTGCTTTTCCTACTGTACCTACTAGACATTGGAGAGGAATAAAGATTTGAGAACACCCCTAAAGCACAGTTTATTTTTAAAGGGCATGTCCACCCCCAAAACTATAATTCCCCCCACTACTGGCCCACTCTGTAGTGTTATAAAAATCCTTACCTCACTTCCCAGCCCATATGGGTTCTCCTGTAATCGCCCCCCAAAATCCCAAAACTGCCCAGCAGAGGGAGACAGAGTCCATATAGGACTCTGCCTCCTGTCTCTCCTCGGCAGAAGTTGGCATGCGCACTGCAGCCATTCTGCCCCTCCCTCCCCCTCCCTCCCGTTTTGGACTCCCTCCCCCTAGCTCAAAATCACTTAATATCATGTTCTGCTTTGTCCCCAGCCCCAACCTCAATAATTTTATTGCCAGAAACTTCCCAATCTTTACTTACCTTCCCTCTTTCCTCCGCGTTCAGAACTACGGCGGCCGCGCCATGATTGGCTGCCTCTCAGCGGTCCCGCCCTCTGCTTGCAGTTTCGCGCAAGCAGAGGGCCGGGCAGTGCGGCGGAGGAAAGAGGGAAGGTAAGTAATGTTTTGGGAAGTTTCTGGCAATAAAATATTGCGGTTGGGCTGGGGACAAAGAAGAACAATATTAAGGTTGTTATAAGGGTGGACATACCCTTTAAGGGGTGTTTGAAATGTATGTAAAATATCAAATCATGTTAGAATAATATCACATTCCATATGGTACCTGAAACCTTTGTCTGACACCTTTTAGTAAACAGTTTACTCAACCTTTTAAATGTAACTTCTCTACATCTCTTACTTAATTTATACTTTAGTTGGCAGTAAGTGGTTAATACCATATTAAAGGCTGTCAGCCTAAAAATATGCTATGCCATAGATGCCACTAAGGGACTCCTACCTGTTCCCCCCCCTGGGCTGCGCTGCTCGTTCGGCAAGTAGACGCAGTGGCTGTCCGTCTCGGTGTCAGGTAATGGATTGTGACAACATGTCGCGCCTTGAATTAAAGCTGTGATCAGAGGAAGCACGCATAGCAGAGGGGTCAGGTAAGAGAGGAGCAGCAAGGGACCAGGGCGGTAAGTAGTCCTTCAGGGAATCTAATTTAGTCCCCTTTAAATTTTATTGGGATGTAGTTGTTAAAAAGAAAAAAATATTCCCAACAACCATAAAATATATTATTTTAAAGACATTATTATTGTCAATTTCAACAACTAAATTCAGATTTTTACCAGGTAAATAATAAATTGTAAAAAAAAGTCACCTTGTAAAGTAGTTTTGTTTGTACTTAGTGGCCCAATACCTGCAATAAGCAAAGAAAATTGAGTATAAAAAAACACTTTACTAAGATAAAATTCTCAAAACAAACAAAAAAAATATAATTTAAAATACCCATTAGAGGGTTAATTATCAACCAAGTTACCGTAACTATACTCCAAAACTCAATAAAGGAAATATATAGATTTTATTACCTGTCAAATCGACATTTCCTTCAAGAGCAACCTCACTTTCTAATGGCATTTGATAGTCCACAAGAGGTGGCTGATCTCCTGTTATTTGGAAAATAATTATTTGTTGTACTGAGATGCTATAAAATCAGTTTTGAGATTAAATCCATTTAGGGACGTAGCACTGGTTAGGGACACTAAACCGATAATTTAATAAACCTTGCATTTTCATCTATTATTCATAGGGACGTAAGAGCTCTTATTCCATTAACTGCTTCTCTCCAGCTGATGAGCGCACTGTCTCGATCATGCTCCTATCTTTATTATAAGCACGCATGCGCAAAATACAGGAGCGCACTCGAGACAGAGCGCCATCTGGTGGTGAGAAGCCGCAAGAGGAGTGCCGGCAGGTTAATTTAACTTTGTAACCTGGGCATTCTATTATTCACAGGGAACTGAATACCTTGAATAAAGATCCAAGGTACATTAAGATACATTAAATTACCAGTTTAGTGTCCCTTTAATTTTAGTAACAACATTTTATTAAAAGAGCCCAAGTATTTTACCAGACAAGTCTAAGGATCCTTGAAGAATTCCATCTCCTAAAGGTCTACCTGTAATAGTAAAAAATACATAATTATTCTAAAATATTGTAGTTTGTATAGAATTTTATAATTGTAGAGAGTTATACTGGTGCAGTAAGGGTACGGCCACACTGCAACGCAAACGCAATCGCATGCGATTTCATTTGCGATTTCGTTGCGCTTGCACATGTGTTTTTTTTCATTAACTATTGAAAACCGCATGCCATTGCGATTTAAAATGCGGAACGCAAATCGCAATTGCAACGCACCCGAAAACGTGCGTTTTTGGTGCGTTGCCCTGTTTTCAATAATATGAAAAAAACGCAAACACAAAAAAAAGCGCAGCAGTGTGGCCTAGCCCTAACTGACTTTCTGGGCAGTAACTCATTGTTACAGCATCCATGGTATCAAAGATAAAATGTTAGTGTTAAAGGGACAGATCAGTGGAAATTATCAATACTTGTTAAATTGTTAGTTTGTTCTTAGTTATTCTACATATTCTCTACCATTTTGAAAAATCAGTTGATTTCATACCCTTTGCTATTCCCTGCTGTTGACATTAGTGAGCTGACATTTAGGTTCTAACGGTCCTTCTTCTTCCAAGGATGCACCACATCCTTGGAATGTTCCTAACAGTAATTTCTACTGATTGGCTGTTGGGATGGGTCAAAATCTCAGATCTCTACTGAGAAACTGAATCACCCAGGCGCTGGTCAAGGGCAAGACCATAATGGTCTCTGCTAGGGGTCCTGCAAACAGGAAGTCAGCATTTCGGTTGCATTTATTTATACACAGACAAAATGCTGAATGGGCAGATTAAGGTCATTGGGCTGGAAAAATACTGCTCTTTTTTCTGAAAAGCATATGTATTTGCACTGAACTTCCTCTTTAAAGCCTCCTTCCCACCATGAACTTATGTTCTCCAATGTCAAAGATGGGTAAGTCATCAGTGGGTGGAGAAAGATTATAAGTTACTGCATGAGTATAATTTTCCCTTTCCATGCCACCGTTGGTAAATTTTACGGCAACCTTTGTCGGGGTATGTCGGTTGATGTAAAAACAAAAATAAATAATGCAGGGATTACTAGTTTTAAAGGGCATGTCCACCCCCAAAACTGTAATTTAACCCCATACTGGCCACATTCTATAGTTTAAAAAAATCTTTACCTTAAATCTCTGCTCCAAATGGTTTTTCTGCTATGCCCTTCCAAAGTCCAGGAAACTGTTGTGTAGAAGCTCTCCTGTGGCTGTCTGTGCCTCAACCTCATCAAGGTCTGAGGCATGCGCAGGGGAGCCCTCCCCCCCCCCTTCCCTCCCTCCCACCATCCTAATCCATCCTCTGAGGCCGTGACCCCTAGCGTGAAATCCTCTTTATGGGAGGTAAGTAAGAGCTCCTCAACCCTAACCACCATAATATTTTTGAAAAAACCTGCCCGATAGTTACTTACGGACCCTTCTCTCCCGCGGCGTCTTCAATGACTTCAGCCGCATCTGTGATTGGCAGCGTCTTAGCCAATCACAGACGCGCATGGCGGACCAGCCACTGCTTGCAACTTCCGCAAGCAGGGAGCTGGATAGGAGATGGAGAGAATGGGCTGTAAGTAAACATCTGGGCATTTTTTTTAAAATATATTATAGTGGTTGGGGGTGGGCAGCTGCTACCTACATTATATAAAAAGTTTAATTTCAGGGTGGACATGCCCTTTAACATTTAAAACACCATGACCGCATAAGAAAAGTCAGTCCAAAGTGGAGAAGCAAAGCCGCTGCGATAAGATCCCATTGATATCATCAGTCTTCCCTGGTTGTCTAGTGGCAGTTCTAAACTGTGACTAGTTTTATTATTGCAGTTCAGTACCTGCTGCTATATTAAGCTGCTATTGAATAGTGGCTGATCCATTAACAAATATATCTTTCCTTAAGGCTCGTATACATGTGTAATCGCAGGGCTCGAGGTGTGATGCATGATGATTTATGAATGGCAATTTCCTCAAAAGTGCCTGACCGAAAACCACTGTTCATACTCCATAGTGTGTTGTGAGCTGGCCCTGCAATTGCACACAAATACAAAGCTTAAGTTTTTGCTAGGTGATCAGTACTGAAGTATTGATCTGTGCAAATGGGGAAAAAATCACTTGCATTGGGGGGAGTGATATTTCCATTTAGATTTAAACTTTTATGAACGTCAATGCACATATTCCAAGTTCATTATCATTTCTAAAGATGAGCTAATCATTATCTTTGGTAATGATAAAATATTTAAGGTTACACATGCATCCAAAATGTTTAATTGATACACACTTGGTAAAAACTAAACACAGATTAGTAGTCTACAGAAGTCTGTAAGGCTCACTTACAGATGCAAGCAATTTTGTACAGGTAACATTACAAAAGAGACAGATTTGGAATTTTAGAATCAGTGCAAAAACCTATAAACTATATTATGTTATAAACTATGTGATGCTCAGATATTTTACTACTTCTACTTGCTTTGGTAAGCCTGAAAAAATAAGTTATGCTTTGTGTTTTTTGGAGGGATATTTGCTGGCCATGTCCCTATATGCATCCATGCATGTGGCATTCTGTTAGATTCGAGACAAAAAAATTTTTTTCCCTAAAGGCGTGAAATTCTAGGAAGCAGTGTCTGCATATATGCATAAATAAACTGCATCATTACACAGCTATTACATCACATAGCATGTATGTAGATTCCAAAAATGTTTATAGTTTGTGGGGATATTTACAAGTTTGAGGGTTGTTTAGATGTTGTTTGATTCAGTACATGCGGGAGATTTAAGAGCATCTATACTGGGGGGGGAGGAAATTGACCATTACTAGAACTTATAATTCTTCCCAATCACTACTGTGCCATTTTTTTGATCTGTCCCCTGCTTCTTTGAATATCCAATCTGAAGCAACTTTCATTTCAGCTGTCAATCAAGTTATCAAACGTTTCTGCTGTAAACAATTTTGTTGTAGCTGGAATGGTGACAGATTTTTGACAGTTGGTATGCTGTGTGCAGTTTTGACAGTTGGTATGCTTGATTTCACAGAAAGCCAGGTCAGGTGGAAGTGGGTGAGGTTAAAAAAGGGAGGGAGATACTTACTCTGAGCAAATCAAGTACTGGATTGAAGACATATGCTTATTTTCTGAAAGGGAGGCAGACTCAAAAAGTGATTTACAGCATAAATAATTTAGTAGGTCCTGAAAAAAACAGGTGTACCTGGTATTTATGCTGTAAAGCACTTTTTGAGTGTGCCTCCCTTTCAGAAAATAAGCATATAGTATTATTACCGTTTGTGGCATGGAGAATGGGGAGTGCACCTCACAACATTCCTATTACCACTCCACACACTTGGTTTAAGTGGATTGAAGACATGCAGCAAAACACGCCCTAAAGTAAGTATAGTTGACCTTTAATATTTAGTGATTGTTTTTACTTATCATGTGAGTGTGAGCAAGATGTTTAACTTTGAATCATATTTTTACCTTTATTTTTTTAGAAATTCTACTAAAAACAATAAATTCTGTGAAGATCTGTGTCCAGAATTCTGCATGTATGAATAAAAGAATGGCAACTTTAGTAGCTGAAGGTGTGTAGATTCCAAAAATTTTAAACTGGAAAGGTTGCACCCCTTTCTCACTGGTTCGTCTTTGTTATGCTGGAAGCCTCCTGTCTTTTGGAAGTCAGGAAATTATAATACCAGTAGAAAGTACTGTAGATCAGATGGAACACAAGGAAAAAAAATAACAATGGCCCAATGGTGCTTTTCAGGTGCTTTTATTGGTGCAACAAACACATGTTTCGGCTGAATAAGGCCAAATTGCTGGATGACACTGGAAGGGTTAATAATGTATAAATATATTTGTTGATCTGTTTGTAGGCCAAGGATTGCTAACATTTTTAAGATATGGTTAATTTTAAAAATCACAATCATCATGCAATAGGAAATAATATTTTACTCCTATATGTATATATATAAACCCATCATAATATGTTATTTAAAGTTAGAAAGCAATATATTTGATAAGCAAACAAACAGTTTTACCATGTAAGTCCATAGTGCCAGGTAAAATGTCACCTTCCAGTGGAATTTGGTTTGGTCCCAGTGGTCCAAGAACCCCTGCATGAGCAAAGTAAACTGGAATTAGTTCAAACATTTCTCTGCCTAGACCCATTGTAATAAAAAAAACTTTTGACCAAACATTTATTTGTTATTTACGGTAGCCTCTTACTGTGTTTAGTATTTCACTTACTGTGTTTTAGTGACTAGTTACATAGTTATTTTGTGTTGAAAAAAATCAACAACAAAAAACTAGTTCAATACCTCTATGCAAAACTTAAGCCCTTCCTTTAGCTTCAAAAAATCGTTCTCACCAATCACAAACTATCATTTTAAATGACACTAGTATTGTGACTTTCAACAGCTACTGTAAATTAATTTTTTTACCAAATAATTCCTCGGTTTCATGAAAAATGTCACCTTGTTATAGAGTTTTGTTTGTTTCCAATGGCCCTAGAGCCTCTGTAATGAGCAAAGTAAATTGACTATAAGAAAATGATCAGTATCTAAATCATTAATTGCAAAAAAGGTGACAAAATCCACAACTAATTTTATTGTCTGAAGAAGGTGTTTGATACACTGAAACGTCACAAATAATAAACACTGTTTTGGATTAAGACTGGAAGTGTGCTATGGAAAAGTTTTCTATTCAAAATCCACAACTAATAAACGAATAAAGATTTTTGACAGGTAATTTAAAATATATATGTGCATATTAGTGGGTTAAATGAATTACAAATCACGGTTTATGCTCCTGTGTTCTTAGGGGCATATTTATAAAAGTTCGCTATTTTTGCCATTTCGCTATCACAGGACATCGCAATTACATATAGCGCTATTTTCGCCTTATTTATAAAACCACTCATTTTCGCCTTTGCAGAACAGTATCGCTGAGGCGATGTGTGGCGATAGTTTTCGCCTTATTCATTGCATTAAGTCTGGTATCACTGCGCATTTTTTTGGTTTTTTTTTGGTTTTTTTATTTTTATAATTCTATCTATAGCTTTGCTATATATCTATCTATCTTTGCTATCTATCTAATCTATCTATCTATCTATATTATCTTGCTATCTTCATCTATCTATCTCATCTAACTTTTGCCTATCTATCTATCTATCTATCTAACTTTGCTATCTATCTATCTATCATCTACTTTGCTATCTATCTACTATCTAACTTTGCTATCTATCTATCTAACTTTGCTATCTATATATCTAACTTGCTATCTATCTATCTAACTTTGCATCTATCTATCTATACACTTTGCTATCTATCTATCTACTTTGCTTCTATCATCTAACTTTGCTATCTACTATCTAACTCTGTATTATCTATTAATCTACTATTCATCTATCTAACTTGTATCTATCTATCTAATCTATCTATCTATCTATCAACTTGCTACTATATTTAACTCTGCTATCTATCTATCTAACTTTGCTATCTATCTATCTAACTCTGCTATATATCTATCTAACCTGCTATCTATCTATCTAACTATTGCTATCTATTCTATCTACTTTGCTATCTATCTACTATCTAAATTTGCTATCTAGCTATCTAACTTGCTATCTATCTATCTAACTTTGCTATCTATCTATCTAACTTGCTATCTATCTATCTAACTTTGATATCTATCTATCTAACTTGCTATCTATCTATCTAACTTGTATCTATCTATCTATCTAACTTTGCATCTACTATCTAACTTTGCTATCTATCTATCTAACTTTGCTATCTATCTATCTAACTTTGCTATCTATCTATCTAACTTTGCTATCTATCTATCTAACTTTGCTATCTATCTATCTAAATTTGCTATCTATCTATCTAACTTTGCTATCTATCTATCTAACTTGCATCTATCTATCTAACTTGCCTATCTATCTATCTAACTCTGCTATATCTATCTTAACTCTGTCTATATTTCTATCTACTCTGCTATCTATCTATCTAACTTTGCTACTACTATCTATCTAACTCTGCTATCTTATCTATCTATCTATCTATATAGATATATTCAATCTATCTATCTAACTTGCTATCTATCTATCTAACTTTGCTATCTATCATCTATCTAACTTTGCTATCATCTATCTATCTACTTTGCTATATACTATCACTCTATTCTATCTAACTCTGCTATCTTAATCAACTTGCTATCTATCTATCTAACTCTATCTATCTATCTAACTCTGCTATCTATCTATCTAACTCTGCTATCTATCTATCTAACTCTGCTATCTATCTATCTAACTCTGCTATCTATCTATCTATCTATCTATGATAGATAGATAGATAGATTATCTATCTATCTAACTTTGCTATCTATCTATCTAACTTTGCTATCTATCTATCTATCTATCTATCTATCTATTATAGATAGATAGATAGATAGCATAGTTAGATAGATAGCTAGTAGATAGTAGATAGCAGAGTTAGATAGACAGGATAGATAGCAAAGTTAGATAGATAGGATAGCAAGTAGATAGATAGATATGATAGCAAGTTAGATAGATAGATAGCAAAGTTAGAGTAGATAGATAGCAAAGGTAGATGATAGATAGATTAGTAGCAGAGTTAGATAGATAGTAGATATAGATGGATAGATAGATAGATAGATAAATAGCAGAGTTAAGATAGATAGAGATAGATAGATATAGGTGGATAGATAGATAGATAGATGATAGATAGATAGATAGCAGAGTTAGATAGATAGATAGATAGGATAGATAGATAGATGGATAGATAGATAGATGATAGATAGACATATGATAGATAGACAGACAGACAAGTAGATGGATAGATAGACAGAGGATAGATAGACAGATGATAGATAGACAGATGATAGATAGATAGATAGATAGATAGATAGATAGATAGATAGAGATAGATGATAGATAGACAGATAAATTGATAGATGATAGACAGATGATAGATAGATGATAGATAGACAGATGATAGATACATAGATAGACAGACACACTGATAGATAGATAGATAAATAGATAGATAGATGATGGATATATAGATAATCTTTTGGGGATACTATTCTAGAGTTTAGGTCCTTCAATGTATTGTAAATAAATGGAGGAATGCTATGTAAATATAATGATAATGACACACGTTAAATCAACGTGTATAAAGCCCCTCCCACTTCTGGACAAGCCACATCCCACTTCCGGACAAGCACCACCCACTTTCAATTCTAAAACCACACCCCTTCCGGCGGCGAGGGGGGCAGCATTTAGAATTTTGTGTCAGGTGGCAGAAAGTCTAGAGACGGCCCTGCTAGTTATCCTCATGTGAGGATGTTGCTGGGGGTTAACAAAATAGATCAAATCAAACAAATATATAACATCAGGGATGGACCCCTTCTTAGCACTCACACACTTGAGCCACTTAAGTGAAAGAACAAGCCCCGTAACACACATTCCACTATACCTTAAACAGTACCAATAGTATACAGCAATAAATCTAAAGTGTAACAATGTGCCATCTTAGTTGTTACATCCCTTCAACAACTCATTGAACTCGGATGGTTCCCCCCCCCATTTAAAACAAATCATGCAGTCCATATCCCCAAAGAAACATAAGAAGAAAAATGCCTGCTACTGGGCATCCACAGTGCAGTTAAATTTTGATATTCAGACAGTCAAGTAGCAGCCAATGCTAACTATCCCCACTCTCCTTGCTATAATGCAACTTTGCACTTGACAAGGGATTTGCAGACTGAGCACACCAACTATTAAGCAATATAATTGGAAGTCTCTCACCCTGCTTAGATGTTATAGCTATATTACCGCCTTGTGTCTCTTCACTTGGTTTTAAGCTTTAAAAGGTAGTTGGTGTGGCAGGCGCAGCACTATATAGTGCCTTGTGCGCTATAGCATTAGAAGAATTACGCAACCACTGTCTTTTTAGTTTAATCAGATTGTCTATTACTCTGTAATTCCTCTAGCACCGTTCTATGGAAGCAGTAGGTTTAAAGAGCACACCAAATACTTTTATTAACTTCTTTATTAACTTCATGTAACAGTGAATCTGTTATTGTATCTGTATTTGAATTTAGATTTGGATTTGAATTTGGTGGAACTGTAAGTAAACACATACAACAGGTTCAATATATATATCCACACTATTAAACAGTAAGAGAATATAAACAAGTATAAATACCTATTTGGCCTTCTTAACTTCCATAAAACTTTCTGAATAAATCTCTGACTGGAACTCTGCCTCTTTCCTTGATGAATCTAGAAAAAACTGGCTAAGGGGTTTCCCTCACAGGGGCAGTAGGAAGTTGGCTGTGATTGACTTACCTATATGATGATTCTTAAAGGTATATTTTCTTTTTCTGCTTCTATTAACACAATGCATATACAACAGTTATATGACATACAGAAACATAAAACGTCAGTTATAACTCTTTTAACTTAAACATATGAACATATAAACTGTACTGAGGTTGTTTGTTTATATAAATATGCATATAACCTACCCCTGTAGTGGATTTCTATGGGAGGAACTGTTAGATTATAGCCTTATAATCTTACTGTTCCAGGAGGAGAAGTAAAATAGAAGCCACAGTAGGTTATAATAAATAATGCACCCCCAACTGCGGCCTCGTGCTTTTATATAGTCACGGAACTCCTCTGTGACTTCTAATATCCTTATAATTTACAGTTGGAGGTGCATTATTCACTATATAATAGCAACATAGGACAGGTCTTAGCTGGCCAACTACAGTTGGTTCATATCCTCGAACACACTGGATCCCCACTCAGTCTCTGCTCCTCTCTGCCAACATGCAATTCACCTGTACAATCAGCACAAGCTTTGTCAGGGAGAGATTAACCCCTCACTCATATTTAAAAGACTTTACCTAGTAAAGGTGTGGCATTTTCAGCTTCTTAAGGGGGTGACATCCGTACTTATTGCACCATTCCCTTGTGGAATAGATGGTGGAAAACAAAAACAGTCAAATTTAAATGTTAATATTTACTCATTATAAGACAGTAAATATCAGTCCAAAAAATCAGACACAGTCAGGGCAATTTGCCAAGAGGTTCTGCAGCTGATCTCTTCAGGGGTTAAAGTCAGTCGAAACGGATTTACAATTGGCTAGCATGACTTTAGCCCCTAGGTTGCGTTGTATGCAAATAAAGCAACAGACACTTGTGCAGCCACTGCAGTCTATTCACCAGAGGCTGCTTGCCCCTATTAATGCCAGCTGATAGGTTGAGGCATTTGAGAAAGAAAGAAACATGCAGTGTCTTATAGCAGCAATAAAGAAACTTAGCAGGACAAAACTGGGGAGTCTGTGAACAGCACAAAAAAATCAAAAATATAATAACTACAAGCCATAATTTAAGAAACATGTAGGCATTTCCATACTGCCATATACTGTAAATAATTCACAATCAAACCTCATTGTAAGTACAGAAGAAAAATACTGTATTTTGAATTGGGCTGTAGACTCATATTTAAACAGCATGTCCACCCCCAAAACTCTAATTTTACCAACTACTGGCCCCACTGTGTAGTTTAAAAAAATCCTTACCTTACATCTCTGCTTCTTATGGTTTTCCTGCAGTGCCTGTCCAATGTCCAGGAAACTGAAGAGTAGGAGCTGTCTTCCTGTCCAAATGTCTGCCTTCTGTCATGCCTCTGGGAGGTATTGTGGCATGCGCACAGTAGCCCTTTCCCCCCCTCCCTACCACCATCTGGATCCCTGTCTGCCTGCCCATTCCCCTTGCTTAAAATCATTTGGCTATATTATTCCTCCCTCCTGCCCACCCCCAACTGCTGTGTTAGATCTGTATTAAAAGTTTCCTAATCATACTTCCCTTCAATCCCGCGGCTGTCTTCTCTTCTGGCAGCTGCATCTATTATTGGCTGACTGGCAGCTAATTACAGACATGGCTGCCAGTCCAGCCCCTCTCTGAAGCTTCCGTTTGATTTGGTATGATTAAAAACTTTGAAACATATCTCCCCAGGGGAGAGGGACAATATGGCAAAACTTTTAAATTAGGGTGGACATGCCCTTTATAGAGCAGAAATAATCAGTACAAATCATATGCCTCTCATAAAAAATTGTAAACTTCAAAAATATTTTAGTGGATCTGCCGAATTTGCACTTTGATCCTGTTTCCTTGGTGTAGGTTAAAGAATCTGTCTGATACTCATATTAAAAATTTACACAACCTTACACAACCTAATCTTAGATAGGCAACCAATTGATGTAGACACAGAGCAGATTGCATTGAAGGACAGCGCGAATGGCCAATCAGATGCCCCGATTCCGCTAGCCAATTGGATAGGATAGAGTGACAAACCTACACAGAGATTCATATCTTTAAAGGAGATCTGAGGTGGTCTGAGCTGCACAGTCAGTGAGTGCTGAACCTCAGAAGAGACACACAGGGCAGGAACCGAAACACAACTAACTCAGGTCAGACGCAAGCCCACATGATTGTAATTTATTTACCTGCTTTATACAGACACCAAACCCTATAAATGTGGGTGTGGGTTACGGGTGTGGGTTACGTTTTTGCGCGGGCGGATTGGGTGTGTTTAATTTCAGATGCAGGTTATGGTTTTGCTATATTGTAATATCACTTACTGCAATATTGGATGGTGTGTACCCTGCTTTAAGCTGAATTTTCTGAAAATATATTTTGGACTAAGAAGACCATTACATGAAAGAAGACTTGATCCTTCCTATAACCCCTGTACACTGAAATGAGGACAAATTTTATTTCTAGCTAGGGATGACTTTTAGGCTGAGTACAAACCATACAATATTTTCAGCCAACTGATTGGAAATCATGTATCAGTTATTAGTCTGAAAATAATATGTATGATGTGGTCGACCGTGACAGATTTGGATGAATGTGTGATTGGGTATGTTGGTAAATCTTGGGTGATTGTGCAGTTCCCAATCAACGACAGTGATCTGTCACGGCTGACCACTGGCGAATGGTCAGTCAGGATGTGTCCCTTTGACAAGTCCATCTATTAATGTGAAACATCAGTTTAATGGCAGAATAAGACTTGGAAGAAAACAATCTGATGAAAAAAGGAACAACTTTATTGTGCATTCAACATACTTGCAAGCTGCTCCCTCTGACCAACAGTAACGATTGTCACTATTAGAGGGAGAGAGAGAGTAAGAGACCATAAAGCCTTTTATAGGCCCTAGGTGCCAATATGTCACTGATAATGAAGCAATATATTACATTATGTCAAGTGAAAGAGCGAATAAGAATACATTTGCTAATACGTAAGTATAAAATCATGGACATGATTAGTTCCTTACATTTACCCAAAAATGATTATTCTGATTCTGGGACCACCATCTGCTCATTAAGATAACTTATTGTTCTCTACCATGGACATAATCTTGGTTCCTTTGCTGCCAAAGACAAGAAGATCCGGTCGTAACATATAATATTGCAGATTGTACTTCCATGAACCTAACAACTGCTCATTAGTACATATGGTTATCTCAAAACTTTTCAATACAGTTTTGCTTAACCCTTTATATCATTTAAGTTTCCTACAGCAATCCTTTGTTATGTACATAGGCATAACTACCAGGGGAGCAGGGGGAGCAACCGCAAGGGGGCCCCATCTTCTTATTTTTCCTATGACAGATACAGGTTCCTCCAAGAAAACCACTGTGGATGAAGCACGGATAGGGGTCTCATGATAGTTTTGCTGGGGGGCCCAGTGATTCCTAGTTACACTACTGGTTATGTACATGTTAAAAAAATTCCATTACAATCAGCAACACCAAAAAATGCAAAATTTCTAGTATTTTCCTGGTCGCATCTGAAGCACTTTAGACAAGTAGATGGGGCTACAAATGATGCCTAATTTGCAATCACTGAATTTGATCTTTAGATTAGGGAAAATCACATTTGTGTCACCTGGGTTATTAAACATAGCAAGGAATTTCTTGAAAATCAGTTGTGTATACAGAATAACCTTGGAAATATATGTGTGCTGTTTGCTGCACATGAAATAAAGTTGGAACTTCTGAACAAGTCCTGTGAGTGCTCTGCAATTTACTATATGGTTGGATATTTAAAGAATCTACAGTAGCACCCAGGCCCTCAAATCACTTGAAAGTAGGGTGCATACTATTCTCTTATTGGTTATCTATCTACCTATCTATTCTATCTGTCTAATCTATCTACACTGTAGAGTATGAATTAAAAGTAAGAAATACATGTTTATATGTTAGATTATTAGGGCAATGCTATTATAACATGAGGCTGTGAGGTACCTTCTGTTATAAGAAGGTTCTATTTCATTTTACACTCTGTGGGGAGCGTTTAACACCTTTAACACCACCTCACCATAATCTATAAAGCTAATCAGTATCCTGTGCTCCCAACTCATAAGATAAGCAGCTAAAAATGTGGAACCTGCAGTGGTGAATACTAATACAGTAAGTATGAAGCTAGAATGTTTAGTTTGAACCACACAGTGTGGCAGGATTGCTTGGGTCTATTCTCAGGCTTGCACGATTATTCTATTTGGTTCCCCTGGATGCTGGTGACTGTCTAAGTTACAGTTTAAAATATACCTATGTAAAGATTCTATATACACTGTATCCACACATAGCAAAGCACACACATAATTTCCACTGTGCACCAACAGGCAGACTTTTGATTAAATGTAGCACACATGTATGTGTTTCAACTGCAATGGTGTCATTGTCAAGATGTGACATCACACACAATTAGATATTTAAACCCTTAAGTGCAAAACAATATGTCGTCTACTACAAAGTGTGCCCACGTGGATTATACTACATAGGCAAAACTACTACTAGCTTTAAAGAGCACTTTAAGGTGGACATACACTACAAATGGCCTGACGATTAATCTGTATTTTTAACTATTTCATACTATAATGTATTCATGTAACTACTTGGTATCATGGGTGGTTCTGATTGTACTTTAGGGTTTAAATCTGGGTGTATTTGTGTGTGATGTCTCACTCTGATGACTACTTTATCGAAGGTGAAACCTGCAGATGTGTGCTACATGAGATAAAGATGTTCATTTGCTAGAAGACCTGTAAGTGCCTTCTTATGTGCTGACTTTTATATATTTATTTTCTGGATAGAGCAGCCGTGTGTTATTTGGTCTTCACTGGTGTGCTAACAGACTTCGATCTAAGCTAAGTTTTTTAAAATTGTATTAATATTAAAAGTAGTGTAAAAACGCATACAATATCATTACTGTTATTATTGTTAAAGGAATAATTAGTGAAGTTTCTTATGCATTATTCCAATGTTTTTTCTGTTTGCTTGTGGCAGTGTGATCGCTAGAGATAAGGTTAAATTGAAGAAAATGGGTATAACCCACATCCTTAATGCTGCCCATGCATGCTGGGAGTGCACAGAAGACGAAATAGATTATGGTCAAGAGACAGAGTACTACGGCATCACAGCTGAAGACTGTCCAGAATTCAACATTGGAGTATATTTGCGGCCGGGAGCAGAGTATATTCACAAAGCTCTGAATACACCAAATGGTTAGTAATATACTTAAGAGGTAAAGGAGGTCATTAAGATGAATCCATAATTTGTACAGATTATAGTAATCATATATATAAAAGCGCAGTATGGAAAATAAAGTTAGTTACTTTGCAGAGCGACATTACTGTATTTTGCAATAATGTGTTTATTTTATCAAACTGTGTGTTATTTTTTAACCATTCTATGACAAGGAACGTTAATGTACAATAAGGAGTGTTATCGATTGTGTAAAATGCAACACCAAGCAGTGAATGACGTACTGTTGTAATGTTATAATATTTAGTGTTATTGTACAACTTTATTCTACGATATTGTGCGTTATTGTTATTCATATATGAATGCAACAGTATTGTACATTTGCGATTTTTAATGTACTGTCATTCTATGATAAGGGTCAGTATTCTATGATAACCATAGAACTCATACATTAAAAATTGAACTCAGTGTTTCTGCATCCTAAGAAAAAAGTACATACGTAATGCCAACATCTTGGCTAAAGAGTTGTCAAGGACACCATTTATGTAAAAATAAAGAAACCAAACCTTAATAGAGGTAGTGGGGTTAAACCCAAATTGTCTGCCATGTACATTTTTTGATGCCTTACCCTGGGCAGTTTTAATAATACCTCTTAGCCAAATTCAATCAACTCCAGGCATTCAAGAGCTCCCTAACACCTTGCTGTTATATGCTGATTGGAACATTTTCCAGGGTATTTAATGATTCTTATACAAGTCATTCTGAATTGAGAATGCCAGTTGGATAACTAGCGAAATGTCTTCAGTAACTATACTTTAAGTCCAGTTGATCTAATAGAATACCACAAATATACAGCTTATTATTGTTTTATGTTTCATTTCATACAAACAAAAGCAGGGGTAAAAATTCAAAATAAAACATTGCTTTTTACATTGCCAAGGTGTGATTCCTGACTCATAGTATAGAAACACTACAATGAATACGACTTGTTAAACACCAGATTACATTGTTTGTTAAAGGATATCTCCACACCTAAAACAAAAAAAAAATGGTGAGTTGTCAGTTATCTGGCCACAATCCCAACTGCTATTTACCCGTTTATTACGTGCATTGTAACCAGATATTTAATGATAAGTTCACTTTTGTTCTGGCAAAGCTATCTGCCTCCTTCCTTTGCTCGATGCGCTTTTTTATAGAAACTTGAGTATGTTGCAGTGGAGGCAGCAGGGGAAACAGCAGTCAGTCATTGTTTGTGATGTCAGCAGTCAATGATTGACAGCATGAAGGGAGGCGCCAGCTTACTCTGCAAGGATAAAGGCAATAACTATATTAAATATATGGTTAATAATATATCTAATAATGTGCTGAATAGTTGGGGGCAGGTTTGCGTCATGTGACCAGTTTTGTGTTTTAAGATTGGCCCTTTAAAAGGCTAGCACCTCCCGTAATCAGCTGGAGTTTTGGTATTCCTGTTAGTGTGATCACTTTACGTGCTGAAGTAGCACATTGGATTAGTGTCTAATTATTGATGTATACATATATAGAATGTGGAACAGTGCAATACTCACGGACAGGATAGTGATAAAATCAGTCCTTTATTAAACACATTGGTAAGAACATGGAGACATATTCCCTCAGTTAGTCCACCTGCCTGACGCGTTTCGTGGGTGTTACGATGCAGTGCTGAATGAGTTTCTTCATTTTTAGGGGGAGATGACGCCTGGGTCATCAGCTCTTAAATAAGGTTTTTCATAGAAATAATATATCATAACTATTCAGGGACAAAATTACAACTAAAAACATCCTCTAGGTATTTATATTTATAATTATTTTTGCTTATTTCTATATTCTAATCCCACATGCAATGTTTAGAAGGTTGTAATGACTCTTGTATAAAACAATTTACATAACTTTGTATCAGGTATATCATCCTCTACCTTAAAAACAGGACTTGTGTTTTTAAAAACATAATCTGCAAGAGTCATGTTTCTTTATTTACAGGCAAAATCCTTGTACACTGTGTAATGGGTAAAAGTCGCTCTGCCACCCTGGTCCTGGCTTATCTTATGATTTACCAACACTTCTCCTTGGCAGATGCCATCCATCATGTAGCACAGCACCGATGTATTGCACCCAATCATGGCTTCCTGGAGCAGCTCCGGCATCTAGAAATAGAACAACACTGTAGTCTTCGGGGATGTAAAATCCTATAAAACATTTAAGATAATTTAGAACAATAAAGAAAATTTTTAGGAATTTCCGAACTGCAGCTCAACAGCCATCCATCCATCTATCTATCCAAACTGTTATTTATTCTGTGGCGCCACCCAACATATTTTCTCTCCTGACCCTGTATGTTCCCTTATCATAAAATACCATTCTTCTTTAAACCCTTAACAAACACTGTTTTCTGTCCCAGGTGTTTTCTGGGGCAGTGCTGCTTTAAGCAAAGGGCCTCCACTGCCACCCCCTCTCTGCACAGGAACTTGCACCCATTGATTTGTATTGTCCCAAGATGCTTCCCTTAATAAATGTAAAAACTTTAGTCCTACAGTACCTCTTAGCTAGCATAGGCACTTTATACACCTTAGATAGCAAGTTCCTGGGACTGGGAGATAATTTGGAGACCTTGTTCAGCTTTCAACTTAAGGGTTAGTTCCCAGGATAAGGTCCTTAGCCCTGAGAATTAAAAAGACTGGGGAACTATACTCCATAGTTACAACTCTCATCCTACCAGCACTTCTGGGCCACTGGTCCACTACATATGCTGTCGAGGGTACACACCTTGCAGTTCTTGTATTGTATACGTTGGCCTGTTTACCTATTGGAGGGAGTGGGGCACAGAGGTCCTTCAGTCTCTGAATTCCCAGTTGTAAGAAGCTAGCAGTTTATGTGCTTCCCCTGAATGCAGCCAATAAAAACAGGGTTAAATAAATCCTTTCATTCCCCTTTAAAAACTCCAAATAATAAAACTGCTACTAATATTAATGTTTGTAAAATAAATTTCAATAAAAGAATACAAACCATTGATTTATATCATTTGTGACAAAATCGTTTCAGCAATATGTTCAGTGAAGTGCTAGGTACAGTAGCTGATTGACTAATATTTAGACATATTCCACTCGTGTTCACTTTATATTACAACACATGCATGTAACATTAATGTACCGCACTGCATTCATTAATATAGATATATAAAAAATATACATACATACATATGTAATTGTATTATTTAAGAAAATGATATCTTTATTAGTGTGACACAGTAATGTTGATGAATAACTAAATCTGTTGTATTTATTTAGATCAACTAGACTTAAAGTGTAGCTCTGGACGATTCGCTAGTCATCCAACTGGCTTTCTCAATTCAGAATGACTTGTACAAGAATCTGTTGGCAATTATGTACTCTGGAAAATCCCAATTAGCATATCACAGCCAAGTGTTATGCTAATTGGGACTTTTCAGGGTACATAATTGGCAACAGATCCTTGTACAAGTCATTCTGAATTGAGAAAGCCAGTTGGATGACTAGCGAATCGTCTCCAAGAACTAAACTTTAAGTTCAGTTGATATAATTGAATATAACAGATATACCATGACCTGGATGAATGAGAACCTTCACAAGCATATTGATGAATAACTATTATTGAATTAACCAGTTCTCCTCTTCAAAAAAAAAATCTGCAAAAAAAATAAATAGCAAAACTAATAATAAAAATCATCAGCTAAATAAAAACGTAAACTTGTGAACACAGCAGAATCACTGCTATATCTAAATAGAGATGGACTAGAACTCAAACTTTAATAGTTTTAACAAACCAGAACTTTTCAAATTTCCAAACTTTTTGAACTTTTGAGACCTTTAGCATTTTTCAGAAATTAGAATTTCTAGAATCTGAATTAAAGGGACACTAAGCTTACTTTTTTAAGTACATTGTATCTGAATCTATTATTCACAGGGAATAATAGAATGCCCAGGGAACCCCGAAAGACTTACCTTACCAGCGCATCACTCTTGGCTCCTTCTCAGTCCCAATTGTGCGCTTTTCTTTTGTATTTTTGTATGCTCAGGACAGCGTGCTTAAGGAAGTACATGAAATCTGTTTGTGTCCCTTTAAAATAGCAATGGTAACTTACTGTACATAGCACTGGGACAATGGTCTAGGGAACAGGTACAATATCCAGAACTTGAAATAAAGTCACTTCCTTCACACATGCTCTTTTTTTTGATCTTCCGCATTTGATAATTATCCCCTGAAAATTTGATATTTATAGAATTTGTCTCTAAATCTATTAATTCATTATTTTAAAAGCGGAATCATGCCCAGCATTAATTTTTTTTTTACATTTGTTTTATTTTTGCAGTTCAATTCAAGTATATGTTAACAATATAACTGTTAATTTCAAAATTTGCAAGATTGTTGCAGTGTTAAGTAATTTTTTTCACATCATATACACATATATGAGATAATAGAGATACGGTTTAACCTGTGTTGCTTATCCATGTATTGTACGTCTGAAGTTTCAACTTTATTTATATATTTACCTTTTATTATTTAATAGTAGCTATATTGAGCTGCACTCTATTTATAGCATTTTATTGTAAAAAAATAAACTTTAATTCAACTAAACACTCTTTGTTCATTATTATCCAGTCATAGGCTCCAGTGGGTCTGGTTCTTTCAACAATGCACTTATTTAGGGCACGGCCACAATGCATGCACTGCATGCGATTTCTTAATTTGACATACGAAATCGCATGCGATTGTGCTTTAAAATGGTGATCGCATGCGATTGCGTATCGCAATCGCATGTGTTGCTGCGATTGCTGTGTTAGAAAAAGATTGCATGCTCAAACGCATGTGCAATGGCAAAAAAAGTGCGAGAGTGTGGCCTAGCCCGTAGTGTTGTTTTTAATAGGTTAAAGGGCATGTCCACCCTTGTACATAATTTTTGATATTATGTACAGCTCCTTCCCCCAGCCCCAAACGCATTACTATTCTGCACAGAAAGTCCCCCGATCATTACTTACCATGCCTCTCTCCTTCGCCGCACAGCCCCGGCCCTCTGCTTGCACAGAAATGCAAGCAGAGTTCATACCGGCGAAGGAGAGGGGCATGATAAGTAAAGATCGTGTGGTGCTGTTGGTTGGGTTGGTATTGTTTCCCCCGTCTTGTTTTTTCTTTTTTTTTTTTCCCTTTTTTTCTTCTGGTCCCCGTTTTGTGTCGATGCTCTAAGGAGGGACTAGGAGGGGACTTTCTGTCGTAGTAATGCAGTTGGGTGCTGGGGAAGGAGCAGTCAATATATCAATGGGTTTCGTAGGGGGAGGGAGAGGGATGGAGAGGGAGGGGCGAGGACTCTCCTGCGCATGCCTCAAACCTTGACGAGGTTGAGGCTGAGACAGGCACAGATGAGTCACTCGCAGCCTCTACACTGCAGTTTCCTGGACTTTGGAGGAATAGCAGGGCAGCCTTTTAAGCAGAAATGTTAGGTAAGGATTGTCTTAAACTACAGAGTGGGGCCAGTATGGGGTTTAATTTCAGTTTTGGGGGTGGACATGCCCCTTAATGGATAAGTGCAGTCTCCTTCCAGGGATAGGATTGAAGGAGAGCTATATCATGTATGGATTCAAGGTTCATTATCAATAATAGCAAAGGGTGATTTAATCGCTCCTAGGGGGTTAAATTTAATTTACCGACAAAGTTGCAGGGGATGATTGCAAGGGTTCCCAGATTTTATTATATTTGGAGGGGATCCGTCTATGCTGATATGTAATCTTCTGAATGGGTAAATATCTGATTACAAAATTTATCAACCAACAATTGAAAATACCGGTGGATATAGAGCCAGAAATGTGTCCTAGGATGTGTGGATGAAGAAATATGGCCTAAATTTCAAATACTATTTTATGCCAGCATTGTTTTTTAAAGGGAGAGTTCAGTTGGAAATGAAAATATCATTATTTAGTTTATATTATGCATACCTAATTATTCTAAATATTCTCTTCCATTTTAAAGAATCAGTTTACATCCCTTGCTATTTCCTGCTGTTGACATTAGTGAGCTGACATTTCAGCTTCTTCTTCCCAAAATGCACACTTACTTGGAAATTTCCTAACAGTAATTTCTACTGATTGTCTGTTGAATACATCAAACATGCTCAGATGTCTACTGAATCAAGCCAGGTACTGGGTCAAGGGAAAGACAATAATGGTCTTACTAGGGGTCCTGCAAACATGAAGTCAGTATTTTAGAAGTATTTACTGTATGTCCAGAGGGGTCAAGCAACAATGAGGGCAAACTGCAGTGAGCCTACTCTAACTCAATGGTTCTGCTGCTGTGAACCATTTCCCTGTTTGCCCACATTTCCCTATTTATATATGAATAATTTTATTTATAAAGCGCCACTTGGGTATACAGCGCCGTACATTATGTTGCAAATGTACAAAAATAAATATTAAAGGGGAAGTTCAGTGCAAATACATATACTTTTAAGAAAATAGACCGGTATTTTTCCATTCTTAAAGGACAATTATACTCACCTTCCCTCCGCTACTCTTCTTTGTTCATTACCTTTTACCCTGGGTGAGGACCTGAACCACTAGGTCCTCATCCCTGGGTTCGCGTAACTTAAAAGAGTAAGAGTAAAGAGTCTTAGTGCAACGCTGCTCTGGTAGTCTGCGCCCCCTCCTCCCCATTGGAGACAAGGCTAATAGGAAGGCATGCTTGTTGCAGAGCGTGCCTTCCTATTGGCCTCGTCGCTGAGGTGGAGGAGGGGGCGGAGCCTACCAGAGCAGCGTTGCACTAAGACTCTGCTTTAAGTTACGCGAACTCAAGGGTGAGGACCTAGCGGTTCAGGTCCTCACCCTGGGTAAAAGGTCTTGAGTTCGCGTAACTTAAAGCAGAGTCTTAGTGCAACGCTGCTCTGGTAGGCTCCGCCCCCTCCCCACCTCAGCGACGAGGCCAATAGGAAGGCACGCTCTGCAACAAGCATGCCTTCCATTAGCCTTGTCTCCAATGGGGAGGAGGGGGCGCAGACTACCAGAGCACGTGCACTAAGACTCTTACTCTTACTCTTTTAAGTTACGCGAACCCAGGGATGAGGACCTAGTGGTTCGGTCCTCACCCAGGGTAAAGGTAATGAACAAAGAAGAGTACGGAGGGAAGGTGAGTATAATTGTCCTTTAAGAATGGAAAAATACCGGTCTATTTTCTTAAAAGTAATGTATTTGCACTGAACTTCCCCTTTAAATTTTATTTTTGTACATTTGCAACATAATGTACGGCGCTGTATACCCAAGTGGCGCTTTATAAATAAAATTATTCATATATAAATAGGAAATGTGGGCAAACAGGAAATGGTTCACAGCAGCAAACCATTGAGTTAGAGTAGGCTCACTGCAGTTTGCCCTCATTGTTGCTTGACCCTCTGGACATACAGTAAATACTTCTAAAAATACTGACTTCATGTTTGCAGGACCCCTAGTAAGACCATTATGGTCTTTCCCTTGACCCAGTACCTGGCTTGATTCGTAGACATCTGAGCATGTTTGATGTATTCAACAGACAATCAGTGAAATTACTGTTAGGAAATTTCCAAGTAAGTGTGCATTTTGGGAAGAAGAACCTGAAATGTCAGCTCACTAATGTCAACAGCAGAAATAGCAAGGGATGTAAACTGATTCTTTAAAATGGAAGAGAATATTAGAATAATTAGGTATGCATAATATAAACTAAATAATGTATTTTCATTTCCAACTGAACTCTCCCTTTAAAAAACAATGCTGCATAAAATAGTATTTGAAATTTAGGCCATATTTCTTCATCCACACATCCTAGGACCATTTCTGGCTCTTAATCCACCGGTATTTTCAATTGTTGGTTGATAAATTTTGTAATCAGATATTTACCCATTCAGAAGATTACATATCAGCATAGACGGATCCCCTCCAAATATAATAAAATCTGGGAACCCTTGCAATCATCCCCTGCAACTTGTGTCGGTAAATTAAATTTAACCCCCTAGGAGCGATTAAATCACCCTTTGCTATTATTGATAATGAACCTTGAATCCATACATATATAGCTCTCCTTCAATCCTATCCCTGGAAGGAGACTGCACTTATCCATTAAGGGCATGTCCACCCCCAAAACTGAAATTAAACCCCATACTGGCCCCACTCTGTAGTTTAATAAAATCCTTACCCACATTTCTGCTTCAAATGGCTGCCCTGCTATTCCCCTCCAAAGTCCAGGAAACTGCAGTGTAGAGGCTGCGAGTGACTCATCCTGTGCCTGTCTCAGCCTCAACCTCGTCAAGGTTTGAGGCATGCGCAGGAGAGTCCTCGCCCCCCTCCCTCTCCATCCCTCTCCCTCCCCCTACCGTTAAACCCCATTGATATTATGTACTGCTCCTTCCCCCAGCCCCAACTGCATTACTATTCTGCACAGAAAGTCCCCCGATCTTTACTTATCATGCCCCTCTCCTTCGCCGGTATGAACTCTGCTTGCATTTCTGTGCAAGCAGAGGGCCGGGGCTGTGCGGCGAAGGAAAGGCATGGTAGTAATGATCGGGGGACTTTCTGTGCAGAATAGTAATGCGTTTGGGGCTGGGGGAAGGAGCTGTACATAATATCAAATTATGTACAAGGGTGGACATGCCCTTTAACTATTAAAACAACACTACGGGCTAGGCCACACTCCGCCACTTTTTTGCCATTGCACATGCGTTTGAGCATGCAATCTTTTTCAACACAGCAATCGCAGCAACACATGCGATTGCGATACGCAATCGCATGCGATCCCCATTTTAAAAGCACATCGCATGCGATTTCGTATGTCAAATTAAGAAATCGCATGCAGTGCATGCATGTGGCCGTGCCCTAAATAAGTGCATTGTTGAAAGAACCAGACCCACTGGAGCCTATGACTGATAATAATGAACAAAGAGTGTTTAGTTGAATTAAAGTTTATTTTTTTACAATAAAATGCTATAAATAGAGTGCAGCTCAATATAGCTACTATTAAATAATAAAAGGTAAATATATAAATAAAGTTGAAACTTCAGACGTACAATCATGGATAAGCAACACGGTTAAACCGTATCTCTATTCTCATATATGTGTATATGATGTGAAAAAAATTACTTAACACTGCAACAATCTTGCAAATTTTGAAATTAACAGTTAATTGTTAACATATACTTGAATTGAACTGCAAAAATAAACAAATGTAAAAAAAAAATTAATGCTGGGCATGATTCCGCTTTTAAAATAATGAATTAAGATTTAGAGACAAATTCTTAAATATCAAATTTTCAGGGGATAATTATCAAATGCGGAGAATCAAAAAAAAGAGCATGTGTGAAGGAAGTGACTTTATTTCAAGTTCTGGATATTGTACCTGTTCCCTAGACCATTGTCCCAGTGCTATGTACAGTAAGTTACCATTGCTATTTTAAAGGGACACAAACAGATTTCATGTACTTCCTTAAGCACGCTGTCCTGAGCATACAAAAATACAAAAGAAAAGCGCACAATTGGACTGAGAAGGAGCCAAGAGTGATGCGCTGGTAGGTAAGTCTTTCGGGGTTCCCTGGGCATTCTATTATTATCCCTGTGAATAATAGATTCAGATACAATGTACTTAAAAAAGTAAGCTTGTGTCCCTTTAATTCAGATTCTAGAAATTCTAATTTCGAAAAATGCTAAAGGTCTCAAAAGTTCAAAAAGTTTGGAAATTTGAAAAGTTCTGTTTTGTTAAAACTATTAAAGTTTGAGTTCTAGTCCATCTCTATTTAGATATAGCAGTGATTCTGCTGTTTCACAAGTTTACGTTTTTATTAGCTGATGATTTTTATTATTAGTTTTGCTATTTATTTTTTTTGCAGATTTTTTTTTGAAGAGGAGAACTGGTTAATTCAATAATAGTTATTCATCAATATGCTTGTGAAGGTTCTCATTCATCCAGGTCATGGTATATTCTGTTATATTCAATTATATCAACTGAACTTAAAGTTTAGTTCTTGGAGACGATTCGCTAGTCATCCAACTGGCTTTCTCAATTCAGAATGACTTGTACAAGATCTGTTGCCAATTATGTACCCTGAAAAGTCCCAATTAGCATAACACTTGGCTGTGATATCTAATTGGGATTTCCCAGATACATAATTGCCAACAGATTCTTGTACAAGTCATTCTGAATTGAGAAAGCCAGTTGGATGACTAGCGAATCGTCTCCAGAGCTACACTTTAAGTCTAGTTGATCTAAATAAATACAACAGATTATAGTCATCAACATTACTGTGTCACACTAATAAAGATATCATTTCTTAAAATAATACAATTACATATGTATGTATGTATATTTTTTATATATCTATATTAATGAATGCAGTGGCGTACATAATGTTACATGCATGTGTTGTAATAAAAGTGAACACGAGTGGAATATGTCTAAATATTAGTCAATCAGCTACTGTACCTAGCACTTCACTGAACATATTGCTGAAACGATTTTGTCACAAATGATATAAATCAATGGTTTGTACTTTTATTGAAATTTATTTCAAACATAAAATATAGTGCAGTTTTATTATTTGGAGTTTTTAAGGGGAATGAAGGATTTATTTAACCCTGTTTTTTATTGGCTGCATTCAGGGGAAGCACAAAACTGCTAGCTCTTACAACTGGGAATTCAGAGACTGAAGGACCTCTGTGCCCCACTCCCTCCAATAGGTAAACAGGCCAACGTATACAATACAAAAACTGCAAGGTGTGTACCCTCGACAGCATATGTAGTGGACAGTGCCCAGAAGTGCTGGTAGGATGAGAGTTGTACCTATGGAGTATAGTTCCCCAGTCTTTTTAATTCTCAGGGCTAAGGACCTTATCCTGGGAACTAACCCTTAAGTTGAAAGCTGAACAAGGTCTCCAATTATCTCCCAGTCCCAGGAACTTGCTATCTAAGTGTATAAAGTGCCTATGCTAGCTAAGAGGTACTGTAGGACTAAAGTTTTTACATTTATTAAGGGAAGCCTTGGGACAATACAAATCAATGGGTGCAAGTTCCTGTGCAGAGAGGGGTGGCAGTGGAGGCCCTTTGCTTAAAGCAGCACTGCCCCAGAAAACACCTGGGACAGAAAACAGTGTTTGTTAAGGGTTTAAAGAAGAATGGTATTTTATGATAAGGGAACATCCAGGGTCAGGAAGAAAATATGTTGGGTGGCGCCACAAAGAATAACAGTTTGATAGATAGATGGATGGATGGCTGTTGAGCTGCAGTTCGGAAATTCCTAAAAATTTTCTTTATTGTTCTAAATTATCTTAAATGTTTTATAGGATTTTACATCCCCGAAGACTACAGTGTTGTTCTATTTCTAGATGCCGGAGCTGCTCCAGGAAGCCATGATTGGGTGCAATACATCGGTGCTGTGCTACATGAGGGATGGCATCTGCCAAGGAGAAGTGTTGGTAAATCATAAGATAAGCCAGGACCAGGGTGGCAGAGCGACTTTACCCATTACACGTGTACAAGGATTTTGCCTGTAAATAAAAAACATACTCTTGCAGATTATGTTTTTAAAAACACAAGTCCTGTTTTTAAGGTAGAGGATGATATACCTGATACAAAGTTATTTAAATTGTTTATACAAGAGTCATTACAACCTTTCTAAACATTGCATGTGGATTAGAATATAGAAAATAAGCAAAAATAATTATAAATATAAATACCTAGAGGATGTTTTAGTTGTAATTTTGTCCCTGAATAGTTATGATATATTATTTCTATGAAAAACCTTATTTAAGAGCTGATGACCCAGGCGTCATCTCCCCCTAAAAATGAAAAACTCATTCAGCACTGCATCGTAACACCCACAAACGCGTCAGGCAGGTGGACTAACTGAGGGAATATGTCTCCATGTTCTTACCAATGTGTTTAATAAGGACTGATTTTATCACTATCCTGTCCGTGAGTATTGCACTGTTCCACATTCATATATGTTATACATCAATAATTAGACACTAATCCAATGTGCTACTTCAGCACGTAAAGTGATCACACTAACAGGAATACCAAACTCCAGCTATTACGGGAGGTGCTAGCCTTTTAAAGGGCCAATCTTAAAACACAAAACTGGTCACTACCAAACCTGCCCCCAACTATTCAGCACATTATTAGATATATTATTAACCATATATTTATATAGTTATTGCCTTTATCCTTGCAGGAGTAAGCGGCGCCTCCCTTCATGCTGTCAATCATTGACTGCTGACTCACAAACAATGACGACTGCTGTTTCCCCTGCTGCCTCCACTGCAACATACTCAAGTTTCTATAAAAAAGCGCATCGGCAAAGGAAGGAGGCAGATAGCTTTGCCAGAACAAAAGTGAACTTATCTTAAATATCTGGTTACATGCACGTAATAAACGGGTAAATGGAGTTGGGATTGTGGCCAGATAACTGACAACTCACCATTTTTTTTTTGTTTTAGTGTGGAGATATCCTTTAACAAACAATGTAATCTGGTGTTTAACAAGTCGTATTCATTGTAGTGTTTCTATACTATGAGTCAGGAATCACACCTGGGCAATGTAAAAAGCAATGTTTTATTTTGAATTTTTACCCCTGCTTTTGTTTGTATGAAATGAAACATAAACAATAATAAGTGTATATTTGTGGTATTCTTTAGATCAACTGGACTTAATTAGTTACTGAAGACATTTCGCTAGTTATCCAACTGGCATTCTCAATTCAGAATGACTTGATAAGAATCATTAAATACCCTGGAAAATGTTCCAATCACATATAACAGCAAGGTGTTAGGGAGCTCTTGAATGCCTGGAGTTGATTGAATTTGGCTAAGAGGTATTATTAAAACTGCCCAGGGTAAGGCATCAAAAAATGTACATGGCAGACAATTTGGGTTTAACCCCACTACACTCTATTAAGGTTTGGTTCTTTATTTTTACAATAAATGGTGTCCTTGACAACTCTTTAGCCAAGATGTTGGCATTACGTATGTACTTTTCTTAGGATGCAGAAACACTGAGTTCAATTTTTAGTTGAGTTCTATGGTTATCATAGAATACTGACCCTTACATAGAATGACAGTACATTAAAAATCGCAAATGTACAATACTGTTGCATTCATATATGAATAACAATAACGCACAATATCGTAGAATAAAGTTACAATAACACTAAATATTATACCATTAACAACAGTACGTCATTCACTGCTTGTGGTTGCATTTTACACAACGATAACACCCTTATTGTACATTAACGTTCCTTGTCATAGAATGGTTAAAAATAACACACATTTTGATAAATAAACACATTATGCAAATACAGTAATGTCGCTCTGCAAAGTAACTAACTTTATTTTCCATACTGCGCTTTTATTATATGATTACTATAATCTGTACAAATTATGGATTCATCTTAATGACCTCCTTTACCTCTTAAGTATATTACTAACCATTTGGTGTATTCAGAGCTTTGTAATATCTCTGCTCCCGCCGCAATATACTCCAATGTTGAATTCTGGACAGTCTTCAGCTGTGATGCCGTAGTACTCTGTCTCTTGTACCATAATCTATTTCTCTTCTGTGCACTCCCACATGCATGGGCAGCATTAAGGATGTGGGTTATACCCTTTTTCTTCAATTTAACCTTATCTCTAGCGATCACACTGCCACAGCAAACGAAAAAACATTGGAATAATCATAAGAAACTTCACTAATTATTCCTTTAACAATAATAACAGTAATGATATTGTATGCGTTTTTACACTACTTTTAATATTAATACAATTTTAAAAACTTAGCTTAGATCGAAGTCTGTTAGCACACCAGTGAAGACCAAATAACACACGGCTGCTCTATCCAGAAATAAATATATAAAAGTCAGCACATAAGAAGGCACTTACAGGTCTTCTAGCAAATGAACATCTTTACTCACTGTAGCACACATCTGCGTTTCACCTTCGATAAAGTAGTCATCAGAGTGAGACATCACACACAAATACACCCCATATTAAACCTCAGTACAATCAGAACCACCCATGATACCAAGTAGTTACATGAATACATTATAGTAGAAATAGTTAAAATACAGATTAATCGTCAGGCCATTGTAGTGTATGTCCACCTTAAAGTGCTCTTTAAAGCTAGTAGTAGTTTTGCCTATGTAGTATAATCCACGTGGGCACACTTTGTAGTAACACATTTGTTTTGCACTTAAGGGTTTAAATATCTAATTGTGTGTGATGTCACATCTTGACAATGACACCATTGCAGTTGAAACACATACATGTGTGCTACATTTAATAAAAAGTCTGCCTGTTGGTGCACAGTGGAAATTATTGTGTGCTTGCTATGTGTGGATACAGTGTATATAGAACTTTACATAGTATTATTTTAAACTGTAACTTAGCCAGTCACCAGCATCCAGGGGAACCCAAATAGAATAATCTTGCAAGCCTGAGAATAGACCCAAGCAATCCTGCCACACTGTGTGGTTCAAACTAAACATTCTAGCTTCATACTTACTGTATTAGTATTCCCCACTGCAGGTTCCACATTTTAGCTGCTTATCTTATGAGTTGGGAGCACAGGATACTGATTAGCTTTATAGATTATGGTGAGGTGGTGTTAAAGGTGTTAAACGCCCCCCACAAGAGTATAAATGAAATGAACCTTCTTATAACAGAAGGTACCCTCCAGCCTCATGTTATAATACATTGCCCTAATAATCTAACATATAAACATGTATTTCTTACTTTTAATTCATACTCTACAGTGTAGATAGATTAGACATGAATAGAATAGGTAGATAGATAACCAATAAAGAATAGTGTCACCTACTTTCAAGTGATTTGAGGGCCTGGTGCTACTGTAGATTCTTTAAATATCCAACCAATAGTAAATTGCAGAGCACTCACAGGACTTGTTCAGAAGTTCCAACTTTATTTCATTTGCAGCAACAGCACACATATATTCCAAGGTTATTCTTATACACAACTGATTTTCAAGAAATTCCTTGCTATGTTTAATAACCCAGGTGACACAAATGTGATTTTCCCTAATCTAAAGATCAATTCAGTGATTGCAAATTAGGCATCATTTGTAGCCCCATCTACTTGCTAAAGTGCTTCAGATGCGACCAGGAAAATACTAGAAATTTTGCATTTTTTTGGTGTTGCTGATTGTAATGGAATTTTTTTAACATGTACATAACCCAGTAGTGTAACTAGGAATCACTGGGCCCCCCAGCAAAACTATCAGTGAGACCCCTATCCGTGCTTCATCCACAGTGGTTTTCTTGGAGGAACCTGTATCTGTCATGGAAAAATAAGAAGATGGGGCCCCCTTGCGGTTGCTCCCCCTGCTCCCCTGGTAGTTATGCCTATGTACATAACAAAGGATTGCTGTAGGAAACTTAAATGATATAAGGGTTAAGCAAAACTGTATTGAAAAGTTTTGAGATAACCATATGTACTAATGAGCAGTTGTTAGGTTCATGGAAGTACAATCTGCATATTATAGTTACGACCGGATCTTCTTGTCTTTGGCAGCAAAGGAACCAAGATTATGTCCATGGTAGAGAACAATAAGTTATCTTAATGAGCAGATGGTGGTCCCAGAATCAGAATAATCATTTTTGGGTAAATGTAAGGAACTAATCTGTCCATGATTTTATACTTACGTATTATGCAAATGTATTCTTATTCGCTCTTTCACTTGACATAATGTAATATATTGCTTCATTATCAGTGACATATTGGCACCTAGGGCCTATAAAGCTTTATGGCTCTTACTCTCTCTCTCCCTCTAATGTGACAATCGTTACTGTTGGTCAGAGGGAGCAGCTTGCAGTATGTTGAATGCACAATAAAGTTGTTCTTTTTTCATCAGATGTTTTCTCTCAAGTCTTATTCTGCCATTAAACTGATGTTTCATTAATAGATGGGACTTGTCAAGGGACACACTCTCCTGACTGACCATTCGCCAGTGGTCAGCCGTGACAGATCACTGTCGTTGATTGGAACTGCACAATCACCCAAGATTTACCAACATACCCAATCACACATTCATCCAAATCTGTCACGGTCGACCACATCTAACTATTATTTTCAGACTAATAACTGATACATGATTTCCAATCAGTTGGCTGAAAATATTGTATGGTTTGTACTCAGCCTAAAAGTCATCCCTAGCTAGAAATAAAATTTGTCCTCATTTCAGTTGTACAGGGGTTTATAGGAAGGATCAAGTCTTCTTTCATGTAATGGTCTTCTTAGTCCAAATATATTTTCAGAAATTCAGCTTAAAGCAGGGTACACACCATCCAATATTGCAGTAGTGATATTACAATATAGCAAAACATAACCTGCATCTGAAAAAAAACACCACCCATCCGCCGCGCAAAAACTAACCACACCCGTAACCCACACCCACATTTATAGGGTTTGGTGTCTGTATAAAGCAGGTAAATAAATTACAATCATGTGGGCTTCGTCTGACCTGATTTAGTTGTGTTTCGTTTTCCTGCCCTGTGTGTCTCTTCTGAGGTTCAGCACTCACTGACTGTGCAGCTCAGACCACCTCAGATCTCCTTTAAAGATATGAATCTCTGTGTAGGTTTGTCCTCTCTATCCTATCCAATTGGCTAGCGGATCGGGGCATCTGATTGGCCATGCGCTGTCCTCAATGCAATCTGCTCTGTGTCACATCAATTGGTTGCCTACTAAGATTAGGTTGTGTAAGGTTGTGTAAATTTTTAATATGATTATCAGACAGATTCTTTAACCTACACCAAGGAAACAGGATCACAAGTGCAAATTCGGCAGATCCACTAAAATATTTTTGAAGTTTACAATTTTTTATGAGAGGCATATGATTTGTACTGATTATTTCTGCTCTATAAAGGGCATGTCCACCCTAATTTAAAAGTTTTGCCATATTGTCCCTCTCCCCTGGGGAGATATGTTCAAAGTTTTTAATCATACCAAATCAAACGGAAGCTTCAGAGAGGGGCTGGACTGCAGCCATGTCTGTAATTAGCTGCCAGTCAGCCAATAATAGATGCAGCTGCCAGAAGAGAAGACAGCCGCGGGATTGAAGGGAAGTATGATTAGAAACTTTTAATACAGATCTAACACAGCAGTTGGGGGTGGGCAGGAGGGAGGAATAATATAGCCAAATGATTTTAAGCAAGGGGAATGGGCAGGAGAACGGGATCCGATGGTGTTAGGGAGGGGGGGAAAGGCTACTGTGCGCATGCCACAATACCTCCCAGAGGCATGACAGAAGGCAGACATTTGGACAGGAAGACAGCTCCTACTCTCAGTTTCCTGGACATTGGACAGGCACTGCAGGAAAACCATAAGAAGCAAGATGTAAGGTAAGGATTTTTTTAAACTACACAGTGGGGCCAGTAGTTGGTAAAATTAGAGTTTTGGGGGTGGACATGCTGTTTAAATATGAGTCTACAGCCCAATTCAAAATACAGTATTTTTCTTCTGTACTTACAATGAGGTTTGATTGTGATTATTTACAGTATGGCAGTATGGAAATGCCTACATGTTTCTTAAATTATGGCTTGTAGTTATTATATTTTTGATTTTTTTGTGCTGTTCACAGACTCCCCAGTTTTGTCCTGCTAGTTTTCTTTATTGCTGCTATAAGACACCTGCATGTTTCTTTCTTTCTCAAATGCCTCAACCTATCAGCTGGCATTAATGGGGCAAGCAGCCTCTGGTGGAATGACTGCAGTGGCTGCACAAGTGTCTGTTGCTTTTTTGCATACAACGCAACCTAGGGGCTAAAGTCATGCTAGCCAATTGTAAATCCGTTTCGACTGACTTTAACCCCTGAAGAGATCAGCTGCAGAACCTCTTGGCAAATTGCCCTGACTGTGTCTGATTTTTTGGACTGATATTTACTGTCTTATAATGAGTAAATATAACATTAAATTTGACTGTTTTTGTTTCCACCATCTATTCCACAAGGAATGGTGCAATAAGTACGGATGTCACCCCCTTAAGAAGCTAAAATGCCACACCTTTACTAGGTAAAGTCTTTAAATATGAGTGAGGGGTTAATCTCTCCCTGACAAGCTTGTGCTGATTGTACAGGTGAATTGCATGTTGGCAGAGAGAAGCAAGACTGAGTGGGGATCCAGTGTGTTCGAGGATATGAACCAACTGTAGTTGGCCAGCTAAGACCTGTCCTATGTTGCTATTATATAGTGAATAATGCACCTCCAACTGTAAATTATAAGGATTTAGAAGTCACAGAGGAGTTCCGTGACTATATAAAAGCACGAGGCCGCAGTTGGGGGTGCATTATTTATTATAACCTACTGTGGCTTCTATTTTACTTCTCCTCTGGAACAGTAAGATTAAAGGCTATAATCTAACAGTTTCCTCCCATAGAAATCCACTACAGGGGTAGGTTATATGCATATTTATATAAACAAACAACCTCAGTACAGTTTATTGTTCATATGTTTAAGTTAAAAGAGTTATAACTGACGTTTTATGTTTTCTGTATGTCATATAACTGTTGTATATGCATTGTGTTAATAGAAGCAGAAAAAGAAAATATACCTTTAAGAATCATCATATAGGTAATCAATCACAGCCAACTTCCTACTGCCCCTGTGAGGGAAACCCCTTAGCCAGTTTTTTTCTAGATTCATCAAGGAAAAGAGCAGAGTTCCAGTCAGGATTTATTCAGAAAGTTTTATGGAAGTTAAGAGGCCAAATAGTATTTATACTTGTTTATATTCCTTACTGTTTAATAGTGTGGATATATATATTGAACTGTTGTATGTGTTTACTTACAGTTCCACCAAATTCAAATCCAAATCTAATTCAAATACAGATACAATAACAGATTCACTGTTACATGAAGTTAATAAAGAGTTAATAAAAGTATTTGGTGTGCTCTTTAAACCTACTGCTTCCATAGAACGGTGCTAGAGGAATTACAGAGTAATAGACAATCTGATAAACTAAAAGACAGTGGTTGCGTAATTCTTCTAATGCTATAGCGCACAAGGCCTATATAGTGCTGCGCCTGCCACACCAACTACCTTTTAAAGCTTAAAACCAAGTGAAGAGCACAAGGCGGTAATATAGCTATAACACTCTCAAGGGTGAGGACCTAGCGGTTCAGGTCCTCACCCTGGGTAAAAGGTAATGAACAAAGAAGAGGAGCGGAGGGAAGGTGAGTATAATTGTCCTTTAAGGCCTTTACCTGGCCATTCAGCATTTTGTCTGTGTAACATTCCACATTACTGTGCATTCTGAAAAGAAGAAGGACCATTACAGAACCTGAAATGTCTGCTCACTAATGTCAACAGTAGGATATAGCATGGGGTGTAAATTCAACGAATTTTTCAAAATGGATGAGAATATTTTGAACAATATAAGTGTCAGCACTGTGCTTACCTGCTTTGCGCTCCCGCAGCAGGTTTGTCCTCCAACTCAGGGAAACCCATCTGGGTCCGTCACGGCTGACGTCATCGGGTCGTGTCCGGCTTCAGCGAGCGTCTCCTCTTCTGCTCGCGCACCTGCCTGGTCCGCTACTGGTGCCGTGCGGATGCGCGGGGACCTCCTCTTATCTCCTCCACTCTTCCAAGGCACAGATTGGGCTGAGGAAAAACAATTAGTTTGAATGGGCCAATCCCAGCATCTGACTTTGCGTCTCCTCTCCCATTGGTTTCCCTGCTGTATTTAGCACTCTGTTTTTGGCACTCAGTCATTGCCTGTTATAGTTTTGGTATAGCCAAGCTAGTGGTCCCTGTTATTAGTTCTAATAGCCATATCTAGTCCTAGTAGCCAAGTCTTGTTCTTGTCTTGTCATATTATCATTGTTATCCTTGCTTTTGTCCTTTTCTTGTCTTACAGTTCCTGTTCAGCTCCATTGGTGTTCCGGTTTTGTAGAGTATACCCGGCCTCAGCGTCTATACCTTGCACTCTAAGACCTGGGGGTAACCGTGTACAGCGAGGCGGGACAAGTCTCCTGACGATCAGGGGCTTGTCTATAGGTGAAGACAGCGGCTGTAGATTGGGGTATATGCGCTGAAGGTATACTCGGGGACTCCGGGCATCACAATAGGTATGCATAATATAATATGAGAATTTTAAAAATAATATTTTCTACTGAACTTTCCCTGTAAAGACAATTTTTTAAACCCCCTTTTTTAAAGTATGCAACAAGAAACCATTGCCACTCCTATTGTATTATAATGAACATCCCTTTTTAACAGATTCAGAGACAGATTCTAGAAATATTGCATTTTTAGTGTAACATCCTCCTTAATGCATACTGAAATGTTAGGCTACCTGGGCAATGGGTTCTGCTTTCCTAGTCTGCTCTGTGTGGGGGCAGCCAATGAAATGTTGGTTGGGAAGAAAGAGGTCTCTGAGGTAAAGAGAGACAAGGGGGGTGCTGTGTATGGACTTAACAGGAAAGGATTTATGCTGTCCTAGGTGGGAAAAGATACTGGATCCTATTAGGTTCTGAGTGGAGCCATTAAGTACACTGAAGATTAGAGCTGTTTCCTGAATAAAGCTGACCAGGTCTTGAACTGTTTCCATCTAGTAACAGACATCAGACTGGGAGCAGTGAGTGTAATAGCAGGTATCCCAGCCCTCCCGGATTGTCCAGGAGTCCCCCTCATTCTGCGGTGGTTTCCCCCACTCCCGCGAGACCACCCCAGACTCCCGGACTTGAGAGGAGACTTGAGTCTCCGCAGGATAAACAATGGTGGAGGTGCACTCTATCCAACCGTGGGTGCAAACACCTCTGTAGGTTCTTCCCTTAGGAACCAGCAGTTTCACAGGAAAAAAGGTAACTGAGGGTCGCACTCCAAATCTTTAGAAAATTTTATTGTGAACCACACATATCCACTTTGCAAGGGCACATCCCCGGAGCACCCTGGGAATGCCCCTAACCCCTCCCTAATCCTGCCTCCCACCACCCTAGAACATTGGCCATGCACTGTGTGACGCCACACTCT
Source organism: Hymenochirus boettgeri (assembly GCA_019447015.1). Classification (NCBI taxonomy): domain Eukaryota; kingdom Metazoa; phylum Chordata; class Amphibia; order Anura; family Pipidae; genus Hymenochirus; species Hymenochirus boettgeri. The sequence continues at coordinate 88,824,366 of CM033475.1, read as the reverse complement.
GCCGCCCCGTGTGACATCATGCCCCCTTTCCCCACCGTGCTCGGAAGCCTGAAGAGGTAGGGTGGGATGTCTGTAATAGAGAAAACAGCTAAGACAGAACTGCCAACATATAAAGCTGTGGTGAGTGACATTATTCATGTCAGAGCATATCCTGCGGACTGCGGTACAGGTGTAAAGTGACACTGTGCCATCCAAAAGTCATTGTAACTGCTGTTACATCCCCACCAAACTTACAGGGAGATTCAATAAAAGTTCTTATCGTTTAAAATGGTGCTAATTTTGCCCCAACCAATCAGATCTTATTTAACATTTGTAAGCTAACATCTGATTGGTTGGGGCAAAATTAGCACCATTTTAAACGATAAGAACTTTTATTGAATAACCCTGCTAATGTTTACCTGTATCTGGGCCTATTATTATAAAGGATAAAAAGGGACATTGTTCTGCCTAATATTGTACAGAGACTGACAGCACCTGGTTTGCAGGAGGAACAGCTGCAGCCAGAGTGACTTGAAACCCTTTGCAGGACCAGTTTATCATTGTGCTGTTCAACTTCTTGCAGTATTTGCCACATTATAACTGTCCACCTTAGGAGACCCTCTAAAGAACAATTGCATCCAGCTGGAAAAGGTTGTTAGTAGTGGGCTCGCTTTTAGGAAAGACTATAAAAATTAACTATATATATATTATATATATATATATATAATTAATTAATATGCATTATACGATTGTTTATAATGGCATATATGTTAATGCTACTGTATAATGTCAGTTTATTAGCTCACATTAGTACTTATTTCTATTTCTATGTAATATGTATATATATATATATATATATATATTTGTTATTTATATGCAATAAATTGTTTAGAACAGAAGTGTGATATTAATAAATACTAAGTTAGGAATTGCATAGCTTTGACATTTTCCATTTGTGTTCTTTTGGGATTTTGGGCATCCCCAGAGGCAAAATTATACAAGCCAAAGGGTGTGCTACATTTGGGGGCTCAGTCCGGTATATTTCTTCAACTTAGTACCTGGGTCTTAACTAGTTTTCCCCTCCTCTGCAATCTAAATGGAACCAATATCTGTGTCAGTTACTGGGTGCTGATCCTATTAATTGTACAGCCCATCTATTACATGTAGCTGAATATTTCCAGTAGCAAATATACAGATTGATGGATCATTTGGCCCCACAGAATTGCAGTTTTATCAGATACTTAAAGAGATCTGAAAATATAAGGAATCTGCAGGTGTTTTTGAAATGGAGCTACGCTTTAGATTTGCCTGACATGGTTGTTTTGGGAAATCAAATGGCTCTTTTTATATACCCAGAAGCTAATGCTGAAGTGTCTTCCACCATAAGGATTTCTGCACTTCAAGGGGAAGAGTTGACTCCTCCAGCACCATTGGCTATGATAGGGCCTGAGTTCTTTGCAGCCATGGGAGATTTTTTAATAAAGTGTAACCAGGGTAGTTCTGATAATTCTGGAGCCGGCAATTAAGTTAAGAATGTTTTCAGGAGTACAGACTGTTCCTTTGGGAGAGGAGGAATATAAGACATGGATGGAGCAAGTTCTAGAAGTAATAGAAAAGTGGGTTGTTCCAGAAACACATAAGAAACAGCAGATTACAGAGAGTTTAAGAGGTGCTGCAGCAGCGGCTGTACGATATCTAAAGTTCTGTAAGAAAGACTGCAATGCTTATGATTATCTGGGGATTCTGCAGGATGTGTTTAGGCATGCAGAGAAGGCATCTTACCTTATTTATCAGTTCAAGCACACATTCCAATTAGAGGGGGAGAAACTGACAGTACATTTGCTGTTTAAAGAAAGTGTTCTATCAAAGTGTATTAAAAAAGGGAATGGAACCCACAGTGATAGACCAAACCAAAGTTAAAAAGGTTTTAAGGGATGCACACCCTACAGACCCTGTCTGGATCCAGTTGAAAACTCTTGGAATGGCTGAATTACTACAATATCCTGAATTAATAAAGATAGTTCAGAAAGGAGAAGCCCTGCTAGAAGCTAAGGGAGCAATGACTGGATCTGTGTCAGGACTGTCGACTGGTGTTAGGTTGGTTGGTGTCATGGACATGAGCCAGAGGGTAACTCAGTTAGTCTCTGTATAGAAGAAAATAGGACTTTCCAGTCCTTTAGCTGCTTTTAAGAGGTAATCCCTTCTTTATCAGTGCAGATACAGTACACACAAAGTTTCGGCACACAGGCCTTTATCAAATGAGAGAGAGAGAGGCCATAATAAGCGCAGATGATCTTACCCGCTTAACCTTGAGCAAGTGATTGAACAGATGGCAAAGCAACAAAGACATAGCCAGAAAAAGCAGACTAAAAACACCAGGGCCCAGTGAAGGAGCCCACTGGGAGCCTATGTAAAATTTGCTCCAACAGAAAACAGAAGAGTGCAAAAATATTTGGATGTGACCATTCAGGTGAAAATCAGCTTACACTTGCTAAATGCAAGCAGACTAAGTTTGATAGACTTAGCTATAGCTGCACTAAAACTGCTAAGTAGTCTGGTGGGACCTTCACCTGTTGTTCCAGAGAAAATTGAAGGCATTTATGCAGAAGCCCTATTGGATACAGGTGCTCAAGTGACAAGGCAACTTGAGATATGGGGACTTAGTGAAAAGATGCTGCCATATGAAGGGGATATTTAAATCAAAGTGGATTTAATCTCTAAGTTGCTTGCAAAGGAGAAGCTTTTGGCACATTAGCAGTGGTGTGTCCATGACCCCAGGGAGCTGGGAAGAATTATTTGGTAGTGGGAACCAACACCAACATAGTCAAAAAATTACTGGTGGCCCTGGAGAGAGTCTCTAATAATTTAGTGCATGAAAGGAATGATAGTAGAACCAGGATAAGTAACTTGTATGAAAGCTAGAGTAAAAATGGACTGGAAGAATCCTGGACCTTTGGTAATGATTGAGGGAGAGGAGGGATTAAGGCTCCTTTCTGGAGTGACAGTGGTCCCAAAAGCAATACCTTTAGAGTGTTTGCAGAAGAATGGAGGAATAGTAAACATTGAGATAAAGAATTCCACAGGAGAAAAATGGTAATTAGACAGTGGTAGGAAAGGTGTATACCACATCACCTGTATCAGTAAATCATTTTAAGGATATGGGAGAAGAGGAACAAAAGAAAAAGTGGGCCTCTTTAGAGAATTCACCTAGTCCTGCAGAATGGAAGAGGCTCTTACAAAAAAATTTGGAAGAAAGAAGTGAATTTTTTTCACAAGATGATTTTGATGTGGGATGTGCCATCAGCACTCAACACAAGATCCAGTTAAGTGAAGAAAAGCCATTCAGGAAGAGGTACTGTAGGATAGCCATTGGTGATCTGGAAGAATTACGGGAACATCTGTAACATTTTAAGTTTGCAGGCATCATCAAAGAGTCTAGAAGGCCCTATGCATCACCCATTGTGGTGGTTTAAAAGAAAAAAGGGTTCAATAAGAGTGTTGATTATAGGACTCTGAATCAGCGGACTATTCCTGATCAATATACTACTCCGCGTATTGAAGAAGTGTTGAACTGTTTCGTTGGGAGCAAGTGGTTTTAGTGTCCTGGATTTGAAAAGCAGTAACCATCAAATGCTTATGCATACAGGTGTCAGGGAAAAGACAGAATGTCGCAGGGGCTTAGTAGAGCACTGGCAACTTTTCAGTGACTTATGGAACGCACAATGTAAGACATGCACTTGCTGTCCCTTGTGTCAGTTCTGCTTACCTTCAGCCACATATCTGGGTCATGCAGTTTCTGCATAGGGAGTGTCTACTGATCCTAGCAAGATTGAAGCAGTTGCTTTCTGGCCAACACCTCTAACCATTTCTGAGCTTTGGTCATTTTTAGGGTTTGCTGGATACTACAGAAGGTTTGTGAAAGGATTTGCTAAAGTAGCCAAACCTCTAAACCAGTTACTGCAAACAGACAACAATAAAGAATATGAATCCTATTCAAAATTCAAAGCAAGTGTAAACCAGAGGTGTGCCAAGGAATCTATTGAGGAGGAGTGGACTGAAAAGTGTGAGATAGCATTTCAGAAACTGAAAAGCTACTTAAAGGGTATTGCCACTGCTAAAATGTGCATGGCATATTAAGTCCATCTGGACCTGTCAGAGGATGCTGCGGAGGAGCGTGAGACCAGGTAAGTTCTGGTCTCTTATTCCCGGCTCCTGAATGTTTTATTGAAGAATGGGAGGTAAAAAACAGCTGTTTTACCTCCTGTTCTTCAATAAAACTGAATTTAAAAAAGTAATTTTCGCAGTGGAGTTACCCTTTAACTCATGCTCCTGGTGGTGTATCAACCACATGGCAAAGAGCTAAAGCCAGTGGCATATGTTGGTCAGAGTCTTTCACCAACAGAGAAGAATTTCCCAGTTCAAGAATTAGAGTTTCTAGCACTAAAATGAGCTGTGGTGGATGAACTCCATGACTACTTGTATGGAGCAAAGTACACACAGACAATAATCCACTAACATACATTAAGACCACAGCAAAGTTAGATGCCACTGGACATTGTTGGTAAGGTGCACTAGCCAATTATAATTTTAGTTTACATTATAGACAGTGTTGGAACAACACAGATGCAGATGGTCTATCAAGACGCCAGTTCATGATAACAGTTCATGCCAAGATGATGAATGGGTAGAGATTGCTTCCCCTGGAGTAAGAGCTTTGTGCCAAGAAGTTCTTTGTCAACAGTTAAGACCCACCCTTGCTAAAGTTTTCGGAGTACCTGCAAATGGGATTTCTAAACTATACTGCAGTGTATTAAATATAAATAATGCTGCATTGCCCATTTTATGCCTAGAAGACCTATACAAAGAACGAGATTTAGAAGAGACAGATAATTCACACAAGAGACTAACTTATGGCTATCCTGGACATAGCTGTGGTGTGACTATGCCAACAGCATGGAGAAACTTGGTTCAATTTTCCTGTGACCAATGTGCCCTGGTGACACCCAAACCTTATCAACTAGGGAAAAGTTGTGATTAAGTCCCTTTTAAGTTTGCTGTATGTTGCTGAAATTGTATATTTCAAGAGTAATGTTATTGCTTTGCTGTAAAGTTATTTAATCTACCGTTTTTTCCAGGTTTAGACACACTGTTCTTTTAAAGGGAAGGTAAATGTAGAATAATGTAAGTTACCAGGGCAACGGGTTCTGCTAGCCTAGTCTGCTCTGTGTGGGGACGCATGTGTTTATATTACATTATACTGATTTGTTTTAATGTCATATATGTTAATGCTACACATTAGCTACTGTATAATATATAAATAAATATATCATGCTGCTCACCTTTATTCTAAATTGATTGGTGCAAATGGGGCTAGGCATTATAAACACAATATAAGAATCCCCAGCACTTAACAGCATATGTATATAGGAATTAAACATATACAGGTCACAAAAAATAGTCACTTACATTCAGGTTAAAAATGGATACCTTTGGTTACATTTTCGTTCCACTTCTCACGTATGCACCACTTTGTATTGTTCTTTCTCGTGGAATTCCAATAAAATTGATTCATGTTTGTGGCAGTAATGTGACAAAATGTGGAAAACTTCAAGGGGGCCGAATACTTTTATATATATATTACTATTACTTACTACTGAATTACAAAACAGATGATATGCAATTAATAAAGTATACTTACTTTATTTGACACTCCTAAGTTTGAATGGAAAACTCAAAGTGATAGGTTTAGCTACACCTGCTGAAAAGGAAGTGAAATTTTACTAACATCCAGTGAGGTTCTGATCTTACAATGTTAGCAAATCAAAAAATTCTCTTAGGCATTGTACAAGACAGGATGTGTAAGGAAGTTTGTGTTTGTGTATTAAGACAATCCAGTTTCTGTTTGCTAGACAGGAAGTGATTTCTGTATATGATAAAATTACTTTGCATGTCTCTAAAACTACCCAGCATTCTTAGAATTAATAACATGATTGTAACGCTCCCAAGATGAGCGCTGCTGCAAAGCAGCTAAGAATGTACAAAGAGACTGAAGTGCAGCAGAGGTCAAGGTAACCTGTTTATTAAACACACAGTGAAATGAGAAGAATACTAACAAGACTATATACAAATGATAATATATAAACAAATGACAAGAGAATGAAGGGAAAGATAATAGGCAACTAGAACAGGCACAAAAACAGGACTGGAGCAGGACTGGAATAAAAGCTAGGCAAGGTCTAGGAACAAGAACAAGGTCTGGAACAGGAGCAAGGATGATGGATGGTGAGAGCGGTAACAAAAAGGACGATCTGGCAATGAACTGAAGGGGTGGAGTCCTTAAATAACTGGAGACGGCAATCAGGTAAACATGATGAGGAATAATTGTCCAAAGGTGAAATGGCCTGCTGCTGGTGGGAAGTGGAATAACAAAACAGTGACAACTAGAGGTGATATCTGGAACACAAAACAGCGACACTTAGTGGACTAAATAGGAACAAGGAATAGTGACATCTAGGGGCAACATAAGGCAGAACAGGAGATCCTTACAATGAGGCTGTGAGGTACTTTCTGTTATAAGAAGGCTCTACGTCAATTTATACTCTGTGGGGAGCTTTTAGCTCCTTTAGGAGAGAGGTGGGCGTACCTCACCATTATTTTTTAAGCTAGTCCTAACCCTATAGTGACTGTAAATCTGGATCCTGTATAGGATCTCATGTTGTTTTTTATTCCACTTAGACTCCATGGATTATTGGTAGCAGGTAGGTGGAATATGAAAGTGAGAAAAAATTTGGTAAGGTTGATGACTACTACTGCCTTAAGTGACCCATGTAATCTTTCCCTAATGTAATAGTGTAATAGCTATGGATGTAAGGCAAGGGCAGATGTATCACTTGCATTGTCAAACCCTTGTGTAGGAATTGCTAAAGCATGATGGTGGGCTTTTAATGTCTGTAAGTCAAAAGAATGGCTTTATTCCAGGATGTACAGTATGAAAACTAAATTTTCCAGCTTTCTGTGCAACCATGGAATGCAGGGAGTTGCAGTTTTTAAACATGTGAAAAGTTTAACACCCATGCTCTATATCATTACATTGTATTGCATCTGTATACATTAGTTAACCAATGGACATAAAAAAGAAACTGGGAGTTGTAAATTTCAAACATGAGAAAGGTCACAATTTCAACACCCCTGCTCTATACCATTAGGGTGTATTACATCTGGACACATGCCTTAGCTACAGGACATTAAGAAGAAACTTCCTGCAAACAAATAATACTGGGAGTTGTAGTTTTCAAACATGTGAAAGGTCCCAAGTTTAACACCCCTGCTCTGTACTATTAGGCTGTATTTCTTCTGGACGCATGCCTTAGCTACAGGGCATTAAGAAAAAACTTACTACAAACAGAGAATGCTGGGATTTGTAGTTTTCAATCATGTGAAAGGTCATAAGTTCAACACCCCTGCTCTATGCCATTAGGCTGTATAACATCTAGACACATGCCTTTACCACAGGCTATAAATGAGATACTTTTTATGTCCCCAACCATTTCTCTGGGAGTGAGGAATATGTGTTTATATGTTAGATTATTAGGGCAATACTATTATAATAACATAAGGCTGTGAGGTACCTTCTGTTATAAGAAGAGACAAAGGAAAGATCCTGCACACCTAAACTGAACTTCCAGTGGTGCTTCCAGAACTATAGCCAACAGTATACATACAAGAAAATGTAAAAAGCTGGGCACACCAGACTTAAATAAATTATTAGTGACGTTTTGGTACCATGTGGTACCTTCTTCAGACAAACTATTACAACATAATATACATAATAGTGTGTCTGAGCAAGGTAACACAAATTAGTTTTTTTATTCCAAGTCTGGTGTGCCCAGTCTTTTCCATTTTCTTCTGTTATATGAAGGCTCTATTTTATTTTATACTCCGTATGAACCTAGTATGTTAATCTAGATCCTTTGTAGGGTCTTGGGTTTTGCTTGAACTGCAGACCTGTAGGTTTTATCCACATGGACCCTCTAGATCCTAGCTGGCAGGCAGGTGGAAAAGGGAGCTTTTGTGCACTTTTTGTTGGTATCACTAAAAGCATGACACTGAGCTTTAAATAAAAAAAAACAGTGCTGTTTAGGTTGAACTGCACATTGTGGCAGGATTGCCTGGGTCTATATTTGGTTTCCCTGGAAGTGCCCTTGGAAGCTGATGACTGTTTGAATAACAGTTTAAAATACCCCTATATAAAGAATTTATAGACACTGTATCTATTCTGTATCATTTCCACTTTTGCTAGTATATATATATATATTCCCAATAGGGCTGCAGCACTCCTTAAAACATATACTGTGTGCAAAGCAGTAAATTGTTTAGAACAGAAGTGTGGAATTGAATAGCTTTGAAATTTTCCTTTTGTATTCTTTTGGGGATTTGGGTGTCGACAGAGGCCCATTCGATTTTTTTGAAAATTCACGAATTTCTGGGATTATTTTCGGCTGCTAAATGCAGAAGCTCGGCACTTGTGTGAAGGAAGTTATTTTATTTCAAGTTTTAGATATTTGTACGTATTCCCTGGACCATTTTCCAGGTCCCAGAGCCATGTACAGTAATTTACCAATTCCATATTAACCCTTATTTTACCTGAACTTTTTGAACTATTTGTCCCCATTGACTTTAATTGGTCCGTTTTCAAACTTTCGAATTTTCAAACTTTTCCTGAAATTCAGCCATCTCTATATCTGAGTAAGATAAACCTGTACACCAGAGGGCACCAGTACACAATGTAATATAAGAATTTCAGAAGTTACCTTAGAGTACAATCTACATAAAAGGATTCAGCTGCTAACCTCCCTCATTATATATAGCCAAGTAATTCTTCAGCGATTCCTCCATGTATTCATGTAACAGAGAAAAAAAATTATCCAGAGAAATTAAAATTATTCAAGAATCTCAAACTACAGGTTATCATCTTTATAAAAGGCTGATGTGTACCAGTTCTTAGCAAAGTGCTTGTAGAGGGATATGATCATAAATGACACTGTGTCTCAGCCAATCACTGTCACGTTGGAACAAGGGCTGGTAAATATATTTAGCTGCTGATTTAAAGTGTATGAACAATGTGAGGTCGAGGTTATGGGGGGTTTCCAGTAGCCACAATATTTTTTGTTTAGGGTCTGTAAATGAAAGGACATATGGTTATCTCTTTAGAAAAACAAAACATTTTTTTTTGTTTAGGTGAAGGAAATAAAAGCCATGAAATTGTTTTCAAGAAGATGTACTGAATAGTTTAATCCATGGGTTTCATTCCTTTGAAGAACCAGTTAAAATTTAGCATTACTGGTTTTAACTAGAGATGGGCGAACTTTCGAAAGTTCGGTCCGTTTTCGAACTTTCGAACTTCTAAAAAAGCTTAAAAGTTCGAAAGTCCGAAAACGGACCCATTAAAGTCAATGGGGAGTAAATTATTCGGAAAGTTCGAATGAACTTTCCGAAATATGGCAGGGTAAACTTACTTTTCAGGCCTCTGGGACCTGGAAGATGGTCTGGGGAACACGTCCATGCGCGGGGAAAAGCATAAAAACCAGATGTAGCGCACACGCGCGCTACTTCCAGTTTCCACATGCCCCTTTCGGTAATCCTTGAACGTTCGGTATAACTCGAACGGTCACTTCACAAAAATCCCCGAACAGCCGGAGATTCCCAAAATCGGCCGTTCGCAGATTGCCGAATAGCCGACAATCCAGCCGGACATTTGGGGGTCCCGCAGCTCGAAACCAGGACCCCCTCCTAGGTCCTTACAAGGATCTTTGTGGCTTAAGGGGTCCCACAGCTTGAACCGGGATCCCCCTCTCCAGAACTTATAAGTGCCTTTGCAGCCCTTGGAAGGGCCCTTGCAGCCCTGACAAGGGCCCTTTGAAGCTTAAGAGGTCCTGCAGCTCGAACCGGCCCCCCCCCCTCCCCAGCCCTTGCAGCACTGATAAGTGCCTTTTTTGGGGGTCCTGCAGCTCGAACCAGGCCATTTTTTACATAGTGCACAACCATTGTGGGACTTTGGCTGCCATTACAGTCCCCCTATGGTTTAAGCGTGCATTGCAATGGACCAAGAGCATCTCTCTGTATAAAACATCATAAGTGCAATTGCACCAGGAAGTTGATTGGGTCTTTCAGTGCTTCACTCTGAAAGGCTCTAAATACTTTTAAGGGGATTGCACCCAGCCACTGGTTCAGATATGTTGATGGAGCTTGGGTAAAAAATTATAAGAAAGAAGTACAAGCCTTCTTAGAGCAGATTAATATGGTACTTCAAAACATTAGATTTACACAAGAAGATGTGCAAAATAACACACTGGCATTCATCTTGGACTGATTTGTAGGAGTAAGGGAGAATGTTCAACTGGAAGTAAAGGTTTATAGGAAACCTGCACAAACCGTTCTATATGTTTGACTCCCATCACCTTTTAGACCACAAGCTAAACACAAATACCCCCAGTCAAGATAAGAAGCATTAAAAAAGGATGGATATGGTTATCCCATATGTATCTGGGGTGTCAAAAAATATTAATAAAAATGGTTTCAAAAGACACTGTATTTCACCCTGATTTAAATCCAGCAACGCAATGAGGCAGCAACTGGACCATCCAAAAGATCCAATTGTATAGTGGAAATATGACTGTCAGCTAATGTTTAGGGTCAGTCCTGCCTGGTCCAAAAAATCTCTAATTGCCTCCCCATGATGCCAATTCGTGGTGTGTCTGCTAATGCTTCACACTTTAAGTAAGCCCTGCCTAGTTTCACATATTTTGCATTATATTCAAGCCATAACAGCTACCAGATGGCTAATGTTTAGTGTTTATATTAGCTTGAATGAAAAAAATCTCTAATTGCTTGCCTTTGTGGCTAACTTTTTTTTTATAGGCCCTGTGCTTGCCCTTGTCTCTCCATGAGGCACCCTCGTGGTGTCACCTTCTCAATATTATAGCCACATCAAAAATTAAGTGCCTGATCTTTTTTGGTTTGTGTAAATTCCACCTGCAAGTACCTGGGCATACTACTGCATGCACTGCTGTAAAGCCTGAATAGTGCCCAATTATCCTCTTGCCCTTATATGATGCAAAATCTGGGGATTGAAGAAAGTTTGTTTTTTGTTATTTTATTATAAACAGTATTTTTTGGAAAACATTACAACAATAACTACAACAAAAAAGAAAAGAGTCAATAGTAGAAAATAGAAAATAGTTGAAAAGTCAGGTTAACAAGGTGAAAAATACAAGCAAATCCAACATATTTCCTATTTTTAGTTCAGGCATTCTACTTTGAATTAATATAATTCAACAGGGCAGTTTTTTTCCACTTTTCATTGATATTTCAAAAGACTTTTCCACTATGTCACTTCATCTTCTGAAAGTTATATTTATTGTTTGTACTCTCATTTGCTGGACATCTCAAACATTAGGCCAGTGTTTCTAAGAGTATACCAGGGGAACAATGGTGTTCTGTACCAGGGGGTACCTGCAAGGGCCCGGGCCCCTGTGACAATGGAGGCCGGACTCATGAACCCCTCCTCCTTCCAAGATTCCAAGATGCCTTCCGCAATCAGCTGTTTTAAACATACGCACAATCAGCTGTTTAAAAGACTGGACCCGAACTTCAGGAACTGAACCAGGAGTTCAGGTTTCATCTTTTAAACAGCTGTTTAAAAACGGCGGATCAAAGAAGGGTTCTTGGGCTTGTGGCGAGCCCTACTACTGTCCTGACCCCCCCGGTAGCGGGGGTGGCGGGCGCGGTAGTTACCCCACTGTTCTGTACCTTGAGAGAGGCAACTAAACAGTGCCTTTGAACTTAACATTTGAATATTTTTATTGGTTTTAAGTTACATTTTTGTCATCTCTTAATAAAAATATATATTTTGTAATAAATTTTTCAGTACAGTTAATAACACTTCAGTTCTTGGCCCTTTTCTCCATTTACACCTTTGTGCTTAGCCACTTCATTAGTTCATTTGGATTCTAATATCACCTGTATGCTGATGATAGACAAATTTATTTCTCCACTCCTGACCTCATTATTCTGACATCCCAGGTCCCTGACTGCCTAAATGGCATCTCTGCTTTTATGTCTACCCCCTTCCTTAAATTGAACATAAATAAGACCAAACTCTTACTCTTACTTTCTTTTAAATATTTTATTGATACCCTGTCTTACTCTTGTCTAAAATCTCTTGCATTCGTCCCTTCCTTTCACAGAATTCTACCAAGATTCTAGTTCACGCCCTTATCATCTCTTGGTTGGACTGCAAGGCTTTCAATCTATCCTTAACTCTGCTGCCAAGCTTATTCACATCTCTTTCTGCTTCTCACACGCTGCCCCTTTCTGTCAGTCTCTCCACTGGCTTCCCATTACACAAATTTAAGCTGCTAAACTTATTTTACAAGGCTCCAGTACAGACTCCCACATACATCTCTAATCTGATTAACAGATACTACTCAAGACATAACCTCTAATTAGAGATGTCCGAACTTCACAAAATCCGGTCCACTCAAGGATCCGCGAATTTTCAAAAAAATATGAAAATTCGAAAATCTGCGAGCGGACCCATTAAAACCTATTAAAATGAAAGTTTGGCAAAATCCGTTCTTCGAAAATACAAGGATTCTTCGAAAATACGAGGATTCTTCGAAAATACTAGGATTCTTCGAAAATACGGGCCATCACTACCTCCAATCTACTAATGATCTTCTCCTCTCATCCAGATACCCTTAATAAGTGGGCCCTGTACCTTGCAAAACGGATAGAGAAAAAACCCTATCTAGACACAAGAATAATAAATATAAGTAATAAGGGGTCAGCAAAGAAATAACAATATTAATTGGAATATTCCTTTTAATAATACAACTCCATATACAATATATCCAACAGAGAGGTCACTATATAGCTCAATCCACCCAATATCATAACAATAAATAACTTAAGTTACAATCAGGATCCAGATACTTCTACCCCTCTCACTGAATCCATTGCAGACCCACTAGTTATACTCCACTGACAACCTAGTTACAGCTACTGATCTGCTTCACCTTAAGTTTCAACCCCATCTCCCCTAGACTGTAAGCTTTTTTGGGCAGGGCCCTTCTTCCTATTGTACCACAGTAATGCTGTAACTTACCACACTGAATGCTGCTGCTACACTACCCTTGTATGTAACACGTTTGTTTTCCACATGTATATTGATGCAACTATAATATGCCATGGAAGATGTTGTGGTGCCATATAAATTCACAATAATAATAATAAATTATATTAAAATTGTGTAACAATATACACTGTATACTGAAAGTTTACTGTATACTTTATTCATTATTTCGTAAGAATTCAGAATTAGGTAACAAGTGTGTGTCAACAAAATCCATTGCCAAGTATTCAACAATATAAACAAGTTTGTGAACCGCATTCTAGGACAATCTATTTGAAATAAAGCCTTTAGCAGTGTGTGCAAAGAGAACTAACTTTCCCTGCATGAGAATATTAGCCGTTTTCATTTGAAAAGCAGCCATGCAGAAAGTGATCATACTTATTTGTAGCTTTCTGTGGATTAGTGTGATAATATGCACCACAGGTAAGTGTGTTAAGGTACATATTGGGTGATTTTAGAACTAGCCTGATAGTGCACCGTGTTTGGTTAAAAAGAGAAAAAACCTTGTAAAATGACAACAAATATATATATAAAAAAAGAAAAAAGGCATCATTTTTGAAGGAGTTTTAAAAAGTTTAAGACCACAAGCCTCACCTATATGAATAGTATGCATGTACAGTGTACTACCACTACCATATTGTTTTTGTTGATTTAGAAGTTGTATGCTGTTGATTTCTAATTTCCTTTACTACTCCTTTTTACTTTAAATTTGATATAATTTATGTGATTTACATACAGTACGCAGATTGTATCAGTTTTGTTTGAATCCCTGGATTATTTTATAAATATTTCATTCTGGCATCTTTCACCATTCTAAAGGTTCGTACACACGTGCGATCGTGGGTCCCGACCCGCAACGCACGATGTGTACGAACGTTCGTTTCGGCCGATAATCAGCCGTGTGTAGGGCCTTTGTCGGCCGAAACGGACGTTCGGTTGGGGATTGCCGAAGGACCGACCTGGCGGATCCCTGAAAGACCGTCTGTTTCGGCCGATAAAGGCCCTACACACAGGCCGATTATCAGCCGAAACTAACATTTGTACACATTTTGTGTTGCGGGTCGGGACCCGCGATCGCACGTGTGTACGAACCTTTATAGATCACAACATGAATTGAGGGAGCAGCAATCCAGGCTAGAGAAAAAAAGCAGAATAAGGGCTAGGCCACACTGCTGCATTTTTTTTTGCGTTTGCGCTTGCGTTGCAGTGTGGCCTTGCCCTAAAAGAAAAAAATTACAGCACGAGATAAGGAAGAATAGGGAACCAGAATGTAATCAGTAGAGGAGACAAAAGAAACAGTAATGAATGGAATGATAAGTAGAAAGGAAGCTGAATGGAAAAAGGAAAAAGAAAGGGGAAGAACTATAGCAGAAGAGAGGAAGCATAATAATATATAACAACAATAAGGAGAAAGGGAATTGAATAAAAGGAGGATCCAACGGTATTGTCCTTTATTCGTTTGTGTGTGTACCCCCCTTTAGGGGAAAGGAAGATGGTCTAAGCATGTAAGACTTAATGCTGGAAAAGACGGGAAAAGCCTGCACAAAAAAAAAATAAAAAACGATATTGCATTACTCTAACGGTAAAGCCACAGCATTATTGTTATTATATACATAAATGCTAAAATTATAATATTAAACCAGGGCTCTTTAAAACATTTTTACCTGGTATGGCCACTTTTTTAAGCTTTAGCATTTATAATAAGACAACCATGCACAGATTTGATCATTTTGATTAATCAATGAGTGGGTTATTTAGAATCTAATTATCTGTTATTTTTTTTTGTTATTAAACAATCAAAATTTTCTCTTCTAGTAAGACTATATGATAATGAAAAGTAAATCATTTTTTAATATATTTTTCAGAGGACAGTGAAAGTGAAAAAAAAGATTTGGAGAGTATGACAGATTTCCTATATAAGAAGATAAAGGTATACATATACAAACAATGGAATTAATTTAGTGAGCCTCTTTACACGCATAGCTGACTTATTATGCAACAGCAATGATTTGAACATTGTAATTCATAACCAATTTTTACATTTGAAATCAAGAGAACAACAACATGTGCTTTACCAGTTGAGCCACCACTGCATATGCAAATAATGTAGGTGCATTAGAAGCTTTATCTTTTGCTGGCAACAGAATAATAGAAAAATGTTAGTAAAATGAGCTGACATTTTTGCTTTGCCCCAGGAAGGCTGGGGCAAAGCAAAGTCATATTGACTGTCTGGTAAATAAACTGCAGGGTAACAAGCAAATTTCTAGTCTTATCAGGGGCTTCCATATTTGGTGTGTAAAATCTGTATAGAAAATACTGTGCATAGAGACAGTGAGCTAACAATGTTTTAGCATTACTGAACTGTGTGCTAGACAAAGCTGATCATAAGAAATGTACTGTTGATTTATATTTAATATTACTGTAGGTACCCTTCCTTAAACACACACATATAAATAGTGGATGCATGAGCAAGTTTACTAAGTTATGGACCCCTTGATATGACTCCGTTTCCCGCTGGCCACAGGGGTGAAATGAGATGTCATTAAACATAATTGACTCCAAAAAGGGTCAACGGCATAGGAGAGAGAAGGAATGAAATTCCTTCCCAACTGAATATTTTAGAACTGTTTACCCTGTTACATTTGTTTTATATATATATATATATATATATTACCAAAAGAATCTGGTAATCATTACAAAGACTATATCAGAAACATGTGTATCTGTATTGAACGTATATAGCCATAATATTGTAACCACTGTTTTGGTGCTGTAATAAACTGATATGCAGAACCTAGCAATAAATGTAAAGCCATAAAGAATGATATAAGGGAAATGTTCTTGTCTTTTGCCAGTCAGTCGCTGAACATGAAGAACAAATTGCCAATCTAAACAGAACAGAGATCAATTTACTAGTTTGGTCAGCCAAGGAATTGCTTGTCATGCTGAAAGGACATCAAGATAAAAGTAATAGTTTGGGATTTGGCCAGTTAACATCAAAGTAGTTAAATAAAATATTTACCTAAATCTATATTAATATTTATGTCTTTTTAGGTTATTTGCAGACAGTGGATCCTAATTTCTGCCCCTTGCCAGTAGCTCCCAAAAATGGAGGCCTGGTGTGTGTTTTATTTAGCACGACCTACTACTGCAAACCAATGTGTGATAAGGTAATGTAAGACTGCAGCAGGTTAGCGTATATGCTAATTAGCCATGTAATCAAAACAACGGCTGAAGCAGATCTGCTCTCATTATGTTTTTTTTAATACTAAATGGTATAAATAATAATAATAATACAGTAGCAGCGATCTACACTCTACCTCTGACATGTACCAGATGATAAATGAGAGAACAATGAACAAAAAGGTAAATAGCATGCATATTGTGTTTTTCTTTTAAGGGATATGATTTTGCCTTCCTGAGATTAAGTCGAGTATATGAAGAATGTGGAAGCCACACACTTAATTCTTGGACAACACAATACATTGGTGGCAAAACATTGGCAGAATGTATAGGTAAGTTTTTGCTACTTATTTGCAGCTTTTGAGATTATTGTTCTTGTTTATGCAATCACACCAACCACATAATTTTTGTGTTTGGTTTGAGTGATGAACAGTATATACTGGAGCACCCAATATCCACCACACTGAGGGATGCACATTTAAGTTTCTGGACTATACTAAGTTTACTTCATTACTTGATTAATTGTTGGTTAGATTTATAACAGTATAACTGTAGCCCAAAACCCACTTATATATTGCCTAGTGCAAACATGATAGTTTAACATGAATACTGAGGAATATCAGTGAATATCATGAATATCTGACAGAGACAGATACAGTAGATAGAATCGATTCTAGATTTACATTGAATGTTGTTTGCGCAATACTTTTTAATACACTGATAATAATGTGCTCCTCTCACTTTGATTTGAGGTTGGATTTGATTTGAGGTTGCACCTACTGATTAATGGCAATTACCAGCTTTGGTGTGTTAGAGTGAATCTATACTTGTTTTGGTCTCTCTTGTTACCAGAAAGGCCATGTATATGGTAACACACTCTGGTGAACTTTTCTGTGCATAAGTGCCCACAGAAAGTTCTCTGAGTGCCACCTCTGGCATGCGTGCCATAGGTTCCCCACCACTGATTTATAAGCTAGTTTTGCACGCACTACATCATTTAAGATGTATCCACCCACAGAAAGCACAATAAAGCATTGTGTGATAAATACTTTAATTCATTGTAAGTTTTATTTACAGATGTTCCAGTGGCTGTAAGTGGAGTTAAAACAGCTTATTTCCACGATCAATGTCAACAAATCATCAGTTCACCTGTGAGTGAAGGGGCGTATATTCAAAATTTCATGGAAGAACTTGAAAAGAAGCAAATTATAATTGATAATTATATAGAAACCTTTGTTTTGTGTGGAGACTAAATACACATTTTTAAAGTGTAACTATGTATTAGTTGAGGATATGTTGATAAATCATTGCATATATAAGCGGATACCTTCATATTGCTTGCTAGATTTCTGGCTAAATAGGTAGATGCATCAAACACTGTACTGGGAACCTTTACAAAAACAAACAGGGTTATTCAATAAAAGTTCTTTTCGTTTAAAATGGTGCTAATTTTGCCCCAACCAATCAGATCTTATTTAACATTTGAAAGCTAACATCTGATTGGTTGGGGCAAAATTAGCCGATAAGAACTTTTATTGAATCTCCCTGAAAATGTCTTTAAACATCCTAGAGTAAGCCAGTAACTTCATATAAGGTAAAGCCTGATAGTAGAATTTAATAGCAAATGAAACAGTAGATTATTTTGTGAGCCCCCTAGTAACATGTTTTGTTCTCACAAGAATGAAAAATGATCCTCATGGTTAAATAGGTAAGTAAACTCCTATTTTAAGAACAACCCCTCCACCAAAATTAATTCCTAATCTAGGTGAGTAATGCATATAAACAGATGAGTCAGAATAATAACTTCTTGTGCATGCCCATTTTGCCCAAGTTAACAAACATTTTACAGACTTCTTATGTCTGCTCCAAAAGATATGATACATCTGTATCTAGGCGTTTTTGAACTAAATCATAGTCACACAAGTTAGGGTAGTATATTAGAACTGATCCATAACAAGTTAGGGTAGTATATTAGAACTGATCCATAACCACATGTTACATTTGTAAATGGATCAAAAAACTAGATACTGTATGATGAGTCCTTAAAGGACAACTAAAGCCTCAGAACAACATTGACTCTGAAGGCAAATCTCCTTGTTATAAAAGCAGTAATCAGTTTCTCACCTCTCACTTTAATATGGTTGTTGAGAAATATAACTTTCTAACATGGGGTTTGTGTCTTATTTCCCAGTGTTCCAGTATCACACAGTGTGGTCACTGACCATTATGTTCTTTACACATGCTCAATCCTAAGATACTGCAGGAACTTTTTACAGTTGGTCACACCCACTAGTAGCCTCTAGCCAATCCTTTTACAGGACAGATTAGACAAGGGACCATGTGACTGAAATCAGGGGTGTGGACAGTCACTGTCCATACACACTGTTATTTCATCCAGTTCTTAAAAATAAAATGGGATGTATAAAATTAAGATTATGCCAAGGAATATATCTCAAAACACATTTTATGGTTTTTGCAGGTACGAAAAGATGTGTCTGGGAAAATCTAAAAATATTGTAACTTACCTGGTACAGTAACATAGTACAATAAATATATATAGCCTTGCTGTATTTGTAGCAGAGAAGGCACCTTGCATGCACAGACTAGACAGACAGCACTAGATGCAAAATATCCATGCAGGGGGGCTTGCTGCAAATGCATGTTGAGGAATCTGGAAAAATCTTTAAGAGACTGTGAAATGGATTAAGGGTTCATTATAGTGGAGGGTTGTTCTTAGGATTAGAAGGAATTTACTTACCAATGTACCTTGAGGATCATTTTGTATGTTATGCTTGAAAAAGGTTGTGTGAGAACAAAACATGTCACATGGGGGCTCACAAAATAAACTATTATTGCAGTGAAACTCTGCTGTCTGGCTTAACCTTTTTTGTCTTCTGAATTTTGTAGATTTCTGGTTATCATAACACAAATTTTTAAATGTTTCTTAACTGCATTAGCAAGTTCAACATTTGTGTTTTTTGATAGTTTCTACATAAACCTCAAATACTACGTTATAATAAAAACAGTCCCATAATGACTAAATATAAATAAATGTTCAGTTAACACCTTTTTGTGTGATGGAAATGTACTTTAGCCAAACATTCTACCATAAACATATAAACAGTACAACTGGCATGGAAAAAAATGTCAAGCCTCTGAATATCTACAAATATATTTTAAACAAATGTGTTCATGTCTGTGGAATTCATTTAGATCAACAGAACTTGAAATTTAGTTTTTGAAGATGTTTCGCTAGTCATCCAAATGATTAATGGATAGGCCACACTGACGCTTTTTAACACGCGATCCGATCGCATGTTAAAAAGAGCACACTAGTGTTGGCCAATGGTTGTGGCTGAGAGACAGACAATCAGGGACGCGGCTCCCGGCTGCTCAGAACGCCGGAGGATAGAGGGAAGGTAAGTAACTATTGGGGCACTTTCTAAGAATTCTATTACGGTGGTTGGGGCTGGGGGACCAATATCTATAATATATACAGGGGATTTTACACTAGGGGGAGGGAGAGGAAAACGGGAGAGGGAGGGAGAGGGACGGGGGGGAGGACTCTACTGCGCATGCCTCAGACCTTGTCGAGGTTGAGGCTGAGACAGGCGCAGGATAAGTCACACAGACCTTCTACACTACACTTTCCTGGACTTTGGAGGGGCACAGCATGGCAACCATAAGGAACTGGGATGTAAGGTAAGGATTTTTGTACACTACAGAGTGGGGCCAGTATGGGGTTAAATTTGCGTTTTGGGGGTGGACATGTCCTTTAAGATGGCCATGTAACTGCTAGCTTTATAAAGGGGAGAATATATCCCGAAATGTAGCTTTGTTTGTAGTTGGCTAACAGTAAATAATTATTGCTAAATTGGAGTGCAGTGTGTTATACCTCTTTATATATTTGGGACATGGAGCTAGAGTCCCGCTGAACACCTGCACCCACCTACCTGCTACATCGAGGAGTGTGGCATTTATATCACACGTTAATCTTCAGGCCCTTAGTTGCCCAAGTGCTACCATTCAATATATACATATATACAAATTCCAAAGGTGAAGAAGAGCACATTGATCTTTTTAACGTGTTTTATTTCATATCCTTACAGTGCAGGTAACATTTCGGTTACCATATATATATCCTAAATATATTTATACATTACTGCAAAGCTAGTGTGCCATGGAATTACCTCAGTTAGCATGAAACACTCACTACTCTTCTATAACCATTATTTTTATACATTGCTTGATTTAATTACTTAGAGCAAGTGTGTCCATGTAGGTTTTTTATTTTTCTGTTTAGCCGTATAGTTTGAGCTTTTGTAGCCCAAATGTGTATTTTAACTTTTGGAGTTTTCTAGTTCTTTATTAATCATTTAAAATGAAAAATAGAATTCATCACAATATGTTTGAAACTGTTGATGTGCAACAGTTAGGAAGGGTTAATTTTTGCCCTGCGTGATATATTTTAATGTTCAGTGTGTTTGCAATCAAAACCGCACAGAGCTTTCCTAATATGCAACAAAGTACAACTACCACCCCAGTCAACATGATGTTTATTTACCTTAAAAATGAATTATTTCTTCACTGACTAAGGCCTTGTACACATGTTTATCGGCATGGACAAGGAATGATGCCTGGGCATGTGCACACATGTATAGAATGGCCATTTTGGCCGATAATCATACATGTGGATGCGCTAGC
Source organism: Hymenochirus boettgeri (assembly GCA_019447015.1). Taxonomy (NCBI): domain Eukaryota; kingdom Metazoa; phylum Chordata; class Amphibia; order Anura; family Pipidae; genus Hymenochirus; species Hymenochirus boettgeri. The sequence continues at coordinate 88,803,308 of CM033475.1, read as the reverse complement.
AAACGCATACACACACAACTATCAGATGAAATGGCCATTTGTCGTGGGGGTATCTTTCACTCTGGGTCTTGCCTCATGCGACATGAGTACGTACCCTAACTGGATGGACCATTCACAGTGATGATTAGCACTAAATGAACATTTTGATAGTACATCCTTAGTAGCCTATTGTTCTGGAAAAGACAATAAATGGTATCATGGAGAGATTTGCTTTCTTGGTTTATTTGTTATCGATCACAATACTTTTAATAGCTTGTTAAAAAAAGGGGGGAATATCCTAACTCTTTTTGTGCAACTATAGAATAAATGCTTCATTCACACTATCAAGCATTTCTGTCAACCATTTTTTTACCATAGGGATCACAATGTAGCATTCAGACTAGAACATTTTTTATAACACACTGATGCATTAAATGAATGATCTTAACTGTATACACAATGTACATGCAGGGTGATGCACAGAGAGGCACTATCGACTCTCCTGAGCAATTACTCCAACAATGCTACATCTTCACATAACGTCTCTCTGTGCATCCTGAAATACAGTTTTACCATTGCAGGACTTTTACGCCAGTCATTGGCTGTAAAATTGCCCATGGCTCCAGAACTGTTTGCTCCATTCCATTGGACAACTTGGGAATTTCTACAAAGAAAACAGTGTGATAGTTTTAAAATGATCAAATTTGTCTCTAACGTTTTGTCGAAAAAAAAAAACTACTATAAAATTTGCTTTAGAAATGTCTGACACATTTTGTTATGCCTCACAATTTATATATATATACTTGAGTATAAGCCGAGGTTTCAGGTTTAAAATAAACCTGTAAACCTTACCTCGGTTTATACTTGAGTCAAGGTCCTTAACTGGAATCAATGTAGCTGACAGACTCCGAATCCAGCTGCCGCATGCTGCGTAAGTACTGTTGATAAGAGATGTTCGAAACTGTTGAGTTTCATTAAGTTTTCTAAATTTTTGTAAAGTTCCAAAGTTGGAGTTTCGATTTTCGAAAACTGTCTACTTTGTATTTTCGATTTTTAAAAATCGTCTACTTTCAATTTTCGAAAATTATCTATTTTTAAAAATTATCTACTTTCGATTTTGGATTTTCGAAAATCATCTACTTTCGAATTTCGATAATCATCTACTTTCGAATTTCGAAAATCATCTACTTTCGATTTTCGAAAATCGTCTACTTACGATTTTTGGATTTTTGAAAATCGTCTACTTTCGATTTTCAAAAATCATCTACCTTCGATTTTCGATAATTGTCTACTTTCGATTTTCAATGATTGTCTACTTTCGATAAAAATCAAAAATTCTAAAAAATTCGGGAGTTCCAAAAGTTTTGTCGGGACTTCGAAACCCTCAGATTCGATTTGAAACTGGGTTCTATTCGAACCCACATTACATCTCTACTGTTGATTTGCTGGCTGATGTCACTATACGGCGCCGAGCGGTGAAACAGGCCGAGAACTATTCTTTTCTGGGGCATGGAATAGGCAGTCACCCTCTGCCATTGGTTTGGTCTACTAACCCTAGCCTGTGACGGTGGCACGTTGAATTTATTTGTCGCATTGACGCAAATAACTAGGGTGCCTATGTTGACCAAGGGCGCCTGTTCTTCTCCCTAGAATCTCCCTGTCAGCTTTTACTTGCGGTGTTAGACCTGCTAATTAGTTAGTTAGTTCAGCTGTAATCTGCAACATTGTATCTAGTACAGAGCCTGAACTCCACACACTCTACATAGCAACAAATGTTGCAATTTGTAAATGAACTGAAGGTGAAGGAGGGAGGGGGGAGGATGAACTAAGCTAATAGTACTTAGGGGAACAGTTCTAAAATGCCAGGTAAAAGCTGCTGCAGACTTTATAACAGTTACCTCTGTGACTAGCAGCCATGAGATTACTATCCTGTCTCTTTCTTCCACCCAACTCTCCAATTAGAACTTAGAGTCGGTCAGGAGTGAACAATTCAATGGAGGTGACATGGAAAGCAGGTACACACTGTATATCATGTCAATGCTGGCAGCTAAAAGGGTTAAAGATAATACTGTGCTGTCACAGAAAGTATTAATAGGAAAGTCTTTTGGCATTGAATGGTTCATGGTAATACTCTTCTGGCACTGAAAGTGTAAATGGCAATATTATGGGGAAGTCTGCTGGCACCAAAGGGTTAATAGCAATTCTCTGGAAAGTTGCTGGCACTGAAAGTATTAACAGTAAAGTCTGCTGGCACTAAAGGGTTAATGGTAATGTTCTGCTGGCACTGAAATTATTAATGCCAATATTCTTGGAAAAGCACTGAAAGAGGAAAACATCTCAGATCTCACCAAATTTCCCTGTTCTGCCCTACGCGAAACAATATCTGGGAAGAACACTGGTGCCACATACCGCACATCCACTGAAACCTATCCTGTCCTTCCAATCAGTATTTCATTTGTGGCCAGTGTCGCTGCATTCATACAAAAGTATATATACACGCCCACCTCACCTTGTACAGCGTGTGCCCCTTACCAACAAGTAAAGAGGTTCCACTATAAAGAACAGTCGTAGTAGATGGTGTCAGAAGGTGCACATAGGTGCACGTAGGTGGGAGGGCGCCTAGGGCACTGAAATGGCTAGAAATGGCCCTGAGTTTAGCTCTAATAAAACCTTTTTTTTCACCTGAATCTGCTGGTGTCTGCTTACTGAGAGTTAGTATGCTCTCTCTGTCTGGCTCACAGCACGTGTGACACTATCGCACTCTTTTACACATGCAATCCGATCGGTGCTGTGTGGCCTAACTCTTCATTACCCCTCCTCTGCAGCTCTGAACCATGTTGTTCATTTAAACGTAACATTTGAATGGGGGTTGTTGGAGGGTATTCTGCACTGTGTTGAACATGTTGCAGTATATGTGACATTAATCTGATATAAATAATCCTTTAAAGGAATAGTTCATTGAGGAAAACAAGTTAGTATTAATAGAATACATAAATTAAGCAGATATCATATCTCTTACCTGTTTCTGTGTGTGGTGCTCTGTTCCCTAGTAATGTTCCCCGGTATAAGTTCCCCCGTTGTAGCTTCTGAATGTGTCTCTCTGCCCCTCTGCAATTTTGCGACTACGGTGTGTCCCTGGCGCATGCGCATTGAGAGGCCACTGTAGTCGTGATTCAGTGACCTCACTTAGCGTGCACCGAGGATCGCGCTGGCAGAGGTATGTGCGCGCGCTGGTAGAGGTATGTGTGCGCGCGCTGGTAGAGGTATGCGAGCGCATAACTATGAGGAACAGGCAGCCTACGAAGGAGTGGTGAGTCCTTATGCAGCGTAACTATTACCCCTGCCACCCCCGCGACCGGGGGGGGGGTGTTGAGGCGGGGCATTAGGGCCTTGGCCGGTTAGGAAGCTGTCTCCACTGGAAGTCCCTATAATTCTCCAGTCACTGCTGGGATCTGCCATACAAATTTATCCTTTACTAAAGTTGCTCAGTGGCCAGTGATAGATAGATAGATAGCAGATTAGATAATAGATAGATAAATAGATAGAGATAGATAGAATGATAGATAGATATAGATGATAGATAGATATGATAGTAGTATAGATGAGTAGATGAGTAGATAGGATAGTAGATAGTATGAATAGATAGATAGATAGATAGATAGCTAGATGATAGATAGATAGATATTGATAGATTAGATAGATAGATAGATAGATAGATAGCATAGTAGTATATCGATAGATGATCGCAGAGTTAGATAGATAGATAGCAAGTTAGATAGATAGATAGATAGATAGATCAGTTAATAGATGATAGATAATAGCAGAGTTAGATAGATAGATAGATAGATAGGAATTATAGGGACTTCTAGTGGAGACAGCTTCTTAACCGCCAAGGCCCTAATGCCCTCGCCTCAAACACCCCATCCCCCCCCCCCGGTCGCGGGGGGTGGCAGGGGTAATAGTTACGCTGCCTAATCCTTCGTAGGCTGTCTCTTCTCTACATGTTATGCGCGCGCATACCTCTACCAGCGCGCGCGCGCACATACCTCTACCAGCGCGTCCTCGGTGCACGCTAAGAGAGGGCACTGAATCACGACTACAGTGGCCTCTCAATGCGCATGCGCCAGGGACACACCGTAGTCACAAAATTGCCAAGGGGCAGAGAACACATTCAGAAGCTACAACGGGAGAACTTATACCGGGGAACATTACTAGGGAACAGAGCATCACACACAGAAACAGGTAAGAGATATGATATCTGCTTAATTTATGTATTCTATTAATACTAACTTGTTTTCATCAATGAACTATTCCTTTAATAAATACATATTTTTTATGGCATTATTTAATACTAAGTGAGTGTGTAAGTTGTCTGTCAGTGATCCCTAAGTTCAGTAGATAGCTGTATAGATATCCCTCTCCTGTGTGCCAGCAAACTCTGATGCAGCAAAAAAAAGTGCACGTGAAAAAAGGGGAGGGGTTGCAACATGTCAGTTCAGCAGATAGACAACAAGCAGTGCAGAGTGAAGGACACTCCCACCAAAACAACAGAACTTTACTGCTGATTGCAGAGGCTACAAGCAGAATTTTTTCACAAGAAGGGATCCTGGGGCTGGGGCACAGGGGAGTTTATATACTGAAGTTTGTAAAATATGGCATTTCTGAGAGAACACTTCCTTTAAAGGGTATCTCCACTTGTATTTTTAACATTTTGAAATCCAGTTCTATTGAAGAACGGGAGGTAAAGGAGCTGTGCCTTACCTTCGTTCTTCAATAGACAAACAGGAGCCAGGAGAAAAGGTAAGAAACGTACCCGCTCGCTCGCTCCCCCGCGCTTAGTCTGACAGGTCCCGACGACCTTGTCTCTATGCGCATAGATCGGACCTGTCAGACTACACACCGGGGGAGCGAGCGAGCGGGTAAGTTTCTTACCTTCTCACCTGGCTCCTGTTGGTTCTATTGAAGAACGGAAGGTAAGGCACAGCTCCTTTACCTCCCGTTCTTCAATAGAACTGGATTCCAAAATGTTAAAAATATGAGTGGAGATACCCTTTAAAGTTCACATCAACATCCCCCTAAAAACGAAACAAGGTGCTTTGCAGGGTTTGATTTTCTCAGCCAAACACTTTCACAGCTGCCGGTTGAACCCTTTTGCTGGCGTCAGAATGATCTGCCAATTTCAATCCATTGAACCATGCATCTGTTTGAGAGTTTGCTATTTATCCTCAGTCCCTAAGTCATGGCAATTGAACATGTGCGATACACAGTCAGTATAGGAGAAGGAGCAAAGATGGCAGCCCACATGGGACAACTCTAAAACCCTCTATCTTTAATGTCATTGGGCTGAGGTCACTCTGAGCAGATGCATTATGTACTGTGCACTTTTTTTCTAGCTCAAGTTATTTTTTTTTACCTTAGTTACCCTTTAATTATGCAGTTGCAAAACAATTTTACATTGGATTCTGGGTATTCTGAATTTAAACCATGAACTGAGCACAGTGAATACTTCCAAATAACATAGAAAGAGAGAGATCTGCAGCTATGAAAAGGTGACATCAACAGACTGGGAACAAAACAGTGTGAAATCCCTGGCCCTGTATGTCTTACTGTAGTAGCAGTTTAATTTAATTTTGTAGGATAGCTGCAAAATGAACCAAGGTTATAATGTGCCTTATAATAATTAATGCTGTAAGTTAAGCAGATAATTTGTGAAGCAGATTATTTCAGCCAATAAAATTTGCACACAAAAGTAGGATGAAATTTTACAATATATACAGTATTGGTGTATAGTTTTAGAGCGATAGGAAAATTGCATGTTTCTACAGTATGATTGGATTGTAAGCTCAGGAACCTAATTATTCTTGTTTCAAGGCACAGCTCTATATTGTAACTTAAGAAAGCAGATTAATGTAGAGTTTGGATTCCTTAAAGGTCCCGATTTATCTTGTGAATAACACAAATCATTGCCAGTTTAGTAGCAGTAGTGTCATGTAGCCAGTTTAGCTTTATAATTATTATTATTATTATTATTAATTATTATTATTATTATTAATAATAATTTAAATTAAATAATTATATTATTATGCCCATGCATGAAGAAATATTGGGCATATTGTAAACAACCCCATGTATTCACTAGTATTAAATAAAGCATTCCACTTACTTGGTGTCTAGATGTAAGCAAATCTTCTTCTCACAAAAATAATATCTGGCAATTGCCTCCTTCATCCTAGTTAATAGTTCCTGTAATAGAGATTGCTTCCAGGTGACAGTTCTCACACAGTGATTTCATTGTAGACTGTCTACTGGACCTTGAAAAAGCTAAATTGACTTCATACAGTATCATTGTATCCAGTACTCTCTATACTATATATGTTTTCAGGGGTTCTTCTCAGAACTTTTGTTTTGGAATCTACTGGTATATCTGGTATATCCGCATGTTTCCCATATTCCCTAGGACTGATCCATTATCAGAAGCTATGTTTTGTCCACAGTTCAGAGCTATTTTTGTTTGGCTTCTGTCACAGAGGGTGTACACAAAAGAAATAGGTAAAGGAGTTTTGTAATGCCAAATGCTTAATGTTTTCTCCTTGTATACTCTTTTTACGCAATCACCTAACAAAGAAAAGTATTGGCAGGATATCAAATATTAATAATACCTTTTTACAAGAAATGGAATATGCATTTCCTTTTGGCAGTGAATATAAATACCTCATTCATAAGTTGCATAACAATACCTACGTCATTTGATTTCATTAAAGGGCAAGTTTACTCTAAAACTAAAAAATTGCAAAATGAACCCACCTACCCCACAACTGCAATGCTCACTTGCTGGACGATGTACATGTAAGGAGATAATATACCAATTTTAATATTGGTGCTTTTATATGTGAGCACCGACTTTTCCCTCATAGAAAAGTTACAAAAACAAAGAAGCAATACATCCTTACTATACAAAGTAAGAATATTAGTTTCAGAGATCTGTGAACATACATTAAAAGGTAAGTCCACCCCTAATAAACTTTTGTTGTTGTTTATTGTTATTCAGGGACCCCCAAAAGCTAGGTTACATTTTGCTTAAAACTTTAAATATTGTTCTCAGAGAGAGTAATCATGCTTGCAAGCTCTAAGATCCACTGCAGCGGCTGTCTGCCACTTCTGGGTAAGGCAATCAGTCACGGCCGTTACAGTGATGTCACGGCCAATGGCTGACTGTCATTCCCGGACGAGCCTCCACTGCTACAGCTCGCGAAAAGCAAAACTTTTGAGGGTCACTGATTAAAATATTAAAAGTTTTTATTAGGAGTGGACATACCCTTTAGGAATTTCATAACCAACATAATGACAATTTTTCAATCAATCTTTTGACTAAATTTGATGCACATTCCTGGGCCCCATATAATGTATTATGCATAAAAGTGAAAAGCCTTCCAACCACGTCAAGGTAGCCCCCGTATGGAAGGTCCTAACTTATTACCTTTATCTCGACTGATACCCCCTGCTTGGTTGCATTGGATTAATGTAATAGACTATAGCACAGTAAAAAAAGATTATAAATGCACACTCCTGGGCCACATATAATATCATAATATCTGTGCTACTGCAAAGTTTGTGGCTATTGGGACACCTCAGTGGCAATTCCTTTAGGAAAAAAATATTGAGATTTAAAACATTTTGTGTGTGCACATGGAATAAACAGCCACTTTTTGCAGTACTTCTGCCTTCAACTCATATTAATCTATAATTTATAATTAAAGTAAACATTACCTGAGCCAGTTTGAATAATTATTTGGATGTGATTACCTGCTGTATGGTCACCTGTTAAAAAGGCTACCATTATAGTATGCTAGGATGTGACTAACATTATTGATGCTATGTTCCTGCTGAAACACACCCTGGGTGGCATCCTTGACAGCACTGGCCACAGAGCAGTAGTTACTGGAGGAGAAGTTGATGCTTTTTGTGCCTAAGAATCACAGAAGTAGCAGCCCAATCAGTGGTGGGTGTAGAGTAAGGTTTGAAGGATGAGGAGGGTTATTTTGGTGACAGTGACCTGAAGCAGGAGGGGTATTCTTTTAAGGGGATGTATCAGCCCTTTTAAACATCAAATTACATCCGTGATTGGAGGGAATTTTAAACCAACAGGGATGTCCACAGTGGGGTAAAGAGTACATGTCACATTCAAAATAATAGCATGATTGTTCGTAACTAATTTTACCCAACAGAATGAGACCAAATATGACATATCTTGGGGATCGTAGGCCTAAGAAGGATAATATCCTAAGTTTGGTTCGGGCTATCATATTATCTCAGGTATCTATACATGCAGAATTAATTCTTGGATAAACTGAGGGTATTTATGAAAACATTAAATAATTCTACATCCTGAATTATTAAGGAATATGAATTACCTTTGATGTGCCAGTTGGTTTCTGCTCAAATCTCAACTAGAAGATTCCCTGCTAGCTTGTAAGAGTGTATGCATATTACAGGGACTTCACACCTTGCCCCTTTGAAGTCAGACCTCTTGCTAGGTCAGCACCAAATGGGAATGGCTATGGGAAAGGAAGCAGAGCTTACAACTGAACATGAATTTAACCCTGTGATTACCCATGACAGGGAAACAAGGTGGAAGCTGCCATACTGCTGGACCATGCCAATAAGGTAAAATAATTTGAAAATATGGAGTGCAATTTCAGACATTGTCTATGGGGTTTTACATTGCACTCCTGTTCGTCACAATGTCAACTTCCAGTTGCTAACTGTTGCTGTTGCTGTGTAGCCTCTGTTCTGCTTTATCAATTTCAATTAGTTGCACCACACCTGATGATGAGGATCAGCAGGACTCACTTGTGACTCCCGTATACCCAAGGGAGTCACAGTCATCTTCAGGCTTTTCTTCCAGGCACAACTGCTGTCAGTTCCAAAAGACAATGCTTCTTTACACAGGAAACCAATTACATTGAATCTGGGGCAAATGTAAATACAATTCGGACCGAGGAACATGGTGATATTGCTGGCCTGTTTACAACTATGGGTTTGTTGGAGGATGGTTAAAATATGTTCTTCAGGAATAAAGACTACACTGACGGGTGTTTCAGAGGGTGCTGAGGATTGATTAGCTAGTAGTTGGGAGGCAAGAGATAAATTTATGGCTGCAACAATTTTAGAGTGTGGAATAATCAGTTCTTCCTGGTTAGGTGGGGTCTCAGAGGGAGAGAAGCTTCTGGATAAGGCATCAGCCTTCTTGTTTCCAGAACCAGGGTGGTAGGTTATAAAAAATTAAAGCGAGTGAAAAACAATGCCCAGTGAGCTTGCCGGGGTTTAGTATCTTGAGAGTTATGATAATTACTAGGTTCTTGTGGTCTGTATATATTGTGATCGGGTGGGGAGAACCTTCTAAAAAATATCGCCATTCTTCCAAGCCCAATTTGATGGCTAATAATTCTCTATTACCCACATCGTATTTTTTGAGAATAAGGCACAGGGGTGAAGTCTCCCATCAACATGGAGGTGCTGAGATAAAATAGCTCCAGCTCCGATATTAGGTGTCTTTAATCAAGAAAGGAAGAAGAGGATTGGCATCACTGAGAATAGGGATCTTAAGGGATTTAAATGCTTCTAATGCCTGTGGAGTCCAGGAGTTAGGTTTACCCCCTTTTTCAATTAAGGCAAGGATATGAGCAACACGAGAGTAGAATCCTTTGATGAACTGCCTATAGTAATTGACAAAATCAATAAATCTCTGGATGGCTTTGGTGCTGGTAGGTAATGGCAGCAATCTTGGCTGGGTCCATCTCAAATCCTTCTTGGGAGATAATGTAGCCTAAGAAAGGAATTTTAGGGACTTAGAAGAGGTATTTTTTTAGTTTGGCATATAGAATATGTTTTCTAATGCGGGAGAGAATTTTTTTTACCTGGTCTCTGTGGGTATGTAGGTCTCTGAAGAGGTTGTTGACAAATTCTTGAAGGACGGCTGGGGCATTCCAGAGGCCGAAGGGCATGACTAAATATTGGTAATGCCCATCTAGAGTATTGAATGCCGTCTTCCATTGATCCCCAGGACAGATGCGGATAAGATTGTAAGCCCCTCTTAGAAGTTTGATGAAAACTCTAGCACTTCTTAGTTGTCTAAACAATTCTGTTATTGGGGGTAGAGGATATCGATTTTTGATCGTGATTTTAATTAGACCTCTACAATCACTGCACGGATGAAGGCCCCCATCTTTCTTTTCAACGAAGAGGAATCCCAACCTTGGAGGTTATCTTGCATATATTCCTTTATAGATTAAGTCTCTGTAAGTGAAGAGTATATGGGGGCATTGTTCCAGGGAGCAGCTCGATAGGACAGTCATATTTATATATTTAGTTGTCTGTATCCCCCCACCCCCACTTACACATATACCTTTTAGGTATGGGGATGGTTTCCAAAACCATACATTTCCAGTGAATTTCAGTATGTGCTTTCTGTTCGAAATGATGTGGAACTGGAAATTGGTGTCCTTCAATCTTATGCTACAGTGATATTCTAGTTACTGATTACGTAGTGTCTGCTACATAAATGTAAGCATGATAAATACAGTGTGCTGGTGTCCCTGCATTGGTTCTATATGTTGGAGCGATACAGTATAGCTCATTTTATGTATTGAGGTATATATATACTATATATATATGATCAGTAGCACTTCTGCTAAATGTAGTTGTAAATTAGCCTAATTGGAGTGCTTCCACAATCCTTGTATTGTATGTATTTATTGGGAGGCCTGGTCAAGCCTCCATGTGGTAATAGCACCCCCAACACGCCCCTTTTATGGGAGGTCCTATGCCTTTTATATAAAGCACTGGATGGCCTTAGTGTCTCACTACCCCCATGTTAACCCATGCAATCCCAAGAAGAACTGGTTGAGCACCAGCCTGCTACCCTAAGTGGAAACCAAAAGGAAACCATTAGGTTACTAGAGGAAACATCCCACTTTGCTAAAGTATCCAATCTAGGATTCACCAAAGTGTTGTGTGATTAAAGTGCTTATATATATATATATATATATATATATGTATATAGTCAATGAAGTCGGAGTACACATGGGATTTTTCAAACAGTGTTTAGGTTTATTACCGTGAAGCAATCAACAAGTTTCAGCCATGTTGTGGGCGGCCGTCGACGGTTGCCCACAACATGGCTGAAACGAGTTGATTGCTTCACGGGGATAAACCTATCACTGTTTAAAAAATCCACGTGTACTCCGACTTGCGTTGACTGTTTGTACCTCGGAGGCACCGGGGTGATCGTTCGCTACAAGGGTTGTGCAGAGGACTTCTACCTGCTATCTCTCTCTCACTCTCTCCTCACTCTCTCTCTCTTCTCTCTTCTATATATATATATATATATATATAATATATATATAATATTCTCTCTCTTCTTCTCCTGAGAGAATTTTTGCAATTTACTTATTATTTAGTTTACATAGTTTTTAAAATATATTTACATTTTTGTGTGTGATATGGCAGCAGCATCACCATGTCCCCTGCACTTCCTGCTTCCTGCTCTGAAACTATGTCAGTCAATCTACCCTGTGTTTCCTCTTCCCCTTTGCATCCCCCTGGTCCCTCCCACTCATGGACCCCATGGTCCCTCCAGTTGCAGGCCCCCTTTGCCCCATTATTTTACAGCCCCATGTGGCCCTGCCCACCCGTGGGTGAGGTGGCCCCGCCGACTCACGAGTGCCTAAGCCCCGTCCACTCACTGGTGCCCAAGCCCTGCCCACTCAGGGGTGCCATGGGCCACTCAGACCCCCCCCCCCCCCTACAGTATACTCTGTGGAAACAGCCTTTTGCAGAACAGAGTGAGACAGAGTGAGAACTCTGCCTGAAAAGGCTGTTTTCACATAGTGGGAGAGAAGGGCTGTAGTTTCCCTTACCTTCACTGTCAGGATTTCACATAGCAGAGAGGGACTTCCTGTCTCCCTCACACACTGAGGGAGTCTGAGGCTATGCTCGCCAGTGGCACTGTGCAGGAGAAGCCTTAGGAATGTCACATGTCAAACTCCCATCCATTAACTTTCTGGTCAGTCATTTATTTATATCTTGGGCTGTGGAGCACATAGAGAGGTGGTTGATGGCTCGTTTTAAAGGTAGGAAACTGGCCTTGTTTGGAGATCACAGTTCCTCTTTAATAAGAATCATGTGGAAGGTCACAGGCTTAACACCCCTGCTTTATACCATTAGGCTGGGATGGAGAAATATGAGTTTATATGTTAGATTATTAGGGCAGTGCTATTATAATAACATGAGGCAGTGAGGTACCTTCTGGTATAATAATGCTCTAATTCATTTTATACTCCGTGGGAAACTTTAAGCTCCTTTAACACCACCTTACCTTAACCTATAAAGCTAATTAGTGTCCTGTGCTTCCAAGTCCGAACCTCATGGCAACTGTAAATCTTGTACTTCCTGTGGTAAATACCAATATGTAGGACCATAGCATGTTTATCTGGATCTGGTATAGGGAAACAGGTTGCCTGCTGTTTAGTTTGAACTGCACATTAAGATTGCCTTGGTCTAATCTAAGGATTGCCTTGGTCTAATCTCAGACCTGCAGGTTTAATCCACTTCTGTATATGTGCTGGCAGGTAGTTAGAATAGGAAAAGATGGGCAAGTTTGGTAAGGTTCATAACTTCAACTACTGTAAGTGCTCTATATTGTCCTTCCCTATTCCAATAGTGTAATAGCTCTAGATGTAAGATAAGAGCACATGGATCACTTGCATGTTTGAGCCCTTGGGTAGGAAATGCTAAAGCACACCCATGGGCTTTTAATGTCTGTAAATCAGAAAAATGGCTTTATTCCAGGATGTATGAAAAATAAATTTCCCAGCATTCTGTGCAGCCAAGGAACGCTGGGAGTTGTAATTTTGAAACATGTGAAAGGTACCAAGTTTAACACCCCTGCCCTATACCATAGGCTGTATTACATCTAATAGCTTACAATTGTCATTGTGAGTATCGACTGATCAATATATTTGGATGCAACCATTTTTCTTTTCCTTTATAAAATAATATACAGTATTGAGTCCCAAATCAAGAGGAGAGGTCAGAAGGACAGGGAAGTCTTGGGAACAACTTTAAAAGCAGTATTATCTGTAGTATGTCTGGTATATTAGATCAGGGTGCTAGTCCACACTGATGTACCTCAAAATATTGTTAGTGGAAATGTATAGCTTACATTTTTGTATGTTATTCAGTGCAGTCAATGTAATATAACCTACCGTATAACTAAATTGGTTTAAATCAAATTTGATTGTAATATAAACTGTGAAATAAATAACATGTTGCTAATTACATTACAAGCCAGACACCAGTAGCAGGTGTGCCATAGGAAACGATTGCATTGCTATGTAAAACAGTCTTCAAAAGTCTTCTGTAGATGCATTAGTTCAATCTGTGATGGGTAGTCAAGTTGTTAAAGAACAGATACAGTAAATATCAAAATGCAACTGCATTTAAAGGAGAATTAAACCCAATTTTTTGTATTACAGAATCTGAAGACAACCCCCCTAAAAACACCAATAAGCTATAAAATCCCACTTCAGTAAATTGTATTAAAGTAAATGTAAGCCTGTTAAGAACTGGAGAAAGTATCTGTGTGTATGGGCAGTGTCAGACCACACCTCCTGACCTCAGTCACATGTTTCCTTGCTTTATCTGTACTGTAAAAGGATTGGCTAGAGATTATTAATGGGTGTGACCAACAGTAACAAGTTTCTGCCATAGCTAAGGACTGAGCATGTGCAGAATATAATGGTTGTTGACCAAACTGTGTGATACTAGAATGCTGGGAAGTAAAGCACAAACCATATGTTATTTAGGTAAATTTCCCAGTGCCAGAATCAAAATGAGAGGTAAGACACAGATTACTAGTTATATATCAAGGTGTTCTGCCTTCTGGTTCAGTGTTGTTCTGTGGCTTTAGTTGTCCTTTAAAGTGATTTCCCAGCTAACATTGTATATGATGTTGCCCTTTTGATTCAGTATTCACACACAGCTAAGGATAAGGTAGTTATTTGCTTAGCTCCCTTTTAATTTGGTTACAGACATAGCTTATAACCAAAGTTGATTAGTTAAAGCAAACATTTTTAAATTCTGTAGCTGAATAAAGAAAATCCATTTGCCTTCATTTGTGTGGACTGGATAGTTAATTTTTCTCAAAGCAGACAGAAGCAATACACTTCAAAATAAACCAAGCAAACAATGAACAGCATCTGTGGCTTTTGTCATAACAGCAAAACATTGTTTATGTGTGATAAGTGTATCGCTACTAAGCAACAAATGCTTTCTCTTGCTATGTGTTTTTGTAGCTAGATTTGTTACAGAAATTAATCTAAAATAAAGGGAATATGAAACGGATGATGTCTATGGTAAAATCTGATTTGAGAAGAATATGATTTTAACAAATAAATGCAGTACTAGATGCAGCTGGAGTTTTCTGAGACAACCCCACACTAACCCATATAATGTATAGGGTTAGCATAGGGTTTGCATAGAAACTGGCGGTGGCTGAACAATGACTACACATTCAAAAAAGTTTTTCTCTAGTTTAGCACTAGCAATGGTTCAACTTTTTAGCAGGGGCATACTTTCCATTAAGCAAACTGAAAGGTTATATTTACAAGTCTGTGTGGGCTGGGGATGGGGGCATCTTATATTTACAAGTCTTTGTGGGCTGGATATTATATTTAAAAGGCAGTACAGGCACATCTTATATTGTGTGTGCGGGGGATCATATATTTACAACTTTGTGTGGACAACTTTTATTTACCAGTCTGTGTTGTGGGTGCTTATATTTACCACTTCACTAGCAAGTTTTAAGTCAGTCTTTGGGTTCACCAGCCAGTGTTAAGTCAGCTCTCTAGTTCACCAGCCAGTTAAGACAGCTCGCCACACCCTCCTTAACAAGCCAGGACCAAGAAGAAATAGTGGCGGCTTTATATATTTTTTCAGGTGGCAAAAAGTCTAGAAATGCTATTTGCTGCCCAAAAACACCTCTCAGTACATAACCCTGCTAATGTGAAACTTCAGGGTATCAGGGGAGCATGGATTGAAAGGTTATCTCTGCACCTAATACTGCATCTCCTTTTAGCATATTGAGACAGATTATTCCCAGCCTACATCTCACTGCATATTCTTTTGCTACACCCATTTCTGTGTAATATATATCACTTAAGGATGACAATATAAACGTTAGGGCTTTAACTTTAAAAAGGACCCAAAAACAGATTTACTTAACCTCCTTTCCTCAGGTCTCTCAATAGCCGTCATCTGTGTCTATGACTGGCTGACTCTCAGCCAATCACAGATGCAGCTGCCAGTCCTACCGCTATTGCTACTCTGTTCTTGCAGTTGAGCAGAGGCCGAAGGAACGAAGGTGGGTTAGTCTATTTCTGGGAAGTTTTTAAAGTTAAAAACCCTGGCGTTTCAGGTTGGAGGGGGGTCCCCTACACTACAGAAAATTTTATATTTGGGGAAGGAGATACCCTTTAATTTTAATAGTATGGGGTAGTGAAGGGGTGGGGAAGATTGGAAGGATATGGAAATGAAAAATTGGGGGACTGGTGGGTGAATATTTTTAAAAATATTTAAATATATAAATATTTAAATATCATATTTTGAGCACATCTAAAGTCTTAATGGGAGCAACAGTGCAATATAACCTTTTATATCTGCCACTCAACTGTGTAGTTTTTGTAGCTATATATGGAAATATTTCAATGTTACTCTTATTAATTTGGATCACAAATTGTAATTTAAAATGGATAGCAGCACACAATGTCCAAAATATTTCTGTTTATACAGTAATGCAGACAGCACTCAATCAGTGCAGAACAGGTAGTGTATCAGGTAGCATGGGTACCTGGTGTATAGCACTTGTACCATAATTGGGTGAGAGTGCCCAGTATTGCATGCCCTTGAAAAAGATGACTGTTAACAAACCTTCCAAAAAAATTTATTGAGCAAAATTTAACATTAAGCTTCACAATATATATTTTGATTTACAATATATTTTCTGTTGCTGCTTTTGTAATGTAAAGGATTGAAGAACTAGTCTAAGGTTAAATATGCCATATGATTTCTTTAGTCCTTACGATGCAGAAAGGAAGAAGAGATTCCTTCGTGTTTGATTCTTTTAAGCGGGGCAACTCCTGGTATCATCTTCTTTGTATTAATTAAACGCTGATGGATTTGTTTGTATCCTTTATTGGCTGGTAGTTTTCGTCTACCATTCAATTTTCCTTGTAACTGTAAAACTGTCAAGAAAGCAAGATGTATTTATTATATCCAGTATACCATATTTAATGAACATGTTTCTTTTGGTATAAAATTAATTCCATGAATCTGAAGTTATCTTCATTACTTTAAACATCAATTTGGGGATGATGCAATATAATGTGCCAACATTTGTCTATGCTATAAATCAGCAACAACCAATCAGATGTTATTTAAATGCAATAAAACCCAATAAAAACACCTAACATCTGATTTGTTGATGCAAATAAATAGCATGGGCAAATTTTTGCACCTCTTTTTTCATCAACACCTTAAATTTGAAGATACATACTTGACATTCCTAAGCTACATATATAAATATTCTTATCATAAACCCTTAATTTACCTAGCTCTGTTAAATTGTCCATCCATCATATTTTTGATACTTAAAAGGTCACTATACTCACACAAACAACTTTGTATAATATGAAAGTGCAATTTTAGTGTATTCTAGTGATAGTAATATAATGTTGTCTGTGACTGCTTTGTCAGCTCCTAAGGACCCCCCCCCCCCATGCCCACTTGGCCAGGAGCTTTCAGTGGTAGTGGGGGTGGGCGCCGCTGATGTGTGTCACTTCTGTACTTCCTCCCAGCTGATAAAGATGTGTGCGCCCTGTGTGATATCACAGTCAGGCACAATCTCTGAGGAGGGGTGCGGTGCTGCTGATGTTTGAAAGCCCCCCTTGTGACATCACAGTCAGGGACCATCTAAGGAGGGATGCTGCTGATGTTTGAAAGCCCCCATGTGTGACATCACAGTCAGGCGCCATCTTAGGGGTGTGTGTGCTTCTGCTGATGTTTGGCAGCCCCCCTGTATACCCCCCCTTCTGTTGACTGCAAGCTGTTATTTCAAACTAAGATTTCCAAGGATCTACAGCTATAATTTAAAATCGGAAAAAAGTTTTCTACTTGTGTGCTTTTGCTGTGTCTACCATTTTTGAAAAATCGATTTTGGACAGAAGAGATACCCTTTAATCAGAATTTACCTGCTTCCAGACGGGTGATGCGCCGATGAAGCTCCACTTGATGAGAAAACAATGGACAGGCCTTTTCTTTTTCACCAGGTATATCTTGAAAAACAGATACTATTATTATTTTTTTAAACCTATATTCTTATATATAAATAATCTACCCAAGTGTAATCCTTATGGTTATGCTCTAGCTGCCAAAACTGAATTTCTCAGCTATTCTGTCTAAAAAAAAAAAAAAAAAACTTCTGCACCCCCAGTTTTTAGTAGGTTATTGCATTCCAAGGCCATTGTGGAAGAAAAAGTGAATTTCCTGTCTCTAGAGAGAGGAAAGCACAAGGAGGAACCTGAGACTTCTAGGAGGGGTAAGACCCTGGGGGAATCCTCTCTCATATTGTCAAGCCAGTGTAGTTTAGCCTTGTGTTATAGGGTGGGTGAGCACGACTTAATGCCAGTTAGGTTAGCTGAGCACCCAAAGCTCCAACAGGAGGTCGTGGGTTGTACCCTGGTTGTACCCAGGTAGATGCCTGGCAGCCAAGCACAGGGCTCTGAGAGCTAAGAAGGTTTGTTCTTTCAGAGAGGAATCCCTACTCCCACTAATAGTGTTCAGCACCCATTTGTTGGTGAGATCTATATTATTGTGTTATACGTTTAAATTATTTCTGCAATAATCATGTTTTACTTTGTTTGGTGACACTGTGATATTATAACAATATATTAGTCCTGCACATTTCTGCTCTGTCATAAATAATATTCCATCTAAAGAATTCCTGGCCCATTTATTATTCTCTTATACAGCACCATTTATACATTCTGTGTGATCCTCTCACGTTGAGTGTGAGTCTAGGTGTACCCATGCTGTAGACTAGCCTGGAATACCAAGAGTTCTATAACCCATCCTGGTTTCTTAACTGTACTAAAGTGCTACACATGCACAACCCTTTATAATGATAAAGGTAGATCTAGATATCTATGGCAGGCATTCAGTTTTAGATGTTAATTATTTCACATTGACTCACTGCTTATGCTGCTATCAGTAGAACATACACCTCATAATGACAAGGCTTCCAACAAAGTAAAACAGTATATGTAAACCTTTATATAATTAGTTATGGCCATGGAAATGTGTACATTGTACATTATATTTTATTATTTTATTGTTCTTATACCACACTATTTCCCTTCGGGACCAATACCATTTTGATCCAGTGAGAAAAACGGTAATTATTTACAGAGCCTATAATCTACTTTAGGCCAGAAGTTGGGGAAAAAACACAACTTCCTACTAATAATTAATGTGAGATGGGGTTTGAGGGGCAGCTAGGAAGGGATGCGTGTCCCACTAGTGCCAACCCCATGGGGAGGTGCCATGGGGCCTTAAATGAGCGCTTTTTGTTGCTTAAGGGGGCAAAACAGCTCGACCCCCCCTCCCAGCACTATAAGTACCCTTGTGGCACTGACATGTGCCTTTTGTGGCTTAAGGGGTCCCACAGTTCGAAATTGGGGGGGATTATTAGTGCATTCTTATCGTAAAATACCGATTATCGGAAAATACTGATCGTTATCGAAAATACCAATCGTTATTGGAAAATACTGATTGTTCATCGAAAATACAGATCGTATTTTACGATAATGATCGCTATTTTACTATAACGATCGTTATTTTTTCGATAACGATATCAATCTTTTATAAATAGGGCCTTTGTTGGGTGTTCCTGCAGCTCGAAACCAAAACACCCATTGGCTTTTAAGGTGTATATTTTTTCATTCTAATTTGAGAATGTAAAATGCATTTGGCATTTGCTACCTTGGAACTAAGGTAATACAATAAGTAAAAATAGATTTCAAAAAAAGATATAAAAGAATATTGATCTGAGTTGTCTGCGAGATTCATTCAGTTTGTGTTTAAATAGATTAAATAAAATAACATGGTATCTGAGTAGGAGCTGTAACTTTTCAAATGCTGCACACACTCTCCAACATTAAAGGAATATTTCACACAAAACTGAACTATTCCTTTAAAGTAGTATTGAATACCGGGAGTAAAGACCTATAGTAATAAAAAATATAACCAGAGAAGCATGGATTGGCAGTAATCCGGTGATGACTCAATGGTGGATCGTGACATTGTAAATATACTTACCTTCGATCCTGGTTCAGTGATTGAATGGTCCTTTACCTCCTGGTCAATCACTACTTTAAAGGAATAGTTCACTTTTTGTGTGAATATTCCTAAAAAAAATTTTAAGGGCCTGTCTAAATGAATACATGGGCAGTAAGGTGGCTCATGGTGAGGACTGATGCCTTGGAGTCCTTGATTAAAACACTCCCTCGACTACATCTGCAAGAGAATATAAACACAGATAACACTAGGGAGCCAGAGCAATTGCCGAACAAATAGACTTTATTCCAGACCTCAGCATGACATGTTTGGGATAAAATAGCACCTGAGAAAGGATAAGATATGTCTAAAACATGTTGTGCTGAGGTCTGGAATAAAGTCTATTTGGAGGCGATTGCCCTGCTCCCTGGTGTCGTCTGTGTTTATATTCTGAATTGTGGTTTAGTGGAAGGAGCGGTGCCACTGACTCAGGTGAGCGTTTAACTGTGCTAGTTCATGAGCCTTGTATTTTTGGATTACATCTGCAAGGAGTTTGTTTTTTACACTGTGCTTGCATGGGTTTCATTGAACTTAACTTTCCCTCCACAATCACCAAGACATCCTTTTAGGATACATCATTTGCAAGATATTTTGGGCAGAACTTGATGTGAATCAATAACTATTCTAAAAATACAATATAATACCCAAATGTATAAAAGTCTATAGTTATTATACTGACAAATTAAAGTCCCACAAAATATTACTTCCAATTAATGTCTCTTTATCCACAGTCGCCACCTGGGTCCCTCCGTAAACATATACAAACAATATTACATTTATACGTATATCTTGTAGATGGATGATTAAGACAAGCTATACATGGAAATTAATTTGAAGATGGTGTAACCGTAAAATCTGATTGGATTGATTCCTTCTCTTATAGATCTAGGAAATTATGAAAGGTAACAGGTATTGAGGCCATAAAGAAGAAAGAACAGGATTATGATAAGGTGGCTTATAAGTGCTGCCTCTATTTTTCAAGACCGTCTGAAGCCAGTCTGAAGCTATTATCCCTTGATTCTTCTATAGCTTGTAGCTTGTAAACTAAACACCAAGGGCATATTTATAAAGGTTCATTAAACTTTTCACCTTCTTTAACGCTGCCTATTTAACGCTATTTATAAACCATTGATAACCAGTGGCGAAAGGTCATTACCGCTACCTTTCGCTTTTCGCCATACTCGCTGCGGTTACCACTCAAGCATATTTATAAAATGGCGAAAAGTGTATATTTGTTTTCGTTGCGTTTGTGCATGCTTTTTCTCATTAAGTATTGAAAAATGCCACGCGCTTGCGATTTAAAATGCGAACGCAAATCGCAATCGCAACGCACCCGAAACGCGCATTTTCGGTGCATTGGCGCATTTTCAATGATATTCAAAAAAAGACATTGACATTTTCAAAAAAAAAAGCACACAGTATGCAGCCTACCCTAATAATGCTGAAAAAGCTCAGCACATATGATAGTAATAGGTATACTCTCATGGTGATTTTTCAATTAGTATCAAATTGGTTAATACACAATGAACACCTATCTTTTGTTATTTAAAAATAGCTTAACCCATATTCAGGGACATTTAATAAGGCAGCTCCCGTAACTTACCTTAGCCCGATCTCGCGATACAATTGCATCGCGGGATCGGGCTAATGTAAGGACGGACTTTAACTCGCTCCAAAAGCTATGTTCTTTTGCGCTGCGAATAGCGCAAAACTTAATGCTACAGTGTTTGGATCGTTAGCACAGCGCTACTTCCAAAAACTTCGGAAATGGCGCTGTGCTCTAAAAGCCGTCTAAAACCCACATTAACCCGAAATTTTTTCGGGTTAACGTGGGTTTTAGACGGAGATGGGCTATAATCTCCCCCTAGTGTTTTTCCGCCAATATATTATAAATATTAAAAACCCAAAGTGGGCTTTAAAAGTGGGCTAGATAAGTTTCTAAAAAATATTTTTTTATAGATTACTGGTATTAATAATGATACTGCGTTCTCTGTTGACCGGGATACTTTCCCAATTGCATTTGGAGTCAGGGAGGAATCCCCCCACCCCCATTGTTTTTACCTAGGGTTTTTTTTTTGCTTCCTCTAGATCAACCTGTTAGGCTAGGCTGGTTCAACAGTCGATGTTGGTAAAGAGTGCATTAGGATCGTTGAGTGAGGGTTACAATAAGGATCGTGTAAAAAAGGTTGACTTGAGGACAATGACTGTCTCTTATTCAACCTCAATTACTATGTTACTATGTGTCCTATCAATAAGTGGCGACTATCAAGACATGTGGAAGGTAATTACTGGGAATTTGCTGCACATGTACCCTTTAACAATTTAATCACCTAAACAGAATCTCAGTGGCTGATATGCAAACACATTTCATGTTTCAGTTTACTTTATCAAATAGGATTTATTAACCTTTGCTGCACATTGCTGGTGCAAAAGTATATCCATTTTTCTTTGTCTTCTTAGGATCTTAGGTTTAACCAAACATTGTATGTGCAAGTAAAAAAGGAAGTACAGTGGGTTTTAAAATTAAAAATCTACAGTAAAATAAAGTTGGGTTTTTTTACAAGTATAGTTTCAAGTAGTTCTCGGACTAATAATAATGGCTGTTCTTCAAACTAGTGGATCCATTTGTCAGAAGAAGATGAGTTTAATTCCTGTAGTGGGCATATTGTGTTGTCATAAGTCACTGTAGTGTGTTTCTAGTACTAGGACACCTAACAGTTCACACCATCTTTCAAAATCTTGTAACTGAAAGTTTGTAGAAACAGACCATTGGCATAATTAAACCAATATAATTAAACCAGTACATTGAAAGCAAATAAGTAAAAACAGAGTTCCTAGATGGGCTGTTTCTATTAGGTTATTAAAAACATGTCTTGGGCAGCAGACCCTTGCAATACCAGGTTTAGTTGCCTTTTTTTTTCCATTTTGGGTAGGTTATAAAGGTGGACTAGAGTGGATTGTGGCTTTCTTTTCTTCACCTCCAAAACGATGGTGGGCATATTTATAAAAGGTTGTTAACTTGTTCGCGGCCGTTGTCGCGGACATTAACGCATAAAATCGCGTTAAAACGCGATTTATAAAAGGTCCGAAAACGGCGCGAACGAATTAATTAAAGCTTTAACCCTTCGCGGCGATACTTACTACCTGTTACCGCCCTTCTATTTTATAAAGCGGGGTACTGGTTTTCGCTCGGCTATATGCTGTTTTACTAACTACTTATTCGCCACCTTTAAGGTGCGAGTCACCGAGACTACCCTCCCGCGTCGGGGTATGGGCATAGCAACCTGTCGGCGGGTGGTCGCACCTTCCCGGGGACCCGCCCACCCCCCCCCACCCCCCCTCGGCGGGCGTCGACTCACCCGCCGCCGCTATCCCAATGTTGTCTGTGACTGCTTTGTCAGCTCCTAAGGACCCCCCCCCCCCATGCCCACTTGGCCAGGAGCTTTCAGTGGTAGTGGGGGTGGGCGCCGCTGATGTGTGTCACTTCTGTACTTCCTCCCAGCTGATAAAGATGTGTGCCCCCTGTGTGATATCACAGTCAGGCACAATCTCTGAGGAGGGGTGCGGTGCTGCTGATGTTTGAAAGCCCCCCCTGTGACATCACAGTCAGGGACCATCTAAGGAGGGATGCTGCTGATGTTTGAAAGCCCCCATGTGTGACATCACAGTCAGGTGCCATCTTAGGGGTGTGTGTGCTTCTGCTGATGTTTGGCAGCCCCCCTGTGTACCCCCCTTCTGTTGACTGCAAGCTGTTATTTCAAACTAAGATTTCCCAGGATCTACAGCTTTAATTTAAAATCTGAAAAAAGTTTTCTACTTGTGTGCTTTATACCAAGGCTGTATTCATCTAATAGCTTACAATTTCATTGTGAGTATCGACTGATCAATATATTGGATGCAACCATTTTCTTTTCCTGTATAAATATATTACAGTATTGAGTCCCAAATCAAGAGGAGAGGTCAGAAGGACGGGAAGTCTTGGGACAACTTAAAAGCAGTATTATCTGTAGTATGTCTGGTATATTAGATCAGGGTGCTAGTCCACCACTGATGTACCTCAAAATATGTTAGTGGAAATATGCTTACATTTTTTGTATGTTATTCAGTGCGTCAATGTAATATAACCTACCATAAATAAATTGTTTAATCAAATTTGATTGTAATATAAACTGTGAAATAATAACATGTTGCTAATTACATTACAAGCCAGACACCAGTAGCAGGTGTGCCATAGGAACTATTGCATTGCTATGTAAACAGTCTTCAAAAGTCTTCTTTAGATGCATTAGTTCAATCTGTGATGGGTGTCAAGTTTTAAAGAACAGATACAGTAAATATCAAAGCAACTGCATTTAAAGGAGAATTAAACCCATTTTTTGTATTACAGAATCTGAAAACAACCCCCCTAAAACAACCATAGCTATAAAATCCACTTTAGTAAATTGTATTAAAGTAAATGTAAGCCTTTTAAGAACTGGGAGAATTATCTGTGTGTATGGGCAGTGTCAGACCACACCACTCTGACCTCAGTCACATGTTTCCTGCTTTATCTGTACTGTAAGGATTGGCTATAGAGATAATGAATGGGTGTGACAACAGTAACAGTTTCTGCCATGCTAAGGCTGAGCATGTGCAGAATATAATGGTTGTTGACCAAACTGTGTGATACTAGAATGCTGGGAATTAAAGCACAAACCATGTGTTATTTAGGTAAATTCCCAGTGCCAGATCAAAATGAGAGGTAAGACACAGATTACAGTTATATATCAAGGTGTTCTGCCTTCTGGTTCAGTGTTGTTCTTGGCTTTAGTTGTCCTTTAAAGTGATTTCCCAGCTAACATTGTATATGATGTTGCCCTTTTTGATTCAGTATTCACACACAGCCTAAGGATAAGGTGTTATTTGCTTAGCTCCCTTTTAATTTGGTTCAAGACATAGCTTATAACCAAAGTTGATTAGTTAAAGCAAACATTTTTAAATTCGTAGCTGAATAAAGAAAATCCTTTGCCTTCTTTGTGTGGACTGGATAGTTAATTTTTCTCAAAGCAGACAGAAGCAATACACTTCAAATAAACCAAGCAAACAATGAACAGCATCTGTGGCTTTTGTCATAACAGCAAAACATTGTTATGTGTGATAAGTGTATCGCTACTAAGCAACAAATGCTTTCTCTTGCTATGTTGTTTTGTAGCTAGTTTGTTACAGAAATTAATCTAAAATAAAGGGAATATGAACGGATGATGTCTATGGTAAAATCTGATTTGAGAAGAATATTATTTTAACAAATAAATGCATACTAGATTGCAGCTGGAGTTTTCTGAGACAACCCCACACTAACCCATATAATGTATGGTTATGCATAGGGTTTGCAAGAAACTGGCGGTGGCTGAAAAATGACTACACATTCAAAAAAGTTTTTCTCTAGTTTAGCACTAGCAATGGTTCAACTTTAGCAGGGGCATACTTTCCATTAAGCAAACTGAAGGTTATATTTCACAAGTCTGTGTGGCTGGGGATGGGGCATCTTATATTAACAGTCTTTGTGGCTGGATTTATATTTAAAAGGCAGTACAGGCACATCTTATATTGTGTGTGCGGGGATCATATATTTACAACTTTGTGTGGACACTTTATTTCCAGTCTGTGTTGTGGGTGCTTATATTTACCACTTCACTAGCAATTTTAAGTCAGTCTTTGGGTTCACCAGCCAGTTAGTCGCCCTCAAGTCCATCGTGTCGTCAGCCCACCAGTTCACAGCCATGTTAAGTCAGTCCTCCATTCACCAGCCAGTGTTAAGTCAGCTCTCTAGTTCACCAGCCAGTTAAGACAGCTCGCCATACCCTCCTAACAAGCCAGGACCAAGAAGAAATAGTGGCGGCTTTATATATTTTTTTCAGGTGGCAAAAAGTCTAGAAATGCTATTGGCTGCCAAAAACACTCTCGTACATACCCTGCTATGTGAAACTTCAGGGTATCAGGGGAGCATGGATTGAAAGTTTTCTCTGCACCTAATACTGCATCTCCTTTTAGCATATTGAGACAGATTATTCCCACCTACATCTCACTGCATATTCTTTTGCTACACACCCCTTTCTGTGTAATATATATCACTTAAGGATGACAATATAAACGTTAGGCTTTAACTTTAAAAGGACCCAAAAACAGATTTACTTAACCTCCTTTCCTCAGGTCTCTCAATAGCCGTCATCTGTGTCTATGACTGGCTGACTCTCAGCCAATCACAGATGCAGCTGCCAGTCTACCACCGCTATTGCTACTCTGTTCTTGCAGTTGAGCAGAGGCCAAGGAACGAAGGTGGTTAGTCATTTCTGGGAAGTTTTAAAGTTAAAAACCCTGGCGTTTCAGGTTGGAGGGGGGTCCTACACTACAGAAAATTTTATATTTGGAGAAGGAGATACCCTTTAATTTTAATATATGGGGTAGTGAAGGGTGGGGAGATTGGAAGGATATGGAATGAAATTGGGGGACTGGTGGGTGAATATTTTTAAAATTTAAATATTAATATTTAATATCATATTTTGAGCACATCTAAATTCTTAATGGGGACAACAGTGCAATATAACCTTTTATATCTGCCACTCAACTGTGTAGTTTTGTAGCTATATATGGAAATATTTCAATGTTACTCTTATTAATTTGGATCACAAATTGTAATTTAAAATGGATAGCAGCACACAATGTCCAAAATATTTCTGTTTTACAGTAATGCGACACCCACTCAATCAGTGCAGAAAACAGGTAGTGTATCAGGTAGCATGGGTACCTGGTGTATAGCACTTGTACCAAATTGGGTAGAGTGCCCAGTATTGCATGCCTTTGAAAAGATGACTGTTAACAAACCTTCCAAAAAAATTTATGAGCAAAATTTAACATTAAGCTTCACAATATATATTTTGATTTACAATATATTTTCTGTTGCTGCTTTTGTAATGTAAAGGATTGAAGAACTAGTCTAAGTTAAATATGCCATATGATTTCTTTAGTCCTTACGATGCAGAAAGGAAGAGAGATTCCTTCGTGTTTGATTCTTTTAAGCGGGGCAACTCCTGGTATCATCTTCTTTGTATTAATTAAACGCTGATGGATTTGTTTGTATCCTTTATTGGCTGGTAGTTTTCGTCTACCATTCAATTTTCCTTGTAACTGTAAAACTGTCAAGAAAGCAAGATGTATTTATTATATCCAGTATACCATATTTAATGAACATGTTTCTTTGGTATAAAATTAATTCCATGAATCTGAAGTTATCTTCATTACTTTAAACATCAATTTGGGGATGATGCAATATAATGTGCCACATTTGTCATGCATAAATCAGCACAACCAATCAGATGTTATTTAAATGCAATAAAACCATAAAAACACCTACACTGATTTGTTATGCAAATAATAGATGGGCAAATTTTTGCACCTCTTTTTTCATCAACACCTTAAATTTGAAGATACATACTTGAGACATTCCTAAGCTACATATATAAATATTCTTATCATAAACCCTTAATTTACCTAGCTCTGTTAATTGTCCATCCATCTATTTTTGATACTTAAAAGGTCACTATACTCACACAAACAACTTTGTATAATATGAAAGTGCAATTTTAGTGTATTCTAGTGATAGTAATATAATGTTGTCTGTGACTGCTTTCAGCTCCTAAGGACCCCCCCCCCCCATGCCCCACTTGGCCAGGAGCTTTTCAGTGGTAGTGGGGGTGGGCGCCGCTGATGTGTGTCACTTCTGTCTTCCTCCCAGCTGATAAGATGTGTGCCCCTGTTTGATATCACATTCAGGCACAATCTCTGAGGAGGGGTGCGGTGCTGCTGATGTTTGAAAGCCCCCCTGTACATCACAGTCAGGGACCATCTAAGGAGGGATGCTGCTGATGTTTGAAAGCCCCCATGTGTGACATCACAGCAGGTGCCATCTTAGGGGTGGTGTGCTTCTGCGATGTTTGGCAGCCCCCCTGTGTACCCCCCTTCTGTTGACTGCAACTGTTATTTTTCAAACTAAGTTTCCAGGATCTACAGCTTTAATTTAAAATCGAAAAAAGTTTTCTACTTGTGTGCTTTTGCTGTTCTACCATTTTTGAAAAATCGATTTTGGACAAAAGATACCCTTTAATCAGAATTTACCTGCTTCCAGACGGGTGATGCGCCGAGAAGCTCCACTGTGAGAAAAACATGGACAGGCCTTTTCTTTTTCACCAGGTATACTTGAAAAACAGAATCTATTATTATTTTTTTAAACCTATATTCTTATATTAAATAATCTACCCAAGTGTAACCTTATGGTTATGCTCTAGCTGCCAAAACGGAATTTCTCAGCTATTCTGTCTAAAAAAAAAAAAAAAAAACTTCTGGCACCCCCAGTTTTCTAGTAGGTTATTGCATTCCAAGGCCATGTGTGGAAGAAAAAGTGAATTTCCTGTCTCTAGAGAGAGGAAAGCTACAAGGAGGAACCTGAGACTTCTAGGAGGGGTAAGACCCTGGGGGAATCCTCTCATAGTGTCAAGCCAGTGTAGTTTAGCCTGTGTTATAGGGGTGGGTGAGCACGGACTTAATGCCAGTTAGGTTAGCTGAGCAACCCAAAGCTCCAACAGGAGGTCAGTGGGTTAGTACCCTGGTTGTACCCAGGTAGATGCCTGGCAGCCAAGCACAGGGCTCTGAGAGCTAAAAGGGTTTGTTATTTCAGAGAGGAATCCCTACTCCCACTAATGTGTTCAGCAGCCCATTTGTTTGGTGAGATCTAT
Organism: Hymenochirus boettgeri; assembly: GCA_019447015.1. Taxonomy (NCBI): domain Eukaryota; kingdom Metazoa; phylum Chordata; class Amphibia; order Anura; family Pipidae; genus Hymenochirus; species Hymenochirus boettgeri. The sequence goes on along the minus strand of CM033475.1, from coordinate 88,775,112 downwards.
ATTTATTGTGTTATACGTTTATATTATTTCTGCAAATAATTCAGTTTTACTTTGTTTGGTGAACTGTGATATTATAACATATATTAGTCCTGCCATTTCTGCTCTGTCATAAATAAATATTCCATCTAAAGAATTCCTGGCGCCCATTTATTATTCTCTTATACAGCACCATTTATACATTCTGTGTGATCCTCTCACGTTGAGTGTGAGTCTTAGGTGTAGCCCATGCTGTAGACTAGCCTGGAATACCAAGAGTTCTATAACCCATCCTGGTTCTTAACTGTAACTAAAGTGCTACACATGCAACAACCCTTTATAAATGATAAAGGTAGATCTAGATATCTTATATTGCAGGCATTCAGTTTAGATGTTAATTATTTCACATTGACTCACTGCTTATGCTGCTATTCAGTAGAACATACACCTCATAATGACAAGGCATTCCAACAAAGTAAAACAAGTATATGTAAACCTTTATATAATTAGTTATGGCCATGGAAATGTGTACATTGTACATTATATTTTATTATTTTATTGTTCTATAACACACATATTCCCCTTCGGGACCAATACCATTTTGATCCAGTGAGAAAAACGGATAATTAATTTACAGAGCCTATAAATAAATGTGTCATCTACTTTAGCCAGGAAGTTGGGGAAAAAAACACAACTTCCTACTAATAATTAATGGTGAGATGGGGTTTGAGGGGCAGCTAGGAAGGGATGCGTGTCCCACTAGTGCCAACCCCATGGGGGAGGTGCACATGGGGGCCCTTAAAAGTGCCTTTTGTTGCTTAAGGGGGCAAAACAGCTCAGACCCCCCCTCCCCAGCACTTATAAGTACCCTTGTGGCACTGACATGTGCCTTTTGTGGCTTAAGGGGTCCCACAGTTCGAAATTGGGGCCCCCCCGGTGACACTTATAAGTGCCTTTGGGCCCTATTTATAAAAGATCAATATCTTTATCGTAAAATACCGATCATTATCGGAAAATACTGATCGTTATCGGAAAATACCGATCGTTATTGGAAAATACTGATTGTTATCGGAAAATACAGATCGTTATTTTACGATAATGATCGCTATTTTACTATAACGATCGTTATTTTTTCGATAACGATATCAATCTTTTATAAATAGGGACCTTTGTTGGGTGTCCTGCAGCTCGAAACCAGAACACCCATTGGCTTTTAAGGTGTATATTTTTTCATTCTAATTTGAGAATGTAAAATGCATTTGGCATTTTGCTACCTTGGAACTAAGGTAATACAATAAGTAAAAATAGATTTCAAAAAAAGATATAAAAGAATATTGATCTGAGTTGTCTCGAGAATTCATTCAGTTTGTGTTTAAATAGATTAAATAAAATAACATGGTATCTGTAGTAGGAGCTGTAACTTTTCAAATGCTGCACACACTCTCCAACATTAAAGGAATAGTTCACACAAAAACTGAACTATTCCTTTAAAGTAGTGATTGAATACCGGGAGGTAAAGGACCTATAGTAATAAAAAAACCAGGAAGAGATTGGGACTTGTCAATGGTGGATCGTGTACATTGTAAATATACTTACCTTCGATCCTGGTTCAGTGATTGAATAGGTCCTTTACCTCCTGGTCAATCACTACTTTAAAGGAATAGTTCACTTTTTGTGTGAATTATTCCTTTAAAAAAATTTTAAGGGGCCTGTCTAAATGAATACATGGGCAGTAAGGTGGCTCAGTGGTGAGGACTGATGCCTTGGAGTCCTTGATTAAAACACTCCCTCGACTACATCTGCAAGGAGAATATAAACACAGATAACACTAGGGAGCCAGAGCAATTGCCGAACAAATAGACTTTATTCCAGACCTCAGCATGACATGTTTCGGATAAAATAGCACCTGAGAAAGGATAAGATATGTCTAAAACATGTTGTGCTGAGGTCTGGAATAAAGTCTATTTGGGAGGCGATTGCCCTGGCTCCCTGGTGTCGTCTGTGTTTATATTCTGAATTGTGGTTTAAGTGGAAGGAGCGGTGCCACTGACATCAGGTGAGAGCCTTTAACTGTGCTAGTTCATGAGCCTTGTATTTTTGGATTACATCTGCAAGGAGTTTGTTTTTTTACACTGTGCTTGCATGGGTTTCCAGTTGAAACTTAACTTTCCCTCCACAATCACAAAGACATCCTTTTAGGATACATCATTTGCAAGATATTTTGGGCAGAACTTGATGTGAATCAATAAACTATTCTAAAAAATACAATATAATACCCCAAGATGTATAAAAGTGCTATAGTTTATTTACCTGACAAATTTAAAGTCCCACAGAGAATATTACTTCCAATTAATGTCTCTTTATCCACAGTCGCCACCTGGGTCCCTCCTGTAAACATATACAAAACAATATTACATTTATACGTATATCTTGTAGATGGATTGAATTAAGACAAGCTATACATGGAAATTAATTTGAAGATGGTGTAACCAGTAAAATCTGATTGGATTGATTCCTTCTCTTATAAGATCTAGGAAATTATGAAAGGTAACAGGTATTGAGTGCCATAGAGAAGAAGAAAGAACAGGATTATGATAAGGTGGCTTATAAAGTGCTGCCTCTAATTTTTCAAGAACCAGTCTGAAGCCAGTCTGAAGCTATTATCCCTTGATTCTTCTGATAGCTTGTAGCTTGTAAACTAAACACCAAGGGGCATATTTATAAAGGTTCATTAAACTTTTCACCTTCTTTAACGCTGCCTATTTAACGCTATTTATAAACCAGTGATAACCAGTGGCGAAAGGTCATTACCGCTACCTTTCGCTTTTCGCCATACATCGCTGCGGTTACCACTCAAGCATATTTATAAAATGGCGAAAAGTGTATATTTGTTTTCGTTGCGTTTGTGCATGCATTTTTTCATTAAGTATTGAAAAATGCACGCGCTTGCGATTTAAAATGCGGAACGCAAATCGCAATCGCAACGCACCCGAAAACGCGCATTTTCGGTGCATTGGCGCATTTTCAATGATATTCAAAAAAAGACATTGACATTTTCAAAAAAAGCACAGCAGTATGGCCTAGCCCTAATAATGCTGAAAAAGCTCAGCACATATGATAGTAAATAGGTAATACTCCATGGTGATTTTTCAAATTAGTATCAAATTGGTTAATACACAATGAACACCTATCTTTGTTATTTAAAAATAGCTTAACACATATTCAGGGAGATTTAATAAGGCAGCTCCCGTAACTTACCTTAGCCCGATCTCGCGATACAATTGCATCGCGGGATCGGGCTAATGTAAGGAGCGGGACTTTAACGCTCCAAAAGCCATAGCGTTAGGTTTTGCGCTGCGAAATAGCGCAAAACTTAATGCTACAGGTTTTGGATCGTTAGCACAGCGCTACTGACTTCCCAAAACTTCGGAATGGCGCTGTGCTCTAAAAGCCGTCTAAAACCCACATTAACCCGAAATTTTTTGGGTTAACGTGGGTTTAGACGGAGATGGGCTATAATCCTCCCCCTAGTGTTTTCCAGCCAATATATTATAAATATTAAAAACCCAAAGTGGGCTTTAAAAGTGGGCTAGATAAGTTTCTAAAAATATATATTTTTTTATAGAATTACTGGTATTAATAATGATACTGCAGTTCTCATTGATCCAGGGATACTTCCCAATTGCAATTTGGAGTCAGGGAGGAATTCCCCCCACCCCCATTGTTTTTACCTAGGGTTTTTTTTTGCCTTCCTCTAGATTCAAAAAAACCTGTTTAGGGCTAGGCCACACTGAAACGCAATGCAATGCATGCGATTTCAGTCGATTTTCGTTGCGTTTGCGATTTTTCAATGGCGACGCATGCGATTTAGCGATTAAAAATTCAGAACGTAAAACGCAATCGCAATCGCATTCGAAAAAACGTGCGTTTTTTTTTTTAGCGTTGCCCGGCGTTTCAATAATTTGTGAAAATCGTGGCAAGCGGGGCAATCGCAACCGCAAAAAAACGCAGCAGTGTGGCCTAGCCCTTAGGTAGGGTTAAAAAGGAGGGTAAAAAAGGTTGGACTTGATGGACATATGTCTTTATTCAACCTCAATTACTATGTTACTATGTGTCCATACAATAAGTGGGCGACTATCAAGACATGGGGAAGGTAGTTACTGGGAATTTGCTGCACATGTACCTTTAACAATTTAATCACCTAAAAGAATGACTCAGTGGCTGATATGCAGAAACACATTTTCATGTTTTCAAGTTTACTTTATCAAAATAGGATTTATTAACCAGTGCTGCACATTGCTGGTGCAAAAGTATAATCCATTTTCTAGTCTTCTTAGGTAATCTTAGGTTTAACCAAACATTTGTATGTGCAAGTAAAAAAGGAAGTACAGTGGGTTTTAAAATTAAATACTACATGTCAAAATAAGTTGGGTTTTTTTTACAAGTAGTTTCCGGGTTGGGTTTTTTTTTACAAGTAGTTTCCGGACTAATAAATAATTGCTGTTCTTCAAACTAGTGAGATCCATTTGTCAGAAGAAGATGAGTTTAATTCCTGATGAGTGGCATATTGTGTTGTCATAAGTCACTGTAGTGTGTTTCTAGTACTAAGGACACCTAACAGTTCACACCAGCTTTCAAAATCTTGTAACTGAAAGTTTGTAGAAACAGACATTAGGCATAATTAAACCAATATAATTAAACCAGTACATTGAAAGCAAATAAATAAAATACAGAGTTCCTAGATGGGGCTGTTTCTATGAGGTGTATTAAAAAACATGTCTTGGGCAGCAGACACCTTGCAATTCAAGCGTTTAGTTGCCTTCCTTTTCCATTTTGGGTAGGTTATAAAGGTTGGACTAGATGGATTTGTGGCTTTCTTCCACCTCCAAAACTATGTTCCCATCAGTTTTTAGAATATTCCATAGGGGTGTTGCCAGGATGTGGGTGGGATATCTTCACCTATATATACCTTTGTATTACACTGTTGCACTATGAATGATTACCCAAAACTATTATTTCTGTGTTTCTAATAAATTCTGCACTGCCAGCAGTTGCTTCTATGATTGGCTGAGAGGCAGATCGGGGGAACGAAGCTCTGTAAGTACCTTTCTGATTAAATTTTTTGCAAACAATTAATGCGGTTGGGGGTGGGATAGTGTCCACTAAATGACAGCAAAAGTTGATATAAGAGGTGGAGATACCCTTTAAATAACTTCACACAAGATATCTGTTGTATTCAGTTAGATCAATTGGACTTAAAGTTAGGTTTTGATACCTTAATCTGGGCAGTTTCCCAGTTACCTCTTAGACTTCATGCATCCACCCACACCTTGCATTCAGAAGGTCCATAACACCTGCCTGTCATATGCTGATTGGGACTTTCCAGCTTACTTAATTGCCAACAGATTCTTGTACAAGTCATTCTAAATTGAGAAAGTCAGTCAGATGACTAGCGAAACATCTTCAAAAAATAATCTTTAAGTCCAGCTGATCTAACTGAATACAACAGATATACCATGACCTGGATGTATGAGAACCTTCTTCAGACAAGATCGTTTTATTGTGGTGGGGCTTCTTAAACAGCACATCATGTAACTGTCACACACTTCATGGTTCATCCTGACTGAGTGCAACCTTAAAAGCCTATAACTTAAGACCCAGATAAGCCAGATACATCATCTTGGGTTTGTTTGAAAACTCTTTTAAATAAAGGACACTTGTATGGAGACCACAATTAACCTTTGAGGACACAAATATAGAATTAATTTTACCTGGTAAGTCTAAGGTCCCGTTGACACCACCACCCTCTAATTGTGTTTGATGTTGTTCTAGTGGTAGTTGGCTCTCTGCAACGGAATAAAAATAAACAATATCAATAGAATTTAATGTTTTTCTAACAATACTGTATTTTCCAATTTATGATCCATTTTAAAAATTACCAAACCTTTAAAGGGCATGTCCACCTCCAAAACTAAAATTTAACCCCTTACTGGCCACATTAAGAAGTTTAAAACAAGCCTTACTTCCATTACGTTTCTGCTCATATGGTCCCCTCTGTGCCCTCCAAATACAGGAACCTGCTGTGTAAAGCGTGTGTTACTCATGCTGTGCCTGAGTCTGCCTCAACCTCGTCAAGGTTTGAGCATGCTCAGTGCAGCCCTCCCTCCCATTTTTCTCTCCCTCCCCCTAACGTTAAAACCTTTGGGTATACGGTAGGGCATGCTCCCCCAGCCCCAACCACATTAATATTATTGCAAAAAAGTCCCCCAATCTTTACTTACCTTCCCTCTCTCCTCCGCTGTTCAGAACTCCCGGGAGCCGCGACCGTGATTGGCTGCCTCTCAGCCAATCACGGACGCGGCTGCCGGTCCCGTCCCCTGCTTGCAATTCCATGCAAGCAGTGGGCCGGAGCAGTGTGGCGGAGGAAAGAGGAAGGTAAGTAAGGATCGGGGACTTTCTAATATTATTAATGCAGTTGCGGTTGGGGCTGGGGGAGCATGCCCTACCGCATATCAAAAGTTTTCAAAAGGGGTGGACATGCCCTTTAAAACCAGCAATTAATGATTTACCTCCTCTCTGAAAAATATGTATATATCAAAATTATTGTTATACATTTCCCATTATATAATAGAATAATAAAATTAATAGATTTTCTTAATATTGCCAAATGCCTAATTAGTAAAACCAGATGCATTTTCTTTACAAGTGAAGTCCATATTTAGGTAAATGTCATCTTGAGTTTTATTTTCAGTGACCCAATAGTCCTTGTATAAAAAACTTGTTATAGTAGTGTACAGCATCCCCCCCACCCAGTTTTGCCTTAAACATAATTGTCAAGATTCCCCTGAAGGACTTACTTACCTGACCTGGTCCCTTGCTGCTCCTCTCTTACCTGACCCCTCTTCTATGCGCTGCTTCCTCTGATCACAGCTTTAATTCAAGGCGCGACATGTTGTCACAATCCAATTACCTGACAGCCGAGACCAGGGAAAGGGAGCAGCTTTAACCCACTAGTATTAACCACTTACTGCAACTAAAGTATAAATTAAGTAAGAGATGTAGAGAATTTTACATTTAAAAGGTTGAGGTAAACTGTTTTACTAAAAGGTGTCAGACAAAGGTTTCAGTACAACATGGAATGTGATATTATTCTAACATGATTTGATATTTTACTACATTTCCAACACCCCTTAAAGGGTAGTCCACCCTTATAACAACCTTTAATATTGTTCTTCTTTGTCCCCCAGCCCCAACCGCAATATTTTTATTGCCAGAAACTTCCCAAACATTACTTCCCTTCCCTCTTTCTCCGCCGCACTGCCCGGCCCTCTGCTTGCGCGAAACTGCAAGCAGAGGGCGGGACCGCTGAGAGGCCGCAATCATGGACGCTGCGCGCCGTAGTTCTGAACGCGGAGGAAAGAGGAAGGTAAGTAAAGATTGGGAAGTTTCTGGCAATATTATTTGAGGTTGGGGCTGGGGACAAGCAGAACATGATATTAAGTGATTTGAGCTAGGGGGGAGGGAGTCCAAGGAGAAGTGAGGGGGAGGGGGAGGGAGTGGCAGAATGGCTGCAGTGCGCATGCCAACAACTTCTCCCGAGGAGAGACGGAGGCGAGTCCTATATGGACTCTGCTATCCTCCTGCTGGGCAGTTTTGGGATTTTGGGGGGCGATTACAGGAGAACCTATGGAGCTGGGAAGTGAGTAAGGATTTTTATACACTACAGAGTGGGGCCAGTAGTGGGGGAATTATAGTTTTGGGGGTGGTACATGCCCTTTAAAAATAAACTGTGCTTTATGGGGTGTTCTCAAATCTTTATTTCCTCTCCAATGTCTAGTAGGTACAGTATGAAAAGCAAAGATGTCAGTAAGAAACTATTACCAACTTACCAAACAATTTCCTGTGTTTGGTGGGCACTTTGTTTCTAGCCCAAGTTGTTTTTTCACTTTAGTCCCCCTTTAAATTTTATTGGCTGTAGTTGTTAAAAGAAAAAAATATTCCCACAACACCTACAATATATTTATTTTAAAGACATTATTATTGTCAATTCAACAACTAAATTCAGATTTTTACCAGGTAAATAAAAATTGTAAAAAAAAGTCACCTTGTAAAGTAGTTTTGTTTGTACTTATGGCCCAATACTGCAATAAGAAAAATTGAGTATAAAAAAAAACTTTACTAAGATAAATTCTCAAAACAAACAAAAAAATATAATTAAAATACCCTTGAGGGTTAATTATCAACCAAGTTACCGTAACTATACCCAAACCTCAATAAGGAAATATAGATTATTACCTGTCAAATCGACATTTCCTTCAAGAGCAACCCACTACTTTCTAATGGCATTTGATAGTCCACAAGAGGTGGCTGCTCCCTGTTATTTGGAAAATAATTATTTTTGTTGTACTGAGATTCTATAAAATCAGTTTTTGAGATTAAATCCATTTAGGGACATAGCACTGGTTAGGGACACTAAACCGATAATTTATAAACCTTGCATTTCATCTATTATTCATAGGACTGTAGAGCTCTTATTCCATATAACTGCTTTCTCTCCGCTGAGAGTCGCCCTGTCCTCATCATGCTCCTATTCTTATTATAAGCACGCTGCGCAAATAGGAGCGCACTCGAGACAGGAGCCTCTGGTGGTGAGAAGCGCAGAGGAGTGGCGGCCGGTTAATTTAACTTTGTAACCTGGGCATTCTATTATTCACAGGGAACTGAATACTGAATAAAGATCCAATTACAATTAAGATACATAAATTACCAGTTTAGTGTCCCTTTAATTTTTAGTAACAACATTTTATTAAAAGAGCCCAGTATTTACCAGACAAGTCTAAGATCCTTGAAGAATCCATCTCCCTAAGGTCCCTGTTATAGTAAAAAATACAAATTATTCTAAAATATTTTAGTTTGATAGAATTTTATAATTGAGAGAAGTTATACTGGTGCAGTAAGGGCAACGTGCCACACTGCACGCAACCGCCCCCAATCGCATGCGATTTCATTTGCGATTTCGTTGCGCTTGCACATGTGTTTTTTTTCATTAACTATTGAAAACCGCATGCCATTGCGATTAAATGCGAAGAAATCGGCAATTGCAACGCACCCGAAAACGTGCGTTTTTTGGTGCGTTGCCTTTTCAATAATATGAAAAAACCGCAACACACAAAAAGCGCAGCAGTGTGGCCTAGCCCTAACTGGCTGCTTCTGGGCAGTAACTCATTGTTACAGCATCCATGGTATCAAAGATAAAATGTTGTGTTACAGGGACAGATCAGTGGAAATTATCAATACTTGTTAAATTGTTAGTTTGTTCTTAGGTTTTCTACATATTCTCTACCATTTTGAAAATCAGTTGATTTCATACCCTTTGCTATTCCCTGCTGTGACATTAGTGAGCTGACAGTTTCAGGTTCTAACGGTCCTTCTTCTCTCAAGGATGCACCACATCCTTGGAATGTTCCTAACAGTAATTTCTACTGATTGGCGTTGGAATGGGTCAAATATGCTCAGATCTCTACTGAGAAACTGAATGAATCAACCCAGGCTGCTGGTCAAGGGCAAGACCATAATGGTCTCTGCTAGGGGTCCTGCAAACAGTAAGTCGTATTTCGGTTTGCATTTATTTATACACAGACCAAATGCTGATTGGCAGATGGTCATTGGGTGGAAAAATACTGCCCTTTTTTCTGAAAGGCATATTATTTCACTGAACTTCCTCTTTAAAGCCTCCTTCCCCCCATTAAACTTATGTTCACACCAATGTCAAAGATGGGTAAGTCATCAGTGGGTGGAAAGATTATAAGTTACTGCATGAGTATAATTTTCCCTTTCCATGCCACCGTTGGTAAATTTTACGGCAACCTTGTCGGGGTATGTCGGTTGATGTAAAAACAAAAATAAATAATGCAGGGATTACTAGTTTTAAAGGGCATGTCCACCCCAAAACTGTAATTTACCCCATACTGGCCAATCTATAGTTTAAAAAAAATCTTTAACCTTAAATCTCTGCTCCAAATGGTTTTTCTGCTATGCCCCTTCTCAAAGTCAGGAAACTGTTGTGTGTAGAAGCTCCTGTGGCTGTTGTGCCTCAACCTCATCAAGGTCTGAGCAGCGCCAGGGGAGCCCTCCCCCCCCTCCCTCCCACCATCCTAATCCATCCTCTGAGGGCCGTGACCCCTAGCGTGAAATCCTCTTTATGGGAGGTATAAGAGCTCCTCAACCCTAACCACCATAATATTTTTGAATTAGTTACTTAGGACCCTTCTCTCCCCGCGGCGTCTTCAATGACTTCAGCCGCATCTGTGATTGGCGCGTCTTAGCCAATCACAGACGACGGATGGCGACCAGCCACTGCTTGCACTTCGCAAGCAGGGAGCTGATAGGAGATGGAGAGAATGGGCTGTAATTAAACTCTTGGGCATTTTTAAAAAATATATTATAGCGGTTGGGGGTGGGCAGCTGCTACCTACATTATATAAAGTTTAATTTCAGGGTGGACATGTCCTTTAACATTTAAAACACCATGACCGCATAAGAAAAGTCAGTCCAAAGTGGAGAAGCAAAGCCGCTGCTATAGATCCCATTGATTCATCAGTCTTCCCTGGTTGTCTAGTGGCAGTTCTGAACTGTGACTAGTTTTTTATTATTGTAGTTCCGTACCTGCTGCTATATTAGACTGCTATTGAATAGTGGCTGATCCATTACCATATATCTTCCTTAAGGCTCGTATACATGTGTAATCGCAGGGCTCGAGGTGTGATGCATGATGATTTATGAATGGCAATTTCCTCAAAAGTGCCTGACCGAAAACCACTGTTACATACTCCATATTGTGTTTGAGCTGGGCCCTGCAATTGCACACAAATACAAAGCTTAAGTTTTTGCTAGGTGATCGTACTGAAGTATGATCTGTGCAAATGGGAAAAAATCACTTGCATTGGGGGAGTGATATTTCCATTAGATTTAAACTTTTAATGAACGTCAATGCACATAATTCCAAGTTCCATTATCATTTCTAAAGATGAGCTAATCATTATCTTTGGTAATGATAAAATATTTAAGGTTACACATGCATCCAAAATGTTTAATTGATACACACTTGGTAAAAACTAAACACAGATTAGTAGTCTATCAGAAGTCTGTTAAGGCTCACTTACAGATGTCAAGCATTTGTACAGGTACATTACAAAAGAGACGATTTGGAATTTGTATAATCATGCAAAAACCTATAAACTATATTATGTTTAAACTTGTGATGCTCAGATATTTTACTACTTCTACTTGCTTTGGTAAGCCCTGAAAAAAGAAGTTTTGCTTTGTGTTTTTTGGAGGGATTTTTGCTGGCCATGTCCCTATATGCATCCATGCATGTGGCATTCTGGTTAGATCAAACAAAAAAATTTTTTTCCTAAGGCGTGAAATTCTAGGAAGCAGTGTCTGCATTTCTGCATATAGCATAAATAAACTCGCTCTTACACAGCTATTCATCACATATGTATGTAGATTCCAAAAATGTTTATAGTTTGTGGGGATATTACAAGTTTGAGGTTGTTTAGATGTTGTTTGATTCAGTAACATGGGGGAGATTAAGAGCATCTATCTGGGGGGGGAGGAATTGGACCATTACTAGACTTACATTCTTCCCATCACTACTACTGTGCCATTTTTTTGATCTGTCCCCTGCTTCTTTGAATATCCATGTGAAGCAAATTTCATTTCAGCTGTCAATCAGTTATCCAACGTTTCTGCTGTAAACAATTTTGTTGTAGCTGGAATGGTGACAGATTTTTGATCAAGTTGTATGCTGTGTGCAGTTTTGACAGTTTGGTATGCTTGATTTCACAGAAGCCAGTCAGGTGGAAGTGGGTGAGGTTAAAAAGGGAGGAGATACTTACTTCTGATCAAATCAAGTACTGGATTGAAAGACTATGCTTTTTCTGAAAGGGAGGCAGATCAAAAGTGATTTACACATAAATATTTAGTAGGTCCTGAAAAAAACCGGTGTACCTGGTTATTTATGCTTTAAAGCACTTTTTGAGTGTGCCCCCTTTTCAGAAAATAAGCAATAGTAGATTATTCACGCTTGTGGGCCATGAAGAATGGTGAGTGCACCGTACAAACATTCCTATTACCACTCCACACACTTGGTTTAAGTGGATTGAAGACATGCAGAAAACAAAACACGCCTAAAGTAAGTATAGTTGACCTTTAATATTTAGTGATGTTTTTTATTATCAGGTGAGTGTTGAGCAAGATGTTTAACTTGAATCATTTTTACCTCTATTTTTAGAAATTCTACTAAAAACAATAATTCTGTGAAATCTGTGTCCAGACTTCTGCTGTATGAATAAAAGAATGCACTTTAGTATCGGAAGTGTGTAGATTCCAAAAATTTTAAACTGGAAAGGTTGCACCCCTTTCTCACTGGTGGCGTCTTTTTGTTATGCTGGAAGGCCTCCCTGTCTTTTGAAAGTCAGGAAATTATAATACCAGTAAAAGTACTGTAGATCAGATGAACACAGGAAAAAAATAACATGGCCCATGGTTGCTTTCAGGTTTTTATTGGTGAACAAAACACATGTTTCGGCTTGAATAAGGCCAATTGCTGGAGGACACTGGAAGGGTTAATAAGTATAATATAGTTTGTTTGATCTGTTTGTAGGCCAAGGATGCTAACATTTTTAAGATATGGTAATTTTAAAAATCACAATCATCATGCAATAGGATAATATTTTACTCCTATATGTATATATATAAACCCATCATAATATGTTATTTAAAGTTAGAAAGCATATATTTGATAAGCCACAAACAGTTTACCATGTAGTCCATAGTGCCAGGTAAAATGTCACCTTCCAGTGGAATTTGGTTGGTCCCATTGGTCCAAGAACCCCTGCATGAGCAAATAACTGGAATTAGTTTCAAAACATTTCTCTGCTCTAGACCCATTGTAATAAAAAAAACTTTTGACCAAAATTTATTTGTTATTTACGGTAGCCTCTTACTGTGTAGTATTTCACTTACTGTGTTTTTAGTGACTGTTACATAGTTATTTTTGTGTTTAAAAATCAACAACAAAAACTAGTTCAATACCTCTATGCAAAACTTAGCCCTTCTTTAGCTCAAAAAAAATCGTTCTCACCAATCACAAACTATCATTTTAAATGACACTAGTATTGTGACTTTCACAGCTCTGTAAAATTATTTTTTTTACCAAATATCTCGGTTTCATGAAAATTTCACCTTGTTTATGAGTTTTTGTTTGTTTCCAATGGCCCTAGAGCCTCTGTAATGAGCAAAGTAAATTGACTATAAGAATGATCGTATCTAAATCATTAATTGCAAAAAAGGTTGACAAAATCCACAACTAATTTTATTGTCTGAAGAAGGTGTTTGATACACTGAAAACGTCACAAATAATTACACACCTGTGTTTTGGATTAAGACTGGAGTGTGCTATGCTAAAGTTTTCTATTCAAAATCCACACCTAATAAACGAATTAAAGATTTTTGACAGTATTAAAATATATGTGGCATATTAGTGGGTTAATGAATTACAAATCACTGGTTATGCTCCTGTGTTCTTAGGGGCATATTTATAAAAGTTCGCTATTTTTGCATTTCGCTATCACAGGACATCGCAATTACATATAGCGCTATTTTCGCCTTATTGATAAAACCACTCATTTTCGCCTTTGCAAGAACAGTATCGCTGAGGCGATGTGTGCATAGTTTTCGCCTTATTCATTGCATTAAGTCTGGTAAATCACGCGCATAGAGAGTTGGCTCTCTAGTGTAATTTCAGAGATATCTTTGTCACTTTTTTAATTACACGCAATTTATAAATAGGGGATTTGTCCTTTTTGTCCCCTTTTCTCCTTTTTTTACATTTTTTGCAGTTTTAACAGAATTTTTGCAAAAACATCCTTACTTACTGGAATGTTCTCCTGACTTGACTATTTCTTACACAGCACTATGGTATGTTCTCATATTAATGTAACTGGTTTGGTAATTAGCTGCAGTTTGCTAAAAATAAGCAATGCTAAAAAATGTGTCCTATTAATAAAATAGAGAAAAATCGCCTTTTGAGTTTTACACTATTTATATCTTTGGCTGAAAAAAACACCAAATTTTTATTTTAAATAAGAAAGATAGGTGTTCCGTGTGTATTAACCTATTTAATACTACTTTGAAAAACCACCAAAGAGTATTACCTATTTACCATCATATGTGCTGAGCTTTTTCAGCATTATTAGTGCTACTTTTTGCTAGATAATTTTCGATTTTGATGAATATTTTTTAATAATTGATGAAAGGAAAAGATGAAAGTTTAAAAAATTATTGTAAAGGCTGGTGGGAAAAAAAAGCAAAAATAATGCTTTACAAATATGTCCCTCAGACCCCCATTTGATTTTATTGGTAAATAAATAAAATCGGAACATTAAAAAAAAAAAATCTTAAAAAAGCAAAATCTCAGATTGTATTACAGTAAATGCTGGAAAATAGTCTAACACCCCCCCCTGAGTACTTATTAGTATTGAGAAACACTCCACAATGTACTGACACCTCCATGGACCCATTGGCAGGCTAAATAAATGGCCACATATGCGTTTTCGCCACCTCAGACTTGGCAAATTGGAATGGCTGAACTTAATGCAAAAATACACTTTTCGACATTTTATAAATATGCTTGAGCGGTTTACGCAGCAATGTATGTCGAAAAGCGAAATGTAGCGGTAATGACCTTTCGCCACTGGTTAACACTGCTTTATAAATAGCAAAAAGGCCAAATTAGGCGAAAAAGCTGTGTTAAAGAAGGCGAAAAGTTTAACAAACCTTTATAAATATGCCCCTTAGTAGAAATTGATATAGATTGATACTTGAGAAAAAATGGTGGATGTTGACCAGACAAAGTGAGTGTTAAATATTTTCATTACATAGAAGATGTTGAGAAATTCTTTACGTAAGTGAATGGCTCAGTGTTAATTATAAACTCACAGATAGTGATGGACCTGAACTTGAACCTGAGTTCAGGCCTAACTTTATGAGTTCGGAAGAACTCGAACTTTTCGAACTAGTTCGGTTTTCCAAACTTGCAGCTGTATTTTTGATAATTATCGAAAATTCCATAATTATCGAATTTAGGAGCCGTTCGCTAACCCTAGAATGTATTGTTCGCTAACCCTCAAATGTAATGTTCGTTTTTGCTAACCCTTGAATGTAGTCTTCAACTTTCTGTAACCTCGCATGTAATGTTTGTTTTTCGCTAACCCTCAAATGTAGCTTTCAGTAACCCTCGAATATATCGTTCAATTTCGATAACCCTCAAATGTATAGTTCTATTTTCGGTAACCCCGAATGTAGTGTTCGGTAACCCTTGAATTGGCCGTAACCCCCGAATGTAGCTTGCACAAACCCTGACAATTGCCTGATCGTGGGGAAAGAAGTGTTTAAACAGGTTTTGGTGATAGTGACATGTTCCCCAGATGATTTCTCAGGTGCCACAGCCATTTTACAGTAAGTTACCATTGTTAATTTATCTGTTATTGATCCAAACATTTTGAACTATTAGCTCCCCATTGACTTTAATGGGTTTGTTTCCGAACTTCGGAAATTAGTAAACGAACCAAGCTTCAGTATGTTTGTCCATCTCTACTCACAGTTAACAAAATTCAAATCTCACTGATGGAAATAATTAAATTTAATTACCTGTCAACTCAACATTTCCTTGAAGAGCAACATCATTTTTTAATGGCATTTGATGGTCTATAAATGGTGGCTGATCTCCTATTATTTAGAAAGCATATTAAAAATAACTTATTTATTTGTACTTCGATTTTGACATATTAAGTGATTTAGCACTAGTTGGTTGATTTTCTTAACAAAATTATATTAAAAGAGACAAACAGGGAAATTCAATTAAAAATCTTGTAATAACTTTGATTGAATTTCCCTGAAAGTATTTTTACTCAAATATCGCAAAATCCTAAATACACAATTATTAGATCAATTTACCAGACAGGTCTAAGGATCCTTGAAGAATTTCATCTCCCAAAGGTGTCCCTGTAATGTTAAAAAATACATAATTATTCTAAAATACTGTATTTTGTATACCGGTAGTTTATATAATGTATAAATAAATATGTTGATCTGTTTGTATGACATATAATTAAAACATTTTTAGAATATGATTAATTTGAAAAATTACAGTAATTTAACAAAATTACAGCACAATTCTGCACTAGTAACTAAACTGCAATCAGTTATTTAAAGATAGAAAGAAATATATTTATAGAAAGGGTATCTCCATCTCTCATAAAAACTTTTGCTGTAGTGTAGTGGACCCTATCCCACCCCAACTGCCATATTAGCAAAAAAAAAGAATCAGAAAAGTACTTACAGAGCTTCATTCTCCCGGCGTTCAGAACCGGCCCTCTGCTTGCAGGAAATTGCAAGCAGGGGGCTGGACTGGTAGCCACGTCCTTGATTGGCTGAGAGGAAGCCAATTAAAGACGCAGCTGCCAGCAGTGCAGAACGCCGGGGGAACGAGGCTCTTTAAGTACATTACCAATTCTTTTTTTTGCAAACAAATAGGGAGGTTGGGGTGGGATAGGGTCCACTACACTACAGCAAAAATATTTAAAGCTAGGGCACCTGGCAGTAAACAGGGATCAAGTTGGAGGGGGGTATCAGGCTGCAGTGGGAAAGCCAGAAACTTCTCAGGGGAAAGGTAGGAGGAAGAAACATTTTCACTCACAGCCAGGCTCCTACTCCTCACTTTCTGGGACTTTGGGCAGACATTGCAGGAGAACCATTTGGAGCAGAGAGGTAAGGTAATGGTTTCTAAACACAGCACAGTGGGGCCAGTAATGAGGGAAAATTTAGTTTTGGGGGTGGACAAACACCAGCTGAATATCGTCAATGTCTTAGTAAAGTCTTATTACAATTTTTTAAATTATTTCATAGTTTTACCATGTAATTCCATAGTTCCAGGTAAACCGTCACCTTGCAGTGGAATTTGGTTTGGTCCCAATGGTCCAAGAATACCTCCTATGAACGAAGTAAATTAAAATAGGTGTGTAGCAGAGGCATTCATTTCTCTGTCCAGCCCCATTATAATGATGTATTTACAAAAAAAATTGAACACAGATTTATTCATTTAAATTAGCCATTTACTGTGTTATTAAAGGTTTAAAAAAAGGCAAATATCCTCCCCAAAGCCCAAGAAATCATCCATGCACACATATGGATACAGACACTAGCTGTAACTCTAGCTCTCTAGAAGACATTTAAGACTCCTTTAAATGTGTTTGCAGATTCTGCCAATACAACATTTTCAGGAAGAGCATTCCAAAACTAAACTGCCCTCGGGCTGAAAAAACATTTACGTTGTTTAATAGGATTGGTCTCTATGGTGCCCTCTAACATAATGTATTTCTAAACAGCCATCATATTCCCATGCAAATGCCTCTCTTTCAGGGATATAAACCCAACTTTGACTAACTATCTTCTTAACACTCTTTTTCTATTCCTCTTAATAAAAGAGAATGCAAAAAAGCAGATGCGACTGAACGCAGGTAAGGGTCAGGATCACGAAGGCCTCAAGCCTTAATTTTAGTTTAGCAAAGGGGTAGGGAAAGGGACAAAAGATTTCCCTTAACTGAGCCAGTAGAAAAAAAGGGGTGGAACAAGTGAAGGCGGTAAAGTAAGGGAGGAGTTTTAGGTTATATGTGAGCCTAGAGAAGTTAATCAGAACTAACCTTTTTCTTTTTGTTTTACCAACCCTCCATCCGAGGAAGAATACAAGTTGTGGAATCTACCTTGGAGTGTCACTGAAGGCAGAGGGGGGTAACGAGGGACAATCCCGAGTGTCTAGCCCTCCACATACAGCTAATGTGCAGGGGGACCAGCTGGTGGGAGCGATTTAGCCAGCTGATGCCGGGGGATTCGGCTGGCTAGGGCGGTAAATGATTGGTTAGCCATTAAATTTAAGGCCAGCTGATGTGCACGGGAACTCAGTGGTAAGGGCGGTGAATGAGTGGGGCTAAAAATTAAGTCTGTTAATACCAATCATTGGGGTAGGTCGGACGATGGGACGATCCCAATTGTCTAGACCCCACACACCACTGATGTGCACGGGACTCAGCTGGTGGGAGCGATTTAGGCCAGCTGATGTGCTGGGGACTCAGCTGGCTATGGCGGTGAAGATTGGTTATGCCACAATTTAAGGCCACTGATGTGCAGGGGACTCAGCTGGCAGGCCGGTGAATGATTGGGCTAAAATTAAAGCCTATTAATACCAAATCATTTATGCCAGCCGATGTGCAGGGGGACCCGCTGGCAAGGGTGGTGAAGATTGGGGCTGAATCAAAGCCTGTTAATACCAATCAATGCCATCTGATGTGCAGGGGGACTCACCGGGCAAGGGCGGTGAACGATTGGGGCTAATCGAGCCGGGTAAAACCAATCGTCTATGGGGAGGAAGACAGCATTTATAGGGTTATTCAATAAAAGGTCTTATCGTTTAAAATGGTGCTAATTTTTGCCCCAACCAATCAGAATGTTAGCTTTCAAATGTTAAATAACAGCTGATTGGTTGCAAATTACCCCCCTTTTAAACCATAAGACCTTTATGAATCTCCCTTTAAGTTTAGAAGAGGACTCTCAAGTGTGTTTTGTTATCCCTCATGCCGCTCATTTTATATAAAAATATTTTCTATTTTGTGGAATTGCATTGATTTTTTAGATGTACTTGTAGTGGGGGGGTTAAAAGAATACCTAGGGACAAGTGTTTATTGGTTGTTTAGCACTAAATAAATAGTTATAGGGTTGGAGGAGATTTTAAACTATTTGGGGGGGGGAGGGTTTAGCATCTCCACTGGGAGAATTGTCCAGGAGGAAAGCAGGTGTAGATAGGCCAGGGTGGGTGGAAAGGGGGGTGGGGCTAGTATAGGGGATAGGAAGGATGTGTATCAAAGTGTACGAATAAATTACAGGATCATAATCTAAAATGTATGTTTGCAAATGCGAGAAGCCTGGCTGACAAAATGGTGAATTGGAATGATGCATTGAATGAAAGTATGATGTAATAGTTAGCAGAAACGTGGTTGAACAGTTCTCACGACCTGGGCTGTAAATATAGAAGGATATGCCTTGTTTAGGCAGAACGAAAAAAAAGGAAAGGGAGGAGTATTTGTTATATGTAAAAAAATAATTGAAGCCAAATTTAAAGAAGAATAGCTGGTGATATGGACGATAAGTGGAGGCAATGGGTGGAATTAGGCACGAAAGTGGTACTGTCATTGTTGGTTCTGCTATACATCGCCAAATGCTGCAGAGAGGAGGTGAGTCAACTTCATTGCATGGCAAGGGCTGCTAGTTTGGGGAGGTGCTCATTATGGGGACTTCAATTACCCTGACATTGATTGGTGTGTGGAACTGCCATCACAGAAAAGGCGATGAGTTCCTGAATTTGCTGCAGTATATTTTCTTCACAGGTGGTTGAGGTTCCTACTAGAAAAGAGCTCTTTTGGATCTGGTAATCTAACATTGTGGAGCGCATTATAGATAAAGGTAACTGGAGGCTTAGGAATAGTGACCATGAAATAGTGGCATTTGGACTTTGTTATCGAAAGAAAAGTGCGCTGGGTTAACAAAGACATTTAATTTCAGGAAAGCAAATTTTCCCAGGTTTAAAGCACTCTTCAGAATGTCAACTGGGATAACTGTATTAACAGGTAAAGGTACTGAACAGAAGTGGACTTTGGTTCAAGGATTTTAAGCCAGTTCACATCTAAATTATACCCTTGGGAAATAAATGTAAAAAAAATAAATCCGCTCGCCCATGTGGCGTAATTTCTGATGTAAAATAGGCAATGGTAAGGAAGAAACAAGGCATTTAAAACTTTTAAGGCCGAGGGAACGGAAAGGGCCTTTAGGGATGTAAAAAACTGTAACAGGAGTGTAAGAAAGCAATCAACAGCTAAAATTAATAAGGAAGTTAGGATAGCCTGAAAGAAAGCATCACTAAGCCTAAACATTTTTTAAGTATATTATAGTAAGAAATGAGGACTGAGAATGTGGCACCATTATTTAATGGGGAAAAGTTAGTTCGGTAGGATGCGATAAAGCAAATGTCTTGAATATTTTTTTCTCTGTATACACTATGAAGATCCCAAGTACAGATATCATAGAGTATAGTACAATAAGGTATACAAGATTCAAGTTCACTTGTTTAACCGAGGATATGGTACAGAAAAGAACTAAATAAGGTTAATATTAGTAAATCTCCTGAACCGGAATAAAATACATCCTCGGGTACTTAAAGAGCTAAGTCAGTTTTATCTAGGCCATTGTTTCTTATTTTTGCTGATTCCCTCATGTTCGGTGTGTGCTCTGGATTGGAAAAAAAAGGCTGATGTTATTCCAATATTCAAAAGGGTACAGTCATTCACAGCCGGGGTAATTTACAACGGCCTGTTAAGTTTAACTTTCAGTGGTGGGGGAAGATCCTGGAAAGTTTAATAAGGGAACATGTTCTAGAGTAGTGTTTCAAGGACTGACATTATAAGTAGTAACCAGCATGGATTTAGGAGGAATAGATCTTGTCAACACCTTGCTTGGCTTTTATGAGAATAATTAGATTAGACTCTGGTATAGCAGTAAATGTAGTTTACTTGGATTTTGCAAAGGCTTTGATACAGTTCCCACATAGGCGACTAATGAAATAACTAAGTCTGTTGGTCTGGGGAGTCACTTTGTACATGGATAAAAATTGGTTAAAGAATAGGATGCAGGAGTAGTTGTTAATGGGCTCATCATTATGGACTAAAGTGCTAAGTGGGTGCCACAGGTTCTGTGTGGGCCGCGTCTATTTATTCTATTTATTAGATTTGGAAGTGGGGATTGTCACAAGGTTTTCTGTGTTTGCTGACGGCAACAAAACTTTGTCACCATTAAAAACTTTCAGAGGATGTGCAACTCTTTGCAAAGGGGATCTAGTGATTTCCATTGGGCTGCTAAGTGCAGATGAAATTCAATGTTGATAAATGTAAGGTATGCATTTTGGACTTAAAATACTTGTGCTACTTATACTATAAAGGGCTCTGTTAAGTGAATCCCTGTTGAAAGGGATCTTGGAGTTTTGGGATAACAACTTAAAGGTAGCAAGCAGTGCCGGCGCAACAGCCAGAGCCGGCATGGTATTGTCTTGTAAAGCGAGGTATGGATTCAAGGGAGAAAATGTAATTCTCCCTCTTAAAAGCATTGTTTAAGTGCCTCCATTTGGAATATGCGTGCAATTTTGGAATCCTGTGTACAAAAGGACATCTTTGAAATGGAAAGGGTTCAGAGAAGGGCAACTAAATTAAAAGGGGATTGGGGGAGCTTGAATATGAGAGAGACTACTGGAAAAGTTCAATTATGTACCTGGAGAAAAGGCGCTTACGTGGGGATATGATTACTGTGTATAAATACATTAACGGCCATACAATAAACTATCTGGGCAGTGTTCACCAATAGAACATGCAAGGACACGAGGACATCCCTTAAGACCTTGAAGAAAAAAGGTTTAGGCTTCAAGCTCGAAAGGGTTTTTCACTGTGAGAACGGAAGGCTATGGAACTGTCTTCCAGTGGACGTTGTAATGGCAGGTTCCTTGGTCAGTTTCAAAAAAAAAGCTGGACGGATGATTTTCTGCAAACAGGAATGTTGCAAGTTACTGGTATTGATACCATAAGTAGAGTTGATACCAATGGAAATTTCCGATTGCACTTTGGAGTCAGGAAGAATTTTTTCCCCCTCATAAATTTGGTGGGTTTTTTTGTCCTTCCCTCTGGATCACATTAGCAGGAAATGAGGATATTGCTAGATGGGTTGGACTGGAGGACGTATGGTCTTTATTCCCTCAAATCTTATATATACATATCAATTAACAAATAGTAATGAACATAAGATATAAATGTAATAAGCAAAGTCTATAATAAATAATTACTTACACATCCCTACACTGTTTTGTAATGTTATCTCCAAAATGTGTGTTAAGACAACCCCAGAAGTTTTACAGTTTTACATGTAAGCTTACAAAGGAAATATTTCTCACTTCCCTTTCAGTGTTGTATCCAATGGTGTCCGTAATTATAGATTGACGCAGTGTTAGCCAATCAAAACATTTTCTGAGTGTTAGTAGGAAGTAGGAAGTTTTAGTAGGAAGTTGCAAGACTTATATGTCACTTCCTTTGTAACACATGTGACAGTCTCTCCCCCTCCCCACCCCTCCCCTCTCAATAGAAACAAGAGAGCTGCTGTTTGCTGGACATGAAGGGAGCTATTTATCAGGCAACCGTATATCTCCAGATGTTTGGAAACTACAACTCCCAGAATTCCCTAACTACAGAGTGCTTGTAGAGGAATACTGGGATTGTAGTTTGAATTCCCTAACCACAGAGTCTTATAGAGGAATGCTGGTTGTAGTTTTCAAACATCTGGGATATACTGGTTGCTTATCCCTGCTCTATATGATAGGGGGACTGAAAGGAAAACATCTCCATGCCCATTTCTCTGAGACATTGAAGTGAGTTTGTTAATGGTTTATTACATTATTTAACCATAGACCCCATAGAAGCCATGAACCTGTGTCCTGAACTGATAAATATAATAAGATTGAAACATGACAGGATAGTCTGGGTTCTTTATAGGACCTCAGATTTCCCAATAGTGATCCCTCTTAACCATTGACCAATATGATCCCTCTCTAACACACTGACCAATAGTGATCCCTCTTAACACATTGACCAATATGAGCCCTCTGTAACACATTGACCAATAGGATCCTTCCTACAATTACCAATAGTGATCCCTCTCTAACACATTGACCAATATGATCCCTCTCAACACATTTACCAAAAGTGATCCTCTCTACAACACACTGACCAATAGTATTCCCTCTCTAACACATTACCAATAGTATCCCTCTAACATACCAATGTGATCCCCTCTAACACATTACCAATAGTGATCCTCTCTAACACATTGGCCAATAGTGATCCCTCTCAAACACATTGACCAATAGTGATCCCTCTAACATATTTACTAATAGTGATCCCTCTGTAACACATTGACCAATAGTGATCCCTCTCTAACACATTGACCAATAGTGATCCCTCTAACATTTACTAATAGTATCCCTCTGTAACACATTGACCAATAGTGATCCCTCTCTAACACATTGACCAATAGTGATCCCTCTGTAACACATTACCAAAGTTCCCTCTTAACACATTGGACCAATAGTGATCCCTCTCTAACACATTGACCAATAGTGATCCCTCTAAACATATTTACTAATAGTGATCCCTCTGTAACACATTGACCAATAGTATCCCTCTCTAACACATTACCAATAGTGATCCCTCTTAACTCATTCCCAAAGTGATCCCTCGTACACATTGACCAATAGTGATCCCTCTAACACATGATCCTCTCAACACATTACCAATAGTGATCCCTCTCTAACACATTTACCAATAGTGATCCCTTCTTAACACATTGACCAATAGGATCCCTCTGTACACATTGACCATAGTGATCCTTCTGTAACACATTGACCATAGTGATCCCTCTCTAACACATTTACCAAAGTGATCCCTCTCTAACACATTGACAATATGATCCCCTCTAACACACTGACAATAGTGATCCCTCTCTAACCATTCCAGACCATTGACAATAGGATCCCTCTCTACACAGACAATAGTATCCTCTCTAACAGCATTGACCATAGTGATCCCTCTAACACATACTAGTGATCCCTCTCTAACACATGACCATAGTAATCCTCTCTACAATTCTGACGATCACCTTCACTTCAATCAGATCTTCTCAATTTAATGCACCAGACCTTTCTAACCATTTACCAAACATTGATGTACAATCGTGGAGTTCGTACGACGATTGTACAGCCAATTGCATTGTGTATGGACCCCTTTAAAAGTATCTGATTGTAACCAATTCTGATTAGATACAATCAGATTCTTTCAAGAAGTATCTGTTTGCTATACTAACCAATCAGATTCTTTCCAATCAGAATGTGTTTCAAATCAGATTATTTCAGAAAGAGTCTAATTGGTTAGTATACAAATTCAGATTATTTCTAAAAGAACATATTGTAACTAATTCTAATTAGTTAAAATCAATTCTTCAGAAAGCGTACAATAACATTCTTTCTAAATATCTGATTGTAACCAATTCTGATTGATACAATCAGATTTTTTCAGAAAGAATCTGATTGGTATACTACCAATCAGATTATTTTCTAAACGAATTTGTTACTTCAGATTCTTTCTGAAAGATTCTGTTTGGTAGTATACCAATCAGATTCTTTTCAATACAATTGGTTACAATTAGATTATTTCAGAAAGAATCTCATTGGTTAGCATACCAATCTGTTTCTTCTTCTTAAAAAATCTGATTGCAACCAATTCTGATTTGAAAGAATCTGATTATCTGTTCCAGACCATTTCCCAGGTCCCAGACCCATTTACAGTAAGTTACTGAATAATTTTTACAAAATCTTCGAAAATTCCTTTAAAATTCTAATTTTCTAAATTTCGGTGATCCTCGAAAATAGAATGTGTTCTGGAAAAACAGTTCCATGTGAGAATTTTTTCTTTAAACTTCTGGTGTATGCACGTTTTCCCCCCAGACCATTTTCCGGTCCACTGGCAGAACGGATTTTATCTCTCAAAACCTGTATTTAAATATCTTCCTGTATAGATTTATCAAAACAAATCAATAAACACACAGAAAAAATGTATATACACACAAAAAAAGTGTTATACACACAAATATAAGTGGATAATGTCTGTCTTATTTAGATGTTACGCTGCACTTTTTGTATATTTAACATGTTATTCTAAAGCACTGACACTCCAGTACAAGCTAAAAGATTGGTGTATATATGTCCCCTCTAATACCTATTGGGGGTACACCCAATAGGTTCCCTTCTGCCTCTGTTTATTGTGTAAAATATTCAATTTAGGGTATGTGACACTAATAGAACAGGATTTCTAGGATTCTTTTATTTTTAACATCTTGCCTTATTTTTTTGTACAAATCCCTCATTTTATAGTGTGTATAAAGATTTTATATCATCTGTATCCACATATAGCTAAACATACACCCACATATTTCGCACTGTGCACCAACGGGCACACTTTGCTGTACATATATATGTTTTTTATTAATAAGTGACCCCATGTTTTGCACTAGAGAATGTGTTGTTGTGGTGGTTTTTTCCTGCGAATTTAGGTTTGTTAATTTTCCTAAAATAGAGTAAATAGTGGGTTATAAGAATGTTGGTTTTTTTAGGGCGGGGCCTTGTGGAATCTGTAACCCTTATAGGTTTTCTGTGGACTGATGCCCAAGACTGCACAATATACTCAAGACGAGGCCTTGTAAGGGCTCTCATAGAGTGGCAGTTCAAACAAGTTTAAAACAATGTGCATAAAGACAGTTAAAGGGCATGTCCACCCCTAAAACTATAATCCCCCCCACTACTGGCCCCATTGTGTAGTGTAGTTTACCCTTACCTCACACTCCAGCTCCATCTGGTTCTCCTGTAGCCCCCCCCCCAAGTCCCAAAAACTGCCCACCAGGAGGATAGCAGAGTCCATATAGGACTCTGCCTCCTACCTGGCCTCCGGGGAAGTTTGGCATGCGTACTGCAGCCCTTCTCCCTCCTCCCTCTCCCTCCCGTTAACATTCCCTCCCCCTAGTGTACCCTTTTGCCATAACAATCCCCCTGTCCCCCCAGCCCCAACCGCTATGTTTATTTTATTAGAAGTGCCCCAAGCATTACTTTCCTCCCCTCTTTCCTCCGCCGCACTGAATGACCGGCAGCCGCGCCAGGATTGGCTGCCACTCGCCAATCCAGACCGCACTGCCGGTCCCGCCCCTCGCTTGCTTTTCTCGCAAGCAAGGGCCGGCATGTGGCAGAGGAAAGAGGGAAGGTAAGTAAAGTTTGGGGAACTTTCTATAAAATAAATTAGCGGTTGGGGCTGGCGACAGGGGATTGTTATGGCAAAAATGTGTTTCAAGGGTGGACATACCCTTTAAGAGTGTACGTATTAAATAAGGTTAAATTGCCTCATACAAGTTAAGTAAAAGGCTGTTTATCATTTGTATACATATGGATGTTTGTGTGTTATATTGGTATTAGAAAACCATCCCAAAATGGTGTTGTAATGATAGTAAAGTAAAGTTATAGACAAATAGATCCATTTGCTGACCAAACCAATTGTATATTTTTCAGGACACAATTAAAAAATATTACCACTGAATAATTCACTTCATATTTATGCTGTGACCAAATTTCTATTACAAACTTACTACATACACTATATAATATTAATTTACCTGGCAATCCAAGGATACAGAAGAATGTTACTGTCTAGGGAATGCGGGGTTTTCCAGTGGCTCTTCTAATCCTGTAGTAAGAAAGTAGGTCAAAATGTCAGTGTGCTAAAGGTGGCCATACACTCTAACGATAATAGGTAAATCCTATCGTTCCCTGTGAAACGTCAGTGTGTAGGGGTCTTCCGACCAATCGTATGCCAACAAACACCCTAGTCGGCATTGGGTTGGTCAGGGATGACAGAAATCTCACCTCTGTATCAGCTCCATTTACTAGTAGTAAAGGGAGCTGATCCAATCATACTGTGTATGGCCACACGGCCGACCGATCCCTATATGTCGGCACACATGCTGTAGGCCCAAAGTCTAACCGTTCCCTCCTCTCTGTTCTTTTTTCCTGTTTTTCCCCACTTTTTTACCATTCTTATTTTTCCCCTCCTTTTCTTACCACTTTTTCTTCCCCCTTCTTATTGCTTGTTTTCTCCCTATTTCTTAATTTTTAATAAGAGTATAAGCCAAATCTGAAAGTTAAGTACCATATTTGATAATCACAATGTGATCATAATAATCAACACTGTACAGTGAGTTTTGCTTGTGAAGGTTCTCATTTATTCATTTCATGACATATATAAGCTGTGTTTTAATACCCTGGTAGCATCCAAACAACATTGTATGTGTCAGACAATAGATGCCAACCCCTTTCAAACGCAGGTATGTGGGTAGTAGCTGCAGCACAGAAAACCCAATTCCTTGGGTTAGGACATATGCTTTAATAGTTGTAATGTTAATATCGTAAATAAAGGAGAAGACGGACTTAAACCAGTGTAATGGAAGGTGCTACATTTAATCAACATCTTGCATTCAGATGGTCCCTGAAACCTTGATGCTATATGCATAATTCCAAGGTATTAATTGCCGCACTCATTTTTGTAAGTTCATTCTCAATAAAAGGTCTTATCATTTAAAATGGTGCTAATTTTGCCCCAACCAATCAGATGTTAGCTTTCAAATATTAAATAACATCTGATTGGTTGCAAAATTAGCCCCCTTTTAAACCATAAGACCTTTTACTGATTGGTTGCAAAATTAGCCCCCTTTTAAACCATAAGACCTTTTATTGAATCTCCCTGTAAGTTTAAAAGAGGACTCTGCAATGTGTTTGTTATCCCTCATCCCTCATTTTATATAAAAATATTTTCTATTTTTGTGGAGATTGCATTGAGTTTTTAGAGTGTACTTTGTAGGTGGGGGTGGGTAAAAGTAATATACATAGGGACAGTGTTTATGTGTTGTTTAAGCACTAAATAAATAGTTATAGGGTTGGAGGAGATTTTAACCTAGGTGGGGGGGGAGGGTATTAGCAGTCTCACGGGATAGAGTTGTCCAGGAGAAAGCAGGGTGTTAGATAGGCCAGTGGTGGGTGGAAAGGGGGGTGGGGCAGTATAGGGGATAGGAAGGAATGTGTTAAAAGTGATGTACGAATAAATACAGGATCATTAATCAAAATGTATGTTTGCAAATGCTCGAGAAGCCTGGTCTGACAAAATGGGTGAATGGAAATGATGGCATTGGAATGAAAGTATGATGTAATAGGTATAGCAGAAACGTGGTTGAACAGTTTTCACGACTGGGCTGTAAATATAGAAGGATATGCCTTGTTTAGGCAGGACAGAAAAAAAAGGAAAAGGGGGAGAGTATGTGGTAATTAAAAAAGAATGAAGCCAAATTAAAAAAAGAGAGATAGTGGTGATATGGACGATAAAGTGGAGGCAATATGGGTGGAATTAGGAAAAGGAAAGGGGGTGGGTGGTAAGTCATTGTTGGGTCTGCTATTGGTTAAGCCGCCAAATGCTAGCAGAGAGGAGTGAGTCAACTTCATATGCAGTGGGCAAGGGCTGCTAGTTTTGGGGAGGTGGTCATTATGGGGGACTTCAATTACCCTGACATTGATGGTGTGGTGGTGGAACTGCCATCACAAGAAAAGGCGATGAGTTCCTGAATTGCTGCAGGATAAATTTTCTCTCACAGTTGGTTGAGGTTCATACTAGAAAAGGAGCTGTTGGATCTGGTATATCTAACATTGTGGGGCGCAAATAGATTAAAGGTTAACTGGAGGCTTAGGGAATATGACCATGAAATAGTGGCATTTGGACTTTGTTATCGAAAGGAAAAGTGCGCTGGGTTAACAAAGACATTTAATTTCAGAAAGCAAATTTTCCCAGGTTTAAAGCAGTCTTCAGATGTCAACTGGGGGATAATGTAATTAACAGGTTAAGGTACTGAACAGAAGTGGACTGTGTTCAGGGATTTTAAGCCAGTTCACATCTAAATTTATACCCTTGGGGAAATAAATGTAAAAAAAATAAATCCGCGCCATGTTGGCTGAATTCTGATGTAAAGAAGGCAAAGGTAGGAAGAAAAAGGCATTAAAACCTTTAGGCCGAGGGAACGGAAAGGGCCTTTAGGGAGTATAAAAACTGTAACAAGGAGTGTAAGAAAGCAATCAAACTAGCTAAAATTATAATGAAGTTAGGATAGCTGAAGAAACGCATCACTAAGCTAAACATTTTTTTAAGTTATTAATAGTAAGAAGATGAGGACTGAGAATGTGGCACCATTAATTTAATGGGGATAAGTTAGTTACGGAGTGATGCGATAAAGCAAATGTCTTGAATAATTTTTTTCCTCTGTATACCTATAGAAGATCCAAGTACAGATATCATAGAGTATAGTAGCAATAAAGGTATACAAGATTCAAGTTCACTTTGGTTACCGAGGATATGGTACAGAAAGACTAAATAAGGTGAAATTAGTAAATCTCCTGAACCGGATAAAAAACATCCTCGGGTTTACTTAAAGAGCTAAGTTCAGTTTTATCTAGGCCATTGTTTCTTATTTTGCTGATCCCTCATGTTCGTGGTGTGCCTCTGTTGGAAAAAAGGCTGATGTTATTCCAATATTCAAAAAGGGTAGTCATCACAGCCGGGTAAATTACAGGCCTGTAAGTTTAACTTCAGTGTGGGGAAGATCCTGGAAAGTTTAATAGGGAACATGTTCTAGAGTTGTTTCAAGGACTGACATTATAAGTAGTACCAGCATGGATTTAGGAGGAATGATCTGTCAAACTAACTTGCTTGGCTTTTATGAGGAATAAGTAGAAATTTAGACTCTGGGTATAGCAGTAGATGTAGTTTTACTTGGATTTTTGCAAAGGCTTTTGATACAGTCCCACATAGGCGACTAATGAATAAGCTAAGGTTCTGTTGGTCTGGGAGTCACATTGTACAGGATAGAAAATTGGTTAAAGATAGGATGCAGAGGTAGTTGTTAATGGGCTTCATATTATGACTAAAGTGCTAAGTGGGGTGCCCACAGGGTTCTGTGTTGGGGCCGCATTCTATTAATATTATAATGATTTGGAGTGGGGTTGTCAGCAAGGTTTCTGTGGTTGCTGACGACACAAACTTTGTCGACCATTAAAAACTTCAGAGGATGTGCAATCGTTGCAAAGGGGATCTAGATAGATTATCACATTGGGCTGTAAGTGCAGATGAAATTCAATGTTGATAAATGTAAGGTGATGCATTTTGGACTTAAAATACTTGTGCTAATTATACTATAAATGGCTCGTGTTAAGTGAATCCCTGTTGGAAAGGGATCTTGGAGTTTTGGTGGATAACAAACTTAAAGGTAGCAAGCAGTGACAGGCGGCAACAGCCCAGAGCAGAATGGTATTGTCTTGTATAAAAGCGGGTATGGATTCAAGGGAGGAAAATGTAATTCCCTCTACAAAGCATTGGTAAGGCCTCATTTGGATATGCAGTGCAATTTGGAACTGTGTACAAAAAGGACATCTTTGAAATGGAAGGGTTAGAGAAAGGGAC
Organism: Hymenochirus boettgeri; assembly: GCA_019447015.1. Lineage (NCBI taxonomy): Eukaryota > Metazoa > Chordata > Amphibia > Anura > Pipidae > Hymenochirus > Hymenochirus boettgeri. The sequence continues at coordinate 88,744,837 of CM033475.1, read as the reverse complement.
AACTAAATTAATAGGGGATTGGGGGAGCTTGAATATGAAGAGAGACTGGAAAAGTTACAATTATGTACGCTGGAGAAAAGGGCTTCGGGGGGATATGATTACTGGGTATAAATACATTAACGCTCATACAATAAACTATCTGGGGCATTGTTCACCATAGAACATGTCAAAGGACACGAGGAAATCCTTAAGACTTTGAAGAAAAAGGTTTAGGCTTCAAGTCGGAAAGGGTTTTCACTGTGAGAACGGTAAGGCTATTGAACTGTCTTCCATGGGACGTTGTAATGGCAGGTTCATTGGTCAGTTTCAAAAAAAAGCTGGATGAGTTTTGCGCAAACAAGGAATGTTGCAAGTTACTGGTATTGATACATAAAGTAGAGTTGATCAGGTAGGAAATTTCCGATTGCCACTTGGAGTCAGGAAGGAATTTTTCCCTCCCTTCATAAATTTGGTGGGTTTTTTTTGCCTTCCTCTGGATCAACAGTTAGGCAGGAATGAGGATATTGCTAGATGGGTTGTGACTGGATGGACGTATGTCTTTATTCAACCTCAAATACTATACTATACTATATCAATATTAACAAATAGTAATGACATTAAAGTATATAAAAATGTAAATAAGGCAAAGTCTATAAATAAATAAAATTACTTACACATCCCTACACCTGTTTTGTAATGTTATCTCCAAAATGGTGTGTTAAGACACACCCCAGGAAGTTTTACAGTTTTACATGTAAGCTTACAAAGGAACATATTTCTCACTTCCCTTTCAGTGTTGTATCCAATGGTGTCCGTAATACTAGATTGACAGCAGTGTTAGCCAATCAAAACATTTTCTGAGTGTTAGTAGGGAAGTAGGAAGTGTTAGTAGGAAGTTGCAAGACTTATATGTCACTTCCTTTGTACAACATGTGACAGTCTCTCCCCTCTCCCCACCCCTCCCCTCTCAATAGAAACAAACGAGAGCTGCTGTTTGCTGGACATGAAGGGATAGCTATTTATCAGGCAACCAGTATATCTCCAGATGTTTGGAAACTACAACTCCCAGAATTCCCTAACTACAGAGTGCTTGTAGAGGAATACTGGGAGTTGTAGTTTGAATTCCCTAACCACAGAGTTCTTATAGAGGAATGCTGGGAGTTGTAGTTTTCAAACATCTGGAGATATACTGGTTGCTTATCCCTGCTCTATATGATAGGGGGACTGAAAGGAAAACATCTCCATGCCCATTTCTCTGAGACAATGAAGTGAGTTTGTTAATGGTTTATTACATTATTTAACCAATAGACCCCATAGAAGCCATGAACCTGTGTCCTGAACTGATAAATATAATAAGATTGAAACATGACAGGATAGTCTGGGTTCTTTATAGGACCTCAGATTTACCAATAGTGATCCCTCTTTAACACATTGACCAATAGTGATCCCTCTCTAACACACTGACCAATAGTGATCCCTCTCTAACACATTGACCAATAGTGATCCCTCTGTAACACATTGACCAATAGTGATCCTTCTCTAACACATTTACCAATAGTGATCCCTCTCTAACACATTGACCAATAGTGATCCCTCTCTAACACATTTACCAAAAGTGATCCCTCTCTAACACACTGACCAATAGTATTCCCTCTCTAACACATTGACCAATAGTTATCCCTCTCTAACACATTGACCAATAGTGATTCCCCTCTAACACATTTACCAATAGTGATCCCTCTCTAACACATTGGCCAATAGTGATCCCTCTCTAACACATTGACCAATAGTGATCCCTCTAACATATTTACTAATAGTGATCCCTCTGTAACACATTGACCAATAGTGATCCCTCTCTAACACATTGACCAATAGTGATCCCTCTGTAACACATTTACCAAAAGTGATCCCTCTGTAACACATTTACCAATAGTGATCCCTCTCTAACACATTTACCAATAGTGATCCCTCTGTAACACATTGACCAATAGTGATCCCTCTGTAACACATTGACCAATAGTGATCCTTCTGTAACACATTGACCAATAGTGATCCCTCTCTAACACATTTACCAATAGTGATCCCTCTCTAACACATTGACCAATAGTGATCCCTCTCTAACACACTGACCAATAGTGATCCCTCTCTAACACATTGACCAATAGTGATCTCTCTCACACATTGACCAATAGTGATCCCTCTCTAACACATTGACCAATAGTGATCCCTCTCTAACACATTGACCAATAGTGATCCCTCTCTAACACAATGACCAATAGTGATCCCTCTCTAACACATTGACCAATAGTAATCCCTCTCTAACAAATTCCTGACAGATCACCTTCACATTCAATCAGATCTTCTCAATTTAATTGCACCAGACTCTTTCTAGACCATTTACCAAACAATTGATGTACAATCGTGGAGTTCGTACGACGATTGTACAGCCAAATTGCATTGTGTATGGACCCCTTTAAAAGTATCTGATTGTAACCAATTCTGATTAGATACAATCAGATTCTTTCAAGAAGTATCTGTTTGCTATACTAACCAATCAGATTCTTTTCCAATCAGAATTTGTTTCAATCAGATTATTTCAGAAAGAGTCTAATTGGTTAGTATACAAATTCAGATTATTTCTAAAAGAACATGATTGTAACTAATTCTAATTAGTTAAAATCAGATTCTTCCAGAAAGCGTACCAATAACATTCTTTCTAAAAGTATCTGATTGTAACCAATTCTGATTGGATACAATCAGATTTTTTCAGAAAGAATCTGATTGGTATACTAACCAATCAGATTATTTTCTAAACAGAATTTGTTATATTCAGATTCTTTCTGAAAGATTCTGTTTGGTTAGTATACCAATCAGATTCTTTTCCAATTACAATTGGTTACAATTAGATTATTTCAGAAAGAATCTCATTGGTTAGCATACCAATCTGTTTCTTTCTTAAAAAATCTGATTGCAACCAATTCTGATTTGAAAGAATCTGATTATCTGTTCCCAGACCATTTCCCAGGTCCCAGAGCCATTTACAGTAAGTTACTGAATAATTTTTACAAAATCTTCGAAAATTCCTTTAAAATTCTAATTTTCTAAATTTTCGGTGATCCTCGAAAATAGAATGTGTAATCTGGAAAAACAGTTCCATCGTGAGGAAAGTTTTTCTTTAAACTTCTGGATGTATGCACGTTTTCCCCAGACCATTTTCCAGGTCCACTGGCAGAACGGATTTTATCTCTCAAAACCCTGTATTTAAATATCTTCCTGTATAGATTTATCAAAACAAATCAATAAACACAACAGAAAAATGTGATATACACACAAAAAAAAGTGTTATACAACAAATATAAGATGGATAATGTCTGTCTTATTTAGATGTTACGCTGCACTTTTTGTATATTTAACATGTATTTCTAAAGCACTGACACTTCCAGTACAAGCTAAAAGATGTGTGTATATATGTCCCCTCTAATACCTATTGGGGTACACCCAATAGGTTCCCTTCTGCCTCTGTATATTGTGTAAAATATTAATTTAGGGTATGTGACACTAATAGAATCAGGATTTCATAGGATTTCTTTTATTTTTAACATCTTGCCTTTATTTTTTTGTACAAATCCCTACATTTTATAGTAGTGTGTATAAAGATTTTATATCATCTGTATCCACATATAGCTAAACATACACCCACATATTTCGCACTGTGCACCAACGGGCACACTTTTGCTTGTACATATATATTGTTTTTTATTAATAAAGTGACCTCCCATGTTTTGCCACTTAGAGAATGTGTTGTGTGTGTGTTTTTTCCTGCGAATTTAGGTTTGTTAATTTTCCTAAAAATAAGAGTATAATAGTGGGTTATAAGAATGTTGGTTTTTTTAGGGCGGGGCCTTGTGGAATCTGTAACCCTTATAGGTTTTCTGTGGACTGATGCCCAAGACTGCACAATATACTCAAGACGAGGCCTTGTAAGGGCTCTCTATAGTGGCAGTTCAAAACAAGTTTAAAACAAATGTGCATAAAGACAGTTAAAGGGCATGTCCACCCCTAAAACTATAATCCCCCCCACTACTGGCCCCATTGTGTAGTGTAGTTTAATCCTTACCTCACATCCCAGCTCCATCTGGTTCTCCTGTAGCCCCCCCCCCCCAAGTCCCAAAAACTGCCCACCAGGAGGATAGCAGAGTCCATATAGGACTCTGCCTCCTACCTGGCCTCCGGGAGAAGTTTGGCATGCGTACTGCAGCCCTTCTCCTCCTCCCTCTCCCTCCCGATTAACATTCCCTCCCCCTAGTGTAAATCCCTTTTGCCATAACAATCCCCCTGTCCCCCCAGCCCCAACCGCTATGTTTATTTTATTAGAAAGTGCCCCAAGCATTACTTTCCTCCCCTCTTTCCTCCGCCGCACTGAATGACCGGCAGCCGCGTCCATGATTGGCTGCCACTCAGCCAATCACAGACGCAACTGCCGGTCCCGCCCCTCCGCTTGCATTTTCTCGCAAGCAGAGGGCCGGCAATGTGGCAGAGGAAAGAGGGAAGGTAAGTAAAGTTTGGGGAACTTTCTAATAAAATAAATATAGCGGTTGGGGCTGGGCGGACAGGGGGATTGTTATGGCAAAAATGTGTTTCAAGGGTGGACATACCCTTTAAGAGTGTACTGTATTAAATAAGGTTAAATTGCCTCAATACAAGTTAAGTAAAAGGCTGTTTATCATTTGTATACATATGGATGTTTGTGTTTATATTAGTATTAAGAAAACCATCCCCAAATGGTGTTGTAATGATAGTAAAGTAAAGTATATAGACAAATAGATCCATTTGCTGACCAAAACCAATTGTATATTTTTCAGGACACAATTAAAAAATATATACCACTGAATAATTCACTCATATTTATGCTGTGACCAAATTTCTATTACAAACTTACTACATATACACTATATAATATTAATTTACCTGGCAATTCCAAGGATACAGGAAGAATGTTACTGTCTAGGGAAATGCGGGGTTTTGCCAGTGGCTCTTCTAATCCTGTAGTAAGGAAAGTAGGTCAAAATGTCAGTGTGCTAAAGGTGGCCATACACTCTAACGATAATAGGTAAATCCTATCGTTCCCTGTGAAACGTCAGTGTGTAGGGGCTCTTCCAGACCAATCGTAGTGCCAACAAACAACCCTAGTCGGCATTAGGGTTGGTCAGGGATGACAGAAAATCTCACCGGTCTGTATCAGCTCCATTTACTAGTAGTAAAGGGAGCTGATCCAATCATACTGTGTATGGCCACACGGCCGACCGATCCCTATAATGTCGGCACACATGCTGTAGGCCCCAAGTCTAACCTGGTCCCTCCTCTCTGATCTTTTTTCCTGTTTTTTCCCCCACTTTTTTACCATTCTTATTTTTCCCCTCCTTTTCCCACTTTTTCTTCCCCCTTCTTATTGCTTGTTTTCTCCCTATTTCTTAATTTTCTAATAAGAGTATAAGCCAAATCTGAAATGTTAAGTACCATATTTGATAATCACAATGTGATCATAATAATCAACAACTGTACAGTGAGTTTTGCTTGTGAAGGTTCTCATTTATTCAGTTCATGACATATATAAGCTGTGTTATTAATACCCATGGTAAGGCATCCAAACAACATTGTATGTGTCAGACAATAGATGCCAACCCCTTTCAAACGCAGGTATGTGGGGTAGTAGCTGCAGCACAGAAAACCCAATTCCTTGGGTTAGGACATATGCTTTAATAGTTGTAATGTTAATATCGTAAATAAAGGAGAAGACGGACTTAAACCAGGTGTAATGGAAGGTGCTACATTGTAATCAACATCTTGCATTCAGATGGTCCCTGAAACCTTGATGCTATAATATTCCAAGGTATTAATTGCCCAAATATATTTATAAGTCATTCTAAACTGAGAAAGCCAGTTGGTCTAAACTTCAAAGTCCATTTCATCTAACGGAATACCACATGCAGTTAGTGGTACAAAAATTATAATAACTATAAATAAGCTGGAGATGTTTATATAAGTAAGCACTGTCCATACAATCTATATGTATCATATATACAATAAACGTGTACTAGCTTTTGCAAATTTTTGTTGGTAAAATAGTCATTTGCAGCAAATCTTTGGTTATCTGTACTTAATTTCACTCTGTTATTTATAGAATAACCAATATCATACCACAAACAACAAATATGTGCAATCTAATTTCATTTTACTTAGGTAACAAACAATGGTAACACCCCGGTACATTCTAAACCTGCCTAAACATCTCACTTTAATGCCGTATTTGTTGTTGTTAAAAAAAGTTAGCCAAAAGTGCTGCTATAACTTTGGGGAATTGCCTGCAGAATGAAGAAATGTAGATTTTCCCAAAGTGCTACAACCAAGTAAATTCCCATCCCAAGGGGGGAATTGGGGGTTTGGGATCTTGGTACATCACCTCTTTGGGGTTTTGTTTTGCTTTTTAGAAGCAATATATCAATATACAGGTATATATTTGTGACAATGCTGTTGTTTACCTGATAATTCATAGCAGAATGAATAAGAATTTCAAAAGCTTAACTTTTATACAATTTTCATGCCTGTTGGGGGGGGGGGGGGGGGGGGGGTAGGGGTGTTAAATGTTGTGCAAAAGTTGTGATAAGCATGTTGAGCAATAAGTGTAATATCACATCCAGTAAAACATTGAAGCAACAGTTCCCCGAAGTCATTCACCTTCCCTTCTGATACACTGTGTGTTATCCCATTGATTTTACTGAAACAAACACACATTTAGCTTAGGATTTTAAAGGCCAGTTTGTATTTAGGGAATAATTAGTATTTCCAGGAAAGCATGTAAATATATTAATACGTTCAAAGGTCTTGGAACGGAACATCATTGTTTAGTGTTACAAATATGTTATTGGTCATTGATATGCTTTGAAAAAGTCTAATAAAGTATTAATTGATGCCGAAATGTATTTATATATTTACCAGTCTTTGATGTGGGCACTTATATTTACCAGTCTGTGTTATGGGTACAGTCAGCCCTCCAGTTCACCAGCCAGTGTAAAGTCAGCCTTCCAGTTCACCAGCCCATATAGTCAACTTTTTCAGTTCACCAACCAGTGTTAAGTCTGCCCTCTAGTTCACAATCTAGTGTAAAGCCACCAGTTCACCAGTCAGTGTTAAAGGGACACTAAATCGGCTTTTTTAAGTACATTCCATCTGAATCTATTATTCACAGGTAGGTGATAAAGCTTATTCCCACCACCTTGTGAATAATAGAAGGCCCAGGGAACACTGCAAGACTTACCTTAGCGGCGCTTAACTCGCGGCTCCTTCTTAGTTGACAGTTGCACTGTCCCGATCGTGCGCCTATCCTTTGTATTGGCATGCATGCGCCAAAGACAGGCACTCAGACAGCATGACTGACAGCTGAGGAGGAGCTGAGTGGCGTGCCGGTAAGGTAAGTCTTGTGGTGTTCCCTGGACTATTTATTATTCACAGGGAGGTGGGAATAAGCATTCTCACCTCCTTGTGAATAATAGATACAGATTTCATGTACTAAATGAAGTACATGAAATCTGTTCAGTTTCCCTTTAAGTCAGCCCTCCTTTAATTATCTTTCCTTCCTGGAAGGAAGTATTGTAATTTTGTATAAAAGTGGGAGATTGATGTGTGTTGGGTATATAGAAATTTGCTAGGTGTAGATTTGGGGGGCAATTTGAAGCTCAAAGAGTATCACCACCCCCAAAACCGAACTTTTCTGTAGGGTAGGCACACCAGAGAGTTCTCTGGTGAGTCTGGGGATCTCCTATCGATCTCTGTGCTCTGCCTCTCCTCCACAAGGTTGGTTTGGATGCACTTAGTTTTCCCGTTTTAGTGGTTTTAGCTGTCTGTACGGCTATTTTAGTATGGCCTTGGAGGGTCCAGACACAGAGCTTTCACACCATGCATCTGCTCTGTCCCACTTCCTGGCCAAAAAGAAATGGTGGTACATTTACAGGCTAGCTACCTATGCTGCCAGCTGGAGCCCAGTGCCATTACTTTCCCAGCTTTGTAATGAAAGCATGATGAAAGGTAAGTATTTATAAAATCTTAATTTCTACAAAGATTAAGGCAGTAGAATTTAAAGGGGAACTAAAGTCTCCAGACAACAGTGCCTCACTAGAGCACATTCACAAAGATACAAAACACTGTGCCCCATAATTCACTTTAGCCGGGAACACCCAGCTAAGAGTAGGCCGTACACCACTTCATAGGAAGCTGCAGCCTTGCTTTTTGGAAGCTGACAGCCAATCATGTTACAGTTTAAAGATCACCTCCCTTTGATACAGAGCACAGATTTCAGGGAAGTTTTTGTGTAAACACATTACAAATGCTCCTGTCCCTAACAATGATAAATTCATTTTCTTTTCATACAAAAAAAGAAAAGTAATCTTTGCAGTTTATTTCTTTGCAAGCATAGATAAAAGAAACAGAATATTAAAATTTCAGTATAAAATAAAAGTAAGCATGGGGTTTCAAACCTGCAACATTCTATACTGTGTCTTGCTTAAAAGAAAGCTTTCTACCTCTATCCTAAAGGAGATTTTAGGTGTGATACTATTACATGTAGAATATTTATCTTTTGCTAGGGACATAATAAAAACAAAAAAAGTAAGCCTGGGGAATTGAACCTGTGTCACAACAGTCTTTGTCATTCTAAAACCAGCCCTTTAGCAGTATGCTACCACTACACATGTAGAAGAAGTAAGTTCATTTCAGTAAATGTCAGTAAAATTGGTTCACAATTTTGTATTGCTCCAGGAAGGCTGTCAGCAATTCACGCTGGTTGGCTGCTATATATACACTTTGCACATATGTAGGAACTTTCAGGGTCATTCAATAAAAGTTCTTATCGTTTAAAATGGGGCTAATTTTGCCCAAACCAATAAGATGTTAGCTTTTAAATGTTAAATACTGATTGGTTGGGGCAAAATTAGCACCATTTTAAACAATAAGAACTTTTATTGAATCTCCCTGTTTATATTTTTGTAGAAACATGATGGAAACAAACAAAAGCAATACACTCAGGCAGTAGACTATGTTTCTAAGGATACATCATTTACATGGTGCACTACTAGCAACTCAACAATAAATACAGGTACATGTAAATGAAAATGTATCTTTTGCTAGAAACATAAGCTAAAAAAACCTGCGCATAGAGACAGTGAATCCTGGGGTAGGGGCATGGCTCTTTGAAGCCTTTTTTGTAACAGAATCATTACTTACATGTACTAAATGCAACTTACTAGAGAAGAATTTTACTATGTTTAAGTAGGTGTTCTGGGGAGAAAAGCTTTTACATTAGGATTTTAAAAATGGAAGTTTAGTTCTCCTTTAATAAACCTATATTGCTGGTTTTAATTTACATTCCCCTTTAGAATTCTTTCTCTACTAAAAAACATTTATAAATGAATCAGTTTTACACTTATAATAAACAGCAACTAACATCTGATCTATCCTTTTGTTTACTATTTCTCTTCAAATCTGTAAAACATTTATACAAAATGCTTGCATATCAATTAAATGTTATAATAAATGATCCTGTGTCCTGGTGATTTCATTTTGTCAAACAACTCTTTTGGTGTGGTACACACAAGCTGATATTTTAAGCCTGATTAATCCTTAATTAGAGATGTAAACTACCATTTCTACTACTGAAATTTCAGCAGTTGAAACTACCGGCAAATTTTAAAGCAAAACTACCAACCCAATTTCAATGTTGAAATTCTGATTCTACATATTTCTATGAAATCAAATAGTCAGGTAGACTTTAAGCTAGCTTTCTTTTTCTCATAGGACAGGGTATAGTCCGAATTTGGCACTGGCACTCCTGTCCTTCGTGACTTCAATATGATGTATGTTGGTAATACAGTTCTTTAATCTACAAAAAGACTAATGGAAGTGGTGGTTGGTGGAGATTTTCAATTGGGAGCACCAGGGCTTATTACATTCTTAGGACACTAAATTGGACAGAACCGGCCCTGTTTTTGCTAAATAAAAGAAATAAATACCATTGTTCAGTCCATCTCCTTCAAGGGGCAACAGTTGCTTTCCTGGCAGTCCATCTTGTCCTGGTATGTCTATGGGTTTTGGAGTATTCACCCAAACATCTGATATCTGAGCAAAGCAATGTGCTGTATGGACAGCTACCAAGAGCAGGAAGTACTTCATCCTGGAAATCTCTAAGAGAATCAGAAAAGTTAATTATTGATATCATTATAATTATTGAAAAGTACAAGTCTGCTTTGCATTATCCAATTTGACTTAATGCCTCAAACAAACTTTAAACATTGTTTTAGTGGAACAGTCTATAAATGAACACTGCAGAATACTGAAAAGACATGAAAAGCAAAATCCTACTAGAGACACTAAAAAAATAGAATTAACTATTACTTACTGTCGGCACAATGGCTGAATGTTCAAGGGCCTTTCTTCCTTTTATAATGCTTAAAGTGGAAATACGATGCTGATTTATTGCAGTTGTTACACCCTGCGGAAAGTGGTTTTTAAAATTTATCATGCACATATAGATTCATTAAGTGACAGATTTACGCAAGCAAATAATTGCACTTTCCATTATTAGCAATTAAAAGACTTTCGAAAACACACTTCGTAATGCAATTAATTTAACTTTTATCATTTAGAGTACCAAAAAGAAAAAGAACCTTTAAATCCAGCATTCCAGCATTTATGATTGTTTTGGTTTTTTTAATCAAAATTAAAGTTTCACTTTAAACATATCAAGTAAACTGTGAAGCTGATGTCATCCTGCCCCCTTGTCAGCTGCCAATAACAGTAGTGTCTTGGTAACATCAGCTACCCACTACGGTATCCCCTGTGGGAAAAAAAAACCTAAAAACAAGTGGGAGACACAAAGATCCTTTCCAACTACTTTCTCAGCATTCCCCTGGTCTAAGGGGAAGATTCATGAATTAGTACTATAACTACAGTATAAGGTTTGCTTTTATACTGCATTTACTTTATGGAAATCTCACAAAGCTTTATTTTTCTGTAATATGTAGAAATACACTTATTTGTAGCTTAAATTGGTATAATTCAGAAAAAGTTTTAAGCTAAATTTATGTGATAGTTGTAATAGTAACCAGTACCACAAATAAATCAGTTTTATACTTTGATAAAGACTTCAAACTGGCAAAATGGTCTGTTTCTATGTACTTAGTCGTTAGCTCTTTATTTTGAAGAACATACATTACATACTATCCTCTTTACAAACCAAAGTGCTTGTTGAGTATGAAGTGTGTTCACAAATGGCACATTTATTCTCTGAAGAGTTATGTATGTGTAATTTTTTGGTCCCACAAACATTTTGTCATATGATTTCCTTTTCGATTTTGGGTTGCTTGAGGTCAAATAAGAAAGATTAGATTAGAGAAAGCGGAATTTACGCTGTATTTTTAAACTTGCGCTGTTGACACATCAACATAATTCCCATGGATTGATTCCAAGGTAACACCTATTGCTGCTATATCACTTTAAAAAGTGTTGTTATACCTATATGTTCTCTTTTGGGGATTTCTCTTTAACAACATTAAGGGGGAGATGCAATATATTTCGCTATTGCAACCTTTGTGCACTCGTTTCCGCAATGTATTAAATACTTTGCGACCATTAATACTTTGCGAAAACGCTAGCGGTAAGTTGCAACCTTTTGCGCGTATTTTAAAGACGCCATTGAAGAGGCGTTAATTGTCGCACATAAAACGAGTGCAAAAACTGGCGCAAAATTTATTGCATCACTTTGCGCTGCGCAAAGACAAAAAAATTGCGACATGGTGCAGGCAGTGCAAAACCTTCGCTAACACGTTAGTACATAGGTTAGCGTGATTTTAGCACTTATTTTCTCATTAGCTTGAGATATTTGCATCTCCCTGTTAATTGCAGCCACTGCAAGTCTTACCTTTGGCTTTAAAGCAAGAATTAATATTTCTCCCATAACACTGCACAATATTTTATGCCCCTTCATCCCCAAACATAACTTTTTAAAGGAGAACTAAACACAAAATGTTATATTATATAATGTAAAAACATCAACCAATGAACTATAAAACGCTACTCCAGAAAATTACATTAATGTAAATTCTACCCCTAAGTGCAACAATAACAACTAGAAAGGGAAAGTTTAAGTATAAACTTTGAATTTGGCTTGAAAGACTGCATTTTGGAAGGGAATTTGTGTGTTTGTGCTGCAGATTTTAAAACTCAATAATGTCAATGATGAGGACATTGTTGTTTTTTACTTACCCTTTAAATACGTCACATGCATTAAAGGTAGGTCAGTTGGTGTGTGTGTATTCATATCAGATTGGGGGATAAAATACTAAACTAAATAAATAAAACTTTTTTGATGATTGGTCAAAATTAGTTTTTTTTACTTTAGTTACCCTTTACGTATGGCTGCCATATTAATGGATAAGTAGATCAGTAGATGTGTGTACCCGTGTCGGATTGAGAGTTAAAAAAATTTTTTTTTTTGATGATTGGTCAAAATTAGTTTTTTTGACTTTAGTTACCCTTTAAGTATGGCTCCAACAGTAATGGAGGGGTAGGTCAGTAGCTGTGTATACCGTATCATGTTGGGGGTTAAAAAAACAAAGTTTTTTGATTATTGATCAAAATTTGCTTTTTTGACTTTAGTTACCCTTTAAAGTATGGCTGCCACAGTAATGGATAAGTAGATCAGTAGGTGTGTGTACCCGTGTCGGGTTGAGAGTTAAAAAAAAAAAAACTTTTTTGATGATTGGTCAAAATTAGTTTTTTTTGACTTTAGTTACCCTTTAAGTATGGCTGCAACAGTAATGGAGGGGTAGGTCAGTAGCTGTGTATACCTGTATCCCGTTGGGGAAACAAAAGATCAAAAACAAGATCCTGCACACCTTTACCATAAATCGAGTACTGGATAAGTGCTGGGTGCAACCAGTGCTGTGGCCAGCAGTTAAACAAGGAACATCGAAAGATACTGGGCACACCAGTCTTAATAACAAGCTATTTATTATAGTAACGTTTCGGTGCAGTAGTGGCACCTTCCTCAGACAAACAAACTAAGTGAATACACAGTGCAACAATGCTCTATTTATAGTACAATCAATATAGGATAAGATGGCCATCTAGTGGTCAATCATGTGAATAATTCATCAAGGTACAAAGTGCTAGAGTATATCAATGGAAAAACAAAGTGCTAGTGCTATAAATATATATATATACAGCAATATATAAATGTGAGTGTAGCTTTTTGTGTTAAAAGTTTTTTAAGTTAAAAATATTGTCGGTCAACCAGTTATAAATATTTATAATAAATATAGAGTAAAAATATATATATAACATAAATATTAGTATAAATATGTAGGAGATATAGGGTATGAATCCTAAAAGAGTCCAATACTAGTACTTTACTAGTACGGTCTAGTACGGTCTGTCACCTTTTAGGTAAAAAACAGGTTAATCCCAAATTAGTATTAAGTCCCTTGGGTTGCCCCGTGTCTAATCTGTAAATCCAGGAAGCTTCCCTACGGAGTAATCTATTGTTTCTATCTCCTCCCCTGCTATCTACGGGTATGTGATCTATGACCATCGCTCGTAACTCGGAGATCTGATGGTTCATCTTGCAGAAATGAGCTGCTACAGGGGGAACCTCTCTATTTGATTGATCAGGGTGTCTGGATAATGCAATGCGTATATCACTCCTGTGGCGTTGAAATCTCTTTTTAAATGGTCCGATCGTTTTACCCACATATACTAGAGAGCATGGACATTTCAGTATGTAGATACAGAATTCGGTATTGCAATTGTACAGGCCTTTGATACTGAACGTCTTGCCCGTGTATGGATGGGTGAATCTTTCACCCAAAATCATAGAGTTACATACATTGCAGTTATAACACTTGGAACAACCTTTCTTATGGGAGAACAGGAACGGTTCTTTTTTATATTTGGTAACGGGATCTGCCTGAATCAGTAGATTATAGAGTGATCTACTTTTTCTGTATACACAAAGTGGTTTACGTCTAGTGATGTTAGTTAATGTATTATCTCCTTCTATAACTGGCCAAAATTTGTTGAGCTTACGTTTGACCTTTTCAGAGAAGGTAGAGTAACTTTGTATAAAGGGAACACCCCTTTCCATAGTTACCTTTGGGGACATATTTTCTGCTTCGTGTTTCGCCTTCTCAAGAATGCAGGGATGATGTCCCCTTACCTTAAATTTGATCATCATGCGGTCAAGTTGCTCAGGTTTATCGTTCTCCTGTGAACATATCCTATTCACTCTCATGAATTGAGATTTAGGAACTCCTTTATAAAGGTGTTCGGGATGGAAACTGCTGCCGTGTATTAACAATATTTATGTTATATATATATTTTTACTCTATATTTATTATAAATATTTATAACTGGTTGACCGACAATATTTTTAACTTAAAAAACTTTTAACACAAAAAGTTACACACACATTTATATATTGCTGTATATATATATATTTATAGCACTAGCACTTTGTTTTTCCATTGATATACTCTAGGACTTTGTACCTTGATGAATTATTCACATGATTGACCACTAGATGGCCATCTTATCCTATATTGATTGTACTATAAATAGAGCATTGTTGCACTGTGTGATCACTTAGGGGCATATTTATAAAGGATTGTCTTTTTTGCCAAATAATTAGCGCAGCACATCGCAGCGAAAATAGCGCCATTTGGGGCTTCGTTTCGCCTTATTTATAAAAAAGCGAAAAAAACACACTTCGCGGCTGAAAAAGGCGAACGGGCGAAAAGTATCGCAGCGAAAACTTAACGCATCTAAGAAGACTGCATTGCGAAAACCATTCGAAACCAGAAAACCCACTAGGAATGATGTCTCGGAGGGGGAGAGGAGAAGGGTAGGAGAGGACAGCGAGGAGAAGGTAGGAGAGGAGAGCGAGGAGAAGGTAGGAGAGGAGAAGGTAGGAGAGGAGATGAGGAGAAGGTAGGAGAGGAGAAGGTAGGAGAGGAGAAGGTAGGAGAGGAGACGGTAGGAGAGGAGAAGGTAGGAGAGGAGAGCGAGGAGAAGAGGAGAAGGTAGTGAGTGGAGGAGAGTGAGGAGGAAGGTACGGTGAGGAGAGCGGGAGAAGCGTAGGAAGGGAGGATAGCGATAGAAGTTAGGAGAGGATAGCGAGGAGAAGGATAGGAGAGGATAGCGAGGAGAAAGGAGGAGAGGAGAGCGAGGAGAAGGTAGGAGAGGAGAGCCGAGGGAAGGTGGAGGATGAGGCGAGTGAGGAGAAGGGTAGGAGTAGGAGAGGATGAAGGCTGAGGGAAGCGAGGAGAGGTAGGAGAAGCGGCGTAGGGAAGGAGGAGGAGAAGGTGAGGAGAGAGAGGAGAAGGTAGGAGAGGAGAGGGAGGAAGGAGAGCGAGGAGAAGGTAGAGGGAGAGGAGAGGAGAAGGTAGGAGAGGAGAGCTGGAGAGGAGAAGGGAGCGAGAGTAGGAAGGTGGAAGGAGGAGAGAGAAGGTGGAAGGAACGAGAGAGGTAGAGAGGAGCAAGGTGAGAGGAGAGCAGGAGCGAGGAGAAGGTAGGAAGAGGAGGTGCGAGCGAGAGAAGGTCGGAGAGGAGAAGGTAGGAGAGGAGAGCGAGGAGAGCGAGGAGAAGGTAGGAGAGGAGAGCGAGGAGAAGGTAGGAGAGAAGAAGGTAGGAGAAGAGAGCGATGAGAGCGAGGAGAAGGTAGGAGAGGAGAAGGTAGGAGAGGAGAGCGAGGAGAAGGTAGGTGAAACATAACAGTTGAATTGCTTTCTTGTAGTCGTTATTCCAGCTTTTATAATTCATGAAGGATTGTTCTGTTCCTTCTGATTTCAATGTTAATACTTCTTTTTCTGTGATAATCTTCAAACCTAAAGATTGTTCTTATCTCAAAGGTCATGTCAAACCTTAAAAACAAAAAAAATATATTAATTTTCAGTTACCTACCCTCAACCCCAACTGATATATTTAATTACCTGCATCTAACCAGATTTTAAGGATAATTATCGTCCCCATTCTGGCAGAGTAAACTGGCCCCTCCCTCCATGCTGTCAATCAAGGCTGTGACAACTGACATCACAACCAATGACTGACTGCCCTTTCACATGCTGCCTCCTCTGCACATGCTCAAGCTTATAAATAGCTCATTGAGCTGAGAGAGCAGGCGGATACCTTGCCAGAACTAAGAGTTAAAAATCTAGTTACAAATGCAAGTAACCTGTTTTTAGTTTTAAGCATAGAAATTCCCTTTAAAAGATTGACTTATTGGTAATCAATGCAACAGAGAGTTTATTGCATGGCTCATTAATATATGTACTTGTTTAAAGGGGAACTGTGGTCTCTATACAAGTTCCCTTTATAAAAAAAATGAGCACACCTTTTTAAAACGACTCCAGTATCCTGCTTCTAGCTGCAGTCTTTTTCCAATAGAGGGCAGTATTGGTCTGTCTGCATAGAAACACCTCTCCATTCCCTTTAGTAATGCAGTTGCTCCTCTCTGCATTCTTTCCCTATCCTAGATGTCTCTTTTATACATGGGATTTCAAACTTTCACCCATATTCCAAATGAGGCCTTACCATTGCTTTGTAATAATATTTTTCTCCCTTAAATCTATACCCCTCTTTCAGGGGTGTTCCTATGGTTTGTGACACCTAAAACAACTTTTAAATGCTATTGGCAGACAGGGTTAGCACATGTAGCAGGGCATGGCTTCATCAGAGAACATAGGTGTGGTTTGTGGAGGTGGGTATGCTGGGCTGACTAACACTGACTGGAACTGGAGGGCTGACTCTACGCTGATTGGTGGACTGGTGCTGAAATGCGGTACTGTAGGGAGCAAGATTTTTTTAATTGCCTTTTAAGTTGACTGTAGGGGTGCGCCCTAAGCAAATGTTTCAGCTTGCTTCATGGTAGGGGCACCCCTGCCCTCTTTATACAAGACAATATCTTGCTAGCTCTAGCAATAGCATATAAAATAGCATACGATCATAAAAAGGACCTAGGGCCATATTTATAAAGGATTGTCTTTTTCGCCAAATAATTAGCGCAGTACATCTCAGCGAAAATAGCGCCATTTGGGGCTTCGCTTCGCCTTATTTATAAAAAAGCGAAAAAAACACACTTCGCATCTGAAAAAAGCGAACAGGCGCGATAAAGAGCGAAAAGTATCGCAGCGAAAACTTAACGCATCTAAGAAGACTGCATTGCGATAACCATTCGAAACCAGAAAAGCCCACTAGGAAATGATGTCAAGTTCAAAATGGCCACCTCACATTTACCAACAAGTCAGCCATGTCTTATTTAGTCAATCTTCTTAGAATTTGCCTTTCTAATGCGCGATCACTTTTCCAAGGCATATTACAGTATAATGCGCGGTCGCCTTTCTAATGTTGCTTTTCCAAGGCATATTACATTCTAATGTGCGTTCGCCTTTCTAATGCGCGATCGACTTTTCAAGCCATATTCCATTATAATGCGCAGTCGCCTTTCTAATTTGCGATCGCCCTTCTAATGCGCGTTCGCTTTTCCAAGGCATATTACATTCTAATGCGCGATCGCTTTTCGAAGCCATATTCCCCATTATAATGTACGATTGCCTTTCTAATGTGCGATGGCTTTTACGGTGGGTGCCAGCAACCTCAGCAGGGCACAGGGACAATGACCCAATTCCTTTCTGTCCTGTATTTTTTATGCAATGCCTCATTCCAGCCTGTGACCTTACATCTTCTTGTCAGGAGTTTTTATTATTTTTTTACCTGGGTGCCACCCGACACCATACAAACGGGGCACTCCACAGGACTTTTATGAAGATAAAACATAAAGAAGATAAAAGTAACCAGAAGAATCAATGCATTTCGGCTGTTACCCAGCCATCATCAGGATGATGAAAACCTCCAGTACATCAGACACTGTTAGAAAAGGTGACTTTACAGTGAGAACTGTGAAACTGTGGATCTGTCTTGCAGCAGATTTGGTAATAGCAAGTTTCCTTAAATAGCTTTTTCGTTTTGGTTACACCTGAGGAAGGGGGTACAGACCCTCCAAAATGTTATGTGGCTTCAGCGCAGTATTTATTAAATCTTTTAAATTGTTCCAGAGTGTGCCCCTCTCTATAATTCAATGTGATACTTACCTGGTGTGCTGGTGTGGTACAGGCTTTCCAGAGTGCACCTCTTATCACCCAACTAAACTATGGGACATTCGCAACCTCTAATGTAACACATGGTAACTCACATTACCTTTAACATTAAAAATTCATAATGATCATTTGAGAAACTCACATTACCTTTAACATTAAAAATTCATAATGATCATTTGAGAACTCACAGTTTCCTGAGTCAAAGCAGAGTGTCTGGCCAGATTCAGTTTCCTCTCCATCTCTAATCAGTCCATATAGAAAATAATCACCACGTGGAAAGTTTTCAAAGTCATATACCGTATATACTCAAGTATAAGTCGATTCGACTATAAGCCGCGGTACCTAATTTTACCTGAAAAATTTATAAAAACTGATTGACTCAAGTATAAGCCGAGGGTAGAAATTATGACCACTACTGCCTTCTGATTCAATATTGTTTTGTGGCTTAAGTTGCCTTTTAAATGGACAGCAGAATTCCCATACATGAATCCCATACAGTAATAGCCAAATCCAGTACCAGTAACCTCCAATTCCTTGGCATTCCAGATGTTTGGAAACTACAACTCCCAGCATGCTTTGTTGCTTTGAGTTGCAGTTTATATACATGTGGAGTGGCAAGGTTCAGTAATCTTTTAATTAAACTTACCATCATTTACAATTCTCCTGACCCCCATATAGTAAAGGGCCCTCTGATCCCAATAGTTAAAAATGTCACCTGAGAGTTGTAGCAGCTGTTTTTTGCCCCAAACTGAGAAGACCCATCAGATTTACAGCATCCAGATGAGCAGTGATAGTGCTGAGTGAGTCCAGCAGCCAGACTACAGGAAGCAGGAAGTGTAAAGGCAGATCAGCTCCTGTAACTTTCAATTGCAGAATTTGGAGCTACATTAGGACTTGACCCGAGTATAAATTGAGGTTAGGTTTTCAGGCTAACTTTAAAGCCTGAAAAATTCGACCTATACTCGAGTATATATGGTAAACCCTTTTATGGTCTGTTGACTATGAAAACACATGTAAACATGTATAATTTTGTTAATCGATCATAGATTCTAGAAATATCAAATTTTCAAAAAATATCTAGATTTTCAGAAGTTCAGCCATCTCTGTCTCTGAATTTTTCTCTGAATCTCTTAAAAAGGGGTGCTCATTATTATATGATGAATCATGCCCCGAATGAGTCGCAAGGCTTCTTGTTACATATCTCCATAAAAGGGAGTCAAAATTAAAAAAGAAATAAGAAAATTCTGTCTTTAAAAGGAAAGTTCAGTGTAATTTTTTTTTTTATTCTTAATTTATATTATGCATACAATTGGCCATATTTATAAAGCGCTTTAGTGATACCGTGCTTTATCAGTAATGTACGTGGCCATATATATTTACGTCTAATCTTCATTACTTAACGAACATTCAGTCATAGAATATCATGGGGTATCGTAGATTTATGATCATTCTCGTTAATTTACAATCATTGTTATCGGAAATTAAGGTTAATGATCGTAAATTAACCAATCAGAAATTAACAACCGGTTTAAAGATTGTTAAACCGATCGTTAAAGCCTTTATGAATATGGCCCTTAGTTATTCTATATATTCTCTTTGATTTTGAAAAATCAGTTGAATTTATACCCTTGCTTTTCCCTGCTGGTGACATTACTGAGTTGACATTTTAGGTTCTGTAACGGACCTTCTTCTTCCCAAAATGCACAGTACCTTGTAATGTTCCTAACAGTCGTCTGTTGTATTCAATTAGATCAACTGGACTTGAAATGTAGTTCTTGTCACATTTACCAACAAGTCAGCCATGTCTTATTTAGTCAATCTTTTTAGAATTTCTCAATTGAATACATTCTCTTTTGCACTGCACATTCGCCCTTCTAATGCGCGATCGCCTTTCTAATGCACGTTCGATTTTCCAAGGCATATTACATTCTAATGCGCGGTCGCCTTTCTAATGCGCGATCGCCTTTTTAAGCCATATTCCATTATAATGCGTGGTCGCCTTTCTAATTTGCGTTCGCCCTTCTAATGCGCGTTCGCTTTTCCAAGGCATATTACATTCTAACGTGCGATCGCCTTTCTAATGTTGCTTTTCCAAGGCATATTACATTCTAATGTGCGTTCGCCTTTCTAATGTTGCTTTTCCAAGGCATATTACATTCTAATGTGCGTTCGCCTTTCTAATGCGCGATCTCCTTTTCAAGCCATATTCCATTATAATGCGCGATCGCCTTTCTAATTTGCGTTCGCCCTTCTAATGCGCGTTCGCTTTTCCAAGGCATATTACATTCTAATGCGCGATCGCCTTTCTAATGTTGCTTTTCCAAGGCATATTACATTCTAATGTGCGTCCCCGTACCAACCGGAACTACAGTATATGTATTAATACCAGTAATTCTCAATATTATATAATATCCCTGTACCAACCAGAACTACAGTATATTTATTAATACCAGTAATTCATAATATTATTTTGTTTTAGAAACTTATCTAGGCCACTTTTAAAGCTATTCAGTGAACTTGCCATTACCACATCTTCTGGAAGACAATTCCACAGTATCACCGTTCTCACTGTAAAGAAACCTTTACTAACCTGAAGATGAAACTTCTTTTCTTCCAATCTTAAAGGATGTCCACGTGTCCTCTGATATGACCTATTAATGAAGAATGCACCATAGAGTTTACTGTATGGCCCATTAATATATGCGAGGTGAAGCATATATATAGTTTCCCTATACCATCCAAAACTACAGTATATGTATTAATACCGTTAATTCTCAATATTATATAGTATCACTGTACCAACCAGAACTACAGTATACGTATTAATACCAGTGATTTAATATCCCTGTATCAACCAGAACTACAGTATATGTATTAATACCAGTAATTCTCAATATTATATAATATCCCTGTATCAACCAGAACTACAGTATATGTATTAATACCAGTAATTCTCAATATTATATAGTATCCCTGTATCAACCAGAACAGCAGTATATGTATTAATACTATTGTAACGATTGTATATGGGGTACTTGCTTACTTACTATGTTGGTTCAGCACCTTTGTTGTTTTGACTCCGCCCACAGGAAATAGTCACAGGGGGGCGTATCACCATTCCCTCTATAAGAGGATATTGCACGTGTAACGGTGTGTAGGCTTGATAGTCCAAGACCAGGAGCCGAAACGTTGCCATTGATGTGATGTGAATAAACCCACTTGTTTGCAAGACCAAGGAGTGCCCTGATCATTGTGCTATTGTATTATTGGATCCTTCGGGAGCACCCTGGCATATTGATTGAGGGAGTGAGTGCCGTCTCTTCCATTGATATATATAATATATATATATATATATTATATTATAACACAAAGTTACAGGCACTCGCTTGAAGCTATTGTTCTTGCCCGGTGCTACCAACTGGAACGATATATAAGTAAGTATGCACGTGCACTCCTGGGTCTTGATAAATAGTTTATTCAATATACAAACGGCAACATTTCGGCCCGTGGTCTGGGGCCTTTCTCAAGCCAAAAAAAAGGCTTGAGAAAGCCGCCCAGACACAGGCCGAACGTTGCGGTTTGTATTTGTTTTTCAGCCAGGGTGCCCCGTGCATACTTTTTTTTATTTATATTATTTTTTTTTTTTTTTTTTTTTTTTTTTTTACCTGGGTGCCACCCGACACCATACAAACGGGGCACTCCACAGGACTTTTATGAAATAAAACATAAAGAAGATAAAAGTAACCAGAAGAATCAATCATTTCGGCTGTTACCCACCATCATCAGGATGATGAAAACCTCCAGTACATCGACACTGTTAGAAAGGTGCTTTACAGTGAGAACTGTGAAACTGTGGATCTGTCTTGCAGCAGATTTGGTAATAGCAAGTTTCCTTAATAGCTTTTTCGTTTTGGTTACACCTGAGGAAGGGGGTACAGACCCTCCAAAATGTTATGTGGCTTCAGCGCAGTATTTATTAAATCTTTTAAATTGTTCCAGAGTGTGCCCCTCTCTATAATTCAATGTGATACTTACCTGGTGTGCTGGTGTGGTACAGGCTTTCCAGAGTGCACCTCTTATCACTTCTGCCAGGACTCTACACTACTTGTTACACATACAGTTTACCCCAGTAACTGGTACATACAAGGTTGCCCATAGCAAGTATGACTTGTAGGAAAGGTTTCTTTACAGTGAGAAAGGTGAAACTGTAGACCTGTCTTCCAGCAGATGTGGTAATGGCAAGTCCATTGAATAGCTTTAAAAGTAGGCTGGATAAGTTTCTAAAACCAAAAAATATTGAGGAATAATGGTATTAATACATATACTGCAGTTCTGGTTGATCCAGGGATACTTTCCGATTGCCGTTTGGAGCCAAGAAGGAATTTTTAACACCCATTTTACTGGGGTTTCTGGTCTTCCTCTGGATCAACTGTTAGGTAGGGTAAAGGGAAGGATAAAAAGTTTGGACTGGATGGACGTATGTCTTTATTCACATAAGTAATCCTCAGTGAGTGTAACTGGCACATGTCTGCCCCAGTGAGTGTGATGGGCACATACAAGTTAGGCCCCAGTTAGTGTGATTGGCACATACAAGTTTGCCACCAGTGAGTGTGACTGGAACATAAATGTTTGCCCCCAGTGAGTTTGATTGGCTCATATGTCTGCCCACGTGAAGTGTGACTGGCACATAAAAGTTTTTCCCCAGTTAGTGTGACTGGTACATACATGTCTGCACCCAGCGACTGATACATACATGTTTGCCCCCAGTGAGTGTGACTGGCACATATAAGTGATCACCTAGTGAGTGTGACTGGCACATGCAAGTTACCCCCCAGTGACTCTGACTGGAACATACAAGTTTGCCCCCAATGATTGTGACTCGTACATACATGACTGCACCCAGTGAGTTTAAATGGTGGATCGCATAAATCTGTGCTCCAGAATCCACCAACTAAACTATGGGACATTCGCAACCTCTAATGTAACACATGGTAACTCACATTACCTTTAACATTAAAAATTCATAATGATCATTTGAGAACTCACAGTTTCCTGAGTCAAAGCAGAGTGTCTGGCCAGATTCAGTTTTCCTCTCCATCTCTAATCATCCATATAGAAAATATCACCACGTGGAAAGTTTTCAAAGTCATATACCGTATATACTCAAGTATAAGTCGATTCGACTATAAGCCGCGGTACCTAATTTTACCTGAAAAATTTATAAAACTGATTGACTCAAGTATAAGCCGAGGGTAGAAATTATGACCACTACTGCCTTCTGATTCAATATTGTTTTGTGGCTTAAGTTGCCTTTAAATGGACAGCAGAATTCCCATACATGAATCCCATACAGTAATCCAAATCCAGTACCAGTAACCCTCCAATTCCTTGGCATTCCAGATGTGTTGGAAACTACAACTCCCAGCATGCTTTGTTGCTTTGAGTTGCAGTTTATTACATGTGGAGTGGCAAGGTTCAGTAATCTTTTAATTAAACTTACCATCATTACAATTCTCCTGACCCCCATATAGTAAAGGGCCCTCTGATCCCAATAGTAAAAATGTCACCTGAGAGTTTGTAGCAGCTGTTTTTTGCCCCAAACTGAGAAGACCCATCAGATTTACAGCATCCAGATGAGCAGTGATAGTGCTGAGTGAGTCCAGCAGCCAGACTACAGGAAGCAGAAGATGTAAAGGCATCAGCTCCTGTAACTTTCAATTGCAGAATTTGGAGCTACATTAGGACTTGACCCGAGTATAAATTGAGGTTAGGTTTTCAGGCTAACTTTAAAGCCTGAAAAATTCGACCTATACTCGAGTATAATGGTAACCCTTTTATGGTCTGTTGACTATGAAAACACATGTAAACATGTATAATTTGTTAATCGATCATAGATTCTAGAAATATCAATTTTCAAAAAATATCTAGATTTCAGAATTCAGCCCATCTCTGTCTCTGAATTTTTCTCTGAATCTCTTAAAAAGGGGTGCTCATTATTTATATGAATCATATGCCCCGAATGAGTCGCAAGGCTTCTTGTTACATATCTCCATAAAAGGGAGTCAAAATTAAAAAGAAAAAATAAGAAATTCTGTCTTTAAAAGAAGTTCAGTGTAATTTTTTTTTTTTATCTTATTTATTATGCATACAATTGGCCATATTTATAAAGCGCTTTAGTGATACCGTGCTTTATCAGTAATGTACGTGGCCATATATATTTACGTCTAATCTTCATTACTTAACGAACATTCAGTTCATAGAATATCATGGGGTATCGTAGATTTATGATCATTCTCGTTAATTTACAATCATTGTTATCGGAAATTAAGTTATGATCGTAAATTAACCAATCAGAAATTACAAACCGGTTTAAAAGTTGTTAAACCGATCGTTAAAGCCTTTATGAATATGCCCTTAGTTATTCTATATATTCTCTTTGATTTTGAAAAATCAGTTGAATTTATACCCTTGCTTTTCCCTGCTGGTGACATTACTGAGTTGACATTTTAGGTTCTGTAACGGACCTTCTTCTTCCCAAAATGCCACGTACCTTGTAATGTTCCTAACTGTCTGTTGTATTCAATTAGATCAACTGGACTTGAAATGTAGTTCTTGAAGACGTTTTTCGCTAGTCATCCGACTGGCTTTCTCAATTCAGAATGACTTGTACAAGAATCTGTGGCAATTATGTACCCTGGAAAATCCCAATTAGCATATCACAGCCAGGTGTTAAGGGTGTGATGGAAGTGGCTAAGAGGTGTTATAGGAACGCCAGTAGTAAGGTGTTAAAACAGCATTGTACATGGCAGACAGTTGGTGTCGAACCCCCCCACTCTATTTAGGCTTGGTTTCTTTATTTTCACATAAATGGCCTCCTTAACACTCTCTTGAACCCGTCACGTTCCTTCGCCAATATGTTAACATTACAATCTTCAAAGGTATGTCATTTATCCTTAAGATGCAGGTACACGGCTGAGTCCTGACCGAGGAATTGGCTCTTTGTGCTGGGCCATACGTTGATGCAGTTGTGTGTTGGTCTCCCCCACATACAAATCAGAACATTCTTCACTGCACTGCACTGCATATATGAGTGCGCTTTTCTTGTGTTTCGGTATTGGGTCTTTCGGATGTACCAATTGCTGCTCAGTGTGTTGTTTGGTTTAAAGCAGACAGGGATACAATGTTTTTGAAAATTCTTCGTAATTAAGAATTGGTACATCCGAAAGACCCAATACCGAAACACAAGAAAAGCGACATCATATATGCAGTGCAGTGCAGTGAAGAATGCCTGATTTGTATGTGGGGGAGACCAAACAAACACTGCAACGTATGGCCCAGCACAGAAGAGCCAATTCCTCGGGTCAGGACTTAGCCGTGTACCTGCATCTTAAGGATAAAGGACATGCCTTTGAAGATTGTAATGTTAACATATTGGCGAAGGAACGTGACTGGTTCAAGAGAGGTGTTAAGGAGGCCATTTATGTGAAAATAAAGAAACCAAGCCTAAATAGAGGGGGGGGGGGTTCGACACCAACTGTCTGCCATGTACAATGTGTTTAAACACTTACTTGGGCGTTCTAAAACACCTCTTAGCCACTATCCATCACACCCTTAACACCTGGCTGTGATATGCTAATTGGGATTTTCCAGGGTACATAATTGCCACAGATTCTTGTACAAGTCATTCTGAATTGAGAAAGCCAGTCGGATGACTAGCGAAACGTCTTCAAGAACTACATTTCAAGTCCAGTTGATCTAATTGAATACAACAGACATACCATGACGGATGAATGAGAACCTTCACAAACGTTCCTAACAGTCATTTCTACTGATTGGTTTGATGGGTCAAACATAGTCTGCTCTTGACTAGCATTGGGATTGCATGTAGAGATCTAAGCATGCTATAACACTCTCTATTAGTGGTCCTACAAACAGGAAGTCAGTATTTCGGAAGTATTTATTATACACAAACAAATTGCTCACTGGACAGGTTATGGTCATAAGGATGGATAAAAACTCCACTTTTTTTAAGGTTTATGTTTTTACGAAAATAGAAATTAAAGGGGAAGTTCAGTGCAATTAGCATCATTAGGGGAAAGGGCAAAGGTAACACATTATAGCATCAGCACCATTGAGTTAGTATGAGATCACTGCAGTTTGCCAGCATTGTTGAGGTGTCAGGTAGTCTTGGCTCCTCTGGATATACCTTTTTACCCACTTTCCCTTGCACAATGCTACTCTGAGGGAGAGAAGCCAATGTGGTGTGGAGTGACACTCCACAAGGTGAATTTTATACCCAGGGGGTTGGCACTGCTAAAAATTGCTGTCAATGGTGAATTTGGAACTGTAGCTGTATCATTGCAAGTTCAAAATTTATCGAATTTGTGGAAAATCCAATTCAAACTTGGGTTCCAATTCAAGTTCTAATCATGAACAGAGTAGCTGTCAATATGTGGAATAATGTTCTGGGACCACTTTATTCATTCCGTTTCTATTTCTAATCTGATTATCAATAATTTAAAAGTAATTATTAAAACAATGAATCTGTCTTAGATGATGACACAAAACTATATAGGGCATTAAAAACTACAGATGATGTGCAATTGTATCATGTAGTTCTAGACAGAATGCCAAAATGGGCAGCGAAGAAGCAGGTGAGATTCAAGTATCGTGAGGCATTTGGGATTTAAAAATCCTTCTGCTACTATGAATAGGTCACTGCTGGAAAAGGATCCAGGAGTTCTAGTAGTAGTTGTAGCAAACAGTGACAGATAGCCAGGATCATTAAAATAGATATATGATATTGAAGTTGAAACACTCGCAAAATTAACGATCATATATCTCAACGCAATCGGAGCTTTACGATCCAATAGAATACCATTGCGGTAGTTTACTACTGCATTGTATTCAGAACCAAGCGTTCGTAAATTAATGAACGTTCGGGGCAAATGTACTAACTATGTACACCCGAATGCAGAAATGGGGGGACCTGTCAGTGGAGCCAGCGGTGGATCATGCACAAGGTAAGTTTCCTTACATTCGTTTGACTCCTTTAAATTAATTGAAGAATAGAGATGGACGAACTTTGGTTCGTTTTCGAACTCCCATAAAGTCAATGGGAGTCCAGTAGTTTGAAAAGTTTGGATTAAATACAGATAAAATAGCAATGATTACTGTAAATGGCTGTGGCACCTGGAAAAGGTCTGGGGAATATGTACTATCACCAAAACTTGTTTAAGCACACTTAAAGTGGATCGGGCAATTGTCGGTTTCGCATGCTCCATGCGAGGGTTAACCCTTTCTAGGGTTACAGAATACATTCAAGGGTTACCGAAATCGGCTGCTACATTCTAAGGGTTACGGAACGATGATTTCGGTAACCCTTGAATGTATCGTTTGGAACCCTTGAATGTAGGGACAATTTTGGTAACCCTTGAATGTGACAATACAGGATATATTCGAGGGTTACCGATTTGAGAATTGAGAATTATCAAATTTAAGCGCGAGTTTAGAAAACCCAAACTAATTTGAATAGTTTGGATAAAGTTCGGATAGTTCGAGTTCGTCCTCATGAAGTTTGGCCTGAATTTGGATTTGGGTCATCACTATTGAGAAGAAGGAAGGTAAGGCACGGTAAAGGAATGTTTACTTTCTGAGTTAAGTATAGCTAGGTGTATACACAGTACCGGTAAAGCCCTGATACCGTCGGATCCAAAGGTTTCAGGGCTTTATTGTACTGTGTGTACCTTGCTTCTCCAAACAAGCTGGCCGAACGAGTTGGCTCATTCGGAAAAGAGGGAAAATTCCCTTCGGCCAGGCATGGTAGACTCCATAGGGGAGTCTGCCGTGGCCAGGGAGACAGAGTCCCAAGCTTCTCCCTATGCTTTGCATAGGGAGAACCCTCGGGACTGCGTGTAGCCCAATTTTTGAAAAATCTTTGCTGTGTGTACCCCGCTTTAGGGTTATTCACATTGCCCACACCCCTGGGATAATTTTGTTTTCCTTTCTCGGGTCATTTTTTAGGCAGGCATTATATGTAATTGCAACCATTGTACACTACTAGTCTTCAACCTGCAAGACAATGTTTTGTAGAAGAAATATCTCACGGTACCAGGAAGGCACTTAAACTAAACATACCATTAACTGTAGACAATCATTGCTTTCAGTGGCGTACAGCTTCAAAAATGCATTTTTTTATATTTAGCATTTGTTGAATCTTTCAGACTTAAATGTATCTGTATAGTAAATATAATGAGCAACAGTTTATTATTTACAGCCCTCTGTATGGACCAATATATTTATATTCACCAACAGTAAGTTGATGAATTCTGTTAGAAAAGATACAGTAGCTCGTTACTGTTTACCTTAAAACAGGTTTGAATTCAACATTAAATAATATATGTACAGTATATTGTGTGATGGGTGCATTCTCATGCTACACATTGCAGTACAGGAGAAGTTTGCTAAGTGGATTACCATGAAGACAAACATTTTGCACACTGAAGATATTAATGATGATTGCTGCAAACTTTATTTAATAATTATAAATGGATACAATGTTTCATGTATTTTCTATTTTAAAAGCATGGTTTATGATTGAATTATGATAGAAGAAAATCAGTATTCAAAAGCAACACATGGATGTTACCGCAAATGTAATATTAAGTTTTGTTTTTCAGTGATTGACTGAGAACTCACAAATTGTAAGACGATTTTGATTACAACTGTCATTCCAACTCCATTTGTGTATATTTCAACACAATTTTCTGCCCCTTTACCATTTGGTTCACTTTTACTCCAATTGGCATAAGCAATAGGAGTTCCATCAAGGTAAGTGAATTTATTAAGGATTTTTCCTCTTATAATACCCAGGTATGCATAAAGTTTGCGCTCTGGTATGATATTTAAGATTGCCTTGTTTTCTACTTCATTCTTTGGTGTAGCGATACGCCCCCAGCCTTTTCACAGGTTAATTTAGATGTTTCAAAATCTACTTGCTTTCCATGGTGGCAAATATCTTTCCTCCTGCTTCTTGGAATTTTTCTGAGAACCGGAAAACTAAAATACAATGAAAAGAAAGAATGTATTTACTTTAAATGCATACATAATCATTAACCATGGGTTACACATAGATAAGACAATTAATTCTAAATGTTTACAATTAATTTAAATGTTTTTCAATGCCTAAACTTGGAAACATCCTATAATTTAAATTTTTTTGTTACACATGACCTTGGCAAGGCTAATGCATACGGTACATACTTTCACCTCACCCCATGAGAGAGAATAATAAGGATACCAAACTATTTTCTCTTTGGATAGATACTGGCCACAGCTTTTATTAGAATTACAACCAAGATAATAACAGTAAACATTGTACAATTTTGACAATAATTAGCATAGAATAGCTTGTTAGAATAACAATGAGCATCCCCGTCAGTTGGCCACATGAATATTTAACAAAAACCAATGTAACCCCTCTGAATCAATCCTACCTGGTGAGAGGACAGGTCTCAATATCTGAGTGGTTGGTTGGCTAAAATTGCCAGATAAACCCCAACTTGGGGTTAAACCAGGACCAAGTAACTAAAGGGACACTATACTGAAAAAATGACTTCATCTTGATCTGAAAAAATGCCTCATCTTAATCTATAATGAATACATGTAAGTAGCACTTATTCTGACGTGTGTGTTGCTGCATGCCTTCAATCCAGCACACATTGTTTTTAGGGCAGTATCCTCCCTCCCTCTTTTAACCACTCCCACTTCCATCCGACCTGACTTTTTCCCACAAACCAACTGTCAAGCCTGCACAGAGTATACAGCATTCCAACTGGCAAAATTCTGTCACCATTCCAGCTACAGTAAAACTACTCACAAAGGAATAGTTTATGAGAGTAACAGCTAAAATATAAGAAGTTTTGGATTGGATATCTAAAGAAATGGGAGCAGATCAACAAAAAAATGATACAGTGGTGGTTGGGAAGAATTATGTTTCTAGTTATGGTCAATTTAAAATAACCTATTTTCAGTATAATGTATACTCCGTTGCCATAACACTTTTTTCTTTATCTTTATGACCCACTGACAGCGATCCACCAATCTGTGACAAATAAACCTAATGGGACCTTAACTAATCCCCATGGATGGAACCCACTAGCTGCAGATGGAACCCACTAATTGCAAGAATGGTAATAGCTGTGGCCACCCAACTTAACAAAATAGAGAGGGGATCTAGGGAGGGAGGGTGGTTCTTGGCTGCTAGGATAAAAAATGGCAACTGCTTCTCGTCACACCCAAACCTTTTATAACCTCCTATCCAAATTGCTCCTCCCTCACTATCCTCCTAATTACAAATTGCCTTCTTCGTTATTATTTAAAACCACCCCTTGTTCCTCCATAGCCTGCCCTGTCATGCTGCCTTCCTTTTTTACGTGCGGTGCTCTCTGGGCTTCTTAACAGCCGATAACTACAGTATTTACCTTTCCAGCCTGGCAATCCGTTCAGTTATCTTAAGAAGTATAGTTTGTAGTTGAAGATCATTTGTGACAGGTAAACCTTAAAAGAAAACATGACATGGCAATTGATTTGAAAAGTTTTTGTAACTTACACAACACTGTGATGTCCTAGCATTCCACTGTCTTGTAAGGCATCTTCTAATTTTATTACACAGTCACAGTCATTTACAATTTCTGTGTTTCAGAAATGCATCTTTATGCCTTGTATGTTTTTTATGCATTTTAGTGTGTTTTTGAATCAAAAAAATGTGAACTTTTATTTATTTACAGAACATGCATTTTTTCTCTTCGCCACAGATTTTCATGAGTACAAAACAGAATACATGAAAATAAAGAAGTTTACATGGTTTTAGTAAAAAAGTCATAAACAATGTGGTTTCTTAGAACACAGGGATAAGGAAACAGAAAAACAAACTACTTCCTAAGTAGAGATATTACATCCCACTAATTGACTATGAATCACAATTAAATACATGGAAGCTTTGTGTTTGTTGATGGTCATTCAAAACCATAATTTGAATACACAATTTTATATACATATAAAAATTTCCAAGACACTAGCTCAACTTTTGCTTAACTGACTTGTTACTGGTGCCTGCTACCTTATTGGGGGGGCAACCCAAAATTGTCATCATGTGCCCAAATTTAACCCTAACAAAAGTGTGTCACCTCAGAAACTTTAAACTCGAGGATCCGTAAGAGGAGGAAAAAGGAATAAAAAAGTTAATGATTAGGAAGAATGAAACAATAAGAAAACTAGAGATTGAATTGACATTAGAGGTGTAAGCTAAATAGCCCAATGTAATTAGTTAGGACTCCATACTGGGGTTACCTTGGCGGGTTGGAAGGTCTCTCTTTTAGCATAAAATTGTAACTAAAACCCCTTTGTTTTACTGTTTGCAGAACCATTCATTATGGGGCCCAGGGGTGTAAACTGGTTATTTTTTCTTTTTAGTGACGTAAGATAACAATAAATTAACAAAAGAAGAAATAGAGAAATGGATGTGAGATTGGAAGTAAACAAATTAGAATTTGTAAAGAGCTGCTGTAGGAAGGAAAAAAATTGTGAGGGAAAAATATTAAGCTGGGTACACACTGTAAAGATCTTAAAAGATCTTTAAGACTGTTGTCATTTTAAAAAGTTTAGGGTTAACATTCAGGATCACATTTTTCTTTTAGCTTTGGCCGACTCCCTATACTTTAGTCAAGGGGCCATCCGTGACAGAGGGGAATATTCTGTCAGGTCCGAGCTTTCCCGAGGCCAACATGAACGTTTGTCAGCCTAGGCAACACTCGTTCCTTCGCTACACACTTAAAGATAAAGGGGAGATTCAGTGGATCCAACACAATCTGCCCAAATTCTGTACCCAAATTTAAGCTGGTAAGAAGTAAAGAGAAGAGGTTTTATGTAGTGCTTAATAATAAAAGTAACACAATGAGAAAGATAAAGGACTGAAAGTAACTGGCGTTATTGACACTGATACTTAGTATTGGCATTATTAAATAACAATGCTGATGTTAAACATAATTAATTATGAGCATGTTATTTAGAATAGCTGCAATAATTGCCTATTGTGTTTACAGCCTAGATTGATGATGTGACAATACTGTTCAAGAATCAACAGGTAGTTAAGTGTGGCTTCAAACTTTAGTAGTATCAACCCCAAGGTGTGTCCGCTCACACAACGAATAATCCAATAGGAACAAATTTGCGGCAGGGAGACACAGGCAGAATAAAGCTTGCAATTCAAAAGTGAAATTTTTTAATGCTGCTTCAACAGGATCACAACATGGTTGAACGTTCACTTGAGAAAGAACGCAATAACGTTCGAAACATGTTGTGATCCTGTTGAAGCAGCATTAAAGAAAAATTCACTTTGAATTGCACAGCTTTAGTCTGCCTGTGTCTCCCTGCCGCCAATTTGTTCCTGATGTGACAATACTGTTGTTCACATTGCTATGTAACAATATAGGCCCCTAAGATATTTTACAACCGCAGAGTAAAATAATAAACTTTCATTATTAACTGCAGTGTTACAATTCTGTTTGCTAATATCGTTACCGATAATAATGCTTATAAATATGTCCCACAGAGACCGTAGATAGTAGAGACTTTTTGACCGCTTCTGTGAACGCACTTCTGTTGTGCGGTCACAGAGTTGTTGGTCTATTGCCGGTGTTGGGGCCTGCAGTTTAACATCTATATTTAGTATTACAATATTGTACATCTCTCCAAAAAAAACTATCAATACTGCTTGGCTTTACATAGTGGTCAATTACAACATAAACTGTGCCAAAACCCTTCTTAGAATTTATTAAATTATTTACCGAAACAGGCTCATTGTTAAGTGTTAAGTTTTATATATCTGGGCAATTGCTTTTTTCTTAAAAAACAATAATAGAGACGCATATTCAAAATTTTATAAAAGGGTTTTTAAAAAAATATACATATAAACTGTTTTTCGTTGATGCACTAAGGGATTTGCAAAAATTTGAGGAAAATTTATAATGCTTGCAACGTTCGAATTTACACCTTTTATTTGCAGTGCTCACAGGAAAAAAATGCAATAGGGACACAGATAGTAAGCCAACTATTTGCTTTGTAAACCACTTTAGTGTTAGTAATTATGCTGCTGTGTGCTCTTTAATTTTGTCACTTTTTAAATTATAAATGAAATTAGAAATACAAACTATAAAAATTCACCTTTATTTATACCTGGTATTCCAGGAAATGGATTTGTTCCTGCCACAATTATCAGGATCTGTGCTGATGCACAGTAACATGCAGCTACCAAGAGTAGGAGAGTCTGTAGTTGAAACTTCATCGTGGAAAATCGTAGATATGAATGTGTAGCAAGCAGAAAGTTAACAACAAAAAGTTCAACAAGTTAGCGAAATGTTAAGAAATTATCACACCACAATACATAATTCACAATAAATAATGCAAAGCAGCTTCTTATATCCTTACTAATACCCTTTATAAAAAAATGCTGTAGAAATAAAGATTATTTTAGTTACAAAAAGACTCAGTGATTAGATTATTTTTAAAACTTACCTTCAATCACCAGTGGTAAATGAGCAATGTAAGTTCAATTTCCTTTATAATGTTAGGGGTACACGTACTGTGCAAGTGGAAATTTGATGCTGTTAAAAGTATTTTAATAGCTGTACCCTTCAGTAAGTGGATTTCAAAATTTAACAGGCAGCCCCTTCAAAAAAATGATTAGTCTACAGATATGGCTAATGGATTAGGGCTTGCGCAACAGATTTACGCAAAAAAACGTACCGTTAAGAATTCCACCTTATAATTGGATAATTGATTTATGGATATGAGGTAATCCAAAACATTCTTGGTGAACAAATAAGAAACTAGTACTAAGGTTGCACATTTGTGTATTAATTATGAATGAAGAAAAGCAAACTTAAGGTTTTTTGGATGGTATTCAAATCAGAGACTTAATATAAAGCACATTGACCTATTTTTGGATATTATTAATATTGCTTAATCAAAATTACATAAAACCTGCAGTATCAGGTTTACACCAACCACTAATGACACAGCCATGAAGTATGATTCCTTATTAGTACTTTACATCTGCACATCTTGTTTGTGGGCCATAATATACTGTTTAATGACTGCAGTGGTATTTTATAGGCGATACCATGATGGAGAAAAATACAACACAGCATATGTTATTAATAATGATGTAATTTAGGCATGGTTGGCATTTTACACAGCTTCTTTATAAATCATCTTTGTCTTGTTATCAGATATACTTTATGAGTGGCCAGTGCATAAAATGTAATACATTTTAAAAACGTACATCAGTTATAATACCAGAAATGTATTTAAATTAGGTTGTGACATTCTGTGGTTATTTAAAAATGTGATACTTGTTATGATTAGAACCCAAAGTCAAATTCCCATAATAGAGTAAACATATACATGCACCTATAAAAGGATGTCACAAACCTCACTGCTGGCAGAAAACACAGAATTAAGGTACAAACATATTAGTATGTAAACACTTCTATATTTGAACAAATAAATAAAATCTGTTTTAAAAAGTAGCCAACAAGTGTTTTGATACATAATAATATGCTATAATACAAACAGAGCCACTCTGTGATTGAAACCTACTGCATCAGGGGCACTACCTTAATATGAGCCTTCAATATCCTCCACATTTCCAAAATATTATTGCTCCCCATAGGGAAAGAATCCTCCAAATAATTTTAGAGCATGTCTGCCCTAAAAACTAAATTCTGGTAATTGTTAGATACATTCCCCCCATTCCAAATGATACAGTATATTCAGCACATTGATCAATGTATTACTAAACAGTTATTTAAGGATAATTATTGTCCCCATGCAGTCATTGAGACAATCATTGGCTGTGATTCCAGCAGTTCAGTCTTGATTGATTGCTCTTACCCCAGCTGCCTCCTCTGCACATGCTCATGTTTCTAAAAGCTCATTGTGTGGGGAGTAGGTTGCAACCTCTGGCAAAAAGAGGGCCATACTTATTTTTAAATATCTGTTGAGAAACGCATGTAATAAATTCAAAAATCTTGTTGGTTTAAGAGGCAAATAAATAATACGTGACTGTAATAATGGCCGGACGGCCGGTACTCACAGTACGCTTTTAGGAGGAGGCTGACAGTCCGGAAGGTGCAGGATACAGAGGCTGCTGGGAATGTGGCTGGATACTGGAACAGGTTCGGCTGGGTACTGTAGGCTTTGCGTTGTGGAACAATGGTGCTGTTGGGAACTGTCATGACGTCGACGCCGCCCACCCGGAAGGCAGTGCGGCGCGGGACGGAGGGCAGGTAAGTCGTGACAGGGACCTGTTTTTTGTTTTAAGGGGGGCATGCCCTTTAAAGTTAGTGTACAAAAAGGCACCTTACAGCTGATGTTTTTTTTTTTTTCTTTTTCTTCGTCTTTGTTTTAGGAATCTGAAGATAAAAACTACTTATTTCTAACATTTGATCTCTATGAAAATATATATTATACATATTGTAGTTAAAATCTGAGCAACAACGTGGAGAAAGAAACACAACATACTACTTGTTGGATTTATAAGGGTTTAAATTGACCCATTTCTGTTTTTTTTCAATCTGAGTTTTGTTCCAAAACTTCTCTTACTTCTCTTAACTGGGCCTGGCCGAGAACCTGCAAAGTTACTAAACACATTGCACACACTGATCCCGCAAAGAGCTAAATCTGTGCAGAGTGGCATGCGTCCACACAGGCCTGGGTTTTATTCTCACTTTTTACAATAAGAATGAATCGTACATTCCCTATAAATGGCCCAAAGAGACAACACGTCTGTTGTATTCAATTAGATCAACTGGACTTGAAATGTAGTTCTTGAAGACGTTTCGCTAGTCATCCGACTGGCTTTCTCAATTCAGAATGACTTGTACAAGAATCTGTGGCAATTATGTACCCTGGAAAATCCCAATTAGCATATCACAGCCAGGTGTTAAGGGTGTGATGGATAGTGGCTAAGAGGTGTTATAGGAACGCCTAGAGTAAGGTGTTAAAACAGCATTGTACATGGCAGACAGTTGGTGTCGAACCCCCCCACCTCTATTTAGGCTTGGTTTCTTTATTTTCACATAAATGGCCTCCTTAACACCTCTCTTGAACCAGTCACGTTCCTTCGCCAATATGTTAACATTACAATCTTCAAAGGTATGTCATTTATCCTTAAGATGCAGGTACACGGCTGAGTCCTGACCCGAGGAATTGGCTCTTCTGTGCTGGGCCATACGTTGATGCAGTTGTTGTTTGGTCTCCCCCACATACAAATCAGAACATTCTTCACTGCACTGCACTGCATATATGATGTCGCTTTTCTTGTGTTTCGGTATTGGGTCTTTCGGATGTACCAATTGCTGCCTCAGTGTGTTGTTTGGTTTAAAGCAGACAGGGATACAATGTTTTTGAAAATTCTTCGTAATTAAGAATTGGTACATCCGAAAGACCCAATACCGAAACACAAGAAAAGCGACATCATATATGCAGTGCAGTGCAGTGAAGAATGCTCTGATTTGTATGTGGGGGAGACCAAACAAACACTGCCTAACGTATGGCCCAGCACAGAAGAGCCAATTCCTCGGGTCAGGACTTAGCCGTGTGACCTGCATCTTAAGGATAAAGGACATCCTTTGAAGATTGTAATGTAACATATTGGCGAAGGAACGTGACTGGTTCAAGAGAGGTGTTAAGGAGGCCATTTATGTGAAAATAAAGAAACCAAGCCTAAATAGAGGGGGGGGGGGTTCGACACCAACTGTCTGCCATGTACAATGTGTTTAAACACTTACTTGGGCGTTCTAAAACACCTCTTAGCCACTATCCATCACACCCTTAACACCTGGCTGTGATATGCTAATTGGGATTTTCCAGGGTACATAATTGCCACAGATTCTTGTACAAGTCATTCTGAATTGAGAAAGCCAGTCGGATGACTAGCGAAACGTCTTCAAGAACTACATTTCAAGTCCAGTTGATCTAATTGAATACAACAGACATACCATGACCTGGATGAATGAGAACCTTCACAAACGTTCCTAACAGTCATTTCTACTGATTGGCTGTTTGATGGGTCAAACATAGTCTTGCTCTTGACTAGCATTGGGATTGCTCAGTAGAGATCTAAGCATGCTATAACACTCTCTATTAGTGGTCCTACAAACAGGAAGTCAGTATTTCGGAAGTATTTATTTATACACAAACAAATTGCTCACTGGACAGGTTATGGTCATAAGGATGGATAAAAACTCCACTTTTTTTAAGGTTTATGTTTTTACGAAAATAGAAATTAAAGGGGAAGTTCAGTGCAATTAGCATCATATAGGGGAAAGGGCAAAGGTAACACATTATAGCATCAGCACCATTGAGTTAGTATAGACTCACTGCAGTTTGCCAGCATTGTTGAGGTGTCAGGTAGTCTTGGCTCCTCTGGATATACCTTTTTACCCACTTTCCCTTGCACAATGCATACTCTGAGGGAGAGAAGCCAATGTGGTGTGGAGTGACACTCCACAAGGTGAATTTTATACCCAGGGGGTTGGCACTGCTAAAAATTGCTGTCAATGGTGAATTTGGAACTGTAGCTGTATCATTTGCAAGTTCAAAATTTATCGAATTTGTGGAAAATCCAATTCAAACTTGGGTTCCAATTCAAGTTCTAATCATGAACAGAGTAGCTGTCAATATGTGGAATAATGTTCTGGGACCACTTCTATTCATTTTCCGTTTCTATTTCTAATCTGATTATCAATAATTTAAAAGTAATTATTAAAACAATGAATCTGTCTTAGATGATGACACAAAACTATATAGGGCATTAAAAACTACAGATGATGTGCAATTGTATCATGTAGTTCTAGACAGAATGCCAAAATGGGCAGCGAAGAAGCAGGTGAGATTCAATGTATCGTGAGGCATTTGGGATTTTAAAAATCCTTCTGCTACTATGAATAGGTCACTGCTGGAAAAGGATCCAGGAGTTCTAGTAGTAGTTGTAGCAAACAGTGACAGATAGCCAGGATCATTAACATAGATATATGATTGAACGTTGAAACACTCGCAAATTAACGATCATATATCTACAACCGCAATCGGAGCTTTACGATCCACATAGAATACCATTGCGGTAGTTTACTACTGCATTGTATTCTAGAACCAAGCGTTCGTAAATTAATGAACGTTCGGTGCAAATGTACTAACTATAGTTACACCGAATGCAGAAATGGGTGGGGACCTGTCAGTGGAGCCAGCGGTGGATCATGCACAAGGTAAGTTTCCTTACATTCGTTCCTGACTCCATCTAAATTAATTGAAGAATAGAGATGGACGAACTTTGGTTCGTTTTCGAACTCCCATTAAAGTCAATGGGAGTCCAGTAGTTTGAAAAGTTTGGATTAAATACAGATAAAATAGCAATGATTACTGTAAATGGCTGTGGCACCTGGAAAATGGTCTGGGGAATATGTCCATATCACCAAAACTTGTTTAAGCACTACTTAAAGTGGATCGGGCAATTGTCAGGTTTCTGCATGCTCCATGCGAGGGTTAACCCTTTCTAGGGTTACAGAATACATTCAAGGGTTACCGAAATCGGCTGCTACATTCTAAGGGTTACGGAACGATGATTTCGGTAACCCTTGAATGTATCGTTTGGTAACCCTTTGAATGTAGCGGACAATTTTGGTAACCCTTGAATGTGACAATACAGGATATATTCGAGGGTTACAGATTTGAGAATTTGAGAATTATCAAATTTAAGTCCGCGAGTTTAGAAAACCCAAACTAATTTGAATAGTTTGGATAAAGTTCGGATAGTTCGAGTTCGTCCTCATGAAGTTTGGCCTGAATTTGGATTTGGGTCATCACTATTGAAGAATGGAAGGTAAGGCACGGTAAAGGAATAGTTTACTTTCTGAGTTAAGTATAGCTAGGTGTATACACAGTACCGGTAAAGCCCTGATACCGTCGGATCCAAAGGTTTCAGGGCTTTATTGGTACTGTGTGTACCTTGCTTCTCCAAACAAGCGTGGCCGAACGAGTTGGCTCATTCGGAAAAGAGGGAAAATTCCCTTCAGCCATGGCATGGTAGACTCCCTATAGGGGAGTCTGCCGTGGCCGAGGGAGACAGAGTCCCAAGCATTCTCCCTATGCTTTGCATAGGGAGAACCCTCGGGACTGCGTGTAGCCCAATTTTTGAAAAATCTTTGCTGTGTGTACCCAGCTTTAGGGTTATTCACATTGCCCACACCCCTGGGATAATTTTGTTTTCCTTTCTCTGGGTCATTTTTTAGGCAGGCATTATATGTAATTGCAACCATTGTACACTACTCATGTCTTCAACCTGCAAGACAATGTTTTGTAGAAGAAATATCTCACTGGTACCAGGAAGGCACTTAAACTAAACATACCATTAACTGTAGACAATCATTGCTTTCAGTGGCGTACAGCTTCAAAAATGCATTTTTTTATATTTAGCATTTGTTGAATCTTTCAAGACTTAAATGTATCTGTATAGTAAATATAATGAGCAACAGTTTATTATTTACAGCCCTCTGTATGGACCAATATATTTATATTTCACCAACAGTAAGTTGATGAATTCTGTTAGAAAAGATACAGTACGCTCTGTTACTGTTTACCTTAAAACAGGTTTGAATTCAACATTAAATAATATATGTACAGTATATTGTGTGATGGGTGCATTCTCATGCTACGCATTGCAGTACAGGAGAAGTTTGCTAATGTGGATTACCATGAAGACAAACATTTTGCACACTGAAGATATTAATGATGATTTGCTGCAAACTTTATTTAATAATTGATAAATGGATACAATGTTTCATGTATTTTCTATTTTAAAAGCATGGTTTATGATTGAATTATGATAGAAGAAAATCAGTTATTCAAAAGCAACACATGGATGTTACCGCTAAATGTAATATTAAGTTTTGTTTTTCAGTGATTGACTGAGAACTCACAAATTGTAAGACGATTTTGATTACAACCTTTGTCATTCCAACTCCCATTTGTGTATATTTCAACACAATTTTCTGCCCCTTTACCATTTGGTTCACTTTTACTCCAATTGGCATAAGCAATAGGAGTTCCATCAAGGTAAGTGAATTTATTAAGGATTTTTCCTCTTATAATACCCAGGTATGCATAAAGTTTGCGCTCTGTTATGATATTTAAGATTGCCTTGTTTTCTACTTCATTCTTTGGTGTAGCGATACGCCCCCCAGCCTTTTCACAGGTTAATTTAGATGTTTCAAAATCTACTTGCTTTCCATTGGTGGCAAATATCTTTCCTCCTGCTTCTTGGAATTTTTCTGAGAACCGGAAAACTAAAATACAATGAAAAGAAAGAATGTATTTACTTTAAAATGCATACATAATCATTAACACTGGTTTACACATAGATAAGACA
Source organism: Hymenochirus boettgeri (assembly GCA_019447015.1). Taxonomy (NCBI): domain Eukaryota; kingdom Metazoa; phylum Chordata; class Amphibia; order Anura; family Pipidae; genus Hymenochirus; species Hymenochirus boettgeri. The sequence continues at coordinate 88,704,175 of CM033475.1, read as the reverse complement.
ATTAATTCTAAATGTTTACAATTAATTCTAAATGTTTTTCAATGCCTAAACTTTGGAAACATCCTATAATTTAAATTTTTTTGTTACACATGACCTTGGCAAGGCTAATGCATACGGTACATACTTTCACCTTCACCCCATGAGAGAGAATAATAAAGGATACCAAACTATTTTCTCTTTGGATAGATTACTGGCCACAGCTTTTATTAGAATTACAACCAAGATAATAATCAGTAAACATTGTACAATTTTGACAATAATTAGCATAGAATAGCTTGTTAGAATAACAATGAGCATCCCCGTCAGTTGGCCACATGAAATATTTAACAAAAACCAATGTAACCCCTCTGAATCACTCCTACCTGGTGCAGAGGACAGGTCTCAATAATCTGAGTGGTATGGTTGGCTAAAATTGCCAGATAAACCCCAACTTGGGGTTAAACCAGGACCAAGTAACTTAAAGGGACACTATACTGAAAAAATGACTTCATCTTGATCTGAAAAAATGCCTCATCTTAATCTATAATTGAATACATGTAAGTAGCACTTATTCTGACGTGTGTGTTGCTGCATGCCTTCAATCCAGCACACACTTGTTTTTAGGAGCAGTATCCTCCCTCCCTCTTTTAACCACTCCCACTTCCATCCGACCTGACTTTTTTCCCACAAACCAACTGTCAAGCCTGCACAGAGTATACAGCATTCCAACTGGCAAAATTCTGTCACCATTCCAGCTACAGTAAAACTACTCACAAAGGAATAGTTTATGAGAGTAACAGCTAAAATATAAGAAGTTTTGGATTGGATATCTAAAGAAATGGGGAGCAGATCAACAAAAAAAATGATACAGTGGTGGTTGGGAAGAATTATAGTTTCTAGTTATGGTCAATTTAAAATAACCTATTTTTCAGTATAATGTATACTCCGTTGCCATAACACTTTTTTCTTTTATCTTTATGACCCACTGACAGCGATCCACCAATCTGTGACAAATAAACCTAATGGGACCTTAACTAATCCCCATGGATGGAACCCACTAGCTGCAGATGGAACCCACTAATTGCAAGAATGGTAATAGCTGTGGCCACCCAACTTAACAAAATAGAGAGGGGATCTAGGGAGGGAGGGTGGTTCTTTGGCTGCTAGGATAAAAAATGGCAACTGCTTCTCGTCACACCCAAACCTTTTATAACCTCCTATGCCCAAATTGCTCCTCCCCTCACTATCCTCCTAATTAACCAATTGCCTTTCTTCTGTTATTATTTAAAACCACCCCTTTGTCCTCCATAGCCTGCCCTGTCATGCTGCCCTTCCTTTTAACGTGCGGTGCTCTCCTGGGCTTCCTTAACAGCCGATAACTACAGTATTTACCTCTTTCCAGCCTGGCAATCCGTTCAGTTATCTTAAGAAGTATAGTTTGTAGTTGAAGATCATTTGTGACAGGTAAACCTTAAAAGAAAACATGACATGGCAATTTGATTTGAAAAGTTTTTGTAACTTTACACAACACTGTGATGTCCTAGCATTCCACTGTCTTGTAAGGCATCTTCTAATTTTATTACACAGTCACAGTCATTTACAATTTCATGTGTTTCAGAAATGCATCTTTATGCATTTGTATGTTTTTTATGCATTTTAGTGTGTTTTTGAATCAAAAAATGTGAACTTTTATTTATTTACAGAACATGCATTTTTTTCTCTTCGCCACAGATTTTCATTGAGTACAAAACAGAATACATGAAAATAAAGAAGTGTACATGGTTTTAGTAAAAATGTCATAAACAATGTGGTTTCTTAGAACCACAGGGATAAGGAAACAGAATAACAATACTACTTCCTAAGTAGAGATATTTACATCCCACTAATTGACTATGAATCACAATTAAATACATGGAAGCTTTGTGTTTGATTGATGGTCATTCAAAACCATAATTTGAATACACAATTTTTATATACATATAAAAATTTCCAAGACACTCAGCTCAACTTTTGCTTAACTTGACTTTAGTTACTGGTGCCTGCTACCTTATTGGGGGGGGCAACCCAAAATTGTCATCATGTGCCAAAATTTTAACCCTAACAAAAGTGTGTCACCTCAGAAACTTTAAACTCGAGGATACAGTAAGGAGGAAAAAGGAATAAAAAAGTTAATGATTAGGAAGAATGAAACAATAAAGAAAACTAGAGATTGAATTGACATTAGAGGTGTAAGCTAAATAGCCCAATGTAATTAGTTAGGACTTTCCATACTGGGGTTACCTTGGCGAGGTTGGAAGGCTTTTCTCTTTTATGCATAAAATTGTAACTAAAACCCCTTTGTTTTACTGTTTGCACTAGCACATTCATTATGGGGCCCAGGGGTGTAAACTGGTTATTTTTTTCTTTATTAGTGACGTAAGATAACAATTAATTAACAAAAGAAGAAATAGAGAAATGGATGTGAGATTGGAAGTAAACAAATTAGAATTTGTAAAGAGCTGCTGTAGGAAGGAAAAAAATTGTGAGGGGAAAAATATTAAGCTGGGTTCACACTGTAAAGATCTTTAAAAGATCTTTAAGACCCTGTCTGTCATTTTTTAAAAGTTTAGGGTTAACATTCAGGACTCACATTTTTCTTTTAGCTTTGGCCGACTCCCTATACTTTAGTCCAAGGGGCCATCCGTGACAGAGGGGAATATTCTGTCAGGTCCGAGCTTTCCCGAGGCCAACATTGAACGTTTGTCAGCCTAGGCAACACTCGTTCCTTCACTACACACTTTAAAGATAAAGGGGAGATTCAGTGGATCCAACACAATCTGCCCAAATTCTGTACCCAAATTTAATGCTGGTAAGAAGTAAAGGAAGAGGTTTTATGTAGTGCTTAATAATAAAAGTAACACAATGAGAAAGATAAAGGACTGAAAGTAACTGGCGTTATTGACACTGATACTTAAGTATTGGCATTATTAAATAACAATGCTGATGTTAAACATAAATTAATTATGAGCATGTTATTTAGCAATAGCTGCAATAATTGCCTATTGTGTTTTACAGCATAGATTGATGATGTGACAATACTGTTCAAGCAATCAACAGGTAGTTAAGTGTGGCTTCAAACTTTTAGTAGATCAATCCCCAAGGTGTGTCCGCTCACACACCGAATAATCCATAGGAACAAATTTGCGGCAGGGAGACACAGGCAGACTAAACTTGCAATTCAAAAGTGAAATTTCTTTATGCTGCTTCAACAGGATCACACATGTTTGAACGTTCACTTGAGAAAGAACGCATGAACGTTCGAAACATGTTGTGATCCTGTTGAAGCAGCATTAAAGAAATTTCACTTTTGAATTGCAAGCTTTAGTCTGCCTGTGTCTCCCTGCCGCAAATTTGTTCCTGATGTGACAATACTGTTGTTCACATTGCTATGTAACAATATAGGCCCTAAGATATTTTACAACCGCAGAGTAAAATAATAACTTTCATTATTAACTGCAGTGTTACAATTCTGTTTGCTGTAATATCGTTACCGATAATAATGCTTTATAAATATGTCCCACAGAGACCGTAGATAGTAGAGACTTTTTTGACCTGCTTCTGTGACCGCACTCTCTGTTGTGCGGTCACAGAAGTTGTTGGTCTATTGCCGGTGTTGGGGCCTGCAGTTTAACATCTATATTTAGTATTACAATATTGTACATCTCTCCAATAAAACTATCAATACTGCTTGGCTTTACATAGTGGTCAAATTACAACATAAACTGTGCCAATAACCCTTCTTAGAATTTATTTAAATTATTTACAGAAACAGGCTCATTGTTAAGTGTTAAGTTTTATATATCTGGGCAATTGCTTTTTTCTTAAAAAACAATAATAGAGACGCATATTCAAAATTTTATAAAAGGGTTTTTAAAAAAATATAACATATAACTGTTTTTCTGTTGATGCACTAAGGGATTTGCAAAAATTTGAGGAAAATTTATACTGCTTGCAACGTTCGAATTTACACCTTTTATTTGCAGTCTCACAGGAAAAAAATGCAAATAGGGACACAGATAGTAAGCCAACTATTTGCTTTGTACACACCTCTTGGTTAGTAATATGCTGCTGCTGTGCTCTTTAATTTTGTCACTTTTTAAATTATAAAATGAAATTAGAAATACAAACTATAAAAATTCACCTTTATTTATACCTGGTATTCCAGGAAATGGATTTGTTCCTGCACAATTATCAGGGATCTGTGCTGATGCACAGTAACATGCAGCTACCAAGAGTAGGAGAGTCTGTAGTTGAAACTTCATCGTGGAAAATCTGTAGATATGAATGTGTAGCAAGCAGAAAGTTAACAACAAAAAGTTCAACAAGTTAGCGAAATGTTAAGAAATTATCACACCACAATACATAATTCACAATAAAATAATGCAAAGCAGCTTCTTATATCCTTACTAATACCCCTTTATAAAAACTGCTGTAGAAAATAAAGATGATTTTAGTTACAAAAAGACTCAGTGATTAGATTATTTTTAAAACTTACCCTTCAATCACCAGTGGTAAATGAGCAATGTAAGTTCAATTTCCCTTTTATAATGTTTAGGGGTACCAAGTACTGTGCAAGTGGAAATTTGATGCTGTTAAAAGTATTTTCAATAGCTGTACCCTTCAGTAAGTGGATTTCAAAATTTTAACAGGCAGCCCCCTTCAAAACAAATGATTAGTCTACAGATATGGCTAATGGATTAGGGCTTGCGCAACAGATTTACGCAAAACTAAGTACCGTTTAAGAATTCCACCTTATAATTGTATAATTGATTTATGGATATGAGTGTAATCCAAATACTTCTTGGTGAACAAATAAGAAACTAGTACTAAGGTTGCACATTTTGTGTATCTTAATTATGAAATGAAGAAAAGCAAACTTAAGGTTTTTTGGATGGTATTCAAATCAGAGACTTAATATAAAGCACATTGACCTATTTTTGGATATTATTAATATTGCCTTAATCAAAAATTACATAAAAACCTGCAGTATCAGGTTTACACCAACCACTAATGACACAGCCATGAAGTATGATTCCTTATTAGTACTTTACATCTGCATTCTTGTTTGTGGCCATAATATACTGTCTTTAATGACTGCAGTGGTATTTTATAGGCGATACCATGATGTAGAAAAATACAACACAGCATATGTTATTAATAATGATGTAATTTAGGCCATGGTTGGCATTTTACACAGCTTCTTTATAAATCATCTTTGTCTGTTATCAGATAATACTTTATGAGTGGCCAGTGCATAAAATGTAATACATTTTAAAAACGTACATCAGTTATAATACCAGAAATGTATTTAAATTAGGTTGTGACATTCTGTGGTTATTTAAAAATGTGATACTTGTTATGATTAGAACCCAAAGTCAAATTCCCATAATAGAGTAAACAATATACATGCACCTATAAAAGGATGTCACAAACCTCACTGCTGGCAGAAAACACAGAATTAAGGTACAAACATATTAGTATGTAAACACTTCTATATTTGAAACAATATAAATAAAATCTGTTTTAAAAAGTAGCCAACAAGTGTTTTGATACATAATAATATGCTATAATACAAACAGAGCACTCTGTGATTGAAACCTACTGCATCAGGGGCACTACCTTAATATTGAGCTTTCATATATCCTCCACATTTCCAAAATATTCATTGCTCCCCATAGGGAAAGAATCCTCCAAATAATTTAAAGAGCATGTCTGCCCTAAAAACTAAATTCTGGTAATTTGTTAGATACATTCCCCCCATTCCAAATGATACAGTATATTCAGCACATTAATCAATGTATTACTAAACAGTTATTTAAGGATAATTATTGTCCCCATGCAGTCATTGAGACAATCATTGGCTGTGATTCCAGCAGTCTCAGTCTTGATTGATTGCTCTTACCCCAGCTGCCTCCTCTGCACATGCTCATGTTTCTAAAAGCTCATTGTGCTGGGGGAGTAGGTTGCAACCTCTGGCAAAAAGAGGGCCATACTTATTTTTAAATATCTGTTGAGAAACGCATGTAATAAAGTTCTAAAAATCTTGTTGGTTTAAGAGGCAAATAAATAATACGTGACTGTAATAAATGGCCGGACGGCCGGGTACTCACAGTACGCTTTTAGGAGGAGGCTGACAGTCCGGAAGGTGCAGGATACAGAGGCTGCTGGGAAATGTAGGCTGGATCTTGGAATACAGGTGCGGCTGGGTACTGTAGGCTGTTTGCTGGAACATGGTGCTGTTGGGAACTGTCATGACGTCGACCCGCCCACCCGGAAGTGCAGTGCGGCGCGGGACCGGAGCGGCAGGTAAGTTCGTGACAGTGACCTGTTTTTTGTTTTAAGGGTAGGCATGCCCTTTAAAGTTAGTGTACAAAAAGGCACCTTACAGCTGATGTTTTTTTTTTTTTTTCTTTTTTCTTCGTCTTTGTTTTAGGAATCTGAAGATAAAAACTACTTATTTCTAACATTTTGATTCTACATGAATATATATTATACAATTGTAGTTAAAATCTGAGCAACAACGTGGAGAAAAGACACACACATACTACTTGTTGGATTTATAAGGGTTTAAATTGACCCCTATTTCTGTTTTTTTTCAATCTGAGTTTTGTTCCAAACTTCTCTTACTTCTCTTAACTGGGCCTGGCCGAGAACCTGCAAAGTACTAAACACATTGCACACACTGATCCCGCAAAGGACTAAATCTTGCAGAGTGGCATGCGTCCACACAGGCCTGGGTTTTATTCTCACTTTTACAAGAATGATCGTACATCTCCCTATAAATGGCCCAAAGAGACAACACAAAAAACATTCTTAACTCTAAGCTCTGACGTAACTCAACCTCATATCCTTTACCTAAGCTTTCCCAAAGTAATTTCATTTTGCACAGATCACAGGAAGTTGGGCCCTTATCTGGCAAATATATTTGTATTTTCCATTAAGGAGTAAAATTATCCAACAATAATTACAGTTTTTTTTACTTTCACAACATATAAGGGCAATAAAACACTAGGGGGAGGGAGAAGGAGGGGGGGGGTTGCACTGAGCAAGTGCAAATTCTCCCAGAGGAGAGACGAGTCCTATATGGACTCGGCCAGGCTCCAGGTGGTCAGTTTTTGTTAAAATCCTGTGCTAAAACTAGTGCAAAGCAATATTCAATAGCGACCGTCGGATGCGCGGGTAATTTTGCGTAACCCACGCACCCACGCTAATATGGAGTTAAAGTCACGCTAATCAGTAGTGAACCAGTTAGTGCGACTTTAACTTCATATTTTTGCCCAGCGTGTCTGGGTAATGAGCCTGACTATATACCCTCCAACACACACCTACTGACCTGTCCTTTCATTTTTGTGGCGTCATACTTATAGGATAACATAGTCAAAAACATTTTTGATAATCATCAAAAAAAAGGCAACCATACATAAAGCATCAAAAAAGTAATTTTATGGTTGAAAATGCAAAACATACCCCCTTACCCCACACAGAACGGTACACACACACTCCTAACACCCAACCTACCTTTCTGTTTCCATAACAAAATAATAAAATACTTTTTGAAAAATTATGTATTAAATTAGAATGGATTATGACATTTTAAATGTCCTCTTTCATCACTTTTTAGCAATACAGCAACTTTAATGATCATTTAACCATCATTAAACCAATCGTTTATTTCTGATTGGTTTTAACAATCGTTTTTTATTGTTTTCGTAATTAATGATAAAGATTGTAAATTAACGATATCAATCGTAAATCTATGGTAACGAGATTGTAGATTTATGCTCCCTACCATTGTGGTATTTTTACTACCGCATAGTATTCGAAGCCTGAACGTTCATTTATTTACACAAAGCATTTGTATAACAATCGCGGCCATACATAATGGCCGCTGTCTTACATTACCGATATGAGGCGTATCGCTAAATTGCGATAAAACGCATTATTAAATGTGGCCCAAAGAGAAAAATAAAATCGATTATCAGGTCTGTGATCCATATCTAAAAGCTAATAATCTGTCACTTTAAATTGATGATTTCTCCAAATGCTGCTGTTTTTTAGATGTTAGGTTATTCCTAGCAGTTTCTTTTGGTGTGGCTTTCATTTTGTGTTGCAGTTTCCTGCTGTTTTTTGTGATATTGTTTTTTTTTTTTGTGTGGTGTGTGTGTTCTACAAGATCGTAGGATTTTATATCCTTTTATTATTGAGGGGGAAAGTACAACATAATTTATTTAGATTTTCTTGTATTATTTACCAGGTATGGGTTTAGTTTATTTCTTGAAATAAGTGAACCCAACAACAAAAGTGCATGTCGTCAGACCAGGTGATTTATTTTGTTTTTATTTGTAACAAACATTTACAGTATAAGCATTGTCACAATCCTTGAGTATGGCGGAGGAAAAATATGGAATAACTAACATAAGGGTGTTTCAAGACTTAATTCAATATTTTTTTTAAGAATTTCATACATAAACATTAACAATTGTTCATTTGACATTGTAATATCAAAAAACTATCCTTGGATACAAAGAATGATGTTTGACATATCTACTTATGGGATACATTGATATAATAAACTCCGGTTTGATGCTTTTGGATACGTAAATTTTCGACTATAATCAAGATATGTGATATGTTGGACTCGGATTGTTTATTAACTACTTTGATACTATAACTGCACTTATTATATATATATATTTTTACTTACTCTTGTCTTGTTCATCTAGTATGAGCAATCTTTCAAAGAGGGCTGGGATACTCATTTTGAGATGTTTCATATTTATAAGTATAAAATGTTCGGTATTATTCAGACACATGGTAATTTTGTGGGTATAAACTGTACTATTGATTGATGATATTTGTATTATGGATGCACCTTTCCCTTTGTTGGGGCATTTGCATTGGGCTATTTCCTTTCTTCTTTCTATTCATTTACTATTGCCCTGTTCAACTATGGCGCTAGCTGGCCGCGACTTACATTAGTTGATGACGTCATCAACATGCGTGTGTCTTTGTACGCACGCATGTGCGAGCTTTCATTCATACTCGCGCGAGGTTTTGGCCTTTTTAAGTTTATAGTTTATAGTATAGGTTTTAGGCCTTTTTATAGTTTATAGTATAGGTTTTAGGCCTTTTTATAGTTTAATAATATTTGGCCTTTTTATAGTTTATAGTATAGGTTTTAGGCCTCAGCCTAGCTTGGCGTCCTCACGCCATTGACAAAGTTCACCTATGTGAACGAAACGCGTCTGGCATTCGGTGCTGGCTCCTCTCTCTCCCCCTCTATGCGAACTATACTCTGTGGGTCTCTCTCAGCTCTCTATGGGTCCGCATTTGATGGCACATTGTGATTTTTGTGTATCAGATAGATAAGTATACGCCTTTCTGATTCTTTTACTTTAATAATTAGGTCTGTTACTTACTGATTATTCTGTCTGTGCACTCCATATTACACTGTGAGCTTTTGAAAGATTCCTATTATTATATATACCCGCAGATACTGATATTGATATAGGATCCTTTTTGTGGCAGTGACTTGTGTCCTTTGGTACATATTGATACTTGTCTGTAGACATACATTATGCTGCTACTTTAGTCCTGCACATTGTTACACTTTATATTTATCTTGTTCTGTGTTTTTCAGCATTATATATATGGGGGGGTCATTGGTTTGCCAGTTTGTGGTGTTTGGGTATGGGGTTATTTGTTTTTAAGTGATTTATATTGAATTGCAGCCCATGCTAAAGCACAATAAATGGTTTTTATATATTTTTTGACTAAGTATTGAGTGCCACAGGTTTCTTCCTTCTTTTTGCTTATTTACATATTTCTAATATAATACCTGTAGAGCACCACTATTACTTTCTTCTGACTAGTGCCCTATCTACTTGTTGGTTCTATAAGACTTCCTGCACTATCTTGTGCCTCTTTTTGCTAGTGAGCACAGTCTTTTGGATATTTATCCAGCAGTTTATAAACGTCTTACTGTGATTGGAATGAGTAATCTTACCTTACTTGATAAGAGAGATCTACTAGATTATGATCTCTTTAAAGATTACCTTCACGACATTCGACTGATGTCTTTTCCACATCTAAAAGCAGAGACCTAAGGGACCTACATGTTCGTTATGCCTGTACGTGGTGGAACGTAATAGTCTTGAGAATATATCAATTTGGGTATCATCCCCAGGGGACTTAGAAGCCACATTCTTCCCTCCTGGGAACCCACTCCCTCTTTTAAAGAGGAGTGGGAACTTACTCTTACTGAAAATTCCCTCAGATTATTACATCTCTTGGTGAACATGATAAGAGGCTTTGATTCAACTCACGCAGCAAATAGACAACTGTACCCTAGAATTAAAAACGGAATTAGACAAATCTATTTTCACTAATCTAGAGACCAGTATTAAAAATGTTTTGACTAGACTGAGGAGGGATCATTAAGATTAAAAAGACCAGCTAAACAGAGACAAATTGGATTTCCTATCTGGGACACCATACAAGTGGACACATAGGAATAATAAGAAATTTAGACCAAAAAGACCATCGGATAAAAGTCGCAGGGGTTCAAGACAATCTAACCTCTCTGACAGTGACGGGGGTTTCTTTTTAGGAGACATTACCCCCTTTAAGACAAATTAGAAGGGGGAGGAAGGAAGCCGAAACAAAGCTCAGTCATATCAAACATACAAAAGACAGACAAGGCAACAGAACAGACAATAACCATACAAGGAGCAATCAAGTAATTAATTTATCTAATCATATCCTTACTTCCTCTCAATTGGCAGTTTTACAAAAGGTTTATCTTTCTGTCCTGTTGCCCATTTTGAAGACCTTTATTTGTTCTGTAGGAAGCTGGCCCAAAGGCACTTTTGCTAAAAATCACATATTACGAGATTCCATGATGGATCAGGAACTAGTTTCCTCCACTTCCACTGATGATGCCCTTCTGACTCTTCAACATTTGTTGGACATGCAGATCAGCTCTCCCAATTTTCCTAATGAGGATACTGGTGAGATAGTTAATATTTCAGCAGATTTTGATCAAACACTATCTGATCGGTCTTCTTTTAAACCCAATCAACTTTTTGTCCCTCCTTTTCAGAGTACCCACTATAGATATTTTTACAAATGTACAATGAAAGAATGGGAGAATCCAACATAGACACGAGCTAATCTGACATATTTGAATACAAAGCCCTCAAGGAACTGAGAGATCTAAAAGGTATTGTCTTTAAACCCTCGGACAAAGGGGGCAATATTGTACTATGGCCAATTGAAATGTATACATCCGAAGCTAGACGCCAACTGAGTAATAAGGCTAATTACAGACAATTACCTTCTGATCCCACCCATTCTTTCCTTTTGTCTCTAAGGTCACTTGTAGATGATGCAGTTGAAACAATGGCCATTACTACCAAAGAAGCATCTTTCATATTGATAGAACATCCCAGAATAGCCACATTCTACCTATTACCGAAAATTCACAAAAATTCCACTGCTCCACCTGGTAGACCAATTGTTTCAGGTAATGGCAATTTATGTGAAAACCTATGTTCTATTGTTGATGAGAAATTACAACCCTTTGTTCTAGGGCTTGACTCCTATGTAAGAGATTCCACAGACTTTATTTCTAAAATTATAAATATACCCATAGATGATGAGTGCTTTCTCATCACCTGTGACGTGGAATCCTTATATAGTAACATCGATCATGAAATTGGCCTTCGAGCCTGCGAATATTTTCTTAATATGGGCAATTTGAGACAAATGGTACGTCATCGCATGGTTATACTTTTCCTGAAATTTATACTTACCCATAATTATTTTTTATTTGATTCTGTATTCTACCTACAACAAAGGGGTACTGCGATGGGTGCCAAATGTGCACCAGCCTACGCTAATCTTTTTTTAGGCTGGTGGGAAAGAGAGTTTGTATTCACGGAAGCGATGTTTGCCTATACCTCTCATATTGACCTGTGGCTCCGCTACATAGATGACATTTTTTTCTTGTGGCGGGGCCCCAGGTCACTGGCAGATGAATTTATTAAGATGTTGAACAAAAATTCTTTCAATATTTTATTGACGTCTCAGGTTTCTAATACTACAATTGATTTTTTAGATCTAACGGTGAAGAGGGTAGGAACATCTTTAAAGACCACTCTGTATAGAAAACCTACGGCTACTAATTCCCTCCTACACTACACAAGTGCACATCCCAGTAGTCTAAAAAAGAACATTCCAAAGGGACAATACCTACGGGTACGTAGGAATTGTAGTGAGAAAACGAATTGTGAATTTGAGATTAATAATCTAACACAGATATTTGTTGACAGAGGGTATCCTATGGAATTACTCCAGAAACACAAGAATGATTCTGATGGCTTGAACCAAATTGACTTACTGTGCCCAAGAAAAAAGATGGCAGACTCTCATTTGAGGTATATTACCACTTTAAATGAAGAATTACCGGAAATTAGGAGGGCTCTGTCTAAGAACTGGCATATTTTAAACTCTGATGTACTTATTTCTCGATTTATTTCAGAAACACCTATGATTACCACTAAACGCAATAAGAACTTGAGAGATATACTTAGCCCAAGGATATACTTAGTTTCCAGAGGAAACGTACAAAATTGGGTAGAGGAACCAAACTTGTGGGTTCTTTCCCTTGTGGCAAGTGTGTCTATTGCCCTTACATGAGTAAGGATTCTATGATCTGGGACTATTCACATGAGAAAAGTTATGTAATTGATAAATACGTTAATTGTAATAGCACGAATATAATTTATGCATTACGTTGCACTTGTGATAAATTGTATGTTGGAAAAACGACACAAAAATTCAAATCTAGATTAAGCCAACATTTATCTAATATCAGAAATGCCCATAAAGATCTCAGCAATAACAGATCAATCTCTAGTGTTGCCATGCATTTTTTGCGGACCCACGGAGGCAGACCTACAGGTCTCAGATGTTTGGGACTTGAACAGATCAAATTAGATATTAGAGGGGGGGATATTAATCAAATTCTATTGCAAAGAGAGGTTAAGTGGATCTACCGTTTGGGGACTCTATCTCCAAATGTTATTAATGAAGAAATGGACTTATCCCTATTTATCTAAAAAGATGTTTTCTTTTACAGTACTATGGAGTCCTCCTGCATCATAACCTTACAGTACCTTACAGATATATAGCTACATAGTGATGTTCCTTCTCTTCATTGAAATGGCTTTACCGTCGGACTTCAGATGTACAACAATTCCTGCATACCTTGTATAGAGAGAGATATCTTCTCTTGTATGGCATACCGCATTGGATGAAGTGCACATATTTGCCGGAGCCCTCTGTACTATATTCCCCAGGTATTGGTCTACTTGTGATGTGGGTCACCTCTCCAGGACTCATCTAATTTCCCTTCGTGGATTCAGCCTATCTGGTGGTTTGGGATATACTTACCTTTGGATACAAAGTATGACGTGAGAAATATCTATCTGTGGGATACACTGTTACATATTTACTGATGGGATACATCGATACAACAAACTTCGGTTTGGTACATTCGTGGTGTGGGTTTACCTGTTTCAGGAGTCATTTAATTTTTCCTTCTGTGGAACAAGTTTTCTGGTGGATTGAAATATACTTATCCTTGGATACAAAGAATGATGTTTGACATATCTACTTATGGGATACATTGATATAATAAACTCCGGTTTGATGCTTTTGGATAAAGATAATGCTAGTTAGAAAATACAATTGCATACGTAAATTTTCGACTATAATCAAGTTATGTGATATGTTGGACTCTGATTGTTTATTAACTACTTTGATACTATAACTGCACTTATATATATATATATAATTTTTACTTACTCTTGTCTTGTTCATCTAGTATGAGCAATCTTTCAAAGAGGGCTGGGATACTCATTTTGAGATGTTTCATATTTATAAGTATAAAATGTTCAGTATTATTCAAGACACATGGTAATTTTGTTATGGTATAAACTGTACATATTGATTGATGATATTTGTATTATGGATGCACCTTTCCCTTTGTTGGGGCATTTGCATTAGGCTATTTCCTTTCTTCTTTCTATTTATTTACTATTGCCCTGTTCAACTATGGCGCTAGCTGGCTGCGACTTACATTAGTTGATGACGTCATCAACATGCGTGCGTCTTTGTACGCACACATGTGCGAGCTTTCATTCATACTCGCGCGAGATTTTGGCCTTTTTATAGTCCTCAGCCTAGCTTGGCATCCTCACGCCATTGACAAAGTTCACCTATGTGAACGAAACGTGTCTGGCATTCGGTGCTGGCTCCTCTCTCTCCCCCTCTATGCGGACTATACTCTGTGGGTCTCTCTCAGCTCCCTATGGGTCCGCATTTGATGGCACATTGTGATTTTTGTGTATCAGATAGATAAGTATACGCCTTTCTGATTCTTTTACTTTAATAATTAGGTCTGTTATTTACTGATTATTCTGTCTGTGCACTCCATATATACACTGTGAGCTTTTGAAAGATTCCTATTATTACTATACCGCAGGATACTGATATTGATATAGGATCCTTTTTTGTGCAGTGACTTGTGTCCTTTGGTACATATTGATACTTGTCTGTAGACATACATTTATGCTGCTACTTTAGTCCTGCACATTGTTACACTTTATATTTATCTTGTTCTGTGTTTTTCAGCATTATATATATGGGGGGGGTCATTGTGTTGCCAGTTTGTGGTGTTTGGGTATGGGGTTATTTGTTTTTAAGTGATTTTATATTGTACAGCCCATGCTAAAGCACAATAAATGGTTTTTATATATTTTTTGACTAAGTATTGAGTGCCACAGGTTTCTTCCTTCTTTTTGCTTATTTACAATATTTCTAATATAATACCTGTAGAGCACCACTATTACTTTCTTCTGACTAGTGCCCTATCTACTTGTTGGTTCTATAAGACTTCCTGCACTATCTTGTGCCTCTTTTTGCTAGTGAGCACAGTCTTTTGGATATTTATCCAGCAGTTTATAAACGTCTTACTGTGATTGGAATGAGTAATCTTACCTTACTTGATAAAGAGAGATCTACTAGATTAGATGATCTCTTTAAAGATATACCTTCACGACATTCGACTGATGTCTTTTCCACATCTAAAAGCAGAGACCTAAGGGAC
Organism: Hymenochirus boettgeri; assembly: GCA_019447015.1. NCBI lineage: Eukaryota > Metazoa > Chordata > Amphibia > Anura > Pipidae > Hymenochirus > Hymenochirus boettgeri. The sequence goes on along the minus strand of CM033475.1, from coordinate 88,688,985 downwards.
CTACATGTTCGTTATGCCTGTACGTGGTGGAACGTAAATAGTCTTGAGAAATATATCAATTTGGGTATCATCCCCAGGGGACTTAGAAGCCACATTCTTCCCTCCTGGGAACCCACTCCCTCTTTTAAAGAGGAGTGGGAACTTACTCTTACTGAAAATTCCCTCAGATTATTACATCTCTTGGTGAAACATGATAAAGAGGCTTTGATTCAACTCACTCAGCAAATAGACACTGTTACCCTAGAATTAAAAACGGAATTAGACAAATCTATTTTCACTAATCTAGAGACCAGTATTAAAAATGTTTTGACTAGGACTGAGGAGGAGATCATTAAGATTAAAAAGACCAAGCTAAACAGAGACAAATTGGATTTCCTATCTGGGACACCATACAAGTGGACACATAGGGATAATAAGAAATTTAGACCAAAAAGACCATCGGATAAAAGTCGCAGGGGTTCAAGACAATCTAACCTCTCTGACAGTGACGGGGGTTCTTTTTTAGGAGACATTACCCCCTTTAAAGACAAATTAGAAGGGGGAGAGGAAGGAAGCCGAAACAAAGCTCAGTCATATCAAACATACAAAAGACAGACAAGGCAACAGAACAGACAATAACCATACAAGGAGCAAGTCAAGTAATTAATTTATCTAATCATATCCTTACTTCCTCTCAATTGGCAGTTTTATCAAAAGGTTTATCTTTCTGTCCTGTTGCCCATTTTGAAGACCTTTATTTGTTCTGTAGGAAGCTGGCCCTAAAGGCACATTTTGCTAAAAATCAACATATTACGAGTTCCATGATGGATCAGGAACTAGTTTCCTCCACTTCCACTGATGATGCCCTTCTGACTCTTCAACATTTGTTGGACATGCAGATCAGCTCTCCCAATTTTCCTAATGAGGATACTGGTGAGATAGTTAATATTTCAGCAGATTTTGATCAAACACTATCTGATCGGTCTTCTTTTAAACCCAAATCAACTTTTTGTCCCTCCTTTTCAGAGTACCCCAGTATAGATATTTTTTACAAATGTACAATGAAAGAATTGGAGAAGATCCAACATAGACAACAGAGCTATAATCTGACATATTTGGAATACAAAGCCCTCAAGGAACTGAGAGATCTAAAAGGTATTGTCTTTAAACCCTCGGACAAAGGGGGCAATATTGTACTATGGCCAATTGAAATGTATACATCCGAAGCTAGACGCCAACTGAGTAATAAGGCTAATTACAGACAATTACCTTCTGATCCCACCCATTCTTTCCTTTTGTCTCTAAGGTCACTTGTAGATGATGCAGTTGAAACAATGGCCATTACTACCAAAGAAGCATCTTTCATATTGATAGAACATCCCAGAATAGCCACATTCTACCTATTACCGAAAATTCACAAAAATTCCACTGCTCCACCTGGTAGACCAATTGTTTCAGGTAATGGCAATTTATGTGAAAACCTATGTTCTATTGTTGATGAGAAATTACAACCCTTTGTTCTAGGGCTTGACTCCTATGTAAGAGATTCCACAGACTTTATTTCTAAAATTATAAATATACCCATAGATGATGAGTGCTTTCTCATCACCTGTGACGTGGAATCCTTATATAGTAACATCGATCATGAAATTGGCCTTCGAGCCTGCGAATATTTTCTTAATATGGGCAATTTGAGACAAATGGTACGTCATCGCATGGTTATACTTTTCCTGAAATTTATACTTACCCATAATTATTTTTTATTTGATTCTGTATTCTACCTACAACAAAGGGGTACTGCGATGGGTGCCAAATGTGCACCAGCCTACGCTAATCTTTTTTTAGGCTGGTGGGAAAGAGAGTTTGTATTCACGGAAGCGATGTTTGCCTATACCTCTCATATTGACCTGTGGCTCCGCTACATAGATGACATTTTTTTCTTGTGGCGGGGCCCCAGGTCACTGGCAGATGAATTTATTAAGATGTTGAACAAAAATTCTTTCAATATTTTATTGACGTCTCAGGTTTCTAATACTACAATTGATTTTTTAGATCTAACGGTGAAGAGGGTAGGAACATCTTTAAAGACCACTCTGTATAGAAAACCTACGGCTACTAATTCCCTCCTACACTACACAAGTGCACATCCCAGTAGTCTAAAAAAGAACATTCCAAAGGGACAATACCTACGGGTACGTAGGAATTGTAGTGAGAAAACGAATTGTGAATTTGAGATTAATAATCTAACACAGATATTTGTTGACAGAGGGTATCCTATGGAATTACTCCAGAAACACAAGAATGATTCTGATGGCTTGAACCAAATTGACTTACTGTGCCCAAGAAAAAAGATGGCAGACTCTCATTTGAGGTATATTACCACTTTAAATGAAGAATTACCGGAAATTAGGAGGGCTCTGTCTAAGAACTGGCATATTTTAAACTCTGATGTACTTATTTCTCGATTTATTTCAGAAACACCTATGATTACCACTAAACGCAATAAGAACTTGAGAGATATACTTAGCCCAAGGATATACTTAGTTTCCAGAGGAAACGTACAAAATTGGGTAGAGGAACCAAACTTGTGGGTTCTTTCCCTTGTGGCAAGTGTGTCTATTGCCCTTACATGAGTAAGGATTCTATGATCTGGGACTATTCACATGAGAAAAGTTATGTAATTGATAAATACGTTAATTGTAATAGCACGAATATAATTTATGCATTACGTTGCACTTGTGATAAATTGTATGTTGGAAAAACGACACAAAAATTCAAATCTAGATTAAGCCAACATTTATCTAATATCAGAAATGCCCATAAAGATCTCAGCAATAACAGATCAATCTCTAGTGTTGCCATGCATTTTTTGCGGACCCACGGAGGCAGACCTACAGGTCTCAGATGTTTGGGACTTGAACAGATCAAATTAGATATTAGAGGGGGGGATATTAATCAAATTCTATTGCAAAGAGAGGTTAAGTGGATCTACCGTTTGGGGACTCTATCTCCAAATGTTATTAATGAAGAAATGGACTTATCCCTATTTATCTAAAAAGATGTTTTCTTTTACAGTACTATGGAGTCCTCCTGCATCATAACCTTACAGTACCTTACAGATATATAGCTACATAGTGATGTTCCTTCTCTTCATTGAAATGGCTTTACCGTCGGACTTCAGATGTACAACAATTCCTGCATACCTTGTATAGAGAGAGATATCTTCTCTTGTATGGCATACCGCATTGGATGAAGTGCACATATTTGCCGGAGCCCTCTGTACTATATTCCCCAGGTATTGGTCTACTTGTGATGTGGGTCACCTCTCCAGGACTCATCTAATTTCCCTTCGTGGATTCAGCCTATCTGGTGGTTTGGGATATACTTACCTTTGGATACAAAGTATGACGTGAGAAATATCTATCTGTGGGATACACTGTTACATATTTACTGATGGGATACATCGATACAACAAACTTCGGTTTGGTACATTCGTGGTGTGGGTTTACCTGTTTCAGGAGTCATTTAATTTTTCCTTCTGTGGAACAAGTTTTCTGGTGGATTGAAATATACTTATCCTTGGATACAAAGAATGATGTTTGACATATCTACTTATGGGATACATTGATATAATATACTCTGGTTTGATGCTTTTGGATAAAGATAATGCTAGTTAGAAAATACAATTGCATACGTAAATTTTCGACTATAATCAAGTTATGTGATATGTTGGACTCTGATTGTTTATTAACTACTTTGATACTATAACTGCACTTATATATATATATAAAAAACTACTTATTTCTAACATTTTGATTCTACATGAAAATATATATTATACATATTGTAGTTAAAATCTGAGCAACAACGTGGAGAAAAGACACACAACATACTACTTGTTGGATTTATAAGGGTTTAAATTGACCCCTATTTCTGTTTTTTTTCAATCTGAGTTTTGTTCCAAAACTTCTCTTACTTCTCTTAACTGGGCCTGGCCGAGAACCTGCAAAGTACTAAACACATTGCACACACTGATCCCGCAAAGGACTAAATCTTGCAGAGTGGCATGCGTCCACACAGGCCTGGGTTTTATTCTCACTTTTACAATAAGAATGAATCGTACATCTCCCTATAAATGGCCCAAAGAGACAACACAAAAAAACATTCTTAACTCTAAGCTCTGACGTAACTCAACCTCATATCCTTTACCTAAGCTTTCCCAAAAGTAATTTCATTTTGCACAGATCACAGGAAGTTAGGGCCCTTATCTGGCAAATATATATTGTATTTTCCATTAAGGAGTAAAATTATCCAACAATAATTACAGATTTTTTTACTTTCACAACATATAAGGGCAATAAAACACTAGGGGGAGGGAGAAGGAGGGGGGGGGTTGCACTGAGCAAGTGCAAATTCTCCCAGAGGAGAGACAGGAGTCCTATATGGACTCGGCCAGGCTCCAGGTGGTCAGTTTTTGTTAAAATCCTGTGCTAAAACTAGTGCAAAAGCAATATTCAATAGCGAGCGTCGGATGCGCGGGTGAATTTTGCGTAACCCACGCACCCGACGCTAATATGGAGTTAAAGTCACGCTAATCAGTAGTGAACCAGTTAGTGCGACTTTAACTTCATATTTTTGCCCAGCGTGTCTGGGTAAATGAGCCTGACTATATACCCTCCAACACACACCTACTGACCTGTCCTTTCATTTTTGTGGCAGTCATACTTATAGGATAACTATAGTCAAAAACATTTTTGATAAATCATCAAAAAAAAGGCAACCATACATAAAGCATCAAAAAAGTAATTTTATGGTTGAAAATGCAAAAACATACCCCCTTACCCCACACAGAGACTGGTACACACAACTCCTAACACCCAACCTACCTTTCTGTTTCCATAACAAAATAATAAAATATACTTTTTGAAAAATATATGTATTAAATTAGAATGGATTATGACATTTTAAATGTCCTCTTTCATCACTTTTTAGCAATACAGCAACTTTAATGATCAGTTAAACCATCATTAAACCAATCGTTTATTTCTGATTGGTTTAACAATCGTTTTTTATTGTTTTCGTAAATTAATGATAAAGATTGTAAATTAACGATATCAATCGTAAATCTATGGTAACGAGATTGTAGATTTATGCTCCCCTACCATTGTGGTATTTTACTACCGCATAGTATTCGAAGCCTGAACGTTCATTTATTTACACAAAGCATTTGTAATTAACAATCGCGGCCATACATTAATGGCCGCTGTCTTACATTACCGATAATGAGCGGTATCGCTAAATTGCGATAAAACGCATTATTAAATATGGCCCAAAGAGAAAAATAAAATCGATTATCAAGGTCTGTGATCCATTATCTAAAAGCTAATAATCTGTCACTTTAAATTGATGATTTCTCCAAAATGCTGCTGTTTTTAGATGTTAGGTTATTCCTAGCAGTTTCTTTTGGTGTGGCTTTCATTTTGTGTTGCAGTTTCCTGCTGTTTTTTGTGATATTGTTTTTTTTTTTTTGTGTGTGTGTGTGTTCTACAAGATCGTAGGATTTCTATCCTTTTTATTATTGAGGGGGAAAGTACAACATAATTTATTTAGATTTTCTTGTATTATTTACCAGGTATGGGTTTAGTTTATTTCTTGAAATAAGTGAACCACAACAACAAAAGTGCATGATCAGACCAGGTGATTTATTTGCAGTTGTGAATATTTGTAACAAACATTTACAGTATAAGCATTATCACAATCCTTGAGTATGGCGGAGGAAAAAATATGGAATAACTAACATAAGGGCGTTTCAAGACTTAATTCAATATTTTTTTTAAGAATTTCATACATAAACATTAACAATTGTTCATTTGACATTGTAATATCAAAAAACTTCCATTTGTGTCTTTGGCTACCAAGATAAATGATGCTGCTCGTGTGTTTCTCAATGTAATCAATATACTGTAGGTGGTAGTTTATAGTATTTGAGGTTGAATAAAGACATACGTCCATCCAGAAATAGTAGTGTTGTACTTCTGTAATGGGGGTGAATTTGGTGTGGGCTCCATGTTCATCATCTGGCTTTTAGCATCTGCACACTGTATAAAGTGTGTGGCGAATGATAATTTCAATTTTTCAGGTGAGTTTGGAGGAGTTGCGTACTTAAGCCTCACTTTTAATGTATTTGGTATGGATTCCATGTTTACCTTGTGGTCCCCACATAACACTGTGCATGGTGTATAGTAAGAGGGTTTTTTGTAGGTAAGGTTGCAAGGGGTTCCAAGGATTTGTTTTAGGTCAGATCTGTCCTTTGTATGTCTCTGGCTGGGTATATGAAGCAGGGATCCTGCATTTACATGATTATGTCTAGCAATTTCCAAGCAGTTTCTAAATGTTTTGGGTCACAAACCAGACACAAGACAAAAATATACAGCATTTTGCAGTCAGGCAAAGTGATTCCTGCATTGCAGAATCATGTTAAGGTAAAGAAATGCCAGCCTGCAATATTATATCGCCTGGTAAGTGTAAAAAAAATTGCTAGCATTGCTATTGTTTATATAAAACTAACGTTTTTCAAGGTTTCAGACAGTCATCTAGTATTTTTGATACTAGTATTTCTTGAGAGCATCAAGCTCTAAACATGTCAGGGAGTCCTGGACATGTTTTAATTATGCAGTAAAATTGTGTTCACCTGCTTGATTTAAAGACTTGGTGGATGCTTTCTTTCTGGTGTGCGCCAGTGTCTGGCTTTGTGGAATGTTTGTGTTAGACTTATTTATAATCAGCCTTTGAAATACTATTTGTCATTTTAGTTCTATACTTGAAATTCAATAAAGGGCAATAGGGCATGATCATCTCTTCACAAAATTTAACTTCTCCCTGGGCTCCTGTTTAATTGGATCACTGACTCTTAATTTGGAATGACCCATGTACACAAACTAGCTTAAAAAAGTTAATCAAGCTTATTTCAGGTACAACATCAAGGTAAGATATCTTGCCAGGAAAAAATGTAAGAAAACTATTGCAAAAATGTGGTTTGAGTTTAGCTTGTGTTTTACTGTGAAAGGATGAACATGGCCTTTTATATATGTAAGAAGAGCATCTTAGCAGGATGTCACCAGCTTTACCATCTGACTCCTTGTAACTGTATGCTAGTTAGAAAACCAGTGAATCTACTTCCTGTATCTTCCATTTCTCCGAGGGCCACGAAATCCGGAGAGAAAAGAACAGAGACAAGTGGGGGAAAAAGGTAGGACAGAGGGAAGAAACCATGCCACCATACCATATGGGATCTACTTGATGAAAACCAGTACAAGCAGTTATGTTACAAGTTACACTTTCTCTGATAAAAAATTACAACTGCTACATTAGTTGTGTATATTTTGTAAATACTGTGTTTTTATATTTAATGATTGTGAAGAATGCTGTAACAACATGCTTATCTGTCTGGTGTTTTTGCTTACAGACCCGAAAAATAATAATAGATTTATATTTATATCCAATAAATATATTAACATTTTTCAAGGGTAAAACAGAGCAAGTAAGTTTCAAGTTTTGCAATCTCCCTTCACATATTAAAGGGCATGTCCACCCCCAAAACTATAATCCCCCCACTACTGGCCCCATTGTGTAGTGTAGTTTAATCCTTACCTCACATCCCAGCTCCATATGGTTCTCCTGTAGTTCCCCCCCCAAAGTCCCAAAAACTGCCCACCAGGAGGATAGCAGAGTCCATATAGGACTCTGCTTCCTACCTGGCCTCCGGGAGAAGTTTGGCATGCGTACTTCAGCCCTTCTCCCCCTCCCTCCCCCCTCCCTCTCCCTCCCGATTAGGATTCCCTCCCCCTACCGTAAAAACTATTTCACCAGACATTGACCCTGTCCCCCCAGCCCCAACCGCTATGATAGTAATCTCAGAAAATGCCCAGAACATTACTAACCTTCCCCCTGAACTCCCGGCAGCCGCATCCGTGATTGGCTGCCGCTCCTACATAATTGTACGATCGCCTATACAATGCCATTGCAGTAGTCTACTACCACTTGGTATTGTACCACTATATGGTCGTAAATGTATGACCACAGATGAACTTTTATGAAAATCAAGGGTATCAGAACTTTGATACTATTGGTTTATAAACCTCGACCTTAGGGCCGTATTTATAAACGTTCGTTATTGCCATAACAGAATCTTAATAGCGATCAACCACAAAAACGACCACTAGTATCGCCTCATTGACTTTGTTAACACACCTTTATAACTATTGTAAAAACCAGGGCTGTAACTGCAGGGGCCTAGGGGACTGGAGGCCAGAATCTCTTAAAAAATCCTTTAAAACTGCCACAGTCTCTCACAGATTGCGTTTCATCTGCATACCCTTTAATATTACCCCTTTAATAGTTACGCTTATAGAAATAACATAGTACAGGGCTGCTTAGGGAGGATAAGGAAATCCTTACTATAAATCCATTGGGAGGTGACTCCTTGCTATATGATGAAATCCAGTGGGAGAAGATGTCTTATTATATAATGAAGTTAGACTAAGAAATTAAATGAAAACTTTGAAGTTAGGATAAAGACATAAGGTTAGTAAAAAGAATGCATATGTGGCCTTAAAGGGCATATCCACTCTAAAAATAAACTTGAGGGTGGGCAGGGGGCACCTACCTTATGCCCAACTGCCATCATATTTCTTAAATGTTTTTTTTAAACATTTAAAAAAAAAAACCATTTCGGCATTTGAGCGTGGGCAGGGAGTACCTACATATTGTCCAAAGGGTTTCATGCTAGGTGACGAGGCTGCAGAGGATGGGTCCGGATGGTGGGAGGGAGGGAATGGTAGTAGTAGAAAGGGCTCCCCTGTGCATGTCACTGCCTTACTGAGGTTAAGGAAATAGCAGGGCCGGATAACTCACGGATACCTCCTTCTCTTCAGTTTCCTGGACTTTGCTCCTTATAGTTCTTCTGCAGTGCTTGTTCAGAGATGTAAGGTAATGATTATTCTAAACAACACAGTGGGGCCAGAATGGGGTTAAATTTTAGTTTTGGGGGTGGACATGCCTTCAGTAGCTTTTGGGGGAGACACAAGTTGGAAAATAAAATGAACCCCATAAAGTACAGTTGCACTTGTAATGTGGGCAGTTCCATCCCATCCCTTATTAGCTTTCTTTAAGTAAAATTTGATTTGTTACCTTCTACAGCACATTTCATGGCTGTCAGCACCCTGCAATGGGAAACTACACATTTCCTTTGCAGCAGTCTGGTGCAGAGTTCAGAGAAGGCAAGCTAACTGTGATCTCTCCCTGCTTTCATAAGTAGCTGCCTGCCCAACCCCAAGTACACGGCCCTTATTACTCTGGGCAAACTACAAGTGAGAGGAGGAGACTGAGTGTGAGGTCACGTGAAATTGTGACATCCAAATGAATAGCAGAGTCCATATGCACACTTCTCCTGTGGATGCAGGAGTCTGGATTGCCTACTTGGGGAACATATTTATCAAACATCTTTTTTTTTTTTTTTACGATCGCCATAAAATAACGATTGGTGTACTACGATATCGATCATAATTGTACGATATCGCTATCATAAATCTACAGTGCCAATATCATAGAATAACGATCGATATCGTAGAATAACGGCGACCACGCGGTTCCTTCAATATATAAAGGAGCCAAATGGTTGTCGTAGAATAACGATCGTTATTCTACGTATTCTACGATAACGATCGGTATTTTACGATACCGATTGTTATTCTATGATATCGGCAATATCGTAGAATTACGATCGATATCGTAAAATAACGATCTGTATCGTAGATCTATCTCTCTTAGATATTAGGCAGTAATACAATGGCACCATTTCACTTTGTATTACTGCCTAGTATCTAAGAGAGTCGCACTCCAAAGTAGAGTCACACTCCAAAGTGAAATAGTGGATTTATTATAAGCCAAACATCAACTGTTGTATAGCTGTGGCTTTAAATAAAAAGGTGTCTAATTTTTTTTCTATTATCCACAAAACGGGTGGACGGATTGGAAAGAGGAACACATGTTGGGAGATGGGATGAATTATACAGTATGAGGTTTTTAAAAGTTTGAATTTGGACACTATAGTTGCCCTTTAAGATCGGACATCGATTAAATTGTTTGTCCCCATACGTTATCTATTTCTTGGTGTGTCCCTGTGGATTGTATTATTTGGGAAGACCACAACGACAGTGAGAGAGAGGATGGCGAACCATCAATCGTCTATCCGTGTATCTAAGTTTGGCGACCAGGCGGTCTCTAGGCATTGCCGAGAGGCCAAACACGGAGTTGCCACCCTCAAATGGATGGTAATTGATCACATTGGTCACAAGGGAGGCGAGATGGATTAGATCTTTGGATACGCTAGCCCCTAAGGGCCTTAATGAGCAGGTAGTTCTCTCATGCTTCCTAAAGGTAATGTGGCACTTGGATAAATTGGATCAATGTCTGTAATGTATATATCCGCATTTGAACTGGCTAGTTGGAAATCATTGGGTCCCACAAACAGTTAACTTCCTTTGCCATTATGTCAGTTTGGTGATGTATCAAGGGGATGAGTGGTGATGGGAGGGGCGGGAGGGTGTCACGGGGGTGTGTTGCATTTTTAAGGAAGTGATGTGTATTATGACACTAGGCCTGACAACGGTCACAAGATGGCCGAAACGCGTTGCAGCATTTTTTAGCTTGTATTAATAAAAGTTTTAAGTTTTAGAAAAAGACCACTGGAGTGGGCTTTATCCTATGGAAGTATATATATATAAGTATAGCAAACAAACAAATGTACCCAGGCAGCAGGTCCTTAAGTCTTTTTCAGCAGGCTCAGATTGTGTGAAGGGTTCACCAATTCCCTTATAAACTTCCAAATAGCAACAAATTGTCACACAAGAGCCATAAATAGCATGTGCCAACCGTGATTTATTGGAGATACCAGCACGACATGTTTCAGACCAGTGTGGTCTTTCCTCAGGTGCATTACATATATATATATATAAGTACAAATGGAAATAGCGGCACTATCCGAGCACAACAGTGAAAGTCAATAGTGGTTGCCTGCCCCTGTAGGATCAAATATCCCAAATACATGCAGTCGATCAGGCGGCACACCAAGGAAAATTTGCTTTTAATGTTTCAAATGGTCACATACAACTTGCTGGATAATGCAACTTTCAGGAAACTGTGTTCCCTATCTCAAGCACAACAAGTTAGTGAACAGTGGATAATCTCACAGGTAATAACACTCTTATTTATAACATATGGATGGAAGTAGTCAGAACTTAACACCGCCTCTTAAAGCTATATCCCCAACCCAATTACTAGCTTCTTAAGGGGACCGTACATCTGTCGCTCCATAGCTCTGAAGAGCAGGCAAAGGGTCCTAGGGGCCAAAGATTAACATAAGCAGATAACAAACAAAATAATATATATTACATTATAAAAATAAATACAAATCATAGTCCTTGTTCAATCCTAGCTGGTGACAAGGACTGCAAGCGTTATTTTTCTAAGTCCAACATATTTGTTGCTTAACCCAAATGTGAAAAAATAAAAACACAGCTAATAAGCCTTAAATTTCTCACCTGTCAACAAGAATTGTTCATTCAAACAGTGTCGTTCAATAAATGGTCTCACAAAACCCCTTTTTATATTTAAAAATATTGATTGTATTAGAATAGGATTTAACTCTTTGACCTGTTCTTGGGAAACAATTGCACAAACATTGTAACTTACAGTTAATACGTGAAACTTTTTCACTTTTACGCAAACGTTTCCTGTCAATTGATATCATTGCAGAGTAAATAGGTGGAGCAAGGCTCTTATTTAATAGTCATAAAATTACTGGTTATCGTGCCTTTAACTCCAGAACAGGAGTCTTGGTCCATTTCCCTGAATATGTGCCAATGTTATATCCATTAGTATGTCTTAAACTTCTTCATTGTGGTGACTGCATGGCTAACAAGAAAGCTAACCGTAATCGATGCAATATGCTGATAGCCCCACATTATTTTGACACTTTTTAACACCAGCTAATGGTTAGTGTTGAAAGTGGCAAAATAAATAGTTACCAGCAATTAGCAATGCGCCAGGGAGCCGATAGACACAATAGGGGTGATGCACCAAAGATGCTAACATATATATTTCTTAAATGTTTAATCAGTGGCATCGCTATGTTAAAACATTGGGGGCTTGTGCCCCAGATCTTTGGCAAAGTGCCCCGAATGTTTTAAAGGATATGTACACTGTAAAAACAACTTAAGCGTAGTGTATAGCTGTGGCTTTAAATAAAAAGGTGTCTAATTTTTTTTCTATTCCCCTCTCATAGCTACCTTTACTCCTTGAAAGTTGCTGGCTTCCTCCTCCTCTCTAATGCCGCGGAATAATTTTTTAGCCGATCGGTTTAACGATCATAAATTAACAATAACAATTGTAAATCTACTATAAAGAAATCGTAGATTTACGATCCCCATAGAATACCATTGCGGTAGTTTACTGCCGCACGGTATTCTATGATCAAACGTTAATTAACGAACGTTCGATCTACGACCGCGACCGTAAATTAACTAACCCGCGGAATCGCTAAAAAGCGGCTTTATAAATATGGCCCTTGCAGTCATAAGATAACACATTAACCAATCATATTTTAATAAAATATTCAAATATGATTGGTTAATATGCAGAAGATCACACATTAACCAATCACAATTGGATTTGGTCCTTCAGCAAACCTGTATAAAGAGGTGCAAATCCCCACATGGCTTAGAAGTCATCGGAAAGATGGCAGAAGAAAGAAGACTTTGGGATCAAGAGGTCGCCAGCATCACTACCAGGGAAGGGGGTCCCGGTTTCAAGCTGTGGGGCCCCTTAAGCCCCAAAAGTCCATTTTCAAGGCCACAATGGTCCTTGTAAGGACCCAGGAGGGAGTCCCAGGTTGAGCCACGGGACCCCCGAATGTTCGGCCATGAGACTTTTGGACATTCAGTAATCCTCGAACGGTCAAATTCGACAATTTGAGAATTACCGAAAATGGCCCTGCGGGAAATCAAAAGTTAGTGCGCGCTTCCACCAGTTTTTTGCTGTTCTTTCCACATGGGCATTTTCCCCAGACCATTTCCCAGGTCCCAGAGGCATTCACAGTAAGTTACCATTGGTATATTGACATTCAAACTTTTAGCGAAGTTCGAAAACAAACCGAACTTTAGTAAGCTAAACCATCTCTAGTTACTACTTACCATTGTAATTTTATGCCCACCAAATGCTGCTGTACCTTCTGCCCTTTCATAGTGAGTAATTGAACTGCACATTGGGGTAGGCAATAGCCATGTGCAGTGCAATCCACCCATTATAACAGGGACTATAACATATAACATGAAAGGCAGTGTGGCAGCTTTTGGTAATGTGCACTCACTAGTGCTGCCACACTGCCTGCCCGAGAGTGCACATTACCAAATGCTGCCACACTGCCTGCCCTGTTATAGTGAGGGAATTGCACTGCACATGGGGTACGTAATAGCCCAATAGTCCTATTAGGCTATTACCTACCCCATGTGCAGTGCAACCCATGCATGGGGTAGGTAATCCCATAACATGACAGCCAGTGTGGAAGCATTTGGGAATGTGCATTCTCAGGCAGACAGTGTGGCAACATTGGGTAATATATCCACTCACTATAATAGGGCAGGCAGTGTGGCAGCATATGGTGCACTCACTGGGACAATGCATATGTTGTCGTTTCAATACATTTTTTACACTTTTAGTCCGGATGGAATTTAACCTTTGTAAATTAAAATTTACCTCCTATAGACTTCAGTTCATTCATCTCTAGTCATGTGCACTTTCCTTTGGTCCTTTGGTAATGAAATATCCAGGCAGGACACCAGTACCACCGCAAGTGCAACTGTAACCTTCACAGCTGCCATATCCATTTATCAATGACAGCTACAAGAGCACTTCTGAACGGAGTTAAATTCATGCTAACCCATGTAAGATCGGTTATCATAGCTTTAATTTGTGTTGTGCAATGATTTAGAACACTCATTGCACCACAAGTTTGTGTGGTGCTGCCAGGAAATGCTGGGAAGTGTAGTTTTCAACGATATGGAGGTATGTAGGTTGGACATCTCTGTAAGGGGTGATTAGGACCAAATTTATTTAACTGCAGTATTGGTATCGACAAACATGGTAATACATTTACAATTGTTCAGCCAGACAATACAATACATGATATATGGCCACAGCCACAATATATTATGATACATATGGTACATCTAACTGTACAATCACCTTAAAGTTAATGGGAAAGATGATATAATAGCCATACCAAAAAACAATGAAAGCATATCATATTAACTTCCCCTTTAACAATGAGGTACAACATCAATTCACATTAAATCATTTTTTAGGGTAAACGTCCAAACATAACTTGCCCCAAAATTTAGACATTTTGCAAAATCCCCTAAATAATGTTATCCGACGTATCATCACTTTGTTATCACCCACCTTAAGATTTGGGATAATTAATCCTTATTTGTCACAGTTAACATGTCCTTTAAGTTCTGCAAAATAACAGGGTAGGGTAGGGAATTCATTCCTATTCTTCAATATCACTGCGGGTGAGATTTACCTACAGACGCTATCGCTCTGGGCAAATCTTCCATACGCAATTCAATATTGCATACGCGTCTTAAGGAAAAACCTGTGTAAAGTCATCGTAGTGCCGGCTAAAGTCTCATTTACAGCTTCTGTAAATGAGGCTGTGTAAGTATATACTGCCTATCTATGTAATGTGAATATTCTATTCAACTAAGTGTAAGAATGTAAACACATAATTAAAGTATACACATTTACTTGTCTGCTTTCTTTCTACTGTTAAAAATAACTATTTACTCAAAACAGCGTTTTTGGGCAATATTTATAAAGGCGAGGTTTCCCACACTCGTAAATTAATGATATCGGCTGTAAATTTCAAAGATTGTGGACATAATTTTACGATCGCTCATTCAATACAATTTCGATATTGTCTCCAGGGGTGTCCCTACCATGAAGCAAACTGAAACATTTTCTCAGGGCGCGGAACACTTAAAAGGCGACAGTTAAAAAAAAAAAATCTTCCTTCATGCACTACTGCATTTCAGCACCAGTCCATCAATCAGTATTAGTCAGCCCACCAATCCCACCTCCACACCTATGTTCCCAGTGATGAAGCCACCCCTACTTCATGTGCCGCCACCCATCTATCGATAGGCGGCATTTAAAAGTTGTTTCAGGTGTCAAAAACCCTAGGAACACCCCTGATTGTCTCTTTGCTAAGGTGGTGGTGATGCAGACCAACCTTCCCAAAGGTGCAGTATCCAGGACCCACCATTAATTTGCCATGATAGCTGATGTCGCAGCCAATGATTGAATAGGGTCCCTTGTGCATGTTGTCCTTTGCATGCCATAGCTCGTAAAGAGACCAGTGATTTGTTTGCTAAAAATCAAACAATATCATCTGTTTTTCTCCATTTACAAATAGGAAGGTTTTACGAGATTTTAGAAAGGTTTAAAAGGCATTTACACCCTAAATTTTTACTTTTAATATGTTATAGCCCCTCCCACCCAACCCCAACTGCTGTATTAGTTACTACTTAAAAAAAGAAGCTGAATCATACTTGTAGCCCTTCACTCCCTTGGCAGACCAGCAGCCATGTCTGTGATTGGCTGAGAGTCAGCCAATCACAGACACCGCTGCCAGCAATGGAGACAGCGTGGGAGAGAAGGGCTGTAAGTATAATTTGGACTTTTTTTTTTTAAAGAACTAAAGTGGTGGTTTGGGGTGGGCAGGGGTTAGCTACAGCATATTGAAAGGATTGCACGCTAGGTGCAACGGCTGCAAAGGATGGATCCAAATGGTGGGAAGGAGGAGGGGAAAAGGGCTACACTGAGCATGTCTGCCATCTGTCTTGCCTCTTTGGACAGGAAGACAGCCACTACTCCTCAGTTTCCTGCACTTTGGACTGGCACTGCAGGGGAACCATATGGAGCAGAGATGTACGGTAACGATGTTTTTAAGATACACCTTGGGGCCAGTATGGGGTTAAATTTTAGTTTTGGGGGTGGACATGCCCTTTAATGAGAATTTCAGTTTTTAAAATGTTATAAATATATTTATAAATATCATCTCAACAAAGAGAATGAGTGCAGTACTGTTGCTGTATACATATTGTATATATTTTAGACTCTAAAATGTAAAAATATTCAATTAATTAGAATTCACAAATAACTAGTCGTAGAAGTGAACATGGAATATCATTCCACTTTCCATTGTCTTGAATCTCTACACAATCTTCATTGTCTTTGCTGTTGTTTGGTTCGCCTAGGTTCCAGTTAGTAAAAGATATTTTGTCTTCTCCAAGATATTTAAAGATCCCTTCAACCTGAAGGTCCGTTATACCAAGAAAAGCCTTGATACTTTCTCCTTTAGTGTTGAGAATTTCCTGCACAGCAATGTTCTCTGCAGCATTTTTTGGTGTGGCCAGATTACCTCCAGCATCCTTGCATGATTTCTGTGAACTCTCAAAATTTTCTTGATGTCCATTGGTAACAAAAACTTTCTCACCAACTTGCTTACCACCATGAAAAAGTAAAACTGTAATACATTAAAAAGCAGTAAAAAAAGAAGTGAAAAAATGCGATTTTAAATGCTGATATCCATTAAGTTAATCCAATAAAAAAACAAATAAGCATAACGAGAAGCGAGTTATTAAAGCTAAACAAAATTAGGGCTATGTAAGGAGAGCCGCTGTCACTCTCTATTGCCCCCTTTAGGCAATGCAACAAGCCAATAGTGTCTCAGTGCATAACAAATACGTCTGAATCTTTAACGAAAGTTATTTGCTGTTGTTGAAGATTTCATCCTAAAGAGCCGCAATTGGACTGATAGATTGATTGCAGCCGCTGTGTGACAAAGTTATTGTGCACCTCTGTTATTTGTGTCTTAAAGCTGCATTCATCTCTGATACACCTGATAACGGCCCTTATTACATAGCCCCATATATTTTTTAAAGCACTTCTGTTCATACAAACTGTATTGACACTTGTTTCTAAATTAAACACCACACCTAAAAAGTCCTATCCCATTTAACTGGTTCTCACTACTGATTTTTTTAATTGTAACAATGTTAATTAATTACTGGTCCCTTACTGGTCAAGATTTAAACAAATATGAATTCTAGTTGAGGTATAGCCAGTGAAAATATAATGATTTACCACATTTAAATTTCATCTTAAAGGGCATGTCCACCCCCAAAACTATAATTTAATCCACTACTGCCCCCACTGTGTAGTGTAATAAAATCCTTACCTTACATCCCAGCTCCAAATGGCTGCCCTGCTATGTCCATATGAGCCTGGCAGAATTTATATAGGACTCTGTCTCCTGTCTCTCCTCCGGGAGAATTTTGCCATGTGCACTGCAGCCCCCCCTCTCCCTCTCCCTCTTCCACCCGTTTTGCTCTCCCTCCCCCTAGCTATAAACCCCTTTCGTATACAGTAGGGCTTCCTCCCCCAGCCCCAATCTATATAATAGATTTACAGAAACTCCCCCGAACTCTACTTACTTTACCTCTCTCCTCTGGCGTTAATGCAGTTTCATGCAAGCAGAGGGCCGGGACAGTACGCTGGAGGAAAGAGGAAAAGTAAGTAATGATCGGGGGAGTTTCTGCTAAAACTATTATAGCGGCTGGGGCTGGGGGAGGAAGCCTTACTGTATACCAAATTTAAGAAAAGAAAATCTATATTTTTTATTTATGTTATGACCCCCCGCACCAACCCCCAATTTCATTATACTTACGTATTCCAAAGAAGCTTCTTAAGGGACTTACACACCCTGATCAATCTCCTCTGCTGCTGTTGCGAGCTGGTTACAAACTAGTTACAAGCTTGCAAAGCAGCAGAAGAGGCTACTTCTGCCATGGCCTGTCAAGGCTTTGACTGAGGTCTGCTAACTGGAAGCTGCATAGTTAGAGGCTACTTCAGCAACAGCCTGTCACATGCATGCTCGCAATAGGATGGGGTGTGATCAAGAGATCATGTTTTGTGATTGCATTCTGCTCTACCAGTGTTATGTAAGTTGTCCCCTCCCTTTCTACATCACCTTTACACCTCTGGACAGCCTGCAGTAGCTCTTTGTGTTCCCCATCCTGATCCTTTGGGCAAACTTGAATGTACAGGTCACTGTGGGCAAACTTATATATGCCAGTCACTGTGGGCAAACTTTTATGTACCAGTCAATGTGGGCAGACTTGTATGTACTTGTCACTGTGGGAACTTATATTCACTAAACTGTGTGGGCACTTATATTAC
This sequence comes from Hymenochirus boettgeri, assembly GCA_019447015.1. NCBI lineage: Eukaryota > Metazoa > Chordata > Amphibia > Anura > Pipidae > Hymenochirus > Hymenochirus boettgeri. Next base: position 88,670,646 of record CM033475.1, on the reverse strand, counting down.
CAAAATCCGTTTGGCACAAACAAGTTTGCCTGCAGTGACTGGTATATAGTAGTTTGTCCAGTGGTATATGGGGTAGAGGAAGGTAAGTAGGGTGTTTTTTTTAACTTAAATATAAAATATAGATTTGTCAGTAGACATGCCCTTTAATCAATTATGGCTTATAAATGTATTTGCCCATATTTTATCTTGTGTCAGCTTAGTGTAAAAATGATCTACTGTGTTTGTGTAATTGTTTTAAGGAGTATGTTTATAGGCCCATACTGTAATAGTAAATTAAAGTGCCCATGCCTAATATATATCTTTGGTTTCCCACTTTAGGTAACCAATAGTGTCTTTTTTGTACCTGCACTTTACTATGATAAACTTGCTATTCCTTGAGGGCATTAAAGTTTCCATAAACAACTAGTCACCCCACAACCTTTAAAAAAAAATTCTATAAGATATTATATCTATAACAGAACTTTACCATGCAACCTGTTTTTTGGATGTCCACTTAGGAATTTTTCAATTTTGCAATTTCGTATTTTTTATATTTATTGAAATCTTGAAAATTCAAAAGTTCTGAAAGTTTCAAAAACTTTTAAGTTCCGTCTGAAACCTATTCCTAATCAGGTCAGTTGTAGCATGTATGTGCTGGTACTGTACATATGGGTCAATATTTCAGCCCAGCCAATCACAATGGAGGATATTTTGGTTGCTCATAAGTATGAGCCTTAATTTACGGAAAATTATTGGGCATGTCACTATATATAGTGGTCAATCCTCTGGTCTTCAATAGGCCATGATATTGGTAAGGCTTGAAGCTTAACTTCCCATTTTGTGACTTGTTAATGTACAATTACTATCAGGGAGATATGAAAATTGCACTCCACGCTCCTCTTCTTTTTGGGTTCCTGCAATGCAGCATGTGTTACTACAGCACAGGGACCTAAAAGGTAAGGAGCATTTTAAAGGCATTCATTTTCATGCTACTAAGTAATGCAAAAACAAACCTTTGCTGTTTTATATTGTGTGATTGTGCCATTAACACAAATCTGCGCAGGCCTTGCAATATTACATCTGGAAGTGTGGGGTTAACTAATTTTCAGCTGTTATCAGCTGATGTTTCAACCCCCCTCCCCATATGTACATATAAATAATAGTATTCTTTATTAATTAATGTTTGCACATGGATTTAAAACATGTTAAGCAGTTATTCTGCCTGATCCCCTGTTTACTTCCAACTGTGCCTCCATCCACTTGCACAAACAATTCACATATAACTAATAGTATTGTTGGAAGCAAATCTGAAGCCAAGCACTGAATAGTGGAACACTATACAATTGAAACTGTAAATGTACAGTATTCAGTAGTTAGAATCAAAGGGTTTTATAATTAAGCATGAATTACTTTTTTTTAAAACAATAAAAGTATGAATTACTTTTGTTATACTTGTTAAAGTTTTCCTGCATCAGTTGAAGTTTTTTTTCCACAGCCTTCAGATGTTCTTTAACTACTTCAACCTCTGCCAAAACAAATATTTGCATCAATTTACATAAATATAAACATCATATGCATTACATATGTCTGAACTTTGAAGTGTGCAAGTAACAAACATACAGGGCTATGTAGGGAGAGCCGTTATCTGCTTTTTACGTCTTAAAGGACAACTCCACCCTTATAAGATATCTTTTAGAAAGAGCGGCCTCTTTAAAATATGTTGATATATTATAGTTTGTCCTATGAATTCATTACTGTATGCCTGTTATGCTTCTGGATGCCTCATGGAAACTGAGCAATTTAGAAACCTGTACTGAGCAGGTACTGAGCAGGTACTGAGCCTGGGCATGCTCAGAAGAGGCAGACAGGGGATTAACATTCAGTCATTGGCTGTGATGTCAACTGTCAAATCCATAACTGACAGTTACTAACTGTGAGAACCAGGAAGCAGAAAAGGGGGAAACAGGACATTGTGCTGGATTTCAGGTTAGACTTATATATTTCACATTTCAAACTATTACTGATTAGGGTTTTGGGGGGTGATTTACCTGTATGTAAGTTTTCATTTTAGGGCTGGACTTGCCCTTTAAACTCACATTAACCCTTGGCACATGGGTTAACTTATGGAAGTTGCGGTGGTGCGCCAAAACTGTGTTGTGCATCTGCCACAAGCTATGTACCGAGCCGATAACGGTACAGTAGTAAACGTACAATTGTGATCGTAAAAGTGCAGTCTCGGTTGTAATTTCACAAATATCCTAAATACGGCCCAACATTTGAAATTTTTCGAATTGAAAATGATTGAAAGGGCATGTCCACCCTTAAAGATTACTGTATGTACACTGAAAATTTTGCCCAATAGTGGAAACTATAATTCATCCAAACTATCACTGTACCGTTTTTTTCTGTTGATCTGCCCCTTTTTCATTAGATATCCAATCTGCAACATCTTAAGTTTTAGCATTTCTGTAAGCAGTTTTGCTGTAGCTGGAATGGTTTGACAGTTGGTGTGCTGTGTGCTGTATGCAGTTTTGACAGTTAGTATGTGGGAAAATATTCAGGTCAGTGGTCAGAGCCTGAGCAAAACAAGTATTATATTGAAGGCATGCAGCAACACACACCTCAGAGTAAGTGCTACTTACATGTATTTATCTATAGATTAAGATGACGCAAAGTCATTTTTTCAGTATACATCCACAAAAAAAAGGTTGTGGGCAGATAACTATTTGACAAGTTACTAGATGCTATTTTTATTTTAGTTTAGTATATGTAACCAGATATTTAATGATAAGTTATCTTCCATTCTGAGAAAGGTATCTGCCTCCTCCCTCTGCACAAAGAGCTTGAGCATGTGCAGAGAAGGCAGCAAGGGAAACGACAGTCAAACATTGGCTGCATTGAGGGAGGAACCAGCTTACTCTGCCAGAATGGAGGCAATAATTATATTGAGATATCTGGTTAATACTAGGGATGGCATAGAACTCGAACTCGAACCCGAGTTTGAGCCGAACTTTCGAGTTCCGGACGGACCCAGACTTCTCGAACTATCTCAGACGGGGATTTTCGATATTTCCCGGACTTTCGATGATTTATCGAATGTTCGAACGTTCGAACATTCGAAAAATCATTGAATTTAAAAAAAAGTGCCCACATGTCCAAAATCACCCAATGGCAGCTAATTTGAGCATTGCCAGCCCCCTGGGTATAAAAGGCAATGCGACCAGCGACATTTAGTCAGTGTGTTGGAGAGTGTTTAGTGGAGACCTGACAGTGTAGGTATTGGAGAGATTTTTGCGCTTTTTGTGTGTGGATTTCAGCGTGGTGGTATAGCACTTATAGTTACCCACCCCTGTATTCACACATCTTGAGACCCAACAGTCCTTTTAAGGACTAACCTTCCTTGTGAGACCCAAAAGTCCTTTTAAGGACTAACCCCCCTATAAGTCCTTTGGACAATTTTTGTGTTAGACCTTCTAGGTGTCCTGTTTTTTTGTTTGTTTCTGTATCTGTGTGTCAGTGTCTGTGTGTTTGTGTAACTGACAGTGCTGCGTTCAGCAGCAATCAGCAGCTTTTGCTGTCTGATCTGCTGTTTCCTGTCAGTCGTGTCAGTTGTTGCTGTTTGTTTGCTGTTTGCTGTCAGTTGTGTGCCTGCCTGGCTCCGCAATAATGTTGACCAATTGCAGTGGGTCTACTGCTACTCAATGGTGCTGTTCCCACAATCCCTATCTCCTTCCCCATTTTCCCTTGCACGAAGCATACTCTGAGGGAGAGAGCCATGGGGTAATGGGGTCTGGTCCTGGTGGGCCAAGCCTGCCTGGCTCCTCAATAATGTTGTCAAACTGAAGTGAATCTACTGCTACTCAATGGTGCTGTTCCTACAAACCCTATCTCCTTCCCCATTTTCCCTTGCACGAAGCATACTCTGAGGGAGAGAAGCCAATGGGGTATGGGGTCTGTCCGGAGGGGCCAAGCCTGCCTGGCTCCTCAATAATGTTGTCAAACTGAAGTGAATTTACTGCTACTCAATGGTGCTGTTCCTACAAAGTGTATCCCCTTCCCCGCTTTCCCTTGCACGAAGCATACACTGAGGGAGAGAAGCCAATGGGGTGTGGGAAAAGCCTAAATAATTATGTTTGTAGTCGATGTCATTTGTAAAGATAAAACACAGAGATTTGTTTAGTTTAACTTTTTTAGTAAATGTAAGCACCTTGCTTACATATCAATAATAAGTATAACAATAATAAAATAATAAAAAAATATATAAACAATAATAATAACAAACATGGTGGTATATATGGTGGTAGAGCTTGTCAGAAAGATCTGCCGCAGAACCACCTGATTAGTGGTGCAAAAGGTGGTGTTTTATACAACTCAATCACAGCTAAAATTTAATATATAAATGTGATACTTGCCTTGGACATTCTGCTGGATGTCCTGGACGTAGTTCCGTCTCTGCCGTTTGAGGTCTGACCACCTCTTTTGGATCTGAGAGGTGGTCAGATCAATGCGAAACTGCGTCCGCAGTTTCGCCTGCAGGTGGCGCATCATGCGCCAATTGCGCTCTTTAATGTTGGGGGTGCTGATTGGCATCCCGTCATAACCCAGCCGGGTGAGATATTCCACCATCAGACGCTGCCATTGCATGGTGGCCATGCTTTCTGGTGGGGAAAGTAATGGTGGAATGACTACACCAACTTTCCAGGCTCGATTTTAGATCCTGGATTGCATATAGAAGTCAATGGGAAGAAGGGAATTATAATCGAATGTCGAAATCGAATCCGCGAGTAAAATGTACATGGTATCTAGGCACGAACGTGAATCCGCGAGTAAAGGGTCCATTGAAACCTATACACGAGCATCGAATCCGCGAGTAAAATGTCCATGGTATCTAGGCGCGAACGCGAATCCGCGAGTAAAGGGTCCATTGAAACCTATACGCGAGCATCGAATCCGCGAGTAAAATGTCCATGGTATCTAGGCGCGAACATCAAATCTATGAGTAAAGTGTACATTAGAACCTATACGCGAGTATCGAATCCGCGAGTAAAATGTCCATGTTACCTCGAACGTTCGAACGCGAAAGCGCGAAAGTAGCGCGCGTGAGAGTAAAATCGATTTTACGAAAGTCCTGGATATTGGAACATGCTCATCAGACCATTTCCCAGGTCCCACAGCCATTTACATTAAGTTACCATTAATATTTTAGTTGTATTTGACTCGAACTTTTTGAACTATTTGCCTCCCATAGACTTTAATGGGTCCGTTTTCGAACTTTCGAACTTTCGAACTTTCCCAATAGTTCGAAAGTTCGAAAACGGACCGAAATTTCAATAGTTCGACCATCTCTAGTTAATACTACATCTAAAAATGTTATAAATAAAAATCAGTTGGGTTGGGGGCAGGTAAATGACAAGTGACCAGTTTTTTTTATTTTTAGGGTGGGCATGCCCTTTAAAGGGCATCTATAGTAGGAGAATGAACTTTTTTTTCTTTCTTTCCATGTGTTCTATAATTCCCCACAACCCCCAGAGTGTCATCACTTTGTCCAGATTCCCTCTCTGTCCTGAGATACTCCAGTTAGAAGAATACGTGATTGCATTCCTCTACTCCTACTTGGACTGTCAATCAAATCCCTGTGATCCCCCCTCCCTGCTCTGTAATAAACATAGGGATAACAGCATTAGCAGGGGGAGAGAGGTAGCTTTCATGGTAGATATAAGGCTGCACTTGACCCCCCTTCTTGATAGACTTCAATGATTGATGATGGGTCACAAAGAGAAAGATCGTAAACTGTACTGATCTCCTTCTTCCGTGTCTCCAGGACAGCTTGCTTTCTATTGGCCACTGTGCGTGGGTGTGTTTTTCAGGATGTTGAACTTTCAACTCCTACTGCACATGATAAGCTTGTCGGTTAGCCGGAGTTGAGACATGGAGGAGGTAACAGAGGGGAGGGGGAAGGGGGGGGTGCTGCACACAGATCTGGCACCATGGTTAAACAGAGTAACTGACAGTGATAGGCAGCACAGAGTACATGAATTTAACTTTGCAAAGGGGCAATGTGTTTTTTCACTATAGATGCCCTTTAAGAGTTAATTCTCTTAATACAATTAACTGTAAAATATGCAGTTCAGTTCAGTTCATATGCAGAATCAGAACAATCGGAAGGTCTGTGATCTTATAATACATACACAAAATCTTTAATTGTTCTTATGAATATTATTCATCGTACCTGATGTTGCACTCCTGCCTTGCTCCCCTTTCTGCCCTACAGAACCCTGGTCACCTTACTGCTTTGGAAACTTTCATGACCAAATGTAATCAAACCAGCACTCGATATTCTGGTGCAGGGTACAGAAAGCTAAGAATGTTCTCTGGGACGCAACCTGTACCAACTGGAGAAGAGGAGTATGAAGTCTGGATGGAGCAAGCTATGCAAGCAATGGAAGAATGGGACGTCTCTGAAGCTCAAAAGAAACAGCGCATCACAGAGTGTCTTTGCGGCAGTGCAGCAGAAGCTGTCCAGAACTTGAAGTTTAGCCAGAAGGCCTGTACTGCATTTGACTATCTTCGCATGCTGCAAGATGAGTTTGGCCGGACAGAGAAGGCCTCAGACTTGCTCTATCAGTTTGAACACCTTTACCAGAAGGAGGGGGAGCAACTCTCAGAATATATTCGCCGCTTGAACAAGATGCTGAGGCTTGGTAAAGGTAGGGCTGTGTAATGTCACCAGGGAGCCTGCAGTGATACCCCCCCTCACCGTGATGGGCAAAATGTATGCTGCTTCCCCAGTGTTGGCTGCAAGTCAAACAGACAGGGAAGAAACGCTGCTTCCCCAGTGTTGGCTGCAAGTCAAACAGACAGGGAAGAAACCATAGAGCCATGGATTTCCTTGGAAAACTCCCCAATTTCAGCAGAATGGAAGGCCCGAATAAAGAATCACTTAGAGTAAAGAAGGAGAATGTTCTCCACAAATGATTTAGATGTTGGCTGTGCAACTAGCACCCAGCACCGGATTGGGTGAGAGAAGACAAGCCTTTCAGAGAGAGATCACGCCGGCTAGCACCGGGTGATATAGAGGATCTGCGGAAGTTGCTGGAGGAAATGAAGGCTTCAGGGGTGCTACAGGAGTCTCGGAGCCCTTATGCCTCTCCAATTGGATTAGTACGCAAGAAAAATGGGATCATTCGTATGTGTGTTGATTACTGAACTCTTAACCAACGCACTGTCCCTGATCAATACACAACCCCCAGGATAGAAGATGTCCTCCACTGCTTAGCTGGGAGCAAGTGGTTCAGTGTGCTGGATATAAAGAGTGGGTACCACCAAATTCCCATGCACCCTGATGACCAGGAGAAGACAGCGTTTATCTGCCCATTAGGGTTCTTGGAATGGACCAGGATGCCACCCGAGCTCAGTGGAGCACCAGCCACATTCCAGAGGCTCATGGAAAAAACAGTAGGAGACATGCACCTGCTAGAAGTTGTGGTGTACCTCGATGACATTATTGTGTTTGGGAAGACCATGGAAGAGCATGAAGAACGACTACTTAAGGTACTGGATAGGCTGGATAAAGAGGGTTTGAAGTTGTCCCTTGAAAAATGCCAGTTTTGTTTGCCATCAGTCACCTACCTGGGGCATGTTGTGTCAGCAGAGGGTATTTCCACTGACCCAAGCAAGATTGAGGCAGTAGATTCGTGGCCTAAACCTCGCACCATCACAGAGCTTCGGTCATTCCTGGGGTTCTGTGGTTACTACAGAAGATTTGTAGAGGGATTTGCTAAAATTGCATGGCCATTGAACCAACTCTTGCAGACTGACTGTGAGGAGGAAGTTCCAGTCAACAGTAGTAAAAGAAAATTGGCTGTGGGCCAACAGTGGGCCAAAGAATCCATAGAAGGTCGATGGACAACTAAGTTTGAGGAAGCCTTCCGTCAGCTCAAATATATTTTAACTCATGCTCCTGGCATACGCTCATGCTCCTGGCATACGTTGGCATACGCTGACCCAACCAGGCCTTATGTTCTGCACATAGATGCCAGCAGGGAAGGCCTTGGAGCAGTACTATATCAGGACAGTGACAGAGAGCTGAGGCCAGTGGCATACATTAGTCGGAGTTTATCGCACACAGAGAGTAATTACCCAGCTCATAAGCTAGAGTTTCTTGCCCTCAAATGGGCTGTGGTTGATAAGCTGCACGATTACTTGTACGGAGCTGAGTTTGAAGTTCATACGGACAACAATCCACTCACATATATCAACACCTCAGCCAAACTAGACGCTACAGGTCATCGTTGGCTGGCTGCTCTAGCAAACTACAACTTCAGCCTTAAGTACCAGCCTGGGCAGAATAATTGTGATGCTGATGGTCTATCTAGACGGCCACATGACAGCAGGCACCCTGAAGATCAGTGGGTTGAAATTCCTGCCCCAGGTGTGAGAGCACTGTGTCAGGGAATCCTATGTTACCAATCCAACTCTGGAATGGGGGAAATGTTGGGATTGCCTGCAGATGGTATTCCAAAGTTATTCTGTACTGTAGTGACAGTGGATGCAGCTGCTTTGCCCTCCCTCAGCTTAGAGGATCTACAGAGGGAGCAGAGGAAAGATCCTTTATGTCATCTGGCATTGGAGGCACTGGCGAAAAAGAAACCAGAACTTCTAAGAACTAATATACATGTAGAGGCCAGGATTCTGGTTCGGGAGTGGGAGAGGCTGCACTTGAGAAGGGGCCTGGTATACCGAAGAGCACCTAGCACCACAGGAATAGAGAAATGGCAATGAATGCTGCCTTTGAAACACCAAGATGCTGTGTACAGACAACTTCATGATGAACATGGTCATTTAGGTGTTGAGAAAACTTTCAGCCTAATTAGAGAGAGGTTTTATTGGCCCAACTGCAAACGAGATGTGGAGAATTACTGTAAAACTTGTTTCTGGTGTATACAGCGCAAGACACTACCTTCATAGCTGCCCCGATGGGTCACCTTGAGAGTTCTGGACCCATGGACCTTGTCTGTATTGATTTCCTGTCAATTGAACCAGATAGAGGTGGCATTAAGAATGTTCTGGTGGCTACTAACCACTTTACCAGATATGCCCAGGCCTATCCAACAAAAGCTCAAAAGGCCATTACTGTTGCAAAAGTTCTGATGGAACAGTTCTTTGTCCATTATGGCCTGCCAAAGAGGATCCATTCAGACCAGGGGCGGGATTTTGAGAGCAGGCTCATTAAAGAACTGTTAGCCCTATTGGGTGTGCAGAAGTCCAGAACCACACCCTACCACCCACAAGGTGATGCTCAGCCAGAACAGTTCAATAGAACTTTGCTGAATATGTTGGGTACACTGGCAGAGGAAAATAAGGTGCATTGGAGCAGGTACCTAGCAGCAGTAGTCCATGCTTATAATAGCACCAGAAATGACTCAACAGGGTTTTCACCATATTTTCTGATGTTCGGTAGAGAGGCTAGGCTACCAGTGGATGCTGTTTTTGGTGTTACTGCCGATGACACCCCGCTGTTATCCCACCAAGGGTATGTTGACCGTCTGAAGCAGAATCTTCAAAAAGCATATGCACAAGCTCAAGTGGCAGCAGGGAATCGTCAAGAGACAATATGACAGGACTGTCAAGTCCCATGACCTACAACCGGGTGACCGAGTGTTATTGAGGAATCTAGGTATCCCAGGCAAGCACAAATTGGCTGATCGCTGGGGGACCCAGCTCTACATTGTGTGCACCCAGTTACCAAACCTGCCGGTATACCAAATCCATCCAGAAGGGAAACCAGGGCATGTCAAGACTTGGCATCGCAACCATCTGCTTCCAGTAGGGGAGCCAGTTAGGATGCCCCAGTCAGCTACTAAGGCTAAGCCCATGAAAACCCCGTCTAGACGGTCTAGACGGCAGCAAGGTCAGCATACAAAGATGTCATCAGCAGATAATCCTGATAATGTCTTCCTGAGATAATCCCTCAGGAAGACATAAGTGACGAAGAATGGGGGCTTGATTATTTCTTTGCCAATGAAAGTAAAAAAATAGCCCCCGGTTCTGAGTTTGAATCTACTAGCCCTGTCAATGCAGAAACCCTTGAATTTATACTTAACCCTACTAGCCCCTGTTTAGATCAGGAAGGAATATCCTCAGCAGCTGAGCTGACCATCTGTGAGGAACCAGCAGTAGAGGAACCTATGGTACCAGACCAAGAACCAGAAAAAGCCCTACCTAAAGTTTTTCATGAGATTAGAGACTGCACAGAGACTACTGAATTGCACTCCAGAACCCCTAGAAGGGCAAAACCCCCACAAAGACTAACCTATGATTCCCTAGGAAGCAGCTGCAATGAGACTGTGTACACAACCCGCAGAAACATCGCCCATGTTCCCTGTGTCCTTTGGGCAACTAGTGACACCCAGGATCAGTTGAAGGGCCAAAGTGTACGAGTGTGCTTGGAAACTACTGTCTAAACTGAAAATGTTATTTTATTATGTTATATGTGTTCGCCCCAGCTAATGGAAAAAAAAAATGCATTATGACCTGTTCCCTGTCACGACGACGTGACCATTATAAGGGGGGGGGGGTGAGTGTAACAATCTGCAGGTGCTGAACCTGTCAGTGCTATCTAAGACAATAGGCATAGGAACTTGTTGCAAAGGAACTAAAGTGTCTGTGCACTGTAGGACTGGGGGGGAAAGAGGGGGTGAACAGGAGGAGGGGCTGGTCCCAGGAGGAAGCCAAGGAGACCTGAGAAGGTGCCAGGGGTGGAGCAGCAACTAAATGGAGAGAGGGATCTGCTGTAAAGTAAGAGACAGTGACCATCCAGTTTAGAAGTGATTGTTCCCCTGTGGATTGTGACAGAGTCCAGGACAAAAGTTTTGCCTCCAAACCCTCCAAACCATCATCCTTTGGATTTGCTGGTCCACCATTTTGCCACTAAAAACTGTAAGTCACCCCATGCCAGAGTGAACTGCTGTGACATTTACTTATCTGTGTGACACACATATGGACTGGGGGATCTGCTGAGAGCTGGATGTTCCACAGCACTCAGACAGTGCTTGCCCAGTGTCACCCACCTATATGCAGCAGGGAAGGAAAGTGGCCTTGTGAAAATGACCCTGCCTTCTTACCTATTTGGAGCTTAGGAGCACTAAAAGATTTCTGCTTCCAGAAGGGGGCCCCCACCTTGGTAAAACATTAGGGGTAAAGGTGTGCACACCCAGGGAACTACTGTTTAAGTTGCTAGAACTACCTTACCTTGTTGTACTGTTGGTTGCATCAGTTATTACATTTTGTTTGTACTGCTAATTAATGCATAACTAACTTTATTTCATCTATCTAAATAAATATTAGGTTGTGCCTGTTGCACTGCCCATGATGTGTGGTCACTGAAACGCCCTGGTGTCACTAGATTAGGTTGGAGCAGACCCTTTACATCCTTGCTGTCACCCAAGGGTGCGCTAAATGTGGGGGCTCGTCCGGGATTCTAGCTCCCCCCACTAGTGTTTCTACACCCAATTCCCCTGATACAAATCAAGATGGAGCCACAAGCAGTCACAGAGTGGTGCCGAACAGTGGGTGTGAACCCTGCCCACTGCACTGCTCTGTTATTGCCAGTTGCAGAATTCTCTGTGGGACAGGTATACCGCCTGATGGACCGATTAGTCCCGCAAAATCGCAGCTTAATTGTCCATCAGAAGAGGAAAGCCGAGACAAGGCATCTCCAGGTGCTGCTACAATGGGACTGCCCAGTGTCCTGTCTGGACTTGCCAAGCACGACAGAGTTAGGTAACAAAGGAGATGTGGCTTTCATTGTACCAGCAGCAGAAGACCCCACCAAATTAACTACTAAGGAAACAATTTCACCTGAGGGGGTGCGGGGTGCGGCCACTTCTGTTACTATAGGCACAGAGTTCTTTACTGCTTTGGAAACTTTCATGACCAAATGTAATCAAACCAGCACTGGATATTCTGGTGCAGGGTACAGAAAGCTAAGAATGTTCTCTGGGACGCAACCTGTACCAACTGGAGAAGAGGAGTATGAAGTCTGGATGGAGCAAGCTATGCAAGCAATGGAAGAATGGGACGTCTCTGACAGCGCATCACAGAGTGTCTTTGCGGCAGTGCAGCAGAAGCTGTCCGGAACTTGAAGTTTAGCCAGAAGGCCTGTACTGCATTTGACTATCTTCGCATGCTGCAAGATGAGTTTGGCCGGACAGAGAAGGCCTCAGACTTGCTCTATCAGTTTGAACACCTTTACCAGAAGGAGGGAGAGCAACTCTCAGAATATATTCGCCACTTGAACAAGATGCTGTATTTGATCGTGCTAAAAAATGGAATGGAACCAACAGCTATAGACCAGGCCAGGATGAAGCAGGTCTTACGGGGTGCCCTACCTTCTGATCCTATCTGGATCCAGCTAACACTTCCAGGGACATCTCTACCATACCGTGAACTAATACGGATTGTAAGAGAGGAGGAAACCATGCTTGAGGCCAAAGGTGCAATGTCTGGCACTGTGTCAGGGCTGTCAGCTGGCGTTAGGTTGGTCAGGGCCAAAGACACAAGCTTGGAGATATCCCAGCTGAAGTAGCAAATGGCCCAAGAAACAGCTCGAGTGCAAGACCAAATGTCTCGGATGATGGAGATGATGACCCATCTGGCTGCAAAATTATCAACTCAGTCTTGTGAGGGGATGGCTCAGCCTGCTCAGGATATGCCACGTATGAACGCGTATCAAGAAGCTCCAGGTAAGCAGGCCATGGGTTCACTAATTTATTATCGCTGTGGAGGTAGAGGACATATAAAGCGAGATTGCCCCACCCCACTGCTAACTGAGGAAAATAAACAGAGGAAGACCCCGGGAAACTTCAGAGGGCCCCAGTGAGAGAGCAAACTGGGAGCCCAAAGAAAGGTAGCTCTAAACAAATTCCACAGAAGGAATTGTGTCCCAGTTCTAAATAAAGGAAGGGTCAAACCTCATCTGCCAGATGCAGACAGACTCAGTCAAACCGATCAACTGGAGGGTCTCTATCTAAAATACCAAGGAGCTAGTGGGCCCTTCACCGATTGTCCCAGTCCAGATAGAGGGAGTCTATGCAGAGCCTTGCTGTGTTATGGGCCCATACACCAACAAAAGTTTTATGGTCTTAAATGCAAAAGCATACCCCTAACACTACACAAAGGTACACACACCTACTGATACACCTTCACAACACAACCTATCTTCCGTTTCCATGCCAATTTTACCAAAATCATCAACAAAGTTTGTCTGTGTAGTGTTCAGGGTATGTTTTTCCAGACCACAAAACTCAGGTACACACACCAACTCCAACCACCCAAACGTTCTGTTTTCATGGCAACCATATAAACAATAATAAATATGTATTTAAATATATGTAATAAAATATATGTATTTAAATGAGAACTAAACCCAATTTTAAACACCACAATATTAGAATATATACCCTCTAAAAACACCAATAAATCTCACTACAGTAAATCACGTGTGCTTGGAAACTACTGTCTAAACTGAAAATGTTATTTTATTATGTTATATGTGTTCGCCCCAGCTAATGGAAAAAAAAAAATGCATTATGACCGTTCCTGTCACGACGACGTGACCATTATAAGGGGGGGGGGGTGAGTGTAACAATCTGCAGGTGCTGAACCTGTCAGTGCTATCTAAGACAATAGGCATAGGAACTTGTTGCAAAGGAACTAAAGTGTCTGTGCACTGTAGGACTGGGGGGGGAAAGAGGGGGTGAACAGGAGGAGGGGCTGGTCCCAGGAGGAAGCCAAGGAGACCTGAGAAGGTGCCAGGGGTGGAGCAGCAAATAATGGAGAGAGGGATCTGCTGTAAAGTAAGAGACAGTGACCATCCAGTTTAGAAGTGATTGTTCCCCTGTGGATTTGACAGAGTCCAGGACAAAAGTTTTGCCTCCAAACCATCATCCTTGGATTTACTGGTCCACCATTTTGCCACTAAAACTGTAAATCACCCCATGCCAGAGTGAACTGCTGTGATATTTATTATCTGTGTGACACACATATGTACTGGGGGATCTTGCTGAGAGCTGGATGTTCCACAGCACTCAGACAGTGCTTGCCCAGTGTCACCCACCTTATGCAGCAGGGAAGGAAAGTGGCCTTGTGAAAATGACCCTGCCTTCTTACCTATTTGGAGCTTAGGAGCACTAAAAGATTCTGCTTCCAGAAGGGGCCCCCACCTTGGTAAAACATTAGGGGTAAAGGTGTGCCACCCAGGGAACTACTGTTTAAGGTGCTAGAACTACCTTACCGTTGTACTGTTGGTTGCATCAGTATACATTTTGTTTGTACTGCTAATTAATGCATAACTAACTTTATTTCATCATCTAAATAAATATTAGGTTGTGCCTGTTGCACTGCCCATGATGTGTGGTCACTGAAACGCCCTGGTGTCACAGATTAGGTTGGAGCAGACCCTTTACATCCTTGCTGTCACCCAAGGGTGGTGCTAAATTTATACATCCTTAGTCCTAAGATACTGCAGGAACGTGTTACATTTAGTTCAGTTGATCACAACCACTAGTAACCTCTAGCCAATACTTTTACACTACAGATTAGGCAGGGAGCATTTGACTGAGGTCAGGGGTGTGGCCAGTCACTGTACATACAGAAGTTGTTTTATCTAGTTCTACAGGGGTTACATTCACTAAAATATTCTAGAGGGTCAGATAGAGAAAAATAACACCTGGTTGCTGTATTATTGGCCTCGAATAGTCTGACAATCATACAATATGGAATACTCCAAGGGATTGAGTGTGAATGAGCCCCTGTAGACAGAGTATTTGCTTTTAATTAGTTAGATAGGGTTTTAGTGTCTCTTTTGAGAAAGCATGAATGCCTTACTGTGACAGGTGGATTATTAGAGGTTTATGTTCTGTAGGAACTGCTTTGAAAGAAAAGTGATATACCCTTCTGTATAAATCACGGTTTTCAGAAAGGGGATGGGGCTTGATTACTATTTGGCACAGGGGCCACAAACTTGTTATCCTCCTCGTAATTCCTGTGAACGAAACACAAAGAACTATTAGTCCGTAACCTACCTTCTATAAACTAATGATATGAATGGGCAATGAAAATATGTTTTGCATTTCATCACAACACGGTACCTAAAGTCTAGGACCCCCAGAGCCATACTTAAATTCTTGAGATTATCAAATAAAAAAAAACAAAATTCACACACATTTTCATTGTATATGTATACAAATGTTATATCACAAACATAAGAAACATTAAAGGGTATATCCACCCAGAAAAAAAACTTTTTAGATACTGTAGCACATACCAGCCCACCCCCAACTTTGTTTTCTAAAACAAGCAGCTAAAAGACCACAGTTCGGCCCTCTGCTTGCCAGAAGTTGCAAAGAGGGGCGGACTGGCAGCCAATCACAGATGTGGCTGCTGGTTATGCAAACAGCCAAGGGAACAAAGGAGCGTAAGCAAGCTGCTACTTGTTTTAGAAAATGAATTCGGCGTATGGGGTGGGCCTACAGTATATAGAAAGTTTTTTTTTAATTAGGGGATGAAACAGCCACGCTGGATCCGGAGGGGTGGAGAGGGGCTCCCCTCACAGACAACTCCCACTCTCCTCTTTTTGGAACTTAGGACAGGCACTGCAGGAGACCATAATGGGCCGAGGGGTAAGGTAAGGATTTTTTTACACTACACAGTGGGCCACCAACGGGCAAATTTAGTTAGGGGTGGACATGCCCTTTAAAGGACATGTTCACTTCCCAAACCTTTAAACACCCGTTTGCACAATACATACCTTTCTTCCCAGGTCTCCTATTCAATAAATCTTACCTTGATGTTGATTGCCACTCTCTCCTTTCCTTCCGGGTTGTAGCAGTCAAACCATCGCATTGATGTCATGGCCAATGATTTACGACAGCTGCTGATACAGCTGTTAAACTCACATAGAGCTCAAAAGCTGTAAAGGAGAGTCAGAGAACAGGGCAGCACCAGAGGACTTCAACGTAAGATGTCTTGCAAAATAGGGTTTGTGTGTTACTGAGTGCATGCTTATCGTTTCTGAAAGAGGGTAAATATGCCCTATATTAAGCATGATTTTACCTGCAGTCCAGTATCTCCTTTCGTCCCTTTCCCCAGATTACCAGGTTCCACTTTAGGCCCTGCAGGACCTTCTCTTCTTGACAGTCCTTGACTTCCACGCAGGCCTGGGGCCTGTATTTTAAAGACACTAGGTTTTAGTTTACACTAGTTTCCAATATAACACTATTCCAGAACTTAAAAAAGCAGAAAGCTTTTAAAATAAGAGTAAGTTATTTTAGCATTGCCATAATAGAAACTGAACATCATTTCCATGGGTATGTAACAGCTGCTTCAAGAAATTGCGTACCTTTGCATTACCATTGAACCAAAATTTGTGCTATAGATAAAAGCAAAAATACACAGGTGTCTATGCATGACACAGATAAACAGCAAAATCAATGCAGAAATTAACCAACGTCTCCCTTCGTTAATTGGAGACAAACAATTTAGAAAAAGTCAGAAGGTCTGGATCATCCCTGGTGCATGAAGGTAAAATATAAATACCTACAACCTAAAAAACTGACTTAACTCTGAACATAGTAAGCATACATAGTTAACGTGAAATGAAAGAAATAAACAACCGTATTCAGGCCTATCTGTATTTAATTAGATGTGCAAAAGTTGCCGGGCTGTTACTTTACCTTTTAAATGGTGGACTACAGTTAGAAAACATGATAACATCTGATTGGTTATTGTGTTAAGAATAACGGGAACATTTTGCGCCTCTTATTAAAAAAAACATTTAAAGTGCGTATTCTTATGATAAGCCACTTAATCTTTAATCATGGTCATGTTGTGGGATTTTAAACACCCACTGCTATTTAAAGGATAACTACATACTCTTAAAAAAAGGAAAGTACCTGGGGCCAGGAGGTCGGATTGATTATTCCTACCTCACAGTATTCTTTTGTTAGGAGCTACACCTGCAGTTTTCATTTGCCAGGTTAGGCCACACTATTCCTATATTAAAGATAGTACTGAAGCCAGGAGACAGACTGGCAGAAGCAGTTTTCTTTGGGCTAGTCCTCCTCACAGAAACAATATTGAAAGGTAGGAATTACCAGTCCTTATACACTGTGTAAAGTATTTTCAGTTTATATGTTTTTTTAATAAACTTCATACATGATAGTTACCCTTTAATTTGAGAAACTAATAACAGTAATTTTTGTAGGTACATAGTAATGGAGGTTGAAAATACATATGTCCATATAGTCCAACCTTCATAAAAAGAAAAACACTGGAAAGGGGAAAAGAAACTGTAAAGAAACCTTTCCAAACCTGAAATGTAATTTCTTTTCTTCTAATCAAGTCCTTCCATATGACCTCCTTGGTGAATAATGCACTAGAAATTTATTATATGACAATCTGAACCTAAACCTGGTTCCTAACAGGATTTCACGATCCGACGGACTTTGCAGTTTTCTGACTTTTTTGGATTTTTCCGAACTCTCTGAACTATGTTCAAAAATTTTTTAAAAAATTTGCAAAATTTACATTTTTAAATTAATTTACATCTATTTTTGTGCCAACCATAGTTATCTAATTGGGTTTTATACAATGTATGTTTCTCATGAAAAAATAAGTAACATATAGTAATTACTGAATGGTACATTACCTGTGAATCCAGGCTTTCCTTTTGTCCATCTCTCCCTGGAAGACCCACTGTCCTGGGTGCCAGGAATCCCTGGAACTCCAGCACACAATATCTGGCTTTGAGGGAGGCATATTCTTACCAAAGTGCTCTAAAAAAACCCGGGCACAGTGATCTGAAAGTTCATCCTAGAAAACTTTAAAATAATGATATTTGGAATCAGGAGAAAAGCAAAATCGTATTTATATTTGTAAGGGACTATTGATCCATGGTATATCTGTAGTGTAGATCAGAAATAAAACTTCAAGTACAGTTGATCAAACGTTAGATCTAGGTGATCTCACTGAATAATACAGATATAAAACAGAACACCACAAATATAATCTTAGGAGTATGAAAACCAGATATGCATACTATTTTCAAACTGTAAGGATACGATTTAGAATATAAAGTAGAGAATTTCAAGAAATATCACCAGGATCACTCTAGATTTTAGAAATATCACACGTTTTAGTTGAGCTGATAAAGGTAATAGCATGTTTACAAGCATCATCACATTATTGTAGGGTCTTATGCCAGTCATAGTTTATTAGATATACCGCACGTAACATTCCTAAGATGTTCCAAAAGAACATAGACTTGCTTTTAAAAGTCTCCTATTTGTCTAGTAATAAATATTCACATAATTTTATATAGTGAATTTTAAATAAAACAAAAACATATACAAGAAAATTTCTTTGGGGTGATAAGAGCCTCTACCACAGGCATTTTGTGACTACTGTATGTACTAGACATTTACAGTACAGTGCTATGTCTTATTGCTGTATGGCTGAGGTTGATATAGTGTAACTACCATTTTCCAAATAATTGCTTTAGGTACTGTAGGCAAAAGTATTCCAAGTATTGAGCAAAATAACATAGCAAACGAATTACTGTAAATGAAAACTAGTGATAGCCCAGTTCGCCGGTACCGAACCCGAATCCGTGGCGAATTTACCTCGTTCGCGAACCGGGATATCGCAGATTTTTCGGTTTTCCGCCTTCCGAACTTTTCCGAACCGCGTTTTCGAACATTTTCGAAATTACGAGGATTTACGTATTTTCGAAAATGCATGAAAATACGTATTTTCGAAAATTTTGCGAATTACGAGGATTTCTCGTATTTCGAAGAATTTTTCATTTTAATGAGTCCACTCGCGGATTTTCAAATTTTTTTCGAAAATTCGCGGATCCTCGAGCGGACGGATTTCGCAAAGCGGACATCTCTAATGAAAACCCCCAAATATCTTTCATACTTTGCTGTGTCTTAATACTACCATTGGTGTGCTCTGGAGCAAAAGAAAGAATTATTTTTGCCCTCTTTTATAAGTATTGGAGAAGGACTTTTTCATTTAGTCCCACCTATTTGACTATAATCACAGTTACCAAAAGTCTATTTAAGAACAAGTACCTTCAAAAATGAGGAAGAAATATTGAAACACACGAAAACTCTTGTGTTTTGTACAAAAAAAATGTTTCAAAAACAGTGGAAGTCCTTTTAAACCTAATATGTGTACATTTTAAAATGTTAAAGTAAAACAAATAGATTAAAGCTGGGTACACACTCTAAAGATGTAGGTCCATTAAAAGCTGGAAGCGGTCTGTGATCAGCCAAGGCTCCAAATATTCCAATTCCCATATGAATTCCTATATTTTTTTGGCTCCCTATATTTTTGGACATGGTACAGCAATCTTATAGTGCAATTGTGTTTATCTCTCAGCAGCCAAATTAACTATTGTTGCCACACACATGGATGTGGGTACCCAGCTTTAGAAAACTATGGGGCAATTTATAATGAAGACTATTTTCGGCATTTTGTTAATGGCTGACTCCGCCATGTCAAAAAGAGTGTTATATAGCTTGTCATTGTGTGAATTCTAATATCGCAGCGAATAAAGAAATATCACCCGAACCTATAGCAACACCGGACCAGGGCTAAACAGATATTTTAAGTAACATATAAGGGAGGCTTTAGAAGGGGACAATTCTGTACATGTGGAATTAAAACTCCCAGTCAACTAAAAATTATTGAAAATGAAAAACTTCAAAATATAAAAATTCCAAAATCACAGATTATTTTCGTTCATTTACTGAAATACAGTCTAACACCCACATGACCCTTAGTACATATTGTAGGTTTTCCAAAAAAATACACCTCCATTGACATATTTCCAGGATAGAAATGTGCCTAATAAGCGCTATATTAACTAAGACTAACACTACCAAAAACTTTTTGCACTGAATAAATACAAGTGAGCACGTTATTGCTGCAACCGTATGTGGCTGGATGCGTCGAAAAGCAAAAGTCTTAATAAATTCTACCAAATTATGGTGAAAACGGCTATGATAACAGCAGCAAAAATAAAAACAAACTTTATAAATAGTGCCTTTGATATATTTTCATTGTGTATGAGATACAAGTAAATTCTACATATAACAACAGAAAAAATAGTAATTAATTGCTAAGTGTAAACAGGTTATATCCCTATATACCTCCTATGCATAGTCATATATCCTAGTTATGTTGTCAAATAGTCCAACAATCATTATGTAAAAATATATTATCTGTCCGTTTTTGTCACCCAGTCTACAGTTATATCTCAAGCATCAGGTACAATTCAAAGTGATGTATGGAGGGAGGGGACACCATGCAAGATACAGCTGGTAACGCTTCGCCACACCACAAGGAATCTCAAGGTGGTGGGATTGGGACAGAGGTATTTGGACAGAGGGGGGGACCCAAGCTTTTGGGACAGAGAGGGGGACCTGGATTTGGGACAGAGGAGGGACACTGGATTGGGACAGAGTGGGGGTCCTGGATTTGGGACAGAGGGAGGAAACCTTGATTTGCAGACAGAGAGGGGACCCTGGATTAGACACAGAGGGGGGACCCTGGATTTGGACAGAGGGGGACTCTGGATTTGGGACATTGATGGGGGACTCTGGGCCATGGGACACTAATGGGGACTCTGGCCATGGGACACTAGAGTGGGACTCTGGCCTTAGACATGGAGGAGGGGGGCTATGTCCTTGGCACACTAAGGGGGCATCTGGGCTTCTAGTGCCCATTAATGTAACGGGCTAATGTCTAGTGTAGAATAAGGATTGTCAAATAATAAACTTGTGTAAGTAGTGTACATATGATTGACCAACCTTAAGGAAATTATTTGCAAATTCTCAATCGTTATAGATTTATATACATTTTAATCCTAATGTAAAAGCTTTTCCCTTATATATGGGAGAATACGTTGTAAGATTCTTCTCTAGTAAGTTACATATTTGTAAATGTAAGAGTTAGATTCTGTAACTAAGAAGGCTTCCATGTTGTTGCCAGTTCAACTCACAGCAATGTAGGCTTCAAAGAGCCACACCCCAGATATAAGTATTCACTATCTCATTGTTGTACCTCTTGTGGCACAAATGTAAATGCCATTTTAAGAAGCACATAACCCAACGAGCCATAGTTTAATATCCCTTTACAAATAGTCTACGCCTATTTGTAAAATACCTTTTACAAAATAGTCTACCGCCTATTTTGTTTTGTGAGTCCACATGTTTTTAGGGAAAAAAAAGTTTAAAATAAACAAAACTTCATATATAGCAGCTCTGTTTTGTATTTACCAAACAGTATGAATTGCTAACAGCTGTTGCCTTCCTATTGCCTCGCGCCGACGAGAGGAGGGGGGAGCCTGCCAGAGCAGCGTTCTCGTAACGTGTGCATTAACTTTCGCAAACCAGGGGTGAGGACTAGCGGTTCAGGTTCTCACCCTGGGTAAAAGGTACAGACCTAAGAAGAGAGCGGAAGAAAGGTGAGTATATTGTCCTTAAACTGACATTATTCAAGTGAAACTTCAAAAGATTTAGTAGTAACGTCTAAGATAATCTCAGTAAGTCAAGTTTGTAATTAAGATCAAAAATGTATCTCTGTTTTCTTTGAGACTTCTAAGCTTAAATAATCATAAAGAAGTTACTAGAATCAGCTGTTCCAAAAAGACCAGGAAGGGGGAGGGGGGGAAGGTAACAGAAAGTTTACAATCACTACCAAACCCACTTACAACAAAATACTCAGTAGTAAGTCAGTTTTAAATCAAGATCAAATATAGCCCTATTTCTCTTGGACTTCTAGCTTAAATACTTTTATGGCATGAAAAATGAACTAGAGTTATTCTCTCACTTGAGAGTTATACCTAAATGTCTCTTTTAAAAGTGTGTCAAGCAATAAAAATGTAAGGGATCTGAAAGAAATTGTGACCAAATGCTCAGACAAGGGGGGAATATATATTTTTTTCCTTCTGCTATATGCATTACGAAATATTGAGACATTGAATAACAAAAAGTTTCCAGAAGGTTTTAAAATCTATATAATAAAGCAAAAAAAAATATTATCTTAAAAATTCAGCATACTATATACACTCGACACAAAGCAGGCTCGTGACCCTAGATGTGGAGGCATTGTACACTGTATAGACCATTAAAATGAAATAAAGCCACAACAAAGTTTCTACAGATGAGTAACCCTCAAGATATGCCAAGGTGCAAGTTGGTTTAAATCTTACCCATTTGTGTTGACACACAATTACTTTCCCCCGTGGTGACCCTCTGGGTAAAGTACATAGATGGCATTTGGTAGAGGCTCTAAAGAAAGTTAAAGGTATTTTATATTTTCATAACAAGAATATCTCTTAATATAAACTTACATAACCTTATCCAATAGGTTCATTGAATTCTGGATGTGGTGGTAGGGATTGACAATTAGAGATGCCTATATATATATTCTCAATAGAAAAACCACAGTATTGAATTCCCTACTTCATATTAAGGACTCATCAATCAAACTGAAAGGTTTTAAAAGTGAGGAGGAAAATTAGTGACCAGTGGTTTATCTAAACATTTTACTAAGGTTACCCTAAATCATTAATTATAAATGTAACATGAGGCCAAAATCTGTGAATATCAACAATAAAGTGATGTAGTAGTAATGGTAGAAAAAAATCATTCCTTACTCCAAATGGCAATCGAGAAGGAACCCTGAACAAGACACAACTAAACATCTGCCTGAGTGTCACTTTGCCTTAAAGGACAGTTCAGTTGAATTTATCAAATTTGTTAAATTGTTAGTTTGTGCAATGCCTTCTTAGTTATTTTACATATTCTCTCCTGTTTTGAAAAATCAGTTGATTTCATACCCTTTGTTGTTCCCTGCTGTTGACATAGTGAGCGACATTCAGGTTCTAATGGTCCTTCTTCTTTAAGATGCACCACATGCTGGAATGTTCCTAACAGTAATTTTAACTGATTAGCTGTTGGAGGGTCAAAGATGCTCAGATCTCTACTGAGCAACTGAATGAACCCAGGCGCTGGGTCAAGGGCACAAAACCATAATGGTCTATTAGGGGTCCTGAAACAGGAAGTCAGTATTTAGGTTGCATTTATTTCTATAAAGACAAAATGCTGAATTGGCAGATGAAGGTCATTAGGATGAAAAAATACCTGCTCTTTTTCTGAAATATATGATTTGCACTGAACTTTCTCTAGCCTACCAGATATTACATTTTTAAGGGTGTACTACAGTTAGGAAACATTTAATAACATCTTAATGGTGTTGCAGATTAAAGACACGGCAACATTTTGAACTCTATTAATGAGCACCGTACACATTGTATATTTAAATATTATAGTGCTTTATCATTATAATAGGCCACAAGGAAATATACTGTACTTAAGTGAGCAGATTCGCTGTACAATGAATATCTGGGGGATTTAACATCCACTGCTAGTTTATCTAAAAAACTAATAACTGTGGTGGTGTTTGTAGGTTACATATTATTGTTACAAGTAATGGAGGTTAATTAAAGACATATTTCTATCTAGTCACCCCTTATAGCTACTTATAACCACCAACAGTTGATCTGAAAAAAGAGGGAGAGAGGGGGGGAAACTGTTCCTGAACAAATGGCAATCGGAAAGAAGTCCGGATCATTCAGAACTATATAATACCCGAAAAGTTCAATATAGTAAAGAAATATTTCCTAACCAGAAGGATTGAAACTTTTTTCTTCTAATCTTTAAGGATTAGTTCACTCCCAAACTGAAAAACGGTAGGTAAAATAGCTATGTATTACTCCCATTCTTCACTTAATGTACCAGGGAGAGACGAGGAAACCTCTGATAAGTAATAGAGATGGTCGAACTATTGAAAGTTCGGTCCGTTTTCGGACTTTCGAACTATTGTAAAAGTTCGAAGTTCGAAAACGGACCCATTAAAGTCTATGGGAGGCAAATAGTTGAAAAGTTTGAGTCAAATACAACTAAAAATTAATGGTAACTTAATGTAATGGCGTGTGACCTGGGAAAAGGTCTGGGGAGCATGTTCCAATATCCAGGACTTAAGTAAAATCGATTTTATCTCACAAGCGCTACTTTCGAGCTTTCGCGTTCGAAGTTCGTAGGCCAACAGGACATTTTACTCGCCGAATTCGATACCACATATAGGCTTGTAATGGAGGCTTTACTCGCCGATGTTCGCGCCTAGATACCATGACATTTTACTCGCGGATCATACTTGAACGTTGAACATCGATAAATCATCGAAAATCCGAGCGGAAATATCGAAAGTCCGCGTCCGAGTAGTTTGAGAAGTCCGGGTCCGTCGAACTCGAACAGTTCGGCTCGAGCGCGGGTTCGAGTTCGAGTTCTATCCATCCTAATAGGTAATGCTGCTTCAGCTGTTAAAACCTTTGTGCGCATATAACGCTTGACAGTTGGTTTGTGGGAAAAAAGTCAGGTCGGATAGAAGTGGGAGTGGTTAAAGAGGAGGGAGGGGGGATACCGCTCAAAATAAAAATGTGTGCTGGATTGAGGCATGCAGCAGCATATACAAATCAGAGTAAGTGCTACTTTGTATCCAAATATAGATTAAGATGAGGCAAAGTAATTTTTTCATATAGTGTCCCGTTAAAGGAATTATTGCAATCTATGGGCTACTTACCTAAAGTTTATAATGATCAAAATTGACAATCCTTATACTAAAGCATGTTATGATTTAATAGACGTGCACGCGGGAAATGCGCAACCAGCGGATCTAGATCCTTGGGACCTACCTGTTAAGAAGGGCAAGCCAGATCTTGTGGGGGAAGTCCTAGGAGCAACCTTACTATGGAGGAGGAAGCCAGCCCAGAAAGAACACTGATGGTAGGGAGTGGGAAGGGAATAGACAAAAAAAAAGACACAGTTCGCTTACAGCCCCAGCTATCTAATAACATTAAGTTACTTTTTCAGTTTAACTATCCTTGAAGGAAAGAGGGGGGGGAAAATATCTAAGCTAATATACTGAAGGAGCAGTTTAAAAAAACGGGTAAAAAGATGCTGCGACTTTTTAACAGTGGCCCCTGTGAATAGCAGCCATGAGATCTCTATCCCTGCCTCTTCTTCTTCCACCCAACTCTCTAATTTGACTAGATACGGTGAGAAGTGAAACAATTCAATGGAGGAGACATGGAAAGCCGAGTACATACTGTATATCATGTCAATGCTGGACTAAAGTATAATAGGAAAGTTGTTGGCACTAAAGGGTTAATGATTATAACTCTGCTGGCACAATAGTGTTAAGAATACTCTGGGAAAGTGTGGCACTGAAAGTATAATAGGAAAGTCTGCTGCACTAAAGCATTAAAGGTATTAATCTGGCGGCCCTGAATGTTATAATGGCATGCTCTGGGTAAGAATGCTGGCACTGGAAGTAATACCGTATATACTCGAGTTATAAACCGAGTTTTTCAGGCGTAAAATCAGCCTGTAAAACCAAACTCGGTTTATACTCGAGTCAGTTACCTTTAATTGGAATCCAGAAGCTTCCGCAGTACAATCCAGGCAGCAGCTCGCTCCACATCCCTATACTGGCGTCCAGCTGACGTCACTGCCCGACGCGAGGAGTGACGTCAGCCGGCGCTTCAGTATAGGGTGCAGGGAGCGGTGGGAGCGAGCGGCTGCCTGGATTGCACTGCGGAAGCTGGAACAGGGAGGCTGCTACAGGGAAGCTGCCACAATGAGGGGTCCTAAGTTCACCCTCGATCTTCTCGAGTCAATAACTTTAAATGTTTTTTCTGGTAAAAATAGGTACCTCGGTTTATACTTGGGACGGTTATACTCGAGTATATGCCAATACTTTTGAAAAGTCTGCTGGCACTGAAAGAGTTAACATCTCAGATTTAAAGGACAACTCCACTTCATAAGAACATCTTTAGAAAAATGGCCTCTTTAAAATATGTTGATTGTATATATATATATCATAGTTTGTCCTATGGCAGGTCTTTCCCTATAAATGCTGGGATTCATATGATGATTCTCAGAGCCTACAGCTCAGTTTTAAATCCAAAAAGTTTTGGGGTAGGTGGGATTGTTTGTATCTGCAATTTTTGAAATCCTTTAATAATGAATGGTTATAGAAACTCATATATTATATTACCTATATGTAAATAATAGGACTTACTTCTAAATAAGAACATATAAGTAGTAGATGATGGGGGGGCAGTACAATTTCCTTTTAGACATTACAGGGCGATTTACTCAAGACGCTATGGCTCTGGGTAAATATTAAAATGCGATTAATATGTTACATCCAATACAATACCCAAAAGGGATTACCCACAGTGTGATTTTAACGCCGGCTATTTGCCAGCATTTAAAATCACGTGCTAAAGGTAGCGCAAACGCAATTGCATGAGTGCCGGATGCACATGGAGTTAAAGTCACGATAAGCAGTAGCGAACCGCTTACTCTGACTTTACCTCAAAGACCTGACCAACACTGGCTGGGTAAATTGCCCCATAAAGTTACATAGCTAAAACAGTGGCATTTTGTACAAAAAACTGTATTACTTGAAAAACTAAACAAAAATCTAGCACTATGACAAAAATGTAATTAAAAAAACGAAAGACATGAATAGCATGCAATTCTTTCGGTTAGTAAGCTTTCTAAACAATATTATGCAAAAGTCACCGTACTTGATTACAATACATTTTTTGATATTGTTAAGCATACAAAAAAACAGAAAGGTCTCTGTGCAAGAGGAGATGCTGAGGTCCATTAATTGGCACTCCTAAATAAGACTCGCCAAAGAAGGAACTTCAAGAGCTAGTAAGAGCTTTTCAACAAAGATTACAAAGTACTCAGTTAAAGAATCTCATATTTCTTCAAGCAGGCGTGCTACTTGTATTGAGAAAGTCTAAGATAGTGGTTGATTAGAGCAGGGATTTCACATTTTACAGCACTTGTAAAACTACTGCTTACTTAGTCAATTATACAATATCATGTTATAACAGTTAAAGGAATAATTTACTTGAAAATGTATGTATGTATTTAGGTGGATTGGGTGAAAGGAAGTTTCTGCTATCTTCGTCCCTGGCTCCTGATATATTGATTGAAGAACAGAAGGTAAGGCATAGCAAATAACATCCTGGTCTTCATCAAAATTAAGGAATAGTTCACTTTTCAGTGAAACATTCCTTTAAATCCTGCAGACAGGAGTACGTAGCTAAAGGCTACATGCTTTTTTATCCTTTTCGATTTACGTGATACTTTGCAGTGTCACTTGAGCATCTATTATTGCAATTTAAAATACCACTGGTACTGGTATTTTGCAAAGTGTTGGTACTTTATACTGCACTGTTTGAGTGCTGTGCAAAATACCAACACCATGTGGCGTTTCTACCTCTATTCAATATGGATGGGCTCATTGCCTACAGTTTTGATTTGGATGGAAAAATCACATTGAGGTTGGAAAATACAGATCACAAGATCTATTTATTAACCTGTTTATACTTTCTTTATGCCCATGTCACAAAAACATCAATCGCTCTTTATAAACTTTAAAAAAATGTAGATTAAAGGGCATGTCCAGCTATAAAATAACATTTTTTTAAAAAATGTTTTAAAATATGCAAACCAGGTACACCACGTGGGGACCATTTGTCCTGACCGAGCTTTTGCTATGAGCGAGCCCTCTGCCAGGACAAATGTCTGTCGGTCTGATCCAGATGAAGGGGCAACTGACATCTGTCGCAGCGGTGCCGAAAGTGGTACAGATCAGTTTATTGGGTGAAAATCTGCTGTGTGTACCCAGCATTGATCAGCATACCCCCAAACTTTTTTACAATACTTACCGTAATTTCTCCAAAGATGCACTGAAGAGACTTACCTAGCTGCCTGGGTGCCTCCTCCGCTGTGTTGCAAACTCGCTTCAAGCACAAACAGCAGCAGTGAGGCGTTTCCTGGTTGCGACAGGAAGCTGAGAGGAGTAGCGCAGCAGAGTAGCGAGGAACGGAGTTTTTAGGTCTCTTCAGCGGCATATTTGGAGAAATGAAGTAATGCATAACAAGGTTTGGGGGGCTAACCTAATAAACTTTATTTTATGGTGGACATTCGCTTTCAGCACTTTACTATTTTTCACTTCCACAGTATTGTATTCTGAATGAAGCAAACAATAACAGCCAGCAGGGAATAATATAACAGCTTATTGACTTTGCTGCTTTGCCCAGTTGAAATCTACAGAAACCATTAATCAATGACTAGGGGAAACAAATTAAACAGAAATCTATTTAGGTTATTTTGGAAAGTTTATACTTTCCAACAGGGCTAAGAAAATAATGTCTGTATATTTTTTAGGATAGTGGTTCCAGGTCATCATTGCAACATACTTGGGGCGATGCAATATTTCTTTTCTGTCGCACTCACCTGCGCCGAGTCCTCGGATATGCGGTATGCAACGCAAACTCAGTCTAACCCATGCCAACCCGATAATACATGGATAGCGTGAGTTTTACACTGAGATAGCGTGAGTTACTACTGAGATAGCGTGAGTTTTACACTGACTTGGACATTTTGTGCCCAATATGCATCGCCCCCTTTAAGATTTCTAGCACATTCATATAAATTATGAGTGGCTATTTTATAACCATATCATTATTGAACCTCATTGATGTGGCTAACATAAGTTTATTTATAATAAATCAGTTAAATACTATGTAACTAGTAAAAAAAAAGGCACCCTTAACAAAAATGGTCACTTGCAGTTCCTGCCTCACCAATAATTTCAGCACTTATAGAAGTATAACCAGATATGTACAGTAATATTGGCCCCCATTCTGGAGAGGAAGCTGGTCTTCCCCTCCATGCAGTCAATCAAAGGCTGTGCTGACAAAGCAGTAGTGTGTATACTTGGATTCGCTAAAGTTTTGTACTGTGCAACATAGGTGACTAATTTATAAATTAAGGCTGTTGGCCTGAAAAAAACATTTGCACATGGAGAGATAATTTGTATTGGATCTTAATAGAAATTAGCTCACATGGATGTAGCTCCATGGACCATAATCTCTAAATGGAGTGTCTCCTGGGTTCTGTACGGGGCTGCTTCTGTTTAATCTGTTTATAAATGACTTGGAAGGGGCATTGAGAGCAAGATCTCTGTGTTTACTGATGACACTAAATATGCAGAGCTTTGAAAACTTCAAATGATGTGCAAGTGTGCAAGCAGACCTACTTGGGCAGAAGAGTGACAGATATGATTTAATATTAAGTTGATAATGTAAGGTATTTGGGGTTTAACATCCTTGTGCCACCTACGCCATAAATAACTCCAGCAATGAACTAGAGATAACAGACTTAGCTGTAGCAAAGTATGCCAGACAGCCAGCTAGAGATAGAAAGGTGTATGTCTTTTATTGAGGGAAATAGATTAAAGGAGAAAAATATTATTCTCCCTCTTTACAAGGCACTGGTAAGGCCCATTGGGATATGCGTGTGCAGTTTTGGAATCCCATATACAAAAGGGACATCTTGGAAAGGAAGCAGTTCAGAGAAGGGCAACTAAAATAATAAAGGGAATGGAGGGGCTGACTATGCAGGCAGATTAGACAGTTAGGACTGTTTACATTGGAGAAGAGGCATTGCGCGGGGATATGATCACTTTATACAAAATAATTAATGGGCCATTTAAAGGGCATGTCCACCTCCAAATTATTTTTTGCTGTGTGTAGGGAGCGCTATATCTGGTACTTTGCCATATTGCCATTATTTTTTTTGAACAGTTATCAAGTTTTATTTTAATTTGTGTTTCTTATGGTGTGTAGCAATGATTTCACTCCTCCATAGTGGGCAGTGTGCTTGTAGTCTATGGAGATATGTCCACCAATAGAAGGTTTTTCATAATGGTTAAAATAGCCCTTTCTCCATTTTTATTAAACACTGCAGAATCTGAGCAACTGTTTGCAAGTGCCACCTGGGGTTCTGGGATTTTACATTAACCCATTCCTCTTCTATAGTCATCAAACTACTGATCTGATATTGTTGTGTGCAACAAGTTGATTTCAGTTTATCAATGGTATATATATCTATATCTATATACACACAGAAATACGAGGTCACTCACAGGTCTGAACTTTTGAATGGCACCCAGGCTTTCCTTGCTGGGAATGGAGTGCTGATCGCTGCTGTTTGCTCTTAGTAAGACACAACAGTTGTTACAAACAGGGCTGCATTATTACAGACTGGTGCTTTTACACTTTATTCAGACTCAGCATTGCTGCATGTGTTTCTGAATCCTTTGATACCATGTTCTCTCTAGAACTGGTTTGCAACATCCTCCCTCTGTTTCTATTACTGGAGTATTATGGTGATGAAATCGTGATACTAATATTACAATCCATCAATAACTCTGTACTCAGATCTCTGTGGAATATTAGTTTGGACAGCAAACCAAACTTTTGCTGAAATACGATAGCTAGATACAAAAAGCCAATACGAGAACTAAATTGAGAGGCCTTTTGAACTAAGGTGCCCATTCAAGCTACACAGCAGTATCACTCAATAACTATATCCCAGTACATGCTCGGAACAAAAGATAAACATCTCAAATGAAATACAAAACTGAAACTAGCTCTCCTATTGAACATTCACTATTTGTGTGACTCCTAAACCCACCCCCAATATCTGATTGGCCAAGATCCCCAACAGCTTTACAGATTGTATCTAGACCAATCAGATTTTGGGGGGGTGTTTATGAGACACTATAAAACAGCATGAAATCTTCAGAGAAGCTCAGTTTCTAATCAGTTGTCAAACAAGCAGGCCTTGCCTTTGTATTTAGGTTAGAGATTTGCAAGTAGATGGCTGGTTGTTTAGTTGTACTGCCAAAATGAATAATTTTTAGCTCCTGGGTTTCATATCTATGGTGTTGTTGTATAGCAGTCCATAAACTGCACATAAAGCTTTGCGGTGATACAATGTTGTTTATTACAATTTTCGCAGCACAACATGTTTTCGGTTGACATGCACCCTTTATCACATTGCAAAAACATGGCAACTCCCCGTTGCCGCACACTGCCGCACAACCACTATTTGAGCGATGTACTGAGAGCTGCTATTACGGACTTTTCTATGTTAAAAGCTACGCTACCCTTCTGGTACATTGCCGCACAGGTTTAATGCAGCTTTAAGACAAAAAGCCAGTAGTGGCTCTCCGTACCGCCCTAATTAGTGATTTAGGTGAATTTATTTTAATTAATTACGGTAGCAGGCCAAAGTCCAAAGAGAAATTATAGGCTATGATATAAATGCTTTAGAGGTTTAAGTTCCTCCTCGTTCCTCCTTTTTCACCTTTTGGCCCACTTTTGCCATCTCTTCTCTCTCCCTGGCAACGCCATGGAACCAACACGTGTAACCACATTAAAAGACTGCACAAACTACCAGTAAGTCATCACCTTTGGCATTTTCTGTACTCTGTGCCCTTAGGCCCAGGCAAAGCCAATGCTAAAAAACCCATCACTTAAGCATAAATTGTATTTATCTGAATAAACAAAAGAAGCAACTTACAAAAATCAACAGTATCTAGTTATCTCTATTGTTTTGCCATATTTATAAACCAATTGTTCTTTGATCTGACAGTGTGGTCAGAGCAGCAGTGTGTTAGTTTTCATTCTCTCTAGATGAACATAAATTGGTGAGGTTTTCGTTCGTACAGTGGATTTTAAGATTATCACAAAATCTCATTCAAAAACAACCCAATTGAATCAGAATTTTTTCGAATTCTAATTGGCAATTTCTTATTTTTGAATACAGTTTTCACCAATCTAAAAATTCGAATTTTAAGTTTTATGAAAACAAATAACAACAAACACACATAAGCAGAAGGGGCTCTACCCGAGCCTCCCTCCTTTGATGTGCTAAGTTTCCACAGTTTCAGCCTTGCTGTAAAGAAATGTTCCTAACCTGAAGATGACATTTCTTTCTACATCTTAAAGATTGTTCACGGTCCTCTTGGATAGACCGATTAGTGAAAATGCAGTATTTGAGATGGACCGAACTCAAAACTTTACTGTAATAGTTAGAAGAACTCTGACTCTCCCAAACTTCCTGGCTTATAACTAGTTCAGGTTTTTGAACCTTGCAGGACTTTATTAAGTTTCGGCAACCCTTGAATGTAGTTGTTTGGTAACCCCTCGAATTGTAGCGTTCGTGTAAACCCTGGAATTGGCCATAACCCTTAATGTTTAGCATTGGGAAGCCTGACAATTGCCCGATTGTGGGAGAATAGTGTTTAAGAGAAGTTTTGGTGTTTCCCCAGAACCATTTTCCCTGGTGCCACAGCCAGTTACAGTAAGTTTTTCCATTGCTATTTTAATGTATATTGTATTTAATCCAACTTTACAGGTAATTTCTCCCCATTGATTTTATGGGTGTTTTCGAACTACCCAACTTCCAAACTTCTTCTTCTTTTTGAAAGAATCCTGATTGTAAACCAATTCTATTGATAGGTAATAACTTACCAGTCAGATTCTTTCTGGAAGCATCTGATTGTAACCAAATCTGATTGGGAAAAAGACTTCTGGTAATACTAACCTATCAGATTATTTCAGAAATCTGGACAAGCGTTTTCTATCAGCATGGTTACAATCAGATTCTTTTAGAACGAATCTGATTGTACCAATGCTGATTAGTACAATCAGAAGATCTTATTGGTAGATTTCTTGAAGAACTCTGATTGTTACCAATCTGGTTAGTATACCACTCAGATTCTTTCAAACATTAGCCTAGTTCTTAGGCAGGGATACGTTAACAGAAGTGGAATGCTTGTACATTTATTTACATTTTAAGTATCCCTGCATAAGAACTATGGGCGATATTTCAACAATCCATTATTGTTTTTTTTTCAGATAACGAAAATAACGATAGTTATTTTTACAATATCGTGTTTTTTCATATCGAATATAATTCCTATGGCATAGCCTCGTAAATCTAAGGTCGCCGGTATTGTAGATAAACAAATCGTAGACGTTTATTCACGATGACCGCGGCTCCTTTAAAAATTTAAGGAACCATGGCGTCGTGTAAAACAACGATCGTTATTCTCGATATCGGTTTGTATTCTATGATATCCACATCGTAGATTTCAATGGCGAATCGGAGAATTACGATCAATATCAGAAAATAACGATCCGTTTCGTAAGAACAACGTTCGTTATTTACTAAGGCGATCGTAAAAAACGATAACCGATATTTGATAAATATGGCCCATGAGCAGGAGGTATTCCTTTAACAGCATAAAAATTAGCTTTCCTAAAGTTAAAATATTTTGTTACCCAGTGATGTTTGGATCCTACCCTTCCGTCCCCTATACTTCCTCTGGTGTCCCTTACAAATCTATCTTCCTTCACCTCCTTATCTGCCACACATTTCCCCCTCCAGTTTACTGGCCCCTGCCAGTACATGCCCACCCTCTAGGTTTGCCAAGCCCTGAAATGCAGCAAGTTTCCCCCTTTAAATTCTGTAGCTCAGATCTTAAATAAGCAACTTTACTTTACCATCTGACACAAACAATGGAGTGGTCTGCCCAAGATCCCATACATGTGGGGGGATGCACTTGCGTGGCCCCAACAAAACTGTCCATGCTAAAAAGTATTACACAAAAGATAAACAACAATCTTGTTTTTAAACTTTTTCGTAATTCTAAATTCTTTGTTTCTTAACGCACCACCATGTCCCCCTTATAAAGAGAAAACAATTTAAAACAATCGCTCAGAGCTCAGACAATCACTCTGCAGCTGGATTTATATGTGAGGGTACCAACCAAAGACAACCTAGTGCACAAGCAATTAGCTACAACGGCCCTCCAATCAGCTTACAATCAGGTAATTTAGTTTTCCTCCGTCTAAGGGCTAGGCCACACTAACACGGTTTTGTAGCGCGTTTGTGTTTAAATGGAATTCATGGGGATGCAAAAATTCCCGCCAATTTCCGATGCGTTTTGGCGTATTGCATTGCACCCATTTTTTTATGCAAACGCATTGCGTTTTTATAATATTAAATACAAAACCGCATGCGCAAACGCGACAACGCACAGAAATCACACATGCTCGCGAAAATAATGTTAAGGCAAACAATTGTTAAATTATTCAGTCAATAAATGTCTATTGTAGCTAACATAGGTTCACATTTCACCAATCTAATAAAATAATACAGCAAAACCAAGCTTGCTATCTTATTTCTGAAACTTTCAGTCGTCAAATAATGCGTTTCTTTATACGGATGTTTTTAGATAATAACATAAAATAATTTGTTGTCACCAGAACTAAACAAAATTTTAAAAAATTAAAAAAAAATTCGTATCCCATTAAGTGGATTAAGTATATTTAAACAGTAGAACTAATATGTAAAGTTAACTTGGAAAAGATTGTGCCCTTTTAATCTGTTAAATAAAGTCACCATTAAATTGTATTGCACTTACCAGGACCAAGAATTGAAAATCCGTCCAGCCCAATGAGATGTTTTCAGAGGGTGCACAGATTCCTTTTCCTACAGCTGCTGTTTTAAGAGTGATTGATTTTGTGCAATGTTTTTAGTCTCTTTGGTTTGCCTTTCCCAGTGCCATTGTACAGGAATTATTTTTTAAAAGATATTACTGATGAAGTTTAGCCACAAAAGAATAGAATGAGACACTTTATTAATTATTAATTGTATTTCTTCAATGTATTTTTGTGTGTACAGTAATTGGAGAAAATACTAGAAAACAACTGACACCCTGAACTAATAAAAGTTAAATTCAATTGTACGTTTGTGTCTGTATTGATGTCATGTTCGGTTTTGAACAGTGGCATATTTGCTTTGGGAACCATGAACACAGTTATGCAATTGAACTTTGGCACGTTAGTCGTGTTATATGTTCAGACATATTTTTAAACTTTGTGTGCAATTAATGTTAACACTGGAAAGCCAGATTTTAAACCCCTTTAAAAACTTTGAAAGTTTTTTATGCCCGTTTCAAAATAAAGGAAAGCTTTATGCAATATACAAAGTTGCGGTCCAACAAATGTTGGAAAAAACTACAACTCCCAGCATTCTGCAGGCTGGAAATGCTGGGAGTTGAATTTTTCAATATCTGGAGTGTCACATGTTTGGGTTATGTAAAGTTCTTTCAGCTTCCTTGCCTTTATATTTATCCTTTGTTCTCCTAAAATTATTTATAAACTAGAGAAAGAGAGCAACGAACAAATTCTAATTGTATTTTAAAGGTAACTAAAGTCACTAGATAACATTGGTTAATTTCATAATGTGCTAAGTCTATTGGGACAGTGGGTGCATGGCACAGAGCCAGCATCAGAAAAGCTTAGAAACAAGTGCTAATAAGTATACTACAAGCCTTACAGAAACATTTAAACCCTTTTTTGGGGTGGTGGTTGGTTAATAAGCCTATATATGAATTTTAGTTTGGGGGGGTGTACATACAACTTATCCATTCAGTAAAAAAAAATAAAGTCTGGTGAATAAACTTGCAACCTTCTTGTTGAAGCCAAAATAATATACTGTATCAATCTCCAACCAGAGCTACTGCATAGGTTATTGGTACATGTATGAAACAATTAGCTTTTCCCAGGAACATAAGTGGAAACCAAAAAAACAATAAAGAGCCAGCCTGGGGATTTGAACTGTGACCCAATGGTCTCTGTGTTTCTAAAACCAGCACTTTATAAGTGAGCCACCAAGGCACAAGTAGTTACAATTAGAATCTTTGCTTTACATGTAATTGCATTCTACCTGGTAGCTTTGTGGATAAAGGTATAACCTTTCTTTTTAGCAGAGCACAGTACACAAGGTTGCAGGTTTGATTCCCCACTTAACTTTTTATTATTTTTACTAAAATGTTAACATTCTGTTTTCTTACATCCTGCTAGCAAAGAAATAAACTGCAAAGATTAATTTCTTTTTGTGCCCAGCTAAGATAGATTTCTGGGAGCTGACCCCCCTAGTAGCCACAGGTAAATTTCATACATCACACATCACCCAGCAGCCACAAAACAGAGTGGTGTAGAAGCATTTGTACAAGCAGAGTCCCAAATACCCATGGACTGGTAGGGTGAAGAAGTCTAAGCCCCCACTACTAATGGCATAGGAATACGTTTAAAAAATAAGGAGTCCAACGCCAAAGTTGAATTTAATTTATTAAATAGTGAACACAAATTCACAACTTTCAGGGTGTTATCCCTTCCATCGGGTGATCAGGTGAGACACATCATTGGTACATTGTGAATGTGCTATTTTACTGTAGCAATATTTTCTGAATCATTTGGTTCCCCTTTGTTCTTTTTTAAAATGGATAAATGGATGTAAATGGAAAAAGATCTGGGGGTTCTTGGTAGATTGCAGACTTAGCTGTAGCAACAATGCCAGGTAGCAACAGCTAGAGCTACAAGATATTGTCTTGTATAAAGAGGGGAAAAATATTATTCTCCCTCTTTCCAAGCACTGGTAAGGCCTCATTTGGAATATGACTTAGAATGGGGCATTGAGACCAAGGTCTCAGTGTTGCTGATGACACTAAAACTATGCAGAGCTTTGGAAACTTCAAATGTGTGCAAGTGCTGCAGCAACCTAGATAGATATCAAAATGGGCAGTAGAATGGCAGATGAGATTCAATGTTGATAAGTAAGGGATAGCCATTTAGAATTTAATAATCCCTTTGCCGCACACCATAAATAACTCCATGTGAAGTGCATCTGAATGGAAAAAGATTTGGGGTTCGGTAGATTACCAGACAGACTTAGCTATAGCAAACATTCCAGGTAGCAAAGGCTAAAACTAGCAAGAGAAAAATATTATTCTCCCTCTTACAAGGCACTGGTAAAGCCCATTTGAATATGCAGGGCAGTTTTGGAATCCCATATACAAAACGGACATCTTGGAAATTGAAGCAGTTCAGAGAAGGGCAACTAAATTAATAGGTGTGGAGGGGCTAATATGCAGGCAGATTAGACAAGTTAGGTTGTTTACATTGGAGACGCAAACTTTGAGTGGGGACATGATAACCTTATACAAATATATTAATGGCATACAATGAACTCTCTGGTGCTTTGTTCACTAATAGGTCATACTCAAAGGTCTCGTGGACATCCTTAGGTTGGAAGAAAAGAAGTTTCCATCTTCAGGTTAGAAAGGTTTCTTTACAGTGAGAACCGCAGATGTTGTAATGGCAAGTTCATTGGATAGCTTTAAATAAAAGGCCTGGATAAGTTTCTAAAACTAAAAAAATTGGAATTACTGGTATTAATAAATATAGCTCGGTGTTGATCCAGGATATTTTCCGATTGCCGTTTGGAGTCAGGAAGGAATTTTTCCCCCTTTTTAGCTTTTTTTTTGCCTTCCTTGGATCTCAACTGTTAGGTAGGGTTAAAAAAAAAAAAAGAGGGTGAATAGGTTGGACTTGATGGACGTATGTCTTTATTCACCGTAATTACTATGTTACTATGTAAAACAAGACTAAGTAAGCAATATTGTTTTTATTTTCAATGCAAAAATAAATTGATTCATTTAAGAGATGGGAAACTGATGGGGACAAAATGTATCATTTAAAACTCACAAACTGTGAGATGATTTGATTACAGTCTTTGTCATTCCAAAAGCCATTTTTGTGCATTTCAACACATTTTTCCTTTCCATTCCCATTAGGTTCGTTTTCCCCCAGTTAGTGTTAGCAGGCATGCCATCTGAATATTGAAACAACCAGTGGTTTCCTATGAGTGATTCCCAGGTATGCCTATCTTCTTGTATTCTTACAAAGTTTAAGATTGCAATGTTCTCGCTTTGTCTTTCGTTTGGGTTGCAACTCGTCCACCACATCATAACACAGTGCTAAGATTGATTAAAATCCACTTGGTTTCC
This sequence comes from Hymenochirus boettgeri, assembly GCA_019447015.1. Classification (NCBI taxonomy): domain Eukaryota; kingdom Metazoa; phylum Chordata; class Amphibia; order Anura; family Pipidae; genus Hymenochirus; species Hymenochirus boettgeri. The sequence continues at coordinate 88,632,738 of CM033475.1, read as the reverse complement.
AATGTGCAGCAAATAACCTTTTGACCTGCTTTCTGAATTGATTTTCGAGACGGAGTACTGAAATAAAAATGGAGGAGTTTCAATTGTATAAAAAAGCTAAAACCCATCTATGTATACAAATCTCTAAGATATTGTCTAGATTGGTACTTTACATAATTGCAGTTCAAAGCCTATTAGAGAACAAAGAAAATGTAAACAAAACTTCTTCAGCCATCTCTATTAATAGGGTAACACACCACGGCTATTTCAGCCTAGTATATTAATTGTGAAACATGTCATGGCTATTATTGGCAACAGTCATGTAAATGGCACCTTCCATGTAAGAAGAATCTATTACCAGGTCAAGAAAGTTGCCTTGGACTTGGTAAATAATCAAAAGAATTTTTACGAAAAATAAATATTTTTTGCTATTTTATAAACTCCTCACCACAGTTTCCATGCTGTATTGTAACATGTGAAGACAAACCATTTTGGCAGAGAAAAGAGTTTTCACTGAGGATGTTGCATCTCTTTAAAGAATTTACGAGAAAGGCAAAAAGTTTGCAATATAATTATTCTGCTGTTTTATAACTCTGCCCCTTAGTTTTCAGTGCAGCAACTTGGCAGTGGCTAAAGAAAACCCAATCATATTTACTCAATTAACAGTTTTTAGTGCTGCAAGGAACTTGATCCCTTTTTGCTCTCAGTGCTCCCGGTCACTAGATCTCCTCATTCCTGTTCAGCTCACTCCTAGTTATTGCATGTCTCCTCTATGTATCGACCCCTCAAAACTGAGGCACAGCTAGAGTCTGGAGCATGTGCAGTGGAGATGATCTGTGCTCTCATACAGCAAATGCATTCATCCTGTTTTTTGTGTTATAGTGAAAGTGAAGCTGTTATCAAGCTGTTATCTCAGCTTGAATCAAGTTAGATTTTCGTTGTAGCTGTAGGGGTTTGAAGGTTTGTGTGTGTGTGGGGGGGGCACTTTGTAATGTTGTTGCTGAATCCCAATGTAGCACTGTACCTAAAGGAATCAGACAGCAGCTAACTGCAGGATTGGGTGTTAGCTGCAGGCATAGAAAGAGCACAGAGATACAAATAATGCTTATCCTTTCCTGATTTTAAGGAATAGTTCAGTCAAAAATGGTGAACATAGGATAAGGAGCTATGCCTTACTTCCCTTCTTCATGAATTCCCTTGGAGCAACGGAGAACAAATAGCAGAAAATTTACCTTACATGAGATCCTCCCGCCAGAAGCAGTGGAAATTCCCAACCACATCTTGTTTTATCACCCATGCACGCTATAGTTACTCCAGAAACCAGAAAGTGGTCGGTACTACCTGTCACTTCTGTTGGGAGGATCGCGTGTAATGCTATCTTTGTCCGTTTGCTCCTGGGGAATTGATTGAAGAAACACAAGGTATGCATAGCCCCTTAACCTCCCATTCTTCAATCAATACATTAAAGGTAGTTTTACTTTTTGAGTGAAACTATACCTTTAATGCGAACCAAGTAGCCAGCAGGGAAAAGGCTTTACTTTATAGAATGGAGAGTTTCTACAGTGTAGTGTGCCAGGGGGAGGGGCTGGGTGATTGATAGTTCTTTACTGACTAGGTGTGCCCCCCCTTTTTTTTAAATAAAACTCCCAGAGCTAAAAAACAATACAAAACAGGGATAGGAAGGTCAGAGAAGAGAAAAAGAAGCATATTATGATTGTTAGTACTTAAAGGGGAACTGTGGTCTCCAAAACCACGTTCCAAGTTTAAATGAAAGGCCAGTTTTCCTACCTTTAAAATGAGCCATCAACCACCGCTCTACGTGCTCCACAGCCCAAGATACACAGAAATGACTGACCAGAAAGTTATGGTGGGAAGCTGACATGTGACTCCTAAGGCTTCTCCGCACAGTGCGCCGGTGAGCACAGCCTCAGACTCCCTCAGTGTGTGAGGAGACAGAAGTCCTCCTCCTCCTCTTCCTTGTGTGTGAAGAACCGCAGCTGCAAGAAGGTAAGGTACAGCCCTTCTCTCTCCACAGTGTGAAAACAGCCTTTTCAGGCAGAGTTCCACTCGCCTGAAAAGGCTGTTTCCACAGAGTTTTCAGGGGGGGGTTGGTTGGTAGGGGGGTGGTGCCAGTGGGCGGGGCCACATGGGGCTGTAAGGGAATGGGCCAAGGGGGGCCTGCAACTGTAGAGACCATGGGGTCCATGAGTGGGAGGGACCAGGGGCTGCAAAGGGGAGGAGACACAGGGCAAGTATTGACGACAGGTTTCAGAGTAGAAAGCAGGAAGTGCAGGGACCTAGTGATGCTGCTCGGCCATATCACACCAAAAATTTAAATATCTTCAAAACTAAAAAAAAAAAACCAATGGAAATAAATTGCAAAAACTCTCAGGCTGAGCAATTCCTATCAATTTAACTAAAGTCATTTTGGACCACAGTTCCTCTTTAACCCACATTACTGTGTGATTTTTTTGGAAAATGATTTGGCACAGTTTTATATGCCATTTACAATAAAATCTAAGCTTAAGTGTTAATACTGTATCTGTTATGCAAATTAAGAAGCATATACATTGATCAACATTTTATTTGAACTATTTCTAATGCCTGGTATATTTCTATTTACTACCTCCTTCAAGACTGATAACACGGTGGGTAATTCTGAGAGACGAATGTGCAGTTCATGGTCCATTGAAGCTACATACAGAAAAAAAGGTTTAAAGATTAACTGTTAGTACAGTAGTAACAGTCTATACATAAGGTTTTTTTGTCTCTGCATGGAACACATTAAAAAAAAATTCAGCGGTCAGATAGAGAAAAATAACACCTGGTTGCTGTATTATTGCCTCGAATAGTCTGACAATCATACAATATTGGAATACTCCAAGGGATTGAGTGTGAATGAGCCCCTGTAGACAGTATTTGCTTTTAATTAGTTAGATAGGGTTTGTATGTCTCTTTTTAGAAAGCATGAATGCCTACTGTGACAGGTGGATTATTTAGAGGTTTATCGTTCTTAGGAACTGCTTTGAAAGAAAAGTGATATACCCTTCTGTATAATCACTGGTTTCACTTAAGCAGAAGGGGATGGGGCTTGATTACTATTTGGCACAGGGGCCACAAACTTGTTATCCTCCTCGTAATTCTCTGTTGAACTGAAACACAAAGACATATAGCTCCGTAACCTACATTCTATAAGCTAATATATGAATAGGGCAATGAAAAATATGTTTTGCATTTTTCATACCACACAGTACCTAAAGTCTAGACCCCCAGAGCCATACTTAAATCTTGAGATTTATCAATAAAAAAAACAAAATTCACACACATTTTCATTGTATATGTTATCAAATGTTATCAACAAAACATAAGAAACATTAAAGGGTAATCCACCCGAAAAAAAACTTTTTAGATACTGTAGCACATACCAGCCCACCCCCAACTTTGTTTTCTAAAACAAGCAGCTAAAAGACCACAGTTCCGGCCCTCTGCTTGCCAGAAGTTGCAAAAGGGGCCGGACTGGCAGCCAATCACAGATGTGGCTGCTGGTTATGCAAACAGCCAAGGGAACAAAGGAGCGTAAGTACAAGCTGCTACTTGTTTTAGAAAATGAATTCGGCGTATGGGGTGGGCTACAGTATAGAAATGTTTTTTTAAATTAGGGGATGAAGCAGCCAGCTGGATCCGGAGGGGTGGAGAGGGGCTCCCCTCACAGACAACTCCCACTCTCCTCTTTTTTGGAACTTAGGACAGGCACTAGGAGAACCATAATGGGCCGAGGGGTAAGGTAAGGATTTTTTTACACTACACAGTGGGGGCCACCACTGGGGCAAATTTATGTTATGGGTGGACATGCCCTTTTAAAGGACATGTTCACTTCCCAAACTTTAACCACCCTTTGCACAATACATACCTTTCTTCCCAGGTCTCCTCATTCAATAAATCTTACCTTGATGTTGATTGCCACTCTCTCTCTTTCTCTTCCGGGTTGTAGCAGTCAAAACCATCGCATTGATGTCATGGCCATGATTTACGACAGCTGCTGATACAGCTGTTAACTCCATAGAGCTCATAAAGCTGTAAAGGAGATGTCAGAGAACAGGGCAGCACCAGAGGACTCTCAACGTAAGATGTCTTGCAAAATAGGGTTTGTGTGTACTGAGTGCATGCTTATCGTTTTGAAAGAGGGTAAATATGCCCTTATATTAAGCATGATTTTACCTGCAGTCCAGTATCTCCTTTCGGTCCCTTTCCCCAGATTTACCAGGTTCACCTTTAGGCCCTGCAGGACCTTCTCTCTTCTCTGACAGTCCTTGACTTCCACGCAGGCCCTGGGGCCCTGTATTTTAAAAGACACTAGGTTTTAGTTTACACTAGTTTCCAATATAACACTATTCCAGAACTTAAAAAAGCAGAAAGCTTTTTAAAATAGAGCTAAAGTTATTTTAGCATTGCCATACATAGAAACTGAACATTCATTTCCATGGGTATGTAACAGCTTTCAAGAAATCTGCGTAGCCTTTGCATTACCATTGAACCAAAATTTTGTGCTATAGATAAAGCAAAAATACACAGTGTGTCTATGCATGACACAGATAAACAGCAAATCAATGCAGAATTAACCAACGTCTCCCTTCGTTAATTGGAACAAACAATTTAGAAAAAAGTCAGAAGGTCTGGATCATCCCTGGGCATGAAGGTTAAATATAAATACCTACAACTAAAAAACTGACTTAACTCTGATACATAGTTAAGCATACATAGTTAACTGAAATGAAAGAAATAAACATACCGTATTCAGGCCTACTGTATTTAATTAGATGTGCAAAATTGCCTGGGCTGTTACTTTACCTTTTAAAGGTGTACTACAGTTAGAAAACATGATAACATCTGATTGGTTATTGCTGATTAAGAATAACGGGCAACATTTTGCCGCCTCTATTAAAAATTAACATTTAAAGTGTCTATCTTATGATAAGCCACTTAATCTTTGAACTATGGTCATGTTGTGGGATTTTAAACACCCACTGCTATTTAGGATAACTATACTCTTAAAAAGGAAAGTACCTGGGGCCAGGAGGTCGGATTGATTATTCCTACCTCACAGTATTCTTTTGTTTAGGAGCTACACCTGCAGTTTTCATTTGCCAGGTTAGGCCTACACTATTCTAATTAAGATGTACTGAAGCCAGGAGACAGACTGGCAGACGCAGTTTTCTTTGGGCTAGTCCTCCTCACAGAAACAATATGAAAGGTAGGAATTACCAGTCCTATATCACTGTGTAAAGTACTTTTCAGTTTATATGTTTTTTAAATAAACTTCATACACGATAGTTACCCTTTAATTTGAGAAACTAATAACAGTAATTTTTGTAGGATACATAGTAATGAGGTTGAAAATACATATGTCCATATAGTCCAACCTTCATAAAAAGAAAAACACTGGAAGGGGAAAAGAAACTGTAAAGAAACCTTTCCAAACCTGAAATGTAATTTCTTTTCTTCTAATCAAGTCCTTCCATATGACCTCTTGGTGAAATAATGCACGAGAATCTTATTATATGACAATCTGAACCTAAACCTGGTTCCTAAGCGGATTCACAGATCCGACGGACTTTGCAGTTTTCTGACTTTTTTTTTGGATTTTTCCGACCCTCTGAACTATGTTCAAAAATTTTTTAAAAAATTTGCAAAATTTACATTTTTTAATTAATTTACATCTATTTTTGTGCCAACCATAGTTATCTAATTGGGTTTTATACAATGTTATGTTTCTCATGAAAAAATAAGTAACATATAGTAATTACTGAATGGTACATTACCTTGTAATCCAGGCTTTCCTTTTGTCCATCTCTCCCTGGAAGACCCACTGTCCTGGTGTGCCAGGAATCCCTGGAACTCCAGCACACATATCTGGCTTTGAGGGAGGCATATTCTTACCAAAGTGCTGAAAAACCGGGCACACTGTATCTGAAAGTTCATCCTAGAAAACTTTAAAATAAGTATATTTGGAATCAGGAAGAAAAGCAAAATCGTATTTATATTTGTTAAGGTACTTATTGATCCATGGTATATCTGTAGTGTAGATCAGAAATAAACCTTCAAGTACAGTTGATCAAACGTTAGATCTAGTTGATCTCACTGAATAATACAGATATAAACAGAACACCACAAAATAAAATCTTAGGAGTATGAAAACCAGATATGCATACTATTTCAAACTGTAAGGATACGATTTAAGAATATAAAGTAGAATTTCAAGAAATATCACCAGATCACTCTAGATTTTAAGAAATATCCACAGTTTTAGTAGAGCTGATAAAGGTAATAGCATTTTACAAAGCATCATCACATTATTGTAGGGTCTTATGCCAGTCATAGTTTTATTAGATATACCTGCACGTAACTTCCTAAGATTTCCAAAAGAACATAGACTTGCTTTTAAAAGTCTCCTATTTGTCTAGTAAAATATCTTCACATTCACATATTTATATAGTGTAATTTTAAATAAAACAAAACATATACAAGAAAATTTCTGTGGGTGATAAGAGCCTCTACCACTAGGCATTTTGTGACTACTGTATGTACTAGACATTTACAGTACATGCTATTATGTCTTAATTTGCTGTGGCTGAGGTTGATATAGTGTAACTACCATTTTCCAATAATTGCTTTAGGTACTGTAGGCAAAAGTATTCCAAGTATTGAGCAAATACTACATAGCAAACGAATTACTGTAAATGAAAACTAGTGATAGCCCAGTGCGCGGTACCGAACCCGAATCCGTGGCGAATTTACCCTCGTTGCGGAACCGCGGATACGCAGATTTTTCGTTTTTTCCGCCTTCCGAACTTTCCGAACCGCGTTTTCGAACATTTTCGAAATTACGAGGATTTCACGTATTTTCGAAAATGCATGAAAAACGTATTTTCGAAAATTTTGCGAATTACGAGGATTTCTCGTATTTTCAAGAATTTTTCATTTTAAGTGAGTCCACTCGCGGATTTTCAAATTTTTTTCGAAAATTCGCGGATCCTCGAGCGGACTGGATTCGTCGCAAAGTTCGGACATCCTCTAATGAAAACCCACCAAATATCTTTCATACATTTTGCTTGTCTTTAATACATCCATTGGTGTGCTCCTGGAGCAAAAGAAAGAATTATTTTTGCCCTCTTTTATAATGTATTGGGAATGAGGACTTTTCTCATTTAGTCCCACCTATTTGACTAATATCACAGTTACCAAAAGTCTATTTAAGAAACAAGTACCTTCAAAAATGAGGAAGAAATATGAAACACAGAAACTCTTTGTTTTTTGTACAAAAAAAATGTTTCATTAAACAGTGGAATGTTCCTTTAAACCTAATATGTGTACATTTTAAAATGTTAAAGAAACCAAATAGATTAAAGCTGGGTACACACTCTAAAGATGTAGGTTCCATTAAAAGCTGGAAGCGGTCTGTGATCAGCTGCAAGGCTCCACATATTCCAATTCCCAATATGAATTCCTTATATTTTTTTTTTTTTGGCTCCCTATATTTTTGGACATGGTACAGCAAACTTATAGTCGCAATTGTAGTTTATCTCATCAGCAGCAAAATAACCTATTTGTTGCCACACACATGGATGTGTGTACCCAGCTTTAAAAACTATGGGGCAATTTAAATGAAGACACTATTTTCGGCATTTTGTTAATGGCTGACTACCGCCATGTCAAAATAGTGTTTATAGCTTATCATTGTGTGAATTCTAATATCCCAGCGAAATAAAGAAATATCACCAGAACCTATAGCAACACCGGACCAGGGCTATAAACAGATATTTAAGTAACATATAAGGGAGTCTTTAGAAGGGGACAATTCTGTCATGTGGAATTAAACTCCCAGTCACTATAAATTATTGAAAATGAAAAACTTCAAAATATAAAAATTCCAAAATCACAGATTATTTTCGTTCATTTACTGAAATACAGTCTAACACCCACATGACCCTTAGTACATTATTGTAGGTTTTCCAATAAAAATACACCTTCCATTGACATATTTCCAGGATAGAAATGTGCCTACTAATGCGCTATCATTACCTAAGACTAACACTACCAAAAACTTTTTGCACTGAATAAATACAAGTGAGCAGTTATTGCTGCAACCGTATGTGGCTGTATGCGTCGAAACGCAAAGTCTTAATAAATTCTACCAAATTATGGTGAAAACGGCTATGATAACAGCAGCAAAAATAAAACAAACTTTTATAAATATGTCCTTTGATATATTTTCATTGTGTATGAGATACAAGTAAATTCTACATATAACAACAGAAAAAATAGTAATTAATTGCTAAGTGCTAAACAGGTTATCATCCCTATATACCTCCTATGCATAGTCATATATCCTAGTTGTATGTCAAATAGTCCAACAATCTTATGTAAAAATATTATTATCTGTCCGTTTTTGTCACCCAGTCTACAGTTCATATCTCAAGCATCAGGTACAACAAAGTGATGTAGGGGGAGGGGACACCATGCAAGATACTGCTGGTAACGCTTCGCCACACCACAAGGAATCTCAAGGTGGATGGTATTGGGACAGAGGATATTTGGACAGAGGGGGGACCCAAGCTTTTGGGACAGAGAGGGGGACCTGGATTTGGGACAGAGGAGGGACACTGGATTGGACAGAGTGGGGTCCTGGATTTGGGACAGAGGGAGGAACCTGATTTGAGACAGAGAGGGGACCCTGGATATGACACAGAGGGGGGACCCTGGATTTGGACAGAGGGGGACTCTGGATTTGGGACATTGATGGGGGACTCTGGCCATGGGACACTAATTGGGGACTCTGGCCATGGGACACTAAGAGGGGACTCTGGCCTTAAAGACATGGAGGGGGGCTATGTCCTTGCACACTAAGGGGGCATTTGGGCTTCTAGTGCCCATTAATGTAACGGGCTTATGTCTAGTGCTAGAATAAGGATTGTCAATAATAACTTGTGTAAGTATGTACATAATTGACCATACCTTAAGGAAATTATTTGCAAATTTCAATCGTTATATGATTTATAACATTTTATCCTAATGTAAAAGCTTTTCTCTTATAAGTGGGAGAATACTTGTAAGATTCTTCTCTAGTAAGTTACATATTTGTAAATGTAAGAGTTAGATTCTGTAACTAAGAAGGCTTCCATGTTGTTGCCAGTTCAACTCACAGCACCTGTAGGCTTCAAAGAGCCACACCCCAGATATAAGTATTCACTATCTCATTGTTGTACCTCTTGTGGCACAACATGTAAATGCCATGTTTTAAGAAGCACATAACCCAACGAGCCATAGTTTAATATCCCTTTTACAAATAGTCTACTGCCTATTTGTAAAATACCTTTTACAAAATAGTCTACCGCCTATTTTGTTTGTTACGATCCATCATGTTTTTAGGGAAAAAAAAGTTTATAAAAACAAACTTCATATATAGCAGCTCTGTTTTTTATTTACCAAACAGTATGAATTGCTAACAGCTTGTTGCCTTCCTATTGGCCTCGTCGCCGACGAGAGGAGGGGCAGACCTGCCAGAGCAGCGTTTCAGTAACGCTGTGCATTAACTTTCGCAAACCAGGGGTGAGGACCTAGCGGTTCAGGTCCCACCCTGGGTAAAAGGTACAGACCTAAGAGAGGAGCGGAAGAAAGGTGAGTATAATTGTCCTTAACTGACATTATTCAAGTGAAACTCAAAAGATTTAGTAGTACCGTCTAAGATAATCTCAGTAAGTCAAGTTTGTAATTAAGATCAAATGTATCTCTGTTTTCTTTGAGACTTCTAGCTTAAATAATCATAAAGAAGTTACTAAGACATCAGCTGTTCCTAAAAAGACCAGGAAGGGGGAGGGGGGGAAGGTAACAGAAAGTTTTACAATCACTACCAACCACTTACACAACAAGATACTCAGTAGTCAAGTTTTAAAATCAAGATCAAAATATAGCCCTATTTTTCTCTGTGACTTCTAGCTTAAATACTTTTATGTCATGAAAATGAACTAGAGTTATTCTCTCACTTGGAGTTATACCTTAATGTCTCTTTTAAAAGTGTCTAAAGCAATAAAATGTAAGGGATCTGAAGAAATTGTGACCAAATGCTCAGACAAGGGGGGAAATATATTTTTTTTCCTCTTGCTATATGCATTACCGAAATATTGAGACATTGAATAACAAAATTTCCAGAAGGTTTTAAAATCTATTATTAATAAAGCAAAAAAAAAATATATCTTAAAAATTCAGGCATCTATATTACACTCGACACAAAGCAGGCTCGTGACCCTAGATGTGGAGTCATTGTACACTTGTATAGACCATTAAAATGAAATTAAAGCCACAACAAAGTTTCTACAGATGAGTTCCCTCAAGATATCCAAGGTGGCAATTGGTTATTAAATCTTACCAATTTGTGTTGACACACAATTACTTTCCCCCGTGGTGACCCTCTGGGTAAAGTACATAGATGGCATTTTTGGTAGAGGCTCTAAAGAAATGTTAAAGGTATTTAATTATTTTCATAACAAGAATCTCTTTATATAAACCTACATAACATATTCCAATAGGTTCATTGAATTCTGGATGTGATGGTAGGGATTGACAATTAGAGATGCCTATATATTATTCTCAATAGAAACCCACAGTATTGAATTCCCTACTTCATTATTATAGGACTCATCAATCAAACTGAAAGTTTTAAAAGTGAGGAGGAAATAATTGACCAGTGGTTTATCTAAACATTTTACTAAGGTACCCTAAATCATTAATTATAAATGTAACATGAGGCAAAATCTGTGAATCACAATAAAGTGATGTAGTAGTAATGGTAGAAAAAAATCATTCCTTACTCCAAATGGCAATCGAGAAGGAACCCGAACAAGACACAACACAAACATCTGCCTTGCGTCACTTTGCCTTAAGGACAGTTCAGTTGAATTTATCAAATATTTGTTAATGTTAGTTGTGTGCAATGCCTCTTCTTAGTTATTTTCATATTCTCTCCTGTTTTGAAAAACAGTTGATTTCATACCCTTTGTTTGTTCCCTGCTGTTGACATAGTGAGCTGACATTTAGGTTCTAATGGTCCTTCTTCTTCTTCTAGGATGCACCACATGCTGGAATGTTCCTAACAGTATTTTAACTGATTAGCTGTTGGAGGGGGTCAAAGATGCTCAGATCTCTACTGAGCAACTGAATGAACCCGGCGCTGGGTCAAGGCAAAAACCATAATGGTCTCTATTAGGGGTCCTGAAACAGGAAGTCAGTATTTAGGTTGCATTTATTTCTATAAAGACAAAATGCTGATTGGCAGATGAAGGTCATTAGGATGAAAAAATACTGCTCTTTTTTCTGAAAATATATGTTGCGACTGAACTTTCTCTTTAGCCTACCAGAATTACTTTAATTTGGGTGTACTACAGTTAGGAAACATTTAATAACATCTTAATGGTTGTTGCAGATTAAAGACACAGGCAACATTTTGAACCTCTTATTAAATGAGCACCGTACACATTGTATATTTAAATATTATAGTGCTTTATCATTATAATAGGCCACAAGGAAATATACTGTACTTACGTGAGGCAGATCGCTGTACAATGAATATGCTGGGGGATTTAACTATCCACTGCTAGTTTATCTAAAAAACTAATAACTGTGGTGGTGTTTGTAGGTTACATATTATTTGTTACATAGTAATGGAGGTTAATTAAAGACATATTTCTATCTAGTCCACCCCTTATAGCCTACTTATTAACCTTACCTACAGTTGATCTGAAAAAAGAGGAAGAGAGGGGAAACTGTTCCTGACTACAAATGGCAATCGGAAAGAGTCCTGGATCATTCAGAACTAATTATAATACCAGAATGTTCAATATATGTAAAGAAATATTTCCTAACCAGAAGGTGTGAAACTTTTTTCTTCTAATCTTTAAGGATTAGTTCACTCCCAAACTGAAAAACGGTAGGTAAACTAGCTATGTATTACCTCCATTCTTCACTTAATGTACCAGGAGAGAGACAGCGAAACCTCTGATAAGTAATAGAGATGGTCGAACTATTGAAAGTTCGGTCCGTTTCTGACTTTCGAACTATTGTAAAAAGTTCGAAGTTCGAAAACGGACCCATTAAAGTCTATGGGAGGCAAATAGTTGAAAAGTGTTGAGTCAAATACAACTAAAAATTAATGGTAACTTAATGTAATGGCTGTGGGACCTGGGAAATGGTCTGGGGAGCATGTTCCAAATCCAGGACTTAAGTAAAATCGATTTTACTCTCACACGCGCTACTTTCGAGCTTTCGCGTTCGAAGCTTCGAGGCCAACGACATTTTACTCGCAGATTCGATACTCACAATAGGCTTGTAATGGAGACTTTACTTCGCAATTCGCTCCTAGATACCATGACATTTTACTCGCGGATTCATACTTGAACGTTCGAACATTCGATAAATCATCGAAAGTCCGGGATATCGAAAGTCCGCGTCCGAGATAGTTTGAGAAGTCCGGTTCCGTTGAACTCGAACAGTTCGGCTCGAGCTGGGTTCGGTTCGAGTTCTATGCCATCCTAATAGGTAATGACTGCTTCAGCTGTTAGTAAACCTTTGTGCGCATATAGCTTGACAGTTGGTTTGTGGGAAAAAAGTCAGGTCGGATAGAAGTGGGAGTGGTTAAAAGAGGGAGGGGGGATACTGCTCAAAATAAAAATGTGTGCTGGATTGAGGCATGCAGCACATATACAAATCAGAGTAAGTGCTACTTTATGTATAAATATAGATTAAGATGAGGCAAAGTAATTTTTTCAGTATAGTGTCCCTTAAAGGAATTTATTGCAATCTATGTGCTTACTTACCTAAAGTTTATATATGATAAAATTGACAATCCTTATACTAAAGCTGTTATGATTAATAGAACGTGCACGCGCGAAATGCGCAACAACGGCATCTAGATCCTTGGGACCTACCTGTTAAGAAGGGCAAGCCAGATCTTGTGGGGGAAGTCCTAGGAGCAACCTTACTATGGAGGAGGAAGCCACCCAGAAAAGAACACTGATGGTAGGGAGTGGGAAGGGAAATAGACAAAAAAAAACTACACATTCAGCTTACAGCCCCAGCTATCTAATAACATTAAGTTACTTTTTCAGTTTAACTATCCTTGAAGGAAAGAGGGGGGGAAATGATCTCAGCTAAAATACTGAAGAGAGCAGTTTAAAAATAACGGGTTAAAAGATGCTGCGACTTTTTAACAGTGGCCCCTGTGAATAGCAGCCATGAGATCTCTATCCCTGCCTCTTTCTTCTTCCACCCAACTCTCTAATTTGAACTAGATACGGTGAGAAGTGAACAATTCAATGGAGGAGACATGGAAAGCAGGTACATACTGTATATCATGTCAATGCTGGCACTTAAAGTATTATAGGAAAGTTGTTGGCACTAAAGGTTAATGATCATACTCTGACTCGTGGCACTAATAGTGTTAATGAAATACTCTGGGAAAGTGCTGGCACTGAAAGTATTAATAGGAAAGTAGTCTGCTGCCCTAAACATAAAGGTATTAATCTGCTGGCCCTGAATGTTATAATGGCATGCTCTGGGTAAGACTGCTGGCACTGGAAGTATACCGTATATACTCGAGTTATAAACCGAGTTTTTCAGGCTGTAAAATCAGCCTGTAAAACCAAACTCGGTTTAACTCGAGTCAGTTACCTTTAACTTGGAATCCAGAAGCTTCCGCAGTACAATCCAGGCAGCCGCTCGCTCCCACGCTCCCTATACTGGCGCTCCAGCTGACGTCACTGCCCGACGCCGAGAGTGACGTCAGCCGGCGCTTCAGTATAGGGAGCGTGGGAGCGAGCGGCTGCCTGGATTGCACTGCGGAAGCTGGAACAGGGAGGCTGCTACAGGGAAGCTGCCACAATGAGGGGTCCAGTTTCTACCCTCGACTTATACTCGAGTCAATAACTTTAAATGTTTTTTCTGTAAAAATAGGTACCTAGCTCGGTTTATACTTGGGACGGTTATACTCGAGTATATGCCAATACTTTTGAAAAGTCTGCTGGCACTGAAAGAGTAAACATCTCAGATTTAAAGGACAACTCCACCTTCTAAGAAACATCTTTAGAAAGAATGGCCTCTTTAAAAATATGTTGATATATATGTTATATCATAGTTTGTCCTATGCAGGTCTTTCCCTATAAATGCTGGGATTTCATATGATGATTTCTCAGAGCCTACAGCTCAGTTTTAAATCCAAAAAGTTTTGGGTAGTGGGACTTGTTTTATCTGCAATTTTTGAAATCCTTTAATAATGACTATGGTTATAGAAACTCATATATTAATACCTATATGTAAATAATAGGACTTACTTCTAAATAAGAACATATAATTAGTGATTGGGGGGGCAGTACAATTTCCTTTAGACATTACAGGGCGATTTACTCAGAGCCGCTATGGCTCTGGGTAAATATTAAAATGCGATTAATATTGTAACTCCAATACATACCCAAAAGGGATTACCCACAGTGGTGTTTTAACGCCGGCTTTGCCAGCATTAAAATCACGTGCTAAAGGTAGCGCAAACGCAATATTCATGAGTGCCGATGCTCATGGAGTTAAGTCACGATAAGCAGTAGCGAAACCGCTTACTCTGACTTTAACTCCAAAGACCTGACCAACACTGCTGGGTAAATGCCCCATTAAAGTTACATAGCTAAATACTAGTGGCATTTGTACAAAATACTGTATTACTTGAAAAAACTAAAACAAAATCTAGCACTATGACAAAAATTGTAATTAAAAAAAACGAAAGACATGAATAGCATGCAATTCTTTCTGTAGTAAGCTTTCTAAAACATATTATGCAAAAGTACCCGTACTGTATTACAATACATTTATTTTGATATTGTTAATGCATACAAAAAAACAGAAAGGTCTCTGTGCAGAGGAGATGCTGAGGTCATTAATTGGCACTCCTAAATAAGACCGCCAAAGAAGGAACTTCAAGACTAGTAGAGCTTTTCAAACAAAGATTACAAAATACTCAGTTTAAAGAATCTCTTATTTTCTTCAAGCAGTGCTGCTACTTGTATTGAGAAAGTCTAAGATAGTGGTTGATTAGAGCAGGGATTTCACATTTTACAGCACTTGTAAAACTACTGCTTACTTATCAATTATACAATTTATCATGTTATAACAGTTAAAGGAATAATTTACTTGAAAATGTGTATGTATTTAGGTGGAGGTTGGTGTGAAGGTAAGTTTCTGCTATCTTCGTCCCTGGCTCCTGATATATTGATTGAAGAACAGAAGGTAAGGCATAGCAAATTAACATCCTGGTCTTCACAATATATTAAGGAATAGTTCACTTTTTCAGTGAACTATTCCTTTAAATCCTGCAGACAGGAGTACCGTAGCCTAAATGTACATGCTTTTTATTCCTTTTCCGATTACGTGATACTTTGCAGTGTCACCTGAGCATCTATTATGCAATTTTAAATACCACTGGTACTGGTATTTTGCAAATGTGTTGGTACTTTATACTGACTGTTCTGATTGCTGTGCAAAATACCAACACCATGTGGCGTTTCTACCTCTATTCAACTATGGAAGGGCTCATTGCCTACAGTTTTGATTTGGATGGAAAATCACATTGAGGTTGGAAAATACAGATCACAAGATCTATTTATTAACCTGTTTATACTTTCTTTATGCCCATGTCACAAAACATCAATCGCTCTTTTATAACTATTAAAAATGTAGATTAAAGGGCATGTCCAGCTATAAAATACATTTTTTTAAAAATGTTTTAAAATATGCAAACCAGGTACCCACCGTGGGGACCATTTGTTCCTGACCGAGCTTTTGCTATGAGCGAGCACTCTGCCAGGACAAATGTCTGTCGGTCTGATCCAGAGGAAGGGGCAACTGACATCTGTCGCAGCGGTGCCGAAAGTGGTACAGATCAGTTTATTGGGTTGAAAAATCTGCTGTGTGTACCCAGCATTAGTTCAGCATACCCCCAAACTTTTTTTACAATACTTACCGTAATTTCTCCAAAGATGCCACTGAGAGACTTACCTAGCTGCCTGGGTGCCTCCTCCTGCTCTGTTGCAAACTCGCTTCAAGCACAAACAGCAGCAGTGAGGCGTTTCCTGGTTGCGACCAGGAAGCTGAAGGAGTAGCGCAGCAAGAGTAGCGAGGAACGGAGTCTTTTAGGTCTCTTCAGCGGCATATTTGGAGAAATGAAGTAATGCATAACAAGGTTTGGGGGTTGCTAACCTAATAAACTTTTATTTTATGGTGGACATTCGCTTTCAGCACTTTACTATTTTTCACTTCAACAGTATTGTATTTCTCTGAATGAAGCAAACAATATCACAGCCAGGGAATAATTACCAGCTTATTGACTTTGCTGCTTTGCCCAGTTGTAATCTACAGAAACCATAATCAATGACTAGGGGAAACAAATCTAAACAGATCTATTTAGGTTATTTTGGAAAGTTTATACTTTCCAACAGGGCTAAGAAAATAAGTCTGTATTTTTTTAGAGTAGTGGTTCCAGGCATCATTGCTAACATCTTGGGGCGATGCAATATTTTCTTCTGTCGCACCTCACCTCGCCCGAGTCCTCGGATATGCGGTATGCAACCAAACTCAGTCTAAACCCATGCTAACCCGATAATACATGGATAGCGTGAGTTTTACACTGAGATAGCGTGAGTTTTAACTGAGATAGCGTGAGTTTTACACTGACTTGGACATTTTGTGCCCAATATAGCATCGCCCCCTTTAAGATTTCTAGCACATTCATATAAATTATGAGTGGCTATTTTATAACCATATCATTATTGAACCTCATCTGATGTGGCTAACATAAGTTTATTTATAATAAACCAGTTAAATACTATGTAACTAGTAAAAAAAAGGCACCCTTAACAAAAATGGTCCTTGTCAGTTACTGCTCCACTCCCACCAATATATTCAGCACTTATTAGAAGTACTAACCAGATATGTACAGATAATTATTGGCCCCCATTCTGGAGAGGAAGCTGGCTCTCCCCCTCATGCAGTCAAACAAGGCTGTGACTGACAAAGCATGATGTAGTAACTTGGATTTCGCTAAAGTTTTGATACTGTGCAACATAGGTGACTAATTTATAAATTAAGGACTGTTGGCCTAGAAAAAACATTTGCACATGGAGAGAATAATTGTTTTGGATCTTAATAGAAATTAGCTCACATGGTATGTAGCTCCATTGACCACTAATCTCTAAATGGGATTGTCTCCTGGGTTCTGTACTGGGCTGCTTCTGTTTAATCTGTTTATAAATGACTTGGAAGGGCATTGAGAGCAGATCTCTGTGTTTACTGATGACACTAAACATGCAGAGCTTTGAAAACTTCAAATGATGTGCAAGTGCTGCAAGCGACCTACTTGGGCAGAAGAGTGACAGATTAGATTTAATATTAAGATTGATAAATTGAAGGTATTGGGGTTTAACTCCTTGTGCCACCTACGCCATAAATAACTCCATGCAATGAATCTAGAGATAACAGAACTTACTGTAGCAAAGTATGCCAGACAGCCACGTGCAGAGATAGAAAGGTATTGTCTTTTATTATGAGGGAAATAGAATTAAAGGAGAAAATATTATTCTCCCTCTTTACAAGGCACTGGTAAGGCCTCATTTGGGAATGCGGTGCAGTTTTGGAATCCCATATACAAAAGGGACATCTGGAAATGGAAGCAGTTCAGAGAAGGGCAACTAAAATAATAAAGGGAATGGAGGGGCTTGACTATGCAGGCAGATTAGACAAGTTAGGACTGTTTACATTGGAGAAGAGGCATTTGCGCGGGGATATGATCACTTTATACAAATATATTAATGGGCCATTTAAAGGGCATGTCCACCTCCAAATTATTTTTTGCTGTAGTGTAGGGAGCGCTATCCTGTGTACTTTGCCATATTTGCCATATTTTTTTTGAACAGTTATCAAGTTTTTTTTAATTTTGTGTTTTCTTATGTGGTGTAGCAATTGATTTCACTCCTCCTATAGTGGGCAGTGTGCTTGTAGTCTATGGAGATATTCCACCAATTAGAAGGTTTTTTCATAATGGTTAAAATAGCCCTTTCTCCATTTATTAATTACACTGCAGAATCTGAGCAACTGTTTGCAAGTGCCACCTGGGGTTCTGGGATTTTACATTAACCCATTCCCTTCTTTTAGTCATCAAAACTAACTGATCTGATATTGTTGTGTGCAACAAGTTGATTTCAGTTTCAATGTATATATTATCTATATCTATATACACACAGAAATACGAGGTCACTCACAGGTCTAGAAACTTTTGAATGGCACCCAGGCATTTCCTTGCTGGAATGGAGTGCTGATCGCTGCTGTTTGCTCTATAGTAAGACACAACAGTTGTTACAAACAGGCTGCATTATTACAGACTGGTTGCTTTACACTTTATTCAGACTCAGCATTGCTGACTGTGTTTCTGATTCCCTTTTGTACCATGTTGCTCTCTAGACTGGTTTGCAATCATCTCCCTCTGTTTCTATACTGGAGATTATTTCTGGTGAAATCGTGATACTAGATATTACAATCCATCAATAACTCTGTACTCAGATCTCCTGTGGAATATTTAGTTTGGACAGCAAACCAACATTTGCTGAAATACAGATAGCTAGATACAAAAAGCCAATACGAGAACTAAATTGAGAGGCCTTTTGAACTAAGGGCTGCCCATTCAAGCTACACAGCAGTATCACTCAATAGCTTATATCCCAGTACATGCCTCGGAACAAAGATATAACATCTCAAATGAAATCAAAACTGAAACTAGCTCTCCTTATTGAACATTCACTTGTAGTGACTCCTAAACCCACCCCCAATATCTGATTGGCCCAAGATCCAATCAGATTTAAGATTGTATCTAGACCAATCAGATTTGGGGGTGTTTATGAGACACTATAAAACAGCATGAAATCTTCAGAGAAATCAGTTTCTATCAGTTGTCAAACAGCGGCCTGCCTTTGTATTTTAGGTTAGAGATTTGCAAGTAGATGGCTGGTTTTGTTAGTTGTACTGCCAAAATGAATAATTTTAGCTCCTGGGTTTCATATCTATGGTGTTGTTGTATAGCAGTCCATAAACTGCACATAAAAGTTGATTATAACAGATAATATGATAAAATTTTTGATAACAGAGCTGAATTTGCTTTCCTTTGGCCAAATAGCTTGCAAATAGTGGACTAAACCCCAGTATGCAAAAGCATACCCCTAACACTACACAAAGGTACACACAACCTACTGATACACCTCACAACACAACCTATCTTCCGTTCCATGCCAATTTTACCAAAATCATCAACAAAGTTTGTCTGTGTAGATGTTCAGGGTATGTTTTTCCAGACCACAAACTCAGGTACACACACACCAACTCACCCAAACGTTCTGTTTCATGGCAACCATATAAACAATAATAAATATGTATTAATATATATGTATAAAATATATGTATTTAAATGAGAACAAACCCAATTTTAAACACCACAATATTAGAATATATACCCTCTAAAAACAACACAAATCTCACTAACAGTAAATCACATTTAGTGAATGTAACCCCTGTAGAACTAGATAAAACAACTGTCTGTATGTACAGTGACTGGCCACACCCCTGACCTCAGTCAAATGCTCCCTGCCTAATCTGTAGTGTAAAAGTATTGGCTAGAGGTACTAGTGGTTGTGACAACTGAACTAAATGTAACACGTTCCTGCAGTATCTTAGGACTAAGGATGTATAAATTTAGCACCCCCTTGGGTGACAGCAAGGATGTAAAGGGTCTGCTCCAACCTAATCTGTGACACCAGGGCGTTTCAGTGACCACACATCATGGGCAGTGCAACAGGCACAACCTAATATTTATTTAGAATGATGAAATAAAGTTGTTATGCATTAATTAGCATTACAAACAAAATGTATACTGATGCAACCAACAGTACAACGGGTAAGGTAGTTCTAGCACTTAAACAGTAGTTCCCTGGGTGGCACACCTTTACCCCTAATGTTTTACCAAGGTGGGGGCCCCTTCTGGAAGCAGAAATCTTTTAGTGCTCCTAAGCTCCAAATAGGTAAGAAGGCAGGGTCATTTTCACAAGGCCACTTTCCTTCCCTGCTGCATAAGGTGGGTACACTGGGCAAGCACTGTCTGAGTGCTGTGGAACATCCAGCTCTCAGCAAGTCCCCCAGTACATATGTGTGTCACACAGATATATAAATATCACAGCAGTTCACTCTGGCATGGGGTGATTTACAGTTTTAGTGGCAAAATGGTGGACCAGTAAATCCAAGGATGATGTTTTTGGAGGCAAAACTTTTGTCCTGGACTCTGTCAAATCCACAGGGGAACAATCACTTCTAAACTGGATGGTCACTGTCTCTTACTTTACAGCAGATCCCTCTCTCCATTATTTGCTGCTCCCACCCCTGGCACCTTCTCAGGTCTCCTTGGCTTCCTCCTGGGACCAGCCCCTCCTCCTGTTCACCCCCTCTTTCCCCCCCAGTCCTACAGTGCACAGACACTTTAGTTCCTTTGCAACAAGTTCCTATGCCTATTGTCTTAGATAGCACTGACAGGTTCAGCACTGCAGATTGTTACACTCACCCCCCCCCCCTTATAATGGTCACGTCGTCGTGACAGGAACGTCATAGAGCATTTTTTTTTTTCCATTAGCTGGGGCGAACACATATAACATAATAAAATAACATTTTCAGTTTAGACACAGTAGTTTCCAAGCACACTTGCATTTAAGACCATAAAACTTTTGTTGGTGTATGGGCCCATAACAGTATCTATTTATCGTCTATTGTTTGCCATATTAGAAACCAAGTTTTCTTTTGATCTGACAGTGTGTCAGATCAGCAGGTTGGTGTTAGTTTCATTCATCTCTAGATGAACATAAATTGTGAGGTTTCGTTCGGACAGTGGATTTAAGATTATCACAAAATCTCATTCAAACCCAATTGAATCAGAATTTTTCGAATTCTAAATTGCAATTTTTTATTTTTGAATACAGTTTCACCAATCTAAAATTCGAATTTTAATTTTATGAAAACAAATAACACAAACAAACATGAAGCAGAAGGGGCTCTACCAGCATCCGCTCCTTTGATTGGCTAAGTTCCACAGTTTCACTTGCTGTAAAGAAATGTTTCCTAACCTGAAGATGACATTTCTTCTAATCTTAAAGGATGTTCACGAATCCTCTGATATGACCTATTAGTGAACAATGCATGTATTTGAGATGGACCGAACTCAAAACTTTAACTTTAATAGTTCAGAAGAACTCTTAAAGTGATTTACTGTAGTGAGATTTATTGGTGTTTTTAGAGGGTATATATTCTAATATTGTGGTGTTTAAAATTGGGTTTAGTTCTCATTTAAATACATATATTTTATTACATATATTTAAATACATATTTATATTGTATATGGTTGCCATGAAAACAGAACGTTTTGGTGGTGGTGGAGTTGGTTGTGTACCTGAGTTTTGTGGTCTGGAAAAACATACCCTGAACACTACACAGACAAACTTTGTGATGATTTTGGTAAATTGGCATGGAAACGGAAGATAGGTTGTGTTGTGAAGGTGTATCAGTAGGTGTGTGTACCTTTGTGTAGTGTTAGGGGTATGCTTTTGCATTTAAGACCATAAAACTTTTGTTGGTGTATGGGCCCATAACATTTTTTATGTTTTAGGTACAATTGCTAAGGAAATGGAGGGTTGGTTTGTTAGGGGCCATGCAGATAGTTGCAAACTACAACTCCCAGTACACTTTGCTGCCATCTTCTGTTGGTAGTTTTCAAATTCCTGGAGGACCACAGGATGGATACCCCCGCTATAAACTATTCTAAATACATAAACCATACTGTTGTACTTTAGATTTATTTATTATTTAGGGTTGCCTCCAGTTTTCACCCAGACAGCCAGGGACTTGGCACACTTGTCCAGATTTCCTTTCTTCTTCCCTCATGTCTGGGATTAGTATAAAGAAAAATGGCATAAAAAAGAAGTGTGGTTATTGATAAGCAGTCATTGTGCTCCTCATGGCTGAAACATTCTGAAACAGAGTTCCACCCTAGGCAGTTCCCCCAATTTTTGGAGCCTTTAGCAGAGGTAAGTAATTAATTTACAGCAGAAACCTTATGTGTTACCTGTGCACTGTTCTACCAATAACTTTGCCAATGCCAAGTTTTTCTACCAGTATAATTGACAATGCTCAATCAAGCAGTGGTTTATGAAACAGAAATAGACTTAATACTGGTTATTTATGGTTTCCAGGTCTCAATCCTCCATCGATAAAGCATTCCTCCAATCTTCTACAAACGAATAAATCCAAAAGTATGATGGTGAGAAACCAGTATTATGTGAGAAAATACTCTCACAGGCTTTGCGGTGATAACAATGTGTTTATTACAAGTTCACACAACATGTTTCAGGTGACATGCACCCTTTATCACATGCAAAAAATGGCACTCCCCTTTGCCGCACACTGCCGCAACCACTATTGAGGCGATGTACGGAGAGCTGCTACTGACTTTTCTACTGTTAAAGCTACGCTAACCTTTGGTACATTGCCGCAAAGGGTTAATGCAGCTTTAAGACAAGAAAAGCCAGTAGTGGCTCTCCGTACATCGCCCTAATAGTGATTTAGGTGATTTATTTTAATTGAATTACTGTAGCAGGCCAAAGTCAAGAGGAGAAATTATAGGCTATGATATAAATGCTTTAGAGGTTTAAGTTCCTACCTCGTTCTCCTTTTTCACCTTTTGGCCCCTCTTTGCCATCTCTTCCATCTCTCCCTGGCAGCCCATTGGAACCACGTGTACCACATGAAAAGACTGCACAACTACCAGATAAGTCATCACATTTGGCATTTTCTGTACTCTGTGCCCTTAGGCACATGCAAAGCAATGCTAAAAAACCCAGCACTTTAAGCATAATTGTATTTATCTGTAATAAAAAAAAGAAAGCAAAATTACAAAAATCAACAGTATCTATTTATCGTCTATTGTTTGCCATATTAGAAACCAAGTTTTCTTTTGATCTGACAGTGTGTCAGATCAGCAGGTTGGTGTTAGTTTCATTCATCTCTAGATGAACATAAATTGTGAGGTTTCGTTCGGACAGTGGATTTAAGATTATCACAAAATCTCATTCAAACCCAATTGAATCAGAATTTTTCGAATTCTAAATTGCAATTTCTTATTTTTGAATACAGTTTCACCAATCTAAAATTCGAATTTTAATTTTATGAAAACAAATAACACAAACAAACATGAAGCAGAAGGGGCTCTACCAGCATCCACTCCTTTGATTGGCTAAGTTCCACAGTTTCACTTGCTGTAAAGAAATGTTTCCTAACCTGAAGATGACATTTCTTCTAATCTTAAAGGATGTTCACGAGTCCTCTGATATGACCTATTAGTGAACAATGCATGTATTTGAGATGGACCGAACTCAAAACTTTAACTTTAATAGTTCAGAAGAACTCTGACTCTACCAAACTTCCTGGGCTATAAACTAGTTCAGGTTTTTTGAACCTGCAGACATATAGTTCGGCAACCCTTGAATGTAGTGTTTGGTAACCCTCGAATGTAGCGTTCGGTAACCCTGGAATTGGCCATAACCCTTAAATGTAGCATTGGGGAACCTGACAATTGACCGATTGTGGGGAAAGGTAGTGTTTAGAAGAAGTTTTGGTGTTCCCCAGACCATTTCCCTGGTGCCACAGCCATTTACAGTAAGTTTCCATTGCTATTTTAATTGTATATTGTATTTAATCCAAACTTTTCAAGGTATTTCTCCCCATTGATTTTAATGGGTTAGTTTTCGAACTACCCAACTTCCAAACTTTTTCTTTCTTTTTGAAAGAATCTGATTGTAACCAATTCTGATTGATAGGTATACTTACCAGTCAGATTCTTTCTGGAAGAATCTGATTGTAACCAAATCTGATTGGAAAAGACTCTGGTATACTAACCAATCAGATTATTTCAGGAAATCTGGACAAGCGTCTTTTCTAATCAGAATTGGTTACAATCAGATTCTTTTAGAAAGAATCTGATTGTAACCAATTCTGATTAGTTACAATTCAGAAAGAATCTTATTGGTATGATTTCTTGAAGAATCTGATTGTTACCAATCTGGTTAGTATACCATTCAGATTCTTTCAACAATTAGCCTAGTTCTTAGGCAGGGATACTTAACAGAAGTGGAATGCTTTTACATTTATTTACATTTTAAGTATCCCTGCCTAAGAACTATGGGCGATATTTATCAAACATCATTATTGTTTTTTTTTCAGATAACCGTAAAATAACGATAGTTATTTTACAATATCGATCGTTATTTTACAATATCGATCATAATTCTATGGCATAGCCATCGTAAATCTACGGTCGCCGTATTGTAGAATAACAATCGGTATCGTTATTCCACGATGACCGCGCGGCTCCTTTAAAAATTTAAGGAACCATGCGGTCGTCGTAAAACAACGATCGTTATTCTACGATATCGGTTGTTATTCTATGATATCACATCGTAGATTTACAATGGCGATATCGGAGAATTACGATCAATATCATAAAATAACGATCCGTTTCGTAAAACACTGTTCGTTATTTTACGGCGATCGTAAAAAAACGATAACGATATTTGATAAATATGGCCCTATGAGCAGGAGGTATTCCTTTAACAGCATAAAATTAGCTTTCCTAAAGTTAAAATATTTTTGTTAACCCAGTGATGTTCGGATCCCTACCCTTCCGTCCCCTACTTCCTCTGGTGTCCCTTACAAATCTATCTTCCTTCACCTCCTTATCTGCCACATTTCCCCCTCCAGTTTACTGGCCCCTGCCAGTACATGCCCACCCTCTAGGTTTGCCAAGCCCTGAAATGCAGCAAGTTTCCCCTTTAAATTCTGTAGCTCAGATTCTAAATAAGCAACTTTACTTTACACATCTGACACAAACAATGGAGTGGCTGCCCCAAGATCCCATACATGTGGGGGGGATGCACATTGCGTGGCCCCAACAAAACTGTCCATGCTAAAAAGTATTACACAACAGATAAACAACAATCTTGTTTTTAAACTTTTTCTAATTCTAAATGCTTTTGTTTCTTAACGCACCAATGTCCCCCTTATAAAGAGAACAATTTTAAAACAATCGCTCAGAGCTCAGACAATCACTCTGCAAGCTGGATTTATATGTGAGGTTCACAACCAAAGACAACCTAGTGCACAAGCAATTAGCTACACGCCCTTCCAATCAGCTTAAATCAGGTAATTTAGTTTTCCTCCGTCTAAGGGCTAGGCCACACTAACACGTTTTTAGCGCGTTTGTGTTTAAAATGGAATTCATGGGGATGCAAAAATTCCCGCAATTTCCGATGCGTTTGCGTATTGCATGCACCATTTTTTATGCAAACGCATTGCGTTTTTATAATATTAAATTACAAAACCGCATGCGCAAACGCGACAACGCACGGAAATCACACATGCTCGCGAAAATAATGTAAGGACAAACAATGTTTAAATTATTCAGTCAATAAATGTCTATTGTAGCTATACATAGGTTACACATTTACACCAATCCTAATAAAAATAATACAGCAAAACCAAGCTTGCTATCTTATTTCTGAAACTCATTCGTCAAATACATGCGTTTCTTTATACCGGATGTTTTTTAGTAATAACATAAAATATAATTTGTTGTCACCAGAAAGTAAACAAAATTAAAAAAAATTAAAAAAAAATTCTGTATCCCATTAAGTGGATTAAAGTATATTTAAACAGTATGAACTAATATGTAAAGTTAACTTGGAAAATATTGTGCCCTTTTAATCTGTTAAATAAAGTCACCATTAAATTGTATTGCACTTACCAGGACCAAGAATTGAAAATCCAGTCCAGCCCACAGGGAGATGTTTTCTAGAGGTGGCACAGATTCCTTTCTACAGCTGCTGTTTTAAGAGTGATTGATTTTGTGCATGTTTTTAGTCCTCTTTGTTTGCCTTTCCCAGTGCCATTGTACAGGGAATTATTTTTTAAAAAGATATTACTGATGAAGTTTAGCCACAAAAGAATAGAATGAGACACTTTATTAATTATTAATTGTATTTCTTCAATGTATTTTGTGTGTACAGTAATTGGAGAGAAAATACTAGAAAACAACTGACAACCCTGAACTAATAAAAAGTAAAATTCATTGTACTTGTGTCTGTTTGATGTCATGTTCGGTTGAACAGTGCATATTTGCTTTGGGAACCATGAACACAGTTATGCAATTGAACTTTGGCACGTTAGTCGTGTTATATGTTCAGACATATTTTTAAACTTTGTGTGCAAATTAATGTTTAACACTGGAACAAGCCAGATATTTTAAAACCCGTCTTTAAAAACTTTGAAAGTTTTTTTATGCACGTTTCAAAATAAAAGGAAAGCTTTATGCAATATACAAAGTTGCGGTCCAACAAATGTTGGAAAACTACAACTCCCAGCATTCTGCAGGCTGGAAATGCTGGGAGTTGAATTTTTCAAATATCTGGAGTGTCACATGTTTGGGTTATGTAAAGTTCTTTCAGCTTCACTTGCCGTTATATTTATCACTTTGTTCTCCTAAAATATTTATAAACTAGAGAAAGAAGAGCAAAGAACAAATTCTAATTTATTTTAAAGGTAACTAAAGTCACTAGATAACATTGGTTAATTTCATAAATGTGCTAAGTCTATTGGGACAGTGGGTGCACTGGCACAGAGCAGCATCAGAAGACAGCTTAGAGAACAAGTGCTAATAAGTATACTAACAAGCCTTACAGAAACATTTAAACCCTTTTTTGGGGGTGGTGGTGGTTAATAAGCCTATATATGAATTTTAGTTTGGGGGGTGTACATACAATTATACATTTCAGTAAAAAAAATAAAGGTCTGGTGAATTAAACTTGCAACCTTCTTGTTGAAAGCAAAATAATATACTGTATCAATCTCCAACCAGAGCTACTGCATAGGTTATTGGTACATGTAGAAACATTAGCTTTTCCCAGGAACATAATGGAAACCAAAAAAACAATAAAGAGCAAGCCTGGGGATTTGAATCTGTGACCCAATGGTCTCTGTGTTTCTAAAACCAGCACTTTATAAGTGAGCCACCAAGGCACAAGTAGTTACAATTAGAATCTTTGCTTCTACATGTAATTGCATTCTACCTGGTAGCTCTTGTGGGATAAAGGTAATAACCTTTCTTTTTAGCAAGACACAGTACACAAGGTTGCAGGTTTGATTCCCCAGACTTACTTTTATATTTTACTAAAATGTTAACATTCTGTTTCTTACATCCATGCTAGCAAAAGAAATAAACTGCAAAGATTAATTTTCTTTTTTGTGCCCAGCTAAGATAGATTCTGGGAGCTGACCCCTAGTAGCCACAGGTAAATTTCATACATCACCCAGCAGCCACAGCAAACAGAGTGGTGAGACATAGCATTTGTACAAGCAGAGTCCCAAATACCCATGGACCTGGTAGGGTGAAGAAGTCTCAAGCCCCCACTACTAATGGCATAGGAATACTGTTTAAAAAATAAGGAGTCACACGCCAAAGGTGAATTTAATTTTATTAAATAGTGAACCACAAAATTACAACCTTTCAGGGTGTTATCCCTTCATCGGGTGATCAGGTGAGACACATCATTTGGTATCATTGTGAATGTGCTATTTTTACTGTAGCAATATTTTCTGAATCATTTGGTTCCCCTTTAGTTCTTCTTTAAAATGGATAAATGGATGTAAATGGAAAAAGATCTGGGGGTTCTTGTAGATAGCAGACTTAGCTGTAGCAAACAATGCCAGGTAGCAACAGCTAGAGCTAACAAGATATTGTCTTGTATAAAGAGGGGAAAAATATTATTCTCCCTCTTTACAAGGCACTGGTAAGGCCTCATTTGGAATATGACTTAGAAGGGGGCATTGAGACCAAGGTCTCAGTGTTTGCTGATGACACTAAACTATGCAGAGCTTTGGAAACTTCAAATGATGTGCAAGTGCTGCAAGCAGACCTAGATAGATTATCAAAATGGGCAGTAGAATGGCAGATGAGATTCAATGTTGATAAATGTAAGGTGATGCATTTAGAATTTAATAATCCCTGTGCCAGCTACACCATAAATAACTCCATGTTAAGTGCATCTGTAATGGAAAAAGATTTGGGGGTTCTGGTAGATTTACCAGACAGACTTAGCTATAGCAAACAATTCCAGGTAGCAAAGGCTAAAACTAGCAAGAGAAAAATATTATTCTCCCTCTTTACAAGGCACTGGTAAAGCCTCATTTGGAATATGCAGGGCAGTTTTGGAATCCCATATACAAAACGGACATCTTGGAAATTGAAGCAGTTCAGAGAAGGGCAACTAAATTAATAAGGGGAATGGAGGGGCTTGAATATGCAGGCAGATTAGACAAGTTAGGGTTGTTTACATTGGAGACGCAACGTTTGAGTGGGGACATGATAACCTTATACAAATATATTAATGGGCCATACAATGAACTCTCTGGTGCTTTGTTCACTAATAGGTCATATCAAAGGTCTCGTGGACATCCTTTAAGGTTGGAAGAAAAGAAGTTTCATCTTCAGGTTAGGAAAGGTTTCTTTACAGTGAGAACCAGCAGATGTGGTAATGGCAAGTTCATTGGATAGCTTTAAAAAAGGCCTGGATAAGTTTCTAAAACTAAAAAATATTGAGAATTACTGGTATTAATAAATATAGATCTGGTTGATCCAGGGATATTTTCCGATTGCCGTTTGGAGTCAGGAAGGAATTTTTCCCCCCTTTTTAGCTGTTTTTTTTTGCCTTCCTCTGGATCAACTGTTAGGTAGGGTTAAAAAAAAAAAAAGAGGGTGAATAGGTTGGACTTGATGGACGTATGTCTTTATTCAACCTTAATTACTATGTTACTATGTAAAACAAGACTAAGTAAGCAATATTGTTTTTATTTTTCAATGCAAAAATAAATTGATTCATTTAAGACTGGGAAACTGTATTGGGGACAAAATGTATCATTTAAAACTCACAAACTGTGAGATGATTTTGATTACAGTCTTTGTCATTCCAAAAGCCATTTTTGTGCATTTCAACACATTTTTCCTTTCCATTCCCATTAGGTTCGTTTTCCCCCCAGTTAGTGTAGTTAGCAGGCATGCCATCTGAATATTGAAACAAACCAGTGGTTTCACTATGAGTGATTCCCAGGTATGCATATCTCTTGTATTTCTTAACAAAGTTTAAGATTGCAATGTTCTCTGCTTTGTTCTTTGGGGTTGCAACTCGTCCACCCACATCATAACACAGTGCTAAAGATTGATTAAAATCCACTTGGTTTCCAATTGCAGCAAATAACTTTTGACCTGCTTTCTGAATTTGATTTTCGAGACGGAGTACTGAAATGAAAAATGAGGAGTTTACAATTTATAAAAAAGCTAAAACCCATCTATGTATACAAATCTCTAAGATATTGTCTAGATTGGTACTTTACATAATTGCAGTTCAAAGCCTTATTTAGAGACAAAGAGAAAATGTAACAAAACTTCTTCAGCCATCTCTATTAATAGGGTAACACACCACGGCTAATTTCAGCCTAGTTATATTAATTGTGAAACATGTCATGGCTATTTATTTGGCAACAGTCATGTAAATGGCACCTTCCATGTAAGAAGAATCTATTACCAGGTCAGAAAAGTTGCCTTGGACTTTGGTAAAATAATTAAAAGAATTTTTTACTGAAAAAATAAATATTTTTTGCTATTTTATAAACTCCTCACCACAGTTTCCATCATGTATTGTAACATTGTGAAGACAAACCATTTTGGCAGAGAAAAGAGTTTTCACTGAGGATGTTCATCTCTTTTAAAGAATTTACGAGAAAGGGCAAAAAAGTTTGCAATATAATTATTCTGCTGTTTTATAACTCTGCCCCTTAGTTTTCAGTGCAGCAACTTGGCAGTGGCTAAAGAAACCCAATTCATTATTTACTCAATTAACAGTTTTTAGTGCTGCAAGGAACTTGATCCCTTTTTGCTCTCAGTGCTCCCTGTCACTAGATCTCCTCATTTCCTGTTCAGCTCACTCCTAGTTAGTATGCATGTCTCCTCTCTATGTATCGACCCCCTCCCAAAACTGAGGCACAGCTAGAGTCTGGAGCATGTGCAGTGGAGATGATCTGTGCTCTCATACAGCAAATAGCATTCATCCTGTGATTTTGTGTTATAGTGAAAGTGAAGCTGTTATCAAGCTGTTATCTCAGCTTGAATCAAGTTAGATTTTCGTTTAGCTGTAGGAGTTTGAAGGTTTGTGTGTGTGTGGGGGGGGCACTTTGTAATTGTGTTGCTGAAGTCCCAATGTAGCACTGTACCTAAAGGAATCAGACAGCAGCTAACTGCAGGATTGGGTGTTAGCTGCAGGCATAGAAAGAGCACAGAGATACAAATAATGCTTATTCCTTTTCCTGATTTTAAAGGAATAGTTCAGTCAAAAAGTGAACAATAGGATAAGGAGCTATGCCTTACTTCCCGTTCTTCAATGAATTCCCTTGGAGCAACGGAGAAATATAGCAGAAATTTACCTTACATGAGATCCTCCCGCAGAAGCAGTGGAAATTCCCAACCACATCTTGTTTTATCACCCATGCACGCTATAGTTACTCCAGAAACCAGAAAGTGGTCGGTACCTGTCACTTCTGTTGCGGAGGATCGCGTGTAATGCTATCTTTGTCCGTTGCTCCTGGGGAATTGATTGAAGAACACAAGGTATGGCATAGCCCCTTAACCTCCCATTCTTCAATCAATACATTAAAGGTATAGTTTACTTTTTGAGTGAACTATACCTTTAATGCTGAACCAATTAGCCATGCAGGGAAATGAGCTTTACTTTTATAGAATGGAGAGTTTCTACATGTAGTGTGCCAGGGGGAGGGGCTGGGTGATTGATAGTTCTTTACTGACTAGGTGTGCCCCCCCACTTTTTTTTTAAATAAAACTCCCAGAGCTAAAAAAACAATACAAAAACATGGGATAGGAAGGTCAGAGAAGAAGAAAAAGAAGCATATTTATGATTGTTAGTAATTAAAGGGGAACTGTGGTCTCCAAACCACAGTTCCAAAGTTTAAATGAAAGGCCAGTTTCCTACCTTTAAAATGAGCCATCAACCACCGCTCTACGTGCTCCACAGCCCAAGATACACAGAAATGACTGACCAGAAAGTTAATGGGTGGGAAGCTGACATGTGACATTCCTAAGGCTTCTCCTGCACAGTGCCGCCGGTGAGCACAGCCTCAGACTCCCTCAGTGTGTGAGGGAGACAGGAAGTCCCTCCTCCTCTCTGCTGTGTGAAGAACCTGCAGCTGCAAGAAGGTAAGGTACAGCCCTTCTCTCTCACAGTGTGAAAACAGCCTTTTCAGGCAGAGTTCTCACTCCGCCTGAAAAGGCTGTTTCCACAGAGTTTTCAGGGGGGGGTTGGTTGGTAGGGGTGGTGGTGCCAGTGGGCGGGGCCACATGGGGCTGTAAGGGAATGGGCCAAGGGGGGCCTGCAACTGTAGAGACCATGGGGTCCATGAGTGGGAGGGACCAGGGGGCTGCAAAGGGGAGGAGACACAGGGCAGATTGACTGACAAGGTTTCAGAGTAGAAAGCAGGAAGTGCAGGGGACCTAGTGATGCTGCTGCCATATCACACACAAAAATTTAAATATCTTCAAAACTAAAAAAAAAAAAAACAATGGAAATAAATTGCAAAAACTCTCAGGAGAGCAATTCCTATCAATTTAACTAAAGTCATTTTTGGACCACAGTTCCTCTTTAACCCACATTACTGTGTGATTTTTTTGGAAAATGATTTGGCACAGTTTATATGCCATTTAACAATAAAATCTAAGCTTAAGTGTTAATACTGTATCTGTTATTGCAAATTAAGAAGCATATACATTGATCAACATTTTATTTGAACATATTATCTAATGCCTGGATATTTCTATTTACCTCCTTCAAGACTGATAACACGGTGGGTTAATTCTGAGAGACGAATGTGCAGTTCATGGTCCATTGAAGCTGACATACAGAAAAAAGGTTTAAAGATTAACTGTTAGTACAGTAGTAACAGTCTATACATAAGGTTTTTTTGTCTCTGCATGGAACAACATTAAAAAAAATTCTAGCGGGTCAGATAGAGAAAAAATAACACATGGTTGCTGTATTATTGGCCTCGAATAGTCTGACAATCATACAATATTGGAATACTCCAAGGGATTGGAGTGTGAATGAGCCCCTGTAGACAGAGTATTTGCTTTTAATTAGTTAGATAGGGTTTGTAGTGTCTCTTTTTAGAAAGCATGAATGCCTTACTGTGACAGGTGGATTATTTAGAGGTTTATCGTTCTGTAGGAACTGCTTTGAAAGAAAAGTGATATACCCTTCTGTATAAATCACTGGTTTCAGAAAGGGGATGGGGCTTGATTACTATTTGGCACAGGGGCCACAAACTTGTTATCCATCCTCGTAATTCTCTGTTGAACTGAAACACAAAGACATATTAGCTCCGTAACCTACATTCTATAAGCTAATATATGAATAGGGCAATGAAAAATATGTTTTGCATTTTTCATACCACAACAGGTACCTAAAGTCTAGGACCCCCAGAGCCATACATTAAATTCTTGAGATTTATCAAATAAAAAAAACAAAATTTCACACACATTTTTCATTGTATATGTTATACAAATGTTATCACAAAACATAAGAAACATTAAAGGGTATATCCACCCAGAAAAAAAACTTTTTAGATACTGTAGCACATACCAGCCCACCCCCAACTTTGTTTTCTAAAACAAGCAGCTAAAAGACCACAGTTCCGGCCCTCTGCTTGCCAGAAGTTGCAAAGAGGGGCCGGACTGGCAGCCAATCACAGATGTGGCTGCTGGTTATGCAAACAGCCAAGGGAACAAAGGAGCGTAAGTACAAGCTGCTACTTGTTTTAGAAAATGAATTCGGCGTATGGGGGTGGGCTACAGTATATAGAAAGTTTTTTTAAATTAGGGGATGAAGCAGCCACGCTGGATCCGGAGGGGTGGAGAGGGGCTCCCCTCACAGACAACTCCCACTCTCCTCTTTTTGGAACTTAGGACAGGCACTGCAGGAGAACCATAATGGGCCGAGGGGTAAGGTAAGGATTTTTTTTACACTACACAGTGGGGCCACCACTGGGGCAAATTTTAGTTTTAGGGGTGGACATGCCCTTTTAAAGGACATGTTCACTTCCCAAACCTTTAAACACCCCGTTTGCACAATACATACCTTTCTTCCCAGGTCTCCTCATTCAATAAATCTTACCTTGATGTTGATTTGCCACTCTCTCCTTTCTCTTCCGGGTTGTAGCAGTCAAAACCATCGCATTGATGTCATGGCCAATGATTTACGACAGCTGCTATACAGCTGTTTAAACTCACATAGAGCTCATAAAGCTGTAAAGGAGATGTCAGAGAACAGGGCAGCACCAGAGGACTCTCAACGTAAGATGTCTTGCAAAATAGGGTTTTGTGTGTACTGAGTGCATGCTTAATCGTTTCTGAAAGAGGGTAAATATGCCCTTATATTAAGCATGATTTTACCTGCAGGTCCAGTATCTCCTTTCGGTCCCTTTTCCCCAGATTTACCAGGTTCACCTTTAGGCCCTGCAGGACCTTCTCTTCCTGACAGTCCTTGACTTCCACGCAGGCCCTGGGGCCCTGTATTTTAAAGACACTAGGTTTTAGTTTACACTAGTTCCAAATATAACACTATTCCAGAACTTAAAAAAGCAGAAAGCTTTATTAAAATAGAGCATAAAGTTATTTTAGCATTGCCATACATAGAACTGAACATTCATTTCCATGGGTATGTAACAGCTGCTTCAAGAAATCTGCGTAGCCTTTGCATTACCATTGAACCAAAATTTTGTGCTATAGATAAAAGCAAAAATTACACAGTGTGTCTATGCATGACACAGATAAACAGCAAAATCAATGCAGAATTAACCAACGTCTCCCTTCGTTAATTGGAGACAAACAATTTTAGAAAAAAGTCAGAAGGTCTGGATCATCCCTGGTGCATGAAGGTAAAATATAAATACCTACAACCTAAAAACTGACTTAACTCTGATACATAGTTAAGCATACATAGTTACACGTGAAATGAAAGAAATAAACATACCGTATTCAGGCCTACTGTATTTAATTAGATGTGCAAAAAGTTGCCTGGGCTGTTACTTTACCTTTTAAATGGTGTACTACAGTTAGAAAACATGATAACATCTGATTGGTTATTGCTGATTAAGAATACGGGCAACATTTTGCGCCTCTTATTAAAAATTAACATTTAAAGTGCTATATCTTTATGATAAGCCACTTAATCTTTGAACTATGGTCATGTTGTGGGATTTTAACACCCACTGCTATTTAAAGGATAACTATACTCTTAAAAATGGAAAGTACCTGGGGCCAGGAGGTCGGATTGATTATTCCTACCTCACAGTATTCTTTTGTTTAGGAGCTACACCTGCAGTTTTCATTTGCCAGGTTAGGCCTACACTATTCCTATATTAAAGATAGTACTGAAGCCAGGAGACAGACTGGCAGAAGCAGTTTTCTTTGGGCTAGTCCTCCTCACAGAAACAATATTGAAAGGTAGGAATTACCAGTCCTATATCACTGTGTAAAGTACTTTTCAGTTTATATGTTTTTTAAATAAACTTCATACACATGATAGTTACCCTTTAATTTGAGAAACTAATAACAGTAATTTTTGTAGGATACATAGTAATGGAGGTTGAAAAATACATATGTCCATATAGTCCAACCTTCATAAAAAGAAAAAACACTGGAAAGGGGAAAAGAAACCTGTAAAGAAACCTTTCCAAACCTGAAAATGTAATTTCTTTTCTTCTAATCAAGTCCTTCCATATGACCTCTTGGTGAATAATGCACTAGAAATCTTATTATATGACAATCTGAACCTAAACCTGGTTCCTAAGCGGATTTCACAGATCCGACGGACTTTGCAGTTTTCTGACTTTTTTGGATTTTTCCGAACCTCTGAACTATGTTCAAAAATTTTTTAAAAAATTTGCAAAATTTTACATTTTTTAAATTAATTTACATCTATTTTTGTGCCAACCATAGTTATCTAATTGGGTTTTATACAATGTATGTTTCTCATGAAAAAATAAGTAACATATAGTAATTACTGAATTGGTACATTACCTTGTAATCCAGGCTTTCCTTTTTGTCCATCTCTCCCTGGAAGACCCATCTGTCCTGGTGTGCCAGGAATCCCTGGAACTCCAGCACACATATCTGGCTTTTGAGGGAGGCATATTCTTACACAAAGTGCTGAAAAAACCAGGGCACACTGTATCTGAAAGTTCATCCTAGAAAACTTTAAAATAATGATATTTGGAATCAGGAAGAAAAGCAAAATCGTATTTATATTTGTTATAGGTACTTATTGATCCATGGTATATCTGTAGTGTAGATCAAGAAATAAACCTTCAAGTACAGTTGATCAAACGTTAGATCTAGTTGATCTCACTGAATAATACAGATATAAACAGAACACCACAAATAAAATCTTAGGAGTATGAAAAACAGATTATGCATACTATTTTCAACTGTAAGGATACGATTTAAGAAATATAAAGTAGAATTTCAAGAAATATCACCAGGATCACTCTAGATTTTAAGAAATATCACAGTTTTAGTAGAGCTGATAAAGGTAATAGCATGTTTACAAAGCATCATTCACATTATTGTAGGGTCTTATGCCAGTCATAGATTTATTAGATATACCTGCACTGTAACATTCCTAAGATGTTCCAAAAGAACATAGACTTGCTTTTAAAAGTCTCCTATTTGTCTAGTAAGATAATATCTTCACATAATTTTATATAGTGTAATTTTAAATAAAACAAAACATATACAAGAAAATTTCTTTGGGGTGATAAGAGCCTCTACCACTAGGCATTTTGTGACTACTGTATGTACTAGACATTTACAGTACATGTGCATTATGTCTTAATTTGCTGTATGGCTGAGGTTGATATAGTGTAACTACCATTTTCCAAATAATTGCTTTAGGTACTGTAGGCAAAAGTATTCCAAGTATTGAGCAAATACTACATAGCAAACGAATTACTGTAAATGAAAACTAGTGATAGCCCAGTTCGCGGTACCGAACCCGAATCCGTGGCGAATTTACCTCGTTCGCGAACCGCGGATATCGCAGATTTTTCGGTTTTCCGCCTTCCGAACTTTTCCGAACCGCGTTTTCGAACATTTTCGAAATTACGAGGATTTCACGTATTTTCGAAAATGCATGAAAATACGTATTTTCGAAAATTTTGCGAAATTACGAGGATTTCTCGTATTTTCGAAGAATTTTTCATTTTAATGAGTCCACTCGCGGATTTTCAAATTTTTTCGAAAATTCGCGGATCCTCGAGCGGACTGGATTTCGCAAAGTTCGGACATCTCTAATGAAAACCCACCAAATTATCTTTCATACATTTGCTGTGTCTTTAATACATACCATTGGTGTGCTCCTGGAGCAAAAGAAAGAATTATTTTTGCCCTCTTTTATAATGTATTGGGAATGAAGGACTTTTTCATTTAGTCCCACCTATTTGACTAATATCACAGTTACCAAAAGTCTATTTAAGAAACAAGTACCTTCAAAAATGAGGAAGAAATATGAAACACAGAAACTCTTTGTTTTTTGTACAAAAAAAATGTTTCATTAAACAGTGGAATGTTCCTTTTAAACCTAATATGTGTACATTTTAAAATGTTAAAGTAAACAAATAGATTAAAGCTGGGTACACACTCTAAAGATGTAGGTTCCATTAAAAGCTGGAAGCGGTCTGTGATCAGCTGCAAGGCTCCACATATTCCAATTCCCAATATGAATTCCTTATATTTTTTTTTTTTTGGCTCCCTATATTTTTGGACATGGTACAGCAATCTTATAGTCTGCAATTGTAGTTTATCTCATCAGCAGCAAAATTAACCTATTTGTTGCCACACACATGGATGTGTGTACCCAGCTTTAGAAAACTATGGGGCATATTTATAATGAAGCACTATTTTCGGCATTTTGTTAATGGCTGACTCCGCCATGTCAAAAGAGTGTTATATAGCTATAGTCATTGTGTGAATTCTAATATCGCAGCGAAATAAAGAAATATCACCAGAACCTATAGCAACACCGGACCAGGGCTATAACAGATATTTAAGTAACATATAAGGGGAGTCTTTAGAAGGGGACAATTCTGTACATGTGGAATTAAAACTCCCAGTCAACTATAAATTATTGAAAATGAAAAACTTCAAAATATAAAAATTCCAAAATCACAGATTATTTTCGTTCATTTACTGAAATACAGTCTAACACCCACATGACCCTTAGTACATTATTGTAGGTTTTCCAATAAAAATGACACCTTCCATTGACATATTTCCAGGATAGAAATGTGCCTACTAATGCGCTATCATTACCTAAGACTTAACACTACCAAAAACTTTTTGCCACTGAATAAATACAAGTGAGCAGTTATTGCTGCAACCGTATGTGGCTGTATGCGTCGAAAAGCAAAAGTCTTAATAAATTCTACCAAATTATGGTGAAAACGGCTATGATAACAGCAGCAAAAATAAAAACAAACTTTTATAAATATGTCCCTTTGATATATTTTCATTGTGTATGAGATACAAGTAAATTCTACATATAACAACAGAAAAAATAGTAATTAATTGCTAAGTGCTAAACAGGTTATCATCCCTATATACCTCCTATGCATAGTCATATATCCTAGTTGTATGTCAAATAGTCCAACAATCATTATGTAAAAATATTATTATCTGTCCGTTTTTGTCACCCAGTCTACAGTCATATCTCAAGCATCAGGTACAATTCAAAAGTGATGTATGGAGGGAGGGGACACCATGCAAGATACAGCTGGTAACGCTTCGCCACACCACAAGGAATCTCAAGGTGGATGGATTTGGGACAGAGGATATTTTGGACAGAGGGGGGGACCCAAGCTTTGGGACAGAGAGGGGGACCTGGATTTGGGACAGAGGAGGGACACTGGATTTGGGACAGAGTGGGGGTCCTGGATTTGGGACAGAGGGAGGAACCCTTGATTTGAGACAGAGAGGGGACCCTGGATATGACACAGAGGGGGGACCCTGGATTTGGGACAGAGGGGGACTCTGGATTTGGGACATTGATGGGGGACTCTGGCCATGGGACACTAATTGGGGACTCTGGCCATGGGACACTAAGAGGGGACTCTGGCCTTAGAACATGGAGGAGGGGGCTATGTCCTTGGCACACTAAGGGGGCATTCTGGGCTTCTAGTGCCCATTAATGTAACGGGCTTAATGTCTAGTGCTAGAATAAGGATTGTCAAATAATAAACTTGTGTAAGTATGTACATAGATTGACCATTAACCTTAAGGAAATTATTTGCAAATTCTCAATCGTTATATGATTTATATACATTTTAATCCTAATGTAAAAGCTTTTCTCCTTATATATGGGGAGAATACGTTGTAAGATTCTTCTCTAGTAAGTTACATATTTGTAAATGTAAGAGTTAGATTCTGTAACTAAGAAGGCTTCCATGTTGTTGCCAGTTCAACTCACAGCACCTGTAGGCTTCAAAGAGCCACACCCCAGATATAAGTATTCACTATCTCATTGTTGTACCTCTTGTGGCACAACATGTAAATGCCATGTTTTAAGAAGCACATAACCCAACGAGCCATAGTTTAATATCCCTTTTACAAAATAGTCTACTGCCTATTTGTAAAATACCTTTTACAAAATAGTCTACCGCCTATTTTGTTTGTTACGATCCATCATGTTTTTAGGGAAAAAAAAGTTTATAAATAAACAAACTTCATATATAGCAGCTCTGTTTTTTATTTACCAAACAGTATGAATTGCTAACAGCTTGTTGCCTTCCTATTGGCCTCGTCGCCGACGAGAGGAGGGGGCAGAGCCTGCCAGAGCAGCGTTTCAGTAACGCTGTGCATTAACTTTCGCAAACCCAGGGGTGAGGACCTAGCGGTTCAGGTCCTCACCCTGGGTAAAAGGTACAGACCTAAGAAGAGGAGCGGAAGAAAGGTGAGTATAATTGTCCTTTAACTGACATTATTCAAGTGAAACTTCAAAAGATTTAGTAGTAACCGTCTAAGATAATCTCAGTAAGTCAAGTTTGTAAATTAAGATCAAAATGTATCTCTGTTTTCTTTGAGACTTCTAGCTTAAATAATCATAAAGAAGTTACTAAGACATCAGCTGTTCCCTAAAAAGACCAGGAAGGGGGAGGGGGGGGAAGGTAACAGAAAGTTTACAAATCACTACCAAACACACTTACAACAAAGATACTCAGTAAGTCAAGTTTTAAATCAAGATCAAAATATAGCCCTATTTTCTCTGTGACTTCTAGCTTAAATACTTTTTATGTCATGAAAAATGAACTAGAGTTATTCTCTCACTTAGGAGTTATACCTTAAATGTCTCTTTTAAAAGTGTCTAAAGCAATAAAAAATGTAAGGGATCTGAAAGAAATTGTGACCAAATGCTCAGACAAGGGGGGAAATATATATTTTTTTTCCTTCTGCTATATGCATTACCGAAATATTGAGACAATTGAATAACAAAAGTTTCCAGAAGGTTTTAA
The DNA here is from genome assembly GCA_019447015.1 of Hymenochirus boettgeri. Lineage (NCBI taxonomy): Eukaryota > Metazoa > Chordata > Amphibia > Anura > Pipidae > Hymenochirus > Hymenochirus boettgeri. The sequence goes on along the minus strand of CM033475.1, from coordinate 88,592,916 downwards.
AATCTATTATTAATAAAGCAAAAAAAAAATATATCTTAAAAATTCAGCATACTATATTACACTCGACACAAAAGCAAGGCTCGTGACCCTAGATGTGGAGTCATTGTACACTTGTATAGACCATTAAAATGAAATTAAAGCCACAACAAAGTTTCTACAGATGAGTAACCCTCAAGATATGCCAAGGTGCAATTTGGTTATTAAATCTTACCAATTTGTGTTGACACACAATTACTTTCCCCCGTGGTGACCCTCTGGGTAAAGTACATAGATGGCATATTTTGGTAGAGGCTCTAAAGAAATGTTAAAGGTATTTATATATTTTCATAACAAGAATCTCTTTAATATAAACCTTACATAACATTATTCCAATAGGTTCATTGAATTCTGGATGTGATGGTAGGGATTGACAATTAGAGATGCCTATATATTATTCTCAATAGAAAACCCACAGTATTGAATTCCCTACTTCATTATTTAAGGACTCATCAATCAAACTGAAAGGTTTTAAAAGTGAGGAGGAAAATTAGTGACCAGTGGTTTATCTAAACATTTTACTAAGGTTACCCTAAATCATTAATTAATAAATGTAAACATGAGGCAAAATCTGTGAATCAACAATAAAGTGATGTAGTAGTAATGGTAGAAAAAAATCATTCCTTACTCCAAATGGCAATCGAGAAGGAACCCTGAACAAGACACAACTAACATCTGCCTGAGCTGTCACTTTGCCTTAAAGGGACAGTTCAGTTGAATTTATCAATATTTGTTAAATTGTTAGTTTGTGCAATGCCTTCTTAGTTATTTTACATATTCTCTCCTGTTTTGAAAAATCAGTTGATTTCATACCCTTTGTTGTTCCCTGCTGTTGACATTAGTGAGCTGACATTTCAGGTTCTAATGGTCCTTCTTCTTCTAAGGATGCACCACATGCTTGGAATGTTCCTAACAGTAATTTTAACTGATTAGCTGTTGGATGGGTCAAAGATGCTCAGATCTCTACTGAGCAACTGAATGAACCCAGGCGCTGGGTCAAGGGCAAAACCATAATGGTCTCTATTAGGGGTCCTGAAACAGGAAGTCAGTATTTAGGTTGCATTTATTTCTATAAAGACAAAATGCTGAATTGGCAGATGAAGGTCATTAGGATGAAAAAATACTGCTCTTTTTTCTGAAAATATATGTATTTGCACTGAACTTTCTCTTTAGCCTACCAGATATTACATTTTAAGGGTGTACTACAGTTAGGAAACATTTAATAACATCTTAATGGTTGTTGCAGATTAAAGACACAGGCAACATTTTGAACCTCTTATTAAATGAGCACCGTACACATTGTAATATTTAAATATTTATAGTGCTTTATCATTATAATAGGCCACAAGGAAATATTACTGTACTTACGTGAGCAGATTCGCTGTACAATGAATATGCTGGGGGATTTTAACATCCACTGCTAGTTTATCTAAAAAACTAATAACTGTGGTGGTGTTTGTAGGTTACATATTATTGTTACATAGTAATGGAGGTTAATTAAAGACATATTTCTATCTAGTCCACCCCTTATAGCCTACTTATTAACCTTACCTAACAGTTGATCTGAAAAAAAGAGGAAGAGAGGGGGAAACTGTTCCTGACTACAAATGGCAATCGGAAAGAAGTCCTGGATCATTCAGAACTATATTAATACCAGAAATGTTCAATATATGTAAAGAAATATTTCCTAACCAGAAGGTGAAACTTTTTTCTTCTAATCTTTAAGGATTAGTTCACTCCCAAACTGAAAAACGGTAGGTAAACTAGCTATGTATTACCTCCCATTCTTCACTTAATGTACCAGGAGAGACGAGCGAAACCTCTGATAAGTAATAGAGATGGTCGAACTATTGAAAGTTCGGTCCGTTTTCGGACTTTCGAACTATTGTAAAAGTTCGAAAGTTCGAAAACGGACCCATTAAAGTCTATGGGAGGCAAATGTTGAAAAGTTTGAGTCAAATACAACTAAAATATTAATGGTAACTTAATGTAAATGCTGTGGGACCTGGAAATGGTCTGGGGAGCATGTTCCAATATCCAGGACTTAAGTAAAATCGATTTTACTCTCACACGCGCTACTTTCGAGCTTCGCGTTCGAACTTTCGAGGCAACATGCGACATTTTACTCGCAGATTCGATACTCACCGTATAGGCTGTAATGGAGACTTTACTCGCAGATTCGATGTTCGCGCCTAGATACCATGCACATTTTACTCGCGGATTCAATACTTGAACGTTCGAACATTCGATAAATCTTGAAAGTCCGCGTCCGAGATAGTTTGAGAAGTCCGGGTCCGTTCGAACTCGAACAGTTCGGCTCGAGCGCGGGTTCGAGTTCGAGTTCTATGCCATCCCTAATAGGTAATGACTGCTTCCAGCTGTTAGTAAACCTTTGTGCGCATTATAAGCTTGACAGTTGGTTTGTGGGAAAAAAGTCAGGTCGGATAGAAGTGGGAGTGGTTAAAAGAGGGAGGGGGGATACTGCTCAAAATAAAAATGTGTGCTGGATTGAAGGCATGCAGCAGCATATACAAATCAGAGTAAGTGCTACTTATGTATTCAAATATAGATTAAGATGAGGCAAAGTAATTTTTTCAGTATAGTGTCCCGTTAAAGGAATTTATTGCAATCTATGTGCTTACTTACCTAAAGTTTATTATATGATACAAATTGACAATCCTTATACTAAAGCATGTTATGATTTAATAGAACGTGCACGCGCGAAAATGCGCAACAAGCGGCATCTAGATCCTTGGACCTACCTGTTAAGAAGGGCAAGCCAGATCTTGTGGGGGAAGTCCTAGGAGCAACCTTACTATGGAGGAGGAAGCCAGCCAGAAAAGAACACTGATGGTAGGGAGTGGGAAGGGAATAGACCAAAAAAAAAGCTACACATGTTCAGCTTACAGCCCCAGCTATCTAATAACATTAAGTTACTTTTTCAGTTTAACTATCCTTGAAGGAAAGAGGGGGGAAAATGATCTCAGCTAATAATACTGAAGAGAGCAGTTTAAAAATAACGGGTAAAAGATGCTGCAGACTTTTTAACAGTGGCCCCTGTGAATAGCAGCCATGAGATCTCTATCCCTGCCTCTTTCTTTCTTCCACCCAACTCTCTAATTTGAACTAGATACGGTGAGAAGTGAACAATTCAATGGAGGAGACATGGAAAGCAGGTACATACTGTATATCATGTCAATGCTGGCACTTAAAGTATTAATAGGAAAGTTTGTTGGCACTAAAGGGTTAATGATCATACTCTGCTGGCACTAATAGTGTTAATAGAAATACTCTGGGAAAGTGCTGGCACTGAAAGTATTAATAGGAAAGTCTGCTGGCACTAAAGCATTAAAGGTATTAATCTGCTGGCCTGAATGTTATAATGGCAATGCTCTGGGTAAGACTCTGGCACTGGAAGTATTACCGTATATACTCGAGTATAAAACCGAGTTTTTCAGGCTGTAAAATCAGCTGTAAAACCAAACTCGGTTTATACTCGAGTCAGTTACCTTAACTTGGAATCCAGAAGCTTCCGCAGTACAATCCAGGCAGCCGCTCGCTCCCAGTCCCTATACTGGCGCTCCAGCTGACGTCACTGCCCGACGCCGAGTAGTGACGTCAGCCGGCGCTTCAGTATAGGAGCGTGGGAGCGAGCGGCTGCCTGATTGCACTGCGGAAGCTGGAACAGGGAGGCTGCTACAGGGAAGCTGCCACAATGAGGGGTCATAAGTTCTACCTCGACTTATACTCGAGTCAATAACTTTAAATGTTTTTTCTGGTAAAAATAGGTACCTCGGTTTATACTTGGGACGGTTTATACTCGAGTATATGCCAATACTTTGAAAAGTCTGCTGGCACATGAAAGAGTTAAACATCTCAGATTTAAAGGACAACTCCACCTTCATAAGAACATCTTTTAGAAAGAATGGCCTCTTTAAAATATGTTGATATAATGATATATATCATAGTTTGTCCTATGGCAGGTCTTTCCCTATAAATGCTGGGATTTCATATGATGATTTCTCAGAGCCTACAGCTCAGTTTTAAATCCAAAAAGTTTTGGGGTAGTGGGATCTTGTTGTATCTGCAATTTTTGAAATTCCTTTAATAATGATATGGTTATAGAAACTCATATATTATATTACCTATATGTAAATAAATAGGACTTACTTCTAAATAAGAACATATAAGTAGTATATGATGGGGGGGCAGTACAATTTTCCTTTTAGACATTTACAGGGCGATTTACTCAGAGCCGCTATGGCTCTGGGTAAATATTAAAAATGCGATTTAATATTGTACATCCAATACAATACCCAAAAGGGATTTACCCACAGTGTGATTTTAACGCCGGCTATTTGCCAGCATTAAAATCACGTGCTAAAGGTAGCGCAAACGCAATATTTCATGAGTGCCGGATGCTAACATGGAGTTAAAGTCACGATAAGCAGTAGCGAACCGCTTACTCTGACTTTAACTCCAAAGACCTGACCAACACTGCTGGGTAAATTGCCCCATTAAAGTTACATAGCTAAATACTAGTGGCATTTTGTACAAAATACTGTATTACTTGAAAAAACTAAAACAAAAATCTAGCACTATGACAAAAATTGTAATTTAAAAAAATCGAAAGACATGAATAGCATGCAATTCTTTCTGTAGTAAAGCTTTCTAAACAATATTTATGCAAAAGTACACCGTTACTGTATTACAATACATTTATTTTGATATTTGTTAATGCATACAACAAAAAAACAGAAAGGTCTCTGTGCAAGAGGAGATGCTGAGGTCATTAATTGGCACTCCTAAATAAGACTCGCCAAAGAAGGAACTTCAAGAGCTAGTAAGGCTTTTCAACAAAGATTACAAAAGTACATCAGTTTAAAGAATCTCTTATAATTCTTCACAGCAGTGCTGCTATATTGTATTGAGAAAGTTAAGATAGTGGTTGATTAGAGCAGGGATTTCACATTTTACAGCACTTGTAAAACTACTGCTTACTTAGTCAATTATACAATTTATCATGTTATAACAGTTAAAGGAATAATTTACTTGAAAATGTATGTATGTATTTAGGTGGATTGTGTGAAAGGTAAGTTTCTGCTATCTTCGTCCCTGGCTCCTGATATATTGATTGAAGAACAGAAGGTAAGGCATAGCAAATTAACATCCTGGTCTTCAATCAATATATTAAAGGAATAGTTCACTTTTTCAGTGAACTATTCCTTTAAATCCTGCAGACAGGAGTACCGTAGCCTAAAGGCTACATGCTTTTTTATTCCTTTTCCGATTTACGTGATACTTTGCAGTGTCACCTTGAGGCATCTATTATTGCAATTTTAAAATACCACTGGTACTGGTATTTTGCAAATGTGTTGGTACTTTATTACTGCACTGTTCTGAGTGCTGTGCAAAATACCAACACCATGTGGCGTTTTCTACCTCTATTCAACTATGGAATGGGCTCATTGCCTACAGTTTTGATTTGGATGGAAAATCACATTGAGGTTGGAAAATACAGATCACAAGATCTATTTTATTAACCTGTTTATACTTTCTTTATGCCCATGTCACAAAACATCAATCGCTCTTTTATAACTATTAAAAAAATGTAGATTTAAAGGGCATGTCCAGCTATAAAATAACATTTTTTAAAAAATGTTTAAAATATGCAAACCAGGTACACACGTGGGGACCATTTGTCCTGACCGAGCTTTTGCTATGAGCGAGCCCTCTGCCAGGACAAATGTCTGTCGGTCTGATCCAGATGAAGGGGCAACTGACATCTGTCGCAGCGGTGACCGAAAGTGGTACAGATCAGTTTATTGGGTTGAAAAATCTGCTGTGTGTACCCAGCATTAGATTCAGCATACCCCCAAACTTATTTTTACAATACTTACCGTAATTTCTCCAAAGATGCCACTGAAGAGACTTACCTAGCTGCCTGGGTGCCTCCTCCTGCTGCTGTTGCAAACTCGCTTCAAGCACAAACAGCAGCAGTGAGGCGTTTCCTGGTTGCGACCAGGAAGCTGAGAGGAGTAGCGCAGCAGAGTAGCGAGGAACGGAGTCTTTTAGGTCTCTTCAGCGGCATATTTGGAGAAATGAAGTAATGCATAACAAGGTTTGGGGGTGCTAACCTCAATAAACTTTTATTTTATGGCTGGACATTCGCTTTCAGCACTTTACTATTTTTTCACTTCAACAGTATTGTATTTCTCTGAATGAAGCAAACAATATCACAGCCAGGGAATAATTAACAGCTTATTGACTTTGCTGCTTTGGCCCAGTTGTAAATCTACAGAAACCATTAATCAATGACTAGGGGAAACAAATCTAAACAGAAATCTATTTAGGTTATTTTGGAAAGTTTATACTTTCCAACAGGGCTAAGAAAATAATGTCTGTATATTTTTTATAGGTATAGTTGGTTCCAGGTCATCATTGCTAACATACTTTGGGGGCGATGCAATATTTTCTTCTGTCGCACCTCACCTGCCCGAGTTCCTCGGATATGGCGTATGCAACGCAAACTCAGTCTAAAACCCATGCTAACCCGATAATACATCGGATAGCGTGAGTTTTACACTGAGATAGCGTGAGTTTTATACTGAGATAGCGTGAGTTTTACACTGACTTGGACATTTTGTGCCCAATATAGCATCGCCCCCTTTAAGATTTCTAGCACAATTCATATAAATTATGAGTGGCTATATTATAACCATATCATTATTGAACCTCATCTGATGTGGCTAACATAAGTTTATTTATAATAAACTCAGTTAAATACTATGTAACTAGTAAAAAAAAAGGCACCCTTAACAAAAATGGTCACTTGTCAGTTACCTGCCTCCAACCAATATATTCAGCACTTTATTAGAAGTACTAACCAGATATGTACAGATAATTATTGGCCCCCATTCTGGCAGAGGAAGCTGGCTCTCCCCTCCATGCAGTCAATCAAGGCTGTGACTGACAAAGCAGTAGATGTAGTATACTTGGATTTCGCTAAAGTTTTGGTACTGTGCAACATAGGTGACTAATTTATAAATTAAGGACTGTTGGCCTAGAAAAAAAACATTTGCACATGGAGAGATAATTTGTTATTGGATCTTAAATAGAAATTTAGCTCACATGGATGTAGCTCCATTGACCACTAATCTCTAAATGGAGTGTCTCCTGGGTTCTGTACTGGGGTGCTTGTTTAATCTGTTTATAAATGACTTGGAAGGGGCATTGAGAGCAAGATCTCTGGTTTACTGATGACACTAAAATATGCAGAGCTTTGAAAACTTCAAATGATGTGCAAGTGCTGCAAGCAGACCTACTTGGGCAGAAGAGTGACAGATTAGATTAATATTAAGATTGATAAATGTAAGGTATTTGGGGTTTAACAATCCTTGTGCCACCTACGCCATAAATAACTCCATGCAATGAATCTAGTAGATAACAGACTTAGCTGTAGCAAAGTATGCCAGACAGCCACGGCTAGAGATAGAAAGGTATTGTCTTTTATTATGAGGGAAATAGATTAAAGGGAGAAAAATATTATTCTCCCTCTTTACAAGGCACTGGTAAGGCCTCATTTGGGATATGCGGTGCAGTTTTGGAATCCCATATACAAAAGGGACATCTGGAAATGGAAGCAGTTCAGAGAAGGGCAACTAAAATAATAAAGGGAATGGAGGGGCTTGACTATGCAGGCAGATTAGACAAGTTAGGATGTTTACATTGGAGAAGAGGCATTTGGCGGGGATATGATCACTTTATACAAATATATTAAGGGCCATTTAAAGGGCATGTCCACCTCCAAATATTTTTGCTGTTGTGTAGGGAGCGCTATCCTGTGTACTTTGCCATATTTGCCATTATTTTTTTTGAACAGTTATCAAGTTATTTTAATTTTTGTGTTTCTTATGGGTGTAGCAATTGATTTCACTCCTCCTATAGTGGGCAGTGTGCTTGTAGTCTATGGAGATATGTCCACCAATTAGAAGGGTTTTCATAATGGTTAAAATAGCCCTTTCTCCATTATAATTAAACATGCAGAATCTGAGCAAACTGTTTGCAAGTGCCACCTGGGGTTCTGGATTTTACATTAACCCATTCCCTTCTTCTATAGTCATCAGAACTACATGATCTGATATTGTTGTGTGCAACAAGTTGATTTCAGTTTATCAATGGTATATATATCTATATCTATATACACACAGAAATACGAGGTCACTCACAGGTCTGAAACTTTTGAATGGCACCCAGGCATTTCCTTGCTTGGAATGGAGTGCTGATCGCTGCTGTTTGCTCTATAGTAAGACACAACAGTTGTTACAAACAGGGCTGCATTTATTACAGACTGGTTGCTTTTACACTTTATTCAGACTCAGCATTGCTGCATGTGTTTCTGATATCCCTTTGATTACCATGTTGCTCTCTAGACTGGTTTGCAATCATCTCCCTCTGTTCTATTACTGGAGATTATTTCTGGTGAAATCGTGATACTAGATATTACAATCCATCAATAACTCTGTTACTCAGATCTCCTGTGGAATATTTAGTTTGGACAGCAAACCAAACTTTTGCTGAAATACAGATAGCTTAGATACAAAAAGCCAAATACAGAGAACTAAATTGAGAGCCTTTTGAACTAAGGGCTGCCCATTCAAGCTACACAGCCAGTATCACTCAATAAGCTTATATCCCAGTACATGCCTCGGAACAAAGATATAACATCTCAAATGAAATACAAAACTGAAACTAGCTCTCCTTATTGAACATTCACTATTTGTAGTGACTCCTAAAACCACCCCCATATTCTGATTGGCCCAAGATCCAATCAGATTTAAGATTGTATCTAGACCATCAATTGTTGGGGGGTGTTTATGAGACACTATAAAAACAGCATGAAATCTTCAGAGAAGCTCAGTTTCTATCAGTTTGTCAAACAGCGCCTTGCCTTTGTATTTAGGTTTAGAGATTTGCAAGTAGATGGCTGGTTGTTGAGTTTACTGCCAAAATGAATAATTTTAGCTCCTGGGTTTCATATCTATGGTGTTGTTGTATAGCAGTCCATAAACTGCACATAAAAGTTGATTATAACAGATCAATGATGATAAAACTTTTTGATAACAGAGCCTGAATTTGCTTTCCTTTGGCCAATGCTGCAAATAGTGGACTAACCCAAGTGCCTATGTAGATGCACTACTAGTTCACCATTCCTGACACGCACTCCACAAACAGCAAAGGGCAGTAGGGATGTGTATAGGTAGGGGTTTGTATAATGAAAACATGCAGTGTAAATACAACCAGGTTGTATTGAATGCAGCCCTGCTACTTACATTTACTATAATAATTCACCAATAATGAGGTGATCTGATAACTAAATATATATATCCACTTACAATATTGCTTATTATAAAATAAAATATGCTTAGAAATGCAAAATCACAGTTTATTCCTGTGCTGAGCAGGGAGATGATTTCTCTATTGCCCCAGAGCCTTGCATAGCCAGGAAACCCAACTTGGACACCTCATTACACAGAAAGTGAATGGTTGGGTAATCCACTGGAATGGCAGCAACTAAGTAACAGGTATAAAAAGGACATCTTTACTGAAACAATAGTTCTTAGATATCCAACTGAAATATCTTCTGCTACTTTGCTATAGCTAATGGGAGACAGTGTTCATCAACATGAGAGAAATTCCCTCTTTAATGCTGCCTCATAGTGATAACTGAGCATGCCTGCCTCATAGAAACCTCTACGGATAGGTAGGCAGAAGCAAATTACACAGTAATGGCTCCTATCTTTATTTCTGGGACTTTGAACAGACATTACAGGAGAACCCGTTTGGAGCAGAGGTAAGGTGAGGAATTTGAACTCTACACAGTGAGGCCAGTAGTATGTAAATTTTAGTTTTGGGGGTGGACATGCCTTTCAAAAACCCAATATAGAATATCGTTATATTCGCAAATACAAACTAGGAAAGAACTTAGAATACGAACTTAAAAATAATTTTACCCACATAATTATTATAAACTTAAACATATAGATCACTACTACAAATCAGCAATCTGTAATTGACAAATTCATGTGATGACAGGGGATTCAAGCAGAGTCTATAGACGCGTAAGTTTGTTTGCATTTGCAAATGGTTAGAGTGCAATTATACTTTTAGGCTTTACTAATCTGTAGATTGTCATAGCTTATTTTAATGTTTTATGCCTCACAGTTTCTCTTTCTGTATGTCCTTCAATAAAGACCTTGTGCTGTATTAGTTTTCTATATTTAAGGTAAGTTAAGTAAGGATCCCACTAACCGGTGCCAAAAGGAACTCAGAAGACAACTGCATAAAATCTTTATTATTGTACACCAGACGTGTTTCAGACTAAACAGTCCTTAATCATGGCGCCTATGGAGGGGCCATTAGTGTAGCTCCACATCTTTCAGCATTGTGCCGCAGTCCTTGAAAACATATACACTACAAACAACGGGCTTCAAGCTGGAGGGTTTTAAAACTTCACCTTTATTTGTAAGCAATTCTGAATGGATACATTAAAATTATTTTAGAAAGAATGTGGTATAATAACCAATAAGATTCTTTTTCAATTAGAATTGTTCAATGAATTGGTCTGTTTCCCAGACCATATCCGAGGTCCCAGAGCCATTTACAGTAGTTACTGTATCTTTTATTCAAAATTTCAAAAATTCTTGAAAACTCAAATTTTCAAAAATTTTCAAATACAGCTCAAAAAATAGAATGCGGAAGCTTGAAAACAGTGCGATTGTGAGGAAAGCTATTTTACGTTCAAGCAAACACAACGTTTCGGGGGAATAACGTGCCCCCTTCTTAGGTGATACAAGTGCAACAGTGCTCAGGGATTATATAGGTGTCGCCTATGTAGATGCACTACTAGTTTCACCATTCCCTGACAAGCACTCACAAACAGCAAAGGGCAGATAGGGATTGTATAGGATAGGGGTTGTATAATGAAAACATGCAGTGTAAATACAACCAGGTTGTATTGAATGCAGCCCTGCTACTTACATTTACTATAATAATTCACCAATAATGAGGTGATCTGATAACTAAATATATATATCCACTTACAATATATGCTTATTATAAAATAAAAATATGCTTAGAAATGCAAAATCACAGTTTATTCCTGTGCTGAGCAGGGAGATGATTTCTCTATTGCCCCAGAGCCTTGCATAGCCAGGAAAACCCAACTTGGACACCTCATTACACAGAAAGTGAATGGTTGGGTAATCCACTGGAATGGCAGCAACTAAGGTAACAGGTATAAAAGGACATCTTTACTGAAACAATAGTAATCTTTAGATATCCAATCTGAAATATCTGCTACTTTTTGCTAGTTCATAGCTCGAATGGAGACAGTGTCATAAAAGCATGATGAGAAATTCCCTCTTTTAATGCTGCCTCATAGTGATAAACTGAGCATGCTGCCCTCATAGAAACTCTACAAGGATAGTTAGAGGCAGAAACAATTACACACGTAATGGCTCCTATCTTTATTCTGGGACTTTGAACAGCCATTTACAGGAGAACCGTTTGGAGCAGAGGGGTAAGGTGAGGAATATTGAACTCTACACAGTGAGGCCAGTAGTATGTTAAATTTTAGTTTTGGGGGTGGACATGCCCTTTCAAAAAACCCAATATAGAATATCGTTATATTCGCAAATACAAACTAAGGATAAGAACTTAGAATACGAACATAAAAATAATTTTACCCAACATAATTATTATAAACTTAAACAATATAGATCACTACTACATCAAGCAAATCTGTAATTTGACAAATTCATGTGATGACAGGGGATTCAAGCAGAGTCTATAGACGCTGTAAGTTTGTTTGCATTTGCAAATTGGTTAGAGTGCAATTATACTTTATAGGCTTTACTAATCTGTAGATTGTCATAGCTATATTTTAATGTTTTTATGCCTCACAGTTCTCTTTTCTGTATGCCTTCAATAAAGACCTTGTGCTGTATTTAGTTTTCTATATTTTAAGGTAAGTTAAGTAAGGATCCACACTAACCGGTGCCAAAAGGAACTCAGAAGACAACTGCATAAAATTCTTTATTTGTACACGCCAGACGTGTTTCAGACTAAACAGTCCTTAATCATGGGCACCTATGGAGGGGCCATTAGTGTAGCTCCACATCTTTCAGCATTGTGCCGCAGTCCTTGAAAACATATACACTACAAACAACGGGCTTCAAGCTGGAGGGTTTTAAAACTTCACCTTTATTCTTTTAAATGGTGAGCGCCATTGCCGTGATATGTATCGCGGCACGATGTGTTGCGGTAATTTAAGTCCCTTGTTGCGATACTGTACAGTATCGCGCAAGGGACTTAAATCCTTCTCCGACACCTCTGCTAAGGGCGGGGCATATGCCCACCCCGCCCACAACCCCGCCGGTGGCGAGACACCGCCCGCCGCACTTCCCAGCACCCTCCTCCCACCCCTTCCCTGCTCGCGGCAATCTCGGAACAGGAGGCTAGGAGGGGCTGTAGGAAGGGCCGTAGCAGTGGTCGCGACCACCCACCACGCACCCCCTCCCCAGCAAACCCTCCAAGCCCCCCCCCCCGGCCCTTCCGGGGGGGGAAGGAGGGATCCACTGGAAGGGTGGAGGCCACCCTCCAGCGGGGCCCCTGAGAAAGGCCTTTGGGCTTAAGGGGTCCGCAGTGCGAAACCGGGACCCCCTCCCCGCCTTGTAAGGGTCCTTGCAACCTTCAACGAGGCCGATGTTGCCGGCGTCTTGATCCGACGACGTCTTCGCTCGCCACCGCGGTGGGGTGGGCAGGGTGGGCGTGCCTCCCGGGCGGGTTGCCGTGCACTCCCCGAGCAGGGAGGCTAGTATCAGCTGCTTCGCCACCTTCAAGGTGGCGAAGTAAAAACAGCCGATACTTGCAGTGCGAACACATACCGACGCGCGTTTATTTTTGGGTTGTTTTTTTTTTGTTTTTTTTTTATTTCGTTTTAACTAATAGAGCGGCGGTAGACAGGTACGTATCACACCGCGAAGGTTAAACAACTCTTCATTAACTTTTCGTGTTTTAAAAATTACCGTTATTTGTAAGCCAATTTGATTGGAGACTTAAAATTATTTTAGAAAGAATGGTATAATAACCATAAGATTCTTTTTCAATTGAAGTGGTTACAATGAGATTGGTCTGTTTCCCAGACCATATCCGAGGTCCCAGAGCCATTTACAGTAAGTTACTGTATTTTTACAAAATTTTCAAAAATTCTTTGAAAACTCAAATTTTCAAAAAATTTTCAATACAGCTCAAAAAAAGAATGCGGAGGTTGAAAACAGTGGATGTGAGGAAAGCTATTTTCACGCACACAACACATGTTTCGGGGGAATAACGGGCCCCCTTCTTTAGGGTACAAGTGCAACAGTGCTCAGGGATTATAGGGTGTCACTGCCTGAAAACCACCCCAACATGGGAGGAGTCAGGGGTAAACAGGAAATAATTACATCACAATCTTAACAAAATCTAGTACATATCCAGTGTTATCATGAGATCAAACATGCTAAAAATATAAATAGTATCGTGTCCGTAAGGATAAAACGTGTGAAAAAAAATTGTTATTGTGTTAATACTTCATTAATGCTATATGTACAAAATTTATAAAGTGCCAATAATAAAGTGCTAATATGTGCAGACGATTTGTCCCTTCTTTCTTCAAAAAGTGTCTTAGTGCATAAAACCATATAAATATAAGTTAGAAAGTAGATTGAAACATGAGTAAATGCCATCCAACAACATCAACTATAATATACAAATGCATTCAGGCAATTACATTTTAAGTCAGTAGATGGAGCAATCTTACAGTCTTAAGTCTCAAACGTGATAAATTTCAATCTTGTAGCGTTTTAGACTAAAACAGAAGAAAAGAGTTGTGCTGGTAAAAAGGCATAAATAAGAGAACAAATGTTGAAATCCTCATTTAAACCGTGTGGAGACATAAGGGCATATTATAAAAAAGCGAAATTAGCGCAAAAAATTACCGCCGTACATCGCGGCCGTGAAAATAGCGCTATCGCCATATTTTAATGGTGAGCGCCATTGCGTGATATGACGCGCCGATGTGTCTGTAATTTAAGTCCCTTGTGCGATACTGTACAGTATCGCCCAAAGGGACTTAAAACTCCTTCCCGACACCTCTGCTAAGGGGCGGGGCATATGCCCACCCCGCCCACAACCCCCCGCGGTGGCGGAACACGCCGCCATTCCCAGCACCCCCTCCCACCCCTTCCCTGCTCGCGGCAATCTCGGAACAGGAGGCTAGGAGGGGCTGTAGGAAGGGCCGTAGCAGGTGGTCGCGACCCACCCACCACGCACCCCTCCCAGCAAACCCCTCCAAGCCCCCCCCCGGCCGCTTCCGGGGGAGGGAAGGGAGGGATCCACTGGAAGGGTGGAGGCACCCCTCAGCGGGGCCCCTGAGAAAGGCCTTTTGGGCTTAAGGGGTCCGCAGTGCGAAACCGGGACCCCCTCCCCGCCTTGTAAGGGTCCTTGCAACCTCAACGAGGCCGATGTTGCCGGCGTCTTGATCCGACGCGACGTCTTCGGGCTCGCCACCGCGGGGGGTTGTGGGCAGGGTGGGCGTGCCTCCCGGGGGGGTTGCCTGCCCATCCCCGAGCAGGGAGGCTAGCATCAGTGCTTCGCCCACCTTCAAGGTGGCGAGTAAAACAGCCGTACTTGCAGTGCGAAAACATACCGCCGCTGTATAAATAGAGCGGCGGTAACAGTGGTAGTATCCACCGCGAAGGGTTAAACTCTTCATTAACTTTTCGTGCCATTTTCGGACACTAATGCATTAATGTCAGGAAACGCCGTGAAAATTACAAAGCATTTATAAATATGACCCAAGTACCTAATTTATCTATCCACATTGTTTCTTTTTGAAGTTTTTAATAAAGTCACCACCTCTGTATCTTTTTCAACCAATCTAAGACCAACCATCTTAATGGGATGCTTTATGTTTCTGTTGGAAAAAAGTCTGCTCACTGGTGTCTCATAGTTATTAGAGCCTTGGAAATTGGTAATGTTCACGTATGTTCCATATCCTAATAATCCTTATCAGATTTTCCTACATATGCCTACCCACATGGGCATTTCAACATGTAAATAATTCCTGTTGTTCTGCATGTGGCGTACTGCCTCAGCTGGATGGCAAAGCCTTACTGGGATGGTACACACAACCCACCCTTAAATTGCATTAACACAGAGCCCAATTCTACAAGAATATGTTACTGTTAGTTGCTCGCTCAGACGAGTTGCTGGAGCCCTTTTCGGTTTGATGTCTGTCTGTATGAGTTCATCACCAAGACTCTCGATCTTTTGTAGGAAAAGAGGGGGAGGTTGAAAAAAAGTGGACCATATGTGTTGATCCATTTGTAAAATGTAACCAATTACTCTAATAATTTGTTGATGGCATTCGAAAATTGTTATACACAGAGAAATGGTATCCTATTCGTGTTGTTTCTTTTGTCTAGGTACTAATAAGTTCACTTCTCTTTTGGCAGAACGCTCTTTCCATTAAGTAATAACCTTTCTTTCGGATACCTCGGTTATGAAACTTCTCTACCATTTCATCATCCCGTTCTACAACGAACATCATCCAACTATTCTTCTAACGCTTAAAAATGGCTGTATGGAGTCCGGCTTTTTACATTTAGGATGAAAACTATAGTGATAGGTAGGGGTGTTTTTGTCGGTACTTTTAACATTACAGGTCAGTATCAATACTATCTCCATGTTTCATACACATAACATCTAAATAGTTATCTTAATAGATTATAAGTAGGGATGGCATAGAACTCGAACCAGAGTCGAGCGCTGAACTGTTCGAGTTCGAACAGACCCGGACTCTTCGAACTATCTCGGAAGCGGACTTTCGATATTTCCCGGATTGCGATGATTTATTGAATGTCGACACATTCAAGTATCGAATCCGCAAGTAAAAGTGACATGGTATCTAGGCGCGAACATCGAATCTGCGAGTAAAGTCTCCATTACAGCCTATACGCGAAATCGAATCTGCGAGTATAAGTCCATGTACCTCGAACGTTCGAACGCGAAAGCTCGAAAGTAGCGCGGTGAGAGTAAAATCGATTTTACGAAGTCCTGGATATTGGAACATCTCCCCAGACCATTTCCCAGGTCCCACCGCCATTACATTAAGTTACCATTAATATTTGGTTTGTATTGACTTGAACTTTTTCAACTATTTGCCTCCCATAGACTTTAATGGGCCGTTTTCGAAACTTTCGAACTTTACAATAGTTCGAAAGTTTGAAAACGACCGAACTTTCAATAGTTCGACCATCTCTACTTTACACGCAATTATGACCGCTGTTTTGCTGCTGCCTCTGCAATACTCTATAGCTTATTAAAAGCTCATTAAGCAGAGAGAGGAGTAAGATACCTTTAGCAGAAGGAATTAGATGTTTCATAAATATCTGGTGCAAATAGAAGATGGCTGAACTCCTGAAGTTCAGTTCATTTTTGAACTTCCCGAACATCAGTAAAGTACAAAAGTTCGGTAGTTCAAAAACGAAACCATTTACAGTATGTTATGGAGCAAAGCAAAGTGAAAAACAGATAAAATAACAATGGCAACTTACTAAAATGGCTCTGGCATCTGGGAAATATTGGGGAACCGTCCATTTCAGCATGATTGGGCAATTGGTCGGGTTTTCAAATTCATACATTCGAGGGTTATAGCAATTGAAGGTTACCAAACGCTAATTTTGGGGGTACCCGCTACTTGAGGGTTACCGAACGATACAGCGAGGGTTATGAAATCAAGGCTACATTCGTGGGTTACCGAATCGAAGGATACATGCGTGGTTACAAAATCGAGGATACATTCGAGGGTTAGAGACTGAAGGTTCGATAATTATCGCAAATAAGTCCACAAGTTGAAAAAACAAACATCAACTGTAATATACAAATGCATTCAGGCAATTCAGGCAATTAATTTTAAGTCAGTAGATGGCGTTAATCTTACAGTCTTAATGTCTCAACATGTGTGTAAATTCAATCTTGTACCGTTTTAGACTAAAACAGAAGAGAAAAGATGTTGCTGGTGAAAATGCGAAATAAGATGCAATGTTGCATACAGGTTGGAAACAAACTGGGAAATGTAGATACACTATAAAACAGGATAGATTAAATCCTTTAAACCGTGTGGAGACATAGTACCTAATTTATCTATCCACATTGTTTTTGTAACAGTTTTATTAAAGACCAACCATCTTAATGGGATGTATGTTCTGTTGGAAAAAATGTCTGCTCACTGGTGTTCATAGTTCTTTGGAAATTGGTAATGTCACGTTTATGTTCACCATATCCTATAATCCTTGATAGATTTTCCTCACATATGCCACCCACAGGGCATTTCAACATTTTGTGGGTTACCAAAATCGAGGATACATCTTGTGTTACCAAAATTGAAGGAACATTCGAGGGTTACCAAAATCGAAGGATACATCGAGGGGGGTTTAGGACTTGAAGGTTGTAATTATCGCAAATAAGTCAAGTTTGAAAAACCCAAACTAGTTGTAGTTGGATAGTTCGAGTTCATTAACAAATCATAACGTTCGAACTGACTGGGTATCAGTTCGGGTCCTCATGGTTACAAAGCAATAATAAACTGGGGTTGCGGCAGATAACTAACTAGTCCCAGTTTTTTTTTTTTTTTTAATGTCCTTAATAGGATGGGAGAGGATATTGCAGGTGTAGAAAGATTGGTTGTGAAGAACTAAAGGCAAGTTTAGGTATAAGGGTCAAAAAAATAGGAATGCAGCATGTTGAGAGATTTAAAAGTTAAGTAAAGGACATGTCCACCCTAAAATTGTATTTTATAGTTGGGTAGAAAAAACACCAAAACCGTTTACTTACAGACTCGGAATCACAGGTAAAGTGAGATATTTATCCCAACCATGCGCAACATACAGTTCTCCCAGTTTTGGGTAGACCCATGGTCATGGCCATAATGTCATCCACCATCTATTGAGCTCAGTGGGAGCTCAGGTGAGTAACAAAAAGCTTTCTTACTTTCACTGCCCTTAGTAATTCCAGGATATTCTGCAGGGATCAGTCGAAATAACTCACTTTAAACTAACCGTGGCAATTTAAACAAATTACCCAGCAAACCCCACTAAACTCAGACAACTCCGGCGAGCACTAAAGAAGCTAAGGAAATGTACCCTTCCCCAAAGACAAATTAATATCTTAGGGGAAATTATGAATCATATTGGGTGTATATGTCCAAGAACCTTCAACAAACTAAAATCCCGTTTAAAATCTAAATTTTATTCAACTATAAAAAAGCACTAAACATCCATGCATTACAATTATCATATAAATATGTGCATTTCTGGGCGTCCCCAGTTGGAGCTATAAACTAACAATGGGTTCTGGAGCAAAAACAGAGCAGCCAGGTTTTGGTAGCAGTTAGTGGTTAGCAGGGGATGCATAGGTGGCCATTTTCGGACACTAATGCATTAATGTCAGGGAAAACGGCCGTGAAAATTTAACAAAGCTTTATAAATATGCCCCATAGTACCTAATTTATCTATCCACATTGTTTCTTTTTGAAACAGTCACCACCTCTACTATCTTTTTCAACCACTTCTAAGACCAACCATCTTAATTGGGATGCTTTATGTTTCTGTTGGAAAAAATGTCTGCTCACTGGTGTCTCATAGTTCTTATTAGAGCCTTGGAAATTGGTAATGTCACGTTTATGTTCACATATCCTAATAATCCTTATAGATTTTCCTACATATGCCTACCCACATGGGCATTTCAACATGTAAATAATTCCTGTTGTTCTGCATGTGGCGTACTGCCTCAGCTGGATGGCAAAGCCCTTACTGGGATGGTACACAACACCACCCTTAATAATTGCATTACACACAGAGCAATTTCTACAAGAATATGTACCTTTTAGTTGCTCGCTCAGATACAGTTGTCTGGAGCCCTTTTCTGTTTTGATGTCTGTCTGTATGAGTTCATCACCAAGACTCTTCGATCTTTTGTAGGAAAAGAGGGGAGGGTTAGAAAAAAGTGGACCATATTGTTGATCCATTTGTAAAATGTACCAATTACTCTTAATAATTTGTTGGATGGCATTCGAAAAATTGTTATACACAGAGATAAATGGTATCCTATCTTGTTGTTTCTTTTGTCTAGGATTACTAATAAGTTCACTTCTCTTTTGGCAGAACGCTCTTTCCATATCATGTAATAACCTTTCTTTCGGATAACCTCGGTTATGAAACTTCTCTACCATTTCCATCATCCTCGTTCTACAACGAACATCATCCCTAACTATTCTTCTAACTCTTAAAAATTGGCTGTATGGTAGTCCGGCTTTTACATTTTTAGGATGAAAACTATTAGCTGATAGTAGGTTGTTTTTGTCGGTACTTTTAACATACAGGTCAGTATCAATACTATCTCCATGTTTCAATACCATAACATCTAAATAGTTAATCTTATGTAGATCATAAGTAGGGATGGCATAGAACTCGAACCAGAGTTCGAGCTGCTGAACTGTTCGAGTTCGAACAGACCCGGACTCTTCGAACTATCTCGGAAGCGGACTTTCGATATTTCCCGGATTCGATGATTTATTGAATGTCGCACATTAAGTATCGAATCCGCAAGTAAAAGGTACATGGTATCTAGGCGCGAACATCGAATCTGCGAGTAAAGTCTCCATTACAGCCTATACGCGAAATCGAATCTGCGAGTAGTCAAGTCCATGTTACCTCGAACGTTCGAACGCGAAAGCTCGAAAGTAGCGCGGTGAGAGTAAAATCGATTTTACGAAGTCCTGGATATTGGAACATCTCCCCACCATTTCCCAGGTCCCACAGCCATTTACATTAAGTTACCATTAATATTTTAGTTGTATTTGACTCGAACTTTTCAAACTATTTGCCTCCCATAGACTTTAATGGGTCTGTTTTCGAACTTTCGAACTTTTACAATAGTTCGAAAGTTTGAAAACGGACCGAACTTTCAATAGTTCGACCATCTCTACTTTACAGGCAATTATTGACCGCTGTTTTGCTGCTGCCTCTGCATATACTCTATAGCTTATTAAAAGCTCATTAAGCAGAGAGAGGAGTAAGATACCTTTGGCAGAAAGGAATAGAATGTTTCATTAAATATCTGGTTGCAAATAGAGATGGCTGAACTTCCTGAAGTTCAGTTCATTTTTGAACTTCCGAACATCAGTAAAAGTACAAAAGTTCGGTAGTTCAAAAACGAACCCATTTACAGTATGTTAATGTGGAGCAATAGTGAAAAACAGATAAAATAACAATGGCAACTTACTAAAAATGGCTCTGGCATCTGGGAAATAGTCTGGGGAACACGTCCATTTCAGCATGATTGGGCAATTGTCGGGTTTTCAAATTCATACATTCGAGGGTTATAGCCAATTTGAAGGTTACCAAACGCTAATTTTGGGGGTTACCATACGCTACATTTGAGGGTTACCGAACGATACATGCGAGGGTTACTGAAATCAAAGGCTACATTTGTGGGTTACCGAAATCGAAGGATACATTCGTGTGTTACCAAAATCGAAGGATACATTCGAGGGTTAGAGACTTGAAGGTTCGATAATTATCGCAAATAAGTCCACAAGTTTGAAAAACAACATCAACTGTAATATACAAATGCATTCAGGCAATTCAGGCAATTAAATTTTAAGTCAGTAGATGGCGTAATCTTACAGTCTAAAAGTGGTAAATTCCAATCTTGTACCGTTTTAGACTAAAACAGAAGAAAAGAGTTGTTGCTGGTGAAAATGCGTAATAAGATGCAATGTTGCCATACAGGTTGGAAACAAACTGGTAAATGTAGATACACTATAAAAAACGGATGATTATCCTCATTTAAAACCGTGGAGACATAGTACCTAATTTATCTACTCCACATTGTTTCTTTTGTAACAGTTTTTAATTAAGACCAACCATCTTAATTGGGATGCTTATGTTCTGTTGGAAAAAATGTCTGCTCACTGGTGTCTCATAGTTTCTTATTGGAAATTGGTAATGTCACTCCATTATGTTCACATATCCTAATAATCCTTATAGATTTTCCCACATATGCCCACCCACATGGGCATTTCAACATTTTGTGGGTTACCAAAATCGAAGGATACATTCGTGTGTTACCAAAATCGAAGGATACATTCGAGGGTTACCAAAATCGAAGGATACATTCGAGGGTTAGAGACTTGAAGGTTTGATAATTATCGCAAATAAGTCCACAAGTTTGAAAAACCCAAACTAGTTTGTAGTTTGGATAGTTCGAGTTCATACAAACTCATAAAGTTCGACCTGACTGGGTTCTAGTTCGGGTCCATCAATGGTTACAAATGCATATAATAAACTGGGGTTGCGGACAGATAACTAACTAGTCAGCCAGTTTTTTTTTTTTTTTTAATGTCCTTTAATAGGAGTGGGAGAGGATATTGCAGGTTGTAGAAAAGATTGGTTTGTGAAGAACTAAAGGCAAGTTTAGGAATATAAGGGGTCAAAAAAATAGGGAAATGCAGCATGTTGAAGAGATTTAAAAGTTAAGTAAATGGACATGTCCACCCCTAAAATTGTATTTTATAGTTGGGTAGAAAAAACACCAAAACCGTTTACTTACAGAGCTCGGAATCACAGGTAAAGTGAGATATTTATCCCAACCACTGCTGCAACATAAGTTCTCCCAGTTCTTTTGGGTAGACCCATTGGTCATGGCCATAATGTCATCCACCATCTATTGAGCTCAGTGGAAGCTCAGGTGAGTATACAAAAAGCTTTCTTACTTTCACTGCCCTTAGTAATTCCAGGATATTTCTGCAGGGATCAGTCTAAATAACTCACTTTCAAACTAAACGTGGCAATTTAAACAAATTACCCAGCAACCCACTAAACTCCAGACAACTCCGGAGGCACTCAAAGAGCTAAGTAAATGTACCTTCCCCAAAAGACAAATATATCATTAGGGGAATTATAATCATTATTGGGGTATATGTACAAGAACCTTCCAACAAACTAAAATCCCGTTTAAAACTAAATTTTATTCAACATATATAAAAAGCCTAAACATCAATACATTAAAAATTCATATAAATATGTGCATTTCTGGGCGTCCCCAGATTGGTAGCTATAAACTAACAATGGCGTTCTGGAGCAAAAAAGCAGCAGGTTAAGCAGTTAGTGGATTAGCAGGTGGATGCATAGGTTATAACAAGCCAAACACACGGGCGCCTCCACGCAACCCCCCCATCTCAGGGGTCGGGGTAACACGGCCAATGTTCGTTCGTACACATCGTGCATCGTGGGTCGGGACCCGCAATCACACCTGTGTGCAAGCCTTTACACTTTAGTCATTAGTTTATGACTATGGTGCAGAATAAGAACCATTGTAAAATAAAAATTTGGAATTTTACAATGCAGGTAAAGGCAAGGTATCAAATCTGTGCCCTTTATTGCTCTTCATTGTGGCCCTTGATTGTCTTCATAGCTGAAGATGAAGGCATGTAACCAACAATTAAAAGTCAGTGTTGTTACCCTTAACTTGACTTAGGCAATTGCTCGTTGAGCTAGTCTATGTGTTGCACAGCCTAAAGTCTCTGATTAACTAGCGGCCACAAAAAAGCTTTTTGACCTCAATTCTCAATTGCCGTTTTAGCTGCTATCAAGGGCTGAATTGCTCTTTATACCATGTTAAGCACAGCACAAAAAGGGTGATTATTCTCTCCTTTAGTTTCCCTCTGCCGTAACATAAAATGTCCTTGTGTTAGAAAATCATGGTATCAAGTTAAAGGACAAACTAAAGCACAGAAAACACTGCAAGCACCATTTTGATCGCGGGAACTGGGAAATTTACCTAAAGTAATATATGGTTTGTGCTTTATTTCACAGCATTCTCTATCCCACAGTTTGGTCACAACCATTATGTTCTGAACATTGCTCAGCCCTTAGCTATGGCGAAACCTTGATAAGTTGGTCACCCCCATTTATAATCTCTAGTCCGAATCCTTTTACAAGACAGGTAAGAAAAGAAGCTGGTATGAGGCTAGGTAGGTTGTGGCTTCTGGGACACTGCACACACACACGTGTTACTTTATTCAGTTTTAAAGCCTTACATTATTATATAGATTTACTGAAGTGGTATTTTAAGCTTATGGTGTTTTTAGGGGGGTTGTTTCAGATTCTGGAGTACAAAAATGGGTTTTAGTTCTCCTGTAACAAAACCAACTGGTTTAATTACACAGCAGTTTCACAAAAAATCTGCTAAATTTCTCCAGTAAAGAAAAGCGTTTTGGCAAAATTCGCAGTGAAAATGGGACTGAAGGTACCCAAAAAAATACATGGCAAATCTATGGCCACCTCTAGTAGCATGTGAGACTAACGGATTTAAAAGTTGTTGTTAAGAACAGTGCCACCTAGTGTATAATTTAATCTAGGGAGATGTATAACCAGTGTTTAGCTATATTCACCTTGGTTTATGCATTTTAAAAGGATATTAACCCACTGGTGTACCCGGGGGAAACGGACCTTAGATCTCACTTGGGGTATATTAGAGAATACCAAATCAGGGTTATTCAATAAAGTTCCTTATCGTTTAAAATGGTGCTAATTTTGCACCCAAGCCAATAAAACCCAAGAATCAAAACATTTATTTACATTTCAAGTAAAGAGCTAACTCTATTGGTGGGGCAAATTAGCACATGTGTAACGATAAGAACTTTTATTTAATAACCCTATATGTAAGAATTCAGGCCTTACGTTCAGTTTAGCCATCCCTCAGATCGAGTTCCTTCATAAGGCAGGCCCCCATTCGTGGGTGGTTTTTGGGGATTAACTGTCCTGTAATGGATTTTTTTCATATGTTTCCTTTGTTTTACCATTGTGGAACAGAGTTTATATGTGAATTGACAAGCATAGTATTAAAGAGCTACAACGCAATGATGTTTTACAAATTTTATAGTCGATGCTTAATTTAGAATGGGTTATTTATATCACAAAAAATTTCATCTTACTTAAAAATCACATATTATTGACGAGACTCCATCACAAACTTTGTCGTTCACTTTTTTTTACTCCATTTATGAAGGCAAAAAGCTGTAGTAAAAGAGAACAGGTTTCAAAGATACATTGTTCTACACACTTTGTAAGATAGATGCATTAGGCCAGGCTATCTGTTGAGTATTTAGCTAGATCAACTAGACCTAAGGTTTAGTTTCTTGAAGAGTTTTCTCCTATACCATGGCTTCTCAAGTCAGAATTGAACTAAAATTTTAAGGGACAGTTCAGTGGAAGATGATCCAATTATTTTGAAATTTAGTTTGTGAATGCCGTCTCTAGTTATTCTACATATTCTCTCCCATCTTGAAAATCGTTGATTTCATACCCTGTGCTATTCCCCCCCCCTGCTGTTGGCATTAGTGAGCTGAATTTCAGTTCTAAGGCCTTCTCTTCCAGGAGTGGCACCACTTCCTTGGAATGTTCCTAACAGTAATTTACTAGATTGGTGTTTGGATGGGTCAAAGATGACTCAGATCCTTACTGAGCAACTGGAATCAACCCAGGCGCTGGGTCAAAGGGCAAGACCATAATGGCTAAACAACCAAAAGAAGGTAGAGACCAAACCAAAGTTGCAGGTTCAGTGATGCTTAAATAGCAGAGTACCAACAACCTGTTTCGGTCCAAACCACCCTTTTCAAGTGAGAAAGGGTTGCTGGGACCCGAACATGTCGTGTACCTTCTGCATTAAAGCACCACTGCAACCTGCAACTTTGCGTCCGGGTCTCTACCTTCTTTTGTTGTTTACATTATCATTGGGCTCTGGACAGAAGCACATAGAGCATTTGGACCTGCATTTGTATAAGACCACGGAACTAATATATTTGTGTAACGAACATAATGCTCTCTACTAGGGGCCTGTAGTTCGTGTTGCATTTTATTTATACACAGACAAATGTGATGGGCATATTAAGGTTGTTGGGGTGAAAAAAATCTGCTTTTGTTCTGAAAGCAATTATGTATTTGCCACTGGGGAAACTTCTCCACTGAATACCACAGACATTCTATGACCTTAGGACCTGGAGAATAACCTTCACAAATCTACCACATGGGCTTTGTCAAGCCATAGCTTAGACACAGGCCCATGTGTAGGGCCAAACATAAGCTTACAGGGCAACTAGTATACTGTCCAAATTCAAACCTTTTAAAAACCTCATACTATTAAACTATAACTTGCATCCCATCATCCAACATGTGTTTCCTCTTTTCCAATCATCCACCCGTTTTGTAGATATTGATTTATAACTTTTTAAGATGCAGAGGGCAGGAACTGTCAAGCAAAGTGAGATGGCTGTATAGTCACGCCCTCCTACTGCTGTGAATTACCATATCCACCAGTCCTCCCTATGAAGTCAATTACCGTGGGCCATAGTTATAAAGGTGCGTATCGTGTTTTTAGCAATCGGCAAAAATTATTGGTAATATACGGATCAACTTAATGATTGTTAATTTACTTTATAGTAGATTTACGTCCCCCCTAGAATACCATTTGCAGTAGTTTTACTACTGCACAGTTATTCTGGCTACCGCTAAAAAAGCTATACGCGGGTTTATAAATATGGCCCCATATCCCTCTAACGTACCACTAATGTGTAGAGAAGCGGTACCCAGTGTACTGGCAGAACAAGGAGAAAGTTCTAAGACCTCGTTTACTAGTCCACCAATGATAATTATTATAAGTCCAATAATCAACCCAGCTATGGAACTCCCAGAACTCAGAAATCAAAGAAAAAAACTGTTTATCCCATCTCTCCGCCACACACATGTAAAAAGCCAGAAATGAGGTACATTGGTAATAAACCTTGTATTATACAGGGCCTGACAGACAGTAATTAATTAGCCAGGGCTGCATTATTGTTAAATTTATTAACATTTTATACTTGGATTATTCTGACTCACGACTTGTTACATGTGTTTGCCTGATTAACTGTAGTCTCTCATTTACCATAGCTGAAATTGCTACGGGCAAATATGGTCTTTGCGGGGCAGTTTCAGCTTAGGAGAGCTGCAGCCGACGCGCCGCTCCTTTCTCCCCTACGTTGTCTTAACCGATTTACGATCGTTAGTGTGACACTAATCTCGCTTTGCATCGGCTGCAGCGAGTCCCATAAGAGGCACTCGCACAGCCGGCACAAGGCGATTTACCAGAGGCATTTCCCTTCTTCTGATGGTCATCAGAACTACATATCTGATATTTTTGTGTGGTCAAGTCTATCAGTCAAGTTATCAATGAGGATATATATATAGATATATATATTATATTATATATATATAATATATAATAATAGGCACCACAGGTCTGAAACGTTTTGAATGCACCCAGGCTTTCCTTGCTTGGAATGGATGTGCTGATCGCTGCTGTTTGATATTAGTAAGACACAACGAGTTGGTTACAAGCAGGTGCTGCTTTATTACAGACTGGTTTGCTTTTACTAACTGGGATTTATTCAGACTCAGCTTTGCTGCATGTGTTTCTGATATCCCTTGATTAACCAGTTTGCTGCTCTGATGGTTGCAATCACTAGCTTCCTCTGTTGTGTTCTGGAGTATTATTTCTGGTGAATTGTTGGGGTACCAGATATCCCATACATCATAATTAGTTGGGACAGCAACCAACTTTTGCTGAAACTTTTTTTTTATCTTATATACAGAAAGCAAATACTGGAGAATATAAATTAATTGAGCACATCTGAACTAGAGCTTCCCATTCAAGCTTACCCAGTACAGCCTCAGACACAACATTATTAACATCTCAAATGAAGATCAAAACAGAAACCTATCTCTCCTTACTGAACCATTCACTTTGTAGTGATCCTAAACCCACCCCAATTTCTGATTGGGTCAAGATCCAAGATCCAATCAGATTTAAGATTGGTTAAATTCTAGACAATCAGATGTTGTGGGTGGGGGGTTTATGAGACCTAAAAACACATGAAATCTTCAGAGAAGCTCAGTTTCTAATCAGCAATCCCATAAAAGCAGGTTCATGTGTTCTTGTATTTAGTATAGATTTGCAAGTAGATGGCTGGTTTGTTTAGTCGACTGCCAAATGACATTTTTAGCTCCTGGGTTTCATACCTATGGGTTTGTTGTAGCGTCCATAAACTGCACATTAAATTGTTGATATAACAGATAATTATACTAATAATGTTGTGATTATGAAGCCTGAATTGCTTTCCTTTGGCCAATAGCCAGCAAAATAGTGACTTAACCCAAAGTGCCGGAGCATTGCACTGCTAGTTTCACCATTCCTGACAACGCACTCTCAAACAGCAAAGGGCAGATAGGAGTGTAAGGAAAGGGGTTGTATATTGACAACATACATAATGACACACACCAGGTTGTAATGATGCAGCCCTGCTACTTAACATTTACTATAAGAATCCCCCATAAGAGATGATCTGATAAACTAAAAATTATATCCACTACAACTAACGCTTATTTAAAAATATGCTTAGAATGCATTAAAACCATTTATTCCGTGCTGACGCAGGGAAATAATTTCTCTATAGTGTCCCAAGCCGTTGAATGCCAGGAAGAACCCAACTTGCGCACCTCATTACACAGAAAGTGAATGGTTGGATAATCCCTCGAATGGCAGCAACTAGAGTTCTATTTATGTAACATTAGATGTGGCAGGACCACCTAAGTAACAAGACCTTTCAAATGTTGCAACAAAATGAAAAGTTTTTCAAGACTTTGGTACATTTCCTTTAAGTAACAGGTATACTAAAGGACATCTTAGCTGAAATAGTCTATTTAGATATCCAATTGAACTATCTTCTGCTAGGTGCAGTTTTGCTATAGCTTAGAATGGGAGACAGTGTTTATCAAATCATGTGAATTGCATGATGAACATTCCCTCTTTCAATGCTGCCTCATAGTGTAACTGAGCATGCTTCCTCATGAAAACCTCTACAAGACTAGTTAGAGACGGGAACAAATGCACCAAAGAAATATCTACTCTTTTAATTATGGGACTCTTAACAGACATTAACAGAGACCGTTTTTGGAGGCAGAGGTGGTAACGGTGAGGATTTTTGAACACTACCGGGGTATGTGAGGCCTAGTAGTAGGTTACATTTAGTTTTGTGGGTGTGGACACTGCCCGTTTGAGGGTTGTGTAGTGTGAATCATGCGCAAGGCTTCAGAATCACTGCCGTATAAACACACTCAGGTTGTATTAACGCACCCTGTGTACTACTTAATTATAAGGTGTCCCCCAATTATGAGATGATGCTGATAACTAAATAACTCACTCACAATTTTATGTTCTATCGCCAAGCAGTGGAGTCCAACCGTGGTCACCAGATGTTGGAAACTACAACTCCCAGTATTCCTTGGGTTCCTTCTGCAATGGAGTATGGGATGCGGAAGTTGTAGTTTCAAAATGTGGAGGGCTGTAGGGTTAGAAATCCCTGGCCCAGAGCCCTTGCTAGTCCAGGAAAAACCAACTTGGATACATCATGTATACAGAAAGTGATGTGATTGGAATATCCACTGGAATGGGGCAACTAAGAGTTACTTGTTATGTAACATAGTAACCTTGTTGCCACCATTCCCAGGGAGATGCACATAAGTAACAAAGACCTTCAATTGCTGACAAAAATTCAAAGTTATTGCAACCAACTTTCTGTACATTTACCTTAAGGTAACAGGCATAAAAGGACAATCTATACGAAACAATAGGTTTAGTTCAGATTGGATATCTACAGATACTTATCTGCTAGGTGCGTTTTGCTATTATACTGGAATGGACCCATTGTTCATGCAAATCATGAAAATTGATGAGGGGAAATTCCCTTTTCCATTGCTGCATCTTAGTGATTACTTGAGGCATGCTGCCATAGAGAGCCTGGCAGTGGAAGAGGGGTGGGGTTTAGGATTAGAAGGGTAGAGATACTGAGCCTGACAAATTTAATTACTGTATTGAAGGAATGCAGCGACTCACAAAACCTCAGAGCATCGCTACTTAAATGTATTTCATTTTAGATTAATGAGGCAATGTAATTTTTTCACTATAGTTGCCTTTAATGCTCTTATGATGGAAGGGGTTTATTTATGTATAGATGCTAGGAATAAAGGTACTAAGAAAACTGATGAATGTTACCCATGCATTTTAATATTATGTTAGTTACGATATGAGATAAACAGCTGTTGAAAGCAATAATCTCATTACAAGACTGGCTTGTTGCATTTTATGGTCTCAAAGGGATTGGTTAACTTGTTTAAAAAAAAATGGGATTCGCAATGTGCATTTTATTTCCATTCGCTTAAAGGATAAGTTACTGATAAATAAAGTTAAGTGTTAGTTGGAAGCTGGCAACTTTAAAAAAAAATTGTTTGGCATTTTCTTTCTCTAGCCCTCCCGAGCCAACTTTTCAGCTGTAAAGTTCGTTTGATTCTGATTCTGATTCTTGATTCTGCTAGTTGAATTTTAGCTTTGTCCCTACCGAATTTCTGCTTCCTCTGTTCTTTAGTCTCAACAGGTAAAGTTCCGTGCTTAGAGGTAGAATCCTTGCCACGTTGCACACGCTGTGACTCAGTGTGTGCCACGCGTGTGCGTACGTGTATCTCCCGAGAGAGTGAAATTCGCATGCACCGCAACGTCTGAGGCGTGCACGTGGTTAGGGCTTGGCGCACACACTCAGCAACCAACGGGACCTTACGCTTTTGAGACTAAAGAAGGGAGTAGTAAGAGCCAAATTTTGGAGGGGCGGAGCTAAACATTCACTTCCAGTGAGTTTGTTGCCCGTGGCAGAATTTGATTGAATGTAGATACCAAATAAAAAGAGAGTTCCAAGTATATCCCTCTTGCTTTAAGATCAACACTATTATTTGAGAATGCAGCAAGTTTTGGTCAGTTCTGGTACTTGTTACTTAGGCCCAATGCCCACGTGGATATACTTTGGGAAAAAAAGTTTAGTCTTCAGGTGTAGAAAGGTTTCTTACAGTGAGAGTGGTGAACTTGTGAAACTGTCTTCCAGCAGATGTGGTAATGCAAGTTCAACTGAATAGCTGGAGTATAGTTTATAAAACCAAAAAATATGAGGAATAATGGTATTAATACATAATAAGTGCGTGTCTGGTTGATGCAGGGATTACTTCTAACTTGCCACTGTGAATTAAGGAAAGGGGAACAATCCCCCCCCTTTTTTTTTTTAGCTCAGGGTTTTTTTTTACCTTCCTCTGGATTAAACTTTTAGGTAGGTATAGGCAATTCCTACTCCTGCCCTGGGTAACTTCCATTTTTAAAAAGTAAGTATAGTTATTTCTTTAAGGTATGAGAATGTCATGTTTCCTACAGTATATTACTTAATTTAAACGTCCTGTATTATTTTTGATTGTATATGATTAGAAATGAGTCTAGGTTTCTAAAACAAATTGTGTTTCATTAAGAACTGCCTGGTGTTTTAAAATCTGTGTATCCAGCAGAAAGTTTCGTATTCCCAAAAGATGAATGTTATTTTATAAAATGTGAAGGTTGAAAGTTTAAAAATCACCAGAAACAGAAAGTCAAGAACAGTCGAAAATTCTGGTCAACAAAAATTGAAAAATCAAAAAAAATACCAGCAATTGGGTTTGATATTGGATCTTCTAATTTTGGAATTCAAGTAAATTTCCTGCGGTGGCTACACACCTATGGAAACCTTGGCTTTGTGCAACCTAGATTATACTGTTACCCCAGATACACTGCAAAGATTCTCTGTCTCTTCCTGGGAAGATTAGCTACAATCATTTCTAACTCGTGGAACGACCAATGTATACAAAACGGTATGGATTTTTAATATTTGCAGTTATCATGTGTTTTACGTGTCCATATCCTTTAATCAACATTAGGTTTAAGCCTACCAGTAAGATAAAGGTTTTTGTTTTTTGTTCTGTTACCCTCCCGTATCTACCTTCCTGTTGATGTTGCTGGCTTCCTCCTCCACCTCTAATCCAGTTTTATATGGCCGCGCCAAAGCGATTTTTAAATTTTCAATATTCCTGTAGCAGATATAGAGCGCCTCTTAAAGTCAATGCAAGGCGTTGCGCTGTGGACACTTGCCGGGGGCTGCTCCATATTACACCATGGGCATGAGCAAATGGACATCAGAGGGAGTATGCTCGTGATGCCCACACTTTTCAAACTTCTGCACTATTATCTGGCATCGGGCATGTTGAGAATTTGAGAATCTCATGAGGGCAGTCCTAAAACATGGGATAGAGTGGAGGAGGGAAACCAGAAAACATTTCAGCAGTAATGGTTAGGTTAATGGAAGGGTTAAAAAGCACCACAAAGAGTATAAAGCACACCTTTAGAATTTAAAGTCATCAGCTGTCGAGTAAGATAAAGTCTGTTTTTACAGGGTAATAGTACAAATTTTAAAATACGCCTGCCGCATTGCTTATCCTGACTGACAGATGCTGATTGCTGTAGGAAGGCAGGTTTATCCTGGTTGTACCAACCTTTAAAGGGCATTGCACCCTCAAACTATATTTGTTTTAATGTTATAGTGTCCCTCTCCCACCTCACGCTTGTTTTTTCAAACAAACGACATTAACCATTACTTACATTCTTTCATTTCCCTCAGCACTGTAATCTCAGCCTCTGCTGCTGACACTGAAAGCAAGGGGCTTGTGCGCATACAAAGGAACCGGGGAATAAAGGAAAATAAGTATAATCCGGAGCGTTTTTTTTTTTACCAAAAAACATAGCGGTCTTGGGGGTGTTCTTGGATAGGGACACTACACACTACAGCAAAGGGTTAAGGCATTAGGGAAAAGAGGGGAGAGAGGATGGGATGGAAAGAGGAGAGAAAAATGGGGAGGGGGATCAGGAGAGGATGGAGAGAGGGGAGGAGAGGAGGGTCAAGATGAGCAAAAGAAAAACTATCAAAGAGGAGAGAGGCGGACGAGCAGCACTTCCGAGAGTGATAAAAGGCAGAAAACTTTTCAGACCACGCCAGGCTCCTGCTACTTCAATTCTTTGGGACTTGTGACATTGCGGACGCCTTTGTAGCGGGGAGTAAGGTAGTGCTTTTATAACACTTCACCAAAGGGGTCAGTAGTGGGTTAAATTATAGTTTTGGGGGGACATGTCCTTTTACACAAAAGTTTAAAACAAGCATGCTGTGAAGGTTCTCATTCTCCAGGTCATGGTATATATCGTTTATTCAATTAGATCAACCTGGACTTGACAGTTTAGTTCTTGAAGAAGTTTCGCTAGTTCCGACTGGATTTTCAATTCGAAGATTGACAAAATCCTGTGGCAATTATTTACCCGCAAACCCCAATTAGATATCACAGCAGAGGGTGTTAAGGGTTGTGATTGGATCGTGGCTAAGAGGTGTTATAGGACGCCCAGATAAGGTGTTATAACAGCGGATTGTAAACCGACAACACACTGAGGCAGCACTTGGGTACAATCCGAACGACCCATTATACCAAAAACCAAGAAAAGCGACATTCCTATATGCAGTGCGTGCAGTGAAAAGCTCTATTTGATGTGGGGGAGACCACAACAGCTGATTTGTCCCCAACTGTGCGTCAACACCATATTGAGCCGCAAGAAAGCCAATGTCCTCGGGAGAACACCCGAGTACTGCATCTTAAGGGATAAGACATACCTTTGAAAGATTTGTACTGTTAACACTTTGGCGAACCGCGGGTATACGTGATGGTCAAGACGAGGTGTTAAGGAGGCCATTTATTTGAAAATAAGAAACCAAGCCTAATAGAGGTGGGGGGGTTCGACACCCAACTGGTCTGCCCATGTACAATGCTTGTTTTATAACTACCTACTCTGGGCGTTCCTATAGACACCTCTTACCACTATCCAATCACTACCCTTACCACCTGCTGGGTGATATCTATTGGGGTTTCCAGGTACTAATTGCCACGACTTCTTGTACAGTCAACTTCTGATTGAGAAAGCCAGTCGGATGACTAGCGAAACGTCTTCTAAGGACTACATTCAGTCCAGTTGCATCTAATTGAATACAACAGATATTTAAACAAAGCATTAGAAAGGAATTGTAAGCAGACTTGTTGAATAATGAATACAGTAGTAAATCTTTCTTTAAATCAATCTAAAAAACTTGTAAAAGGCATGCCCACCCACCACACAACTTTTTTTGCTGTCGTGTAGGGAACACTTCGTGTACTTTTGCCATAGCACTTTCATTATTTTGTTGGAACAGTTATCAAGGTTATTTTCATTTTGTGTTTCTATAGGGTGTGAATTGATTCACACTCCTCCTATAGTGGGCAGGTGCTTGTTAGTCTATGGAGATATGTCCACCATCAGAAGGGTTTTGCATAATGTTAATAATAGCCCTTTCTCCATTTATTAATTAACATGACAGAATT
This sequence comes from Hymenochirus boettgeri, assembly GCA_019447015.1. Classification (NCBI taxonomy): domain Eukaryota; kingdom Metazoa; phylum Chordata; class Amphibia; order Anura; family Pipidae; genus Hymenochirus; species Hymenochirus boettgeri. The sequence continues at coordinate 88,559,383 of CM033475.1, read as the reverse complement.
CTGAGCAACTGATTTGCAAGTGCCACTGGGATCTGGTCTGGATTTTACATTAACCCATTTAACCCATTCCCTTCTTCTTAGTCATCTTCTATACCTTACATCTATTGGTCAACAAAACTCAGATCAAGTAACAATGCAGTATATTCCTACCTGCATTGAAAATGTGGACATAACGGGAGAGTTCCAATAACACTGCAAATTGGAACAATAGATTCTCGTGTTTCAAAATATCTATTGTGTGCTTGGAAACTACTGTCTAAACTGAAAATGTTATTTTATTATGTTATATGTGTTCGCCCCAGCTAATGGAAAAAAAAAAATGCTTATGACCGTTCCTGTCACGACGGACGTGACCATTATAAGGGGGGGGGGGTGAGTGTAACAATCTGCAGGTGCTGAACCTGTCAGTGCTATCTAAGACAATAGGCATAGGAACTTGTTGCAAAGGAACTAAAGTGTCTGTGCACTGTAGGACTGGGGGGGGAAAGAGGGGGTGAACAGGAGGAGGGGCTGCCAGGAGGAAGCCAAGGAGACCTGAGAAGGTGCCAGGGGTGGAGCAGCAAACTGAATGGAGAGAGGGATCTCCTGTAAAGTAAGAGACAGTGACCATCCAGTTTAGAAGTGATTGTTCCCCTGTGGATTGTGACAGAGTCCAGGACAAAAGTTTTGCCTCCAAAAACATCATCCTTGGATTTACTGGTCCACCATTTTGCCACTAAAAACTGTAAATCACCCCATGCCAGAGTGAACTGCTGTGATATTATATATCTGTGTGACACCACATATGACTGGGGACTTGCTGAGAGCTGGATGTTCCACAGCACTCAGACAGTGCTTGCCCAGTGTACCCACCTTATGCAGCAGGGAAGGAAAGTGGCCTTGTGAAAATGACCTGCCTTCTTACCTATTTGGAGCTTAGGAGCACTAAAAGATTTCTGCTTCCAGAAGGGGCCCCCACCTTGGTAAAACATTAGGGGTAAAGGTGTGCCACACCAGGGAACTACTGTTTAAGTGCTAGAACTACCTTACCCGTTGTACTGTTGGTTGCATCAGTATACATTTTGTTTGTAATGCTAATTAATGCATAACAACTTTATTTCATCATCTAAATAATATTAGGTTGTGCCTGTTGCACTGCCCATGATGTGTGGTCACTGAAACGCCCTGGTGTCACTAGATTAGGTTGGAGCAGACCCTTTACATCCTTGCTGTCACCCAAGGGTGTGCTAAATTTATACATCCTTAGTCCTAAGATACTGCAGGAACGTGTTACATTTAGTTCAGTTGATCACAACCACTAGTAACCTCTAGCCAATACTTTTACACTACAGATTAGGCAGGGGAGCATTTGACTGAGGTCAGGGGTGTGGCCAGTCACTGTACATACAGACAGTTGTTTTATCTAGTTCTACAGGGGGTTACATTCACTTAAATGTGATTTACTGTAGTGAGATTTATTGGTGTTTTTAGAGGGTATATATAAAAAATACATGGCAAATCTATGGCCATCTCTAGTCATGGAGACTAACCAGTTTTAAGATATTCACCTTGTTTATGCATTTAAAAAGGCTATTAACCCACTGGTGTACCCGGGGTAACGACCTTAGATTTCCTTGGGGTATATTAGAGAATACACAATCAGGGTTATTCAATAAAAGTTCTTATCGTTTAAAATGGTGCTAATTTTGCCCCAACCAATCAGAATTTATTTAACATTTAAAAGCTAACATCTGATTGGTTGGGGCAAAATTAGCACCATTTTAAACGATATGAACTTTTATTGAATAAACCGTATATATTTTGTATATTTCATTAACCTGAAAATGTTTGTCCATTGAATAGCACATTGCTCTATTTTGTTATAACAAATGCGAGAGGAATGTGCCCCATCTCCCCACCCCCATGCTGTGTATGTGGCACACGCCCCAACAGACTCATCAAGCTACAAACAATATATTTGTAAAGAGGATTCCCTATTGTGGAATATAAGCAGGAGACCCTTCGTGACCCGCAGGGAGCTGTATCAAGTGGCAGAAAACTTTCTTCTTCTATAACTGACTTCTTCTGGCTTTTTGTGTGATGCAACCATCTACAAAATCCTGTTAGTAGACTTTTTTATTCTCAGGACCATGCACAGTAGACGCCTATTACAGTTCTTCAAGCATAGTCATCTACCTCTCTAACAATCACACTTGCATTTATGTCTTGAAATAGCAGCTTGCAAGTTCTTAGTCCCTTCTTCCCACACCTCGCAATCATATTATGAGTCTTATCCATCATTAATCAATGTGGGGCTTAGAGGGCCTGGAATCTGAAGCCGAAGAGCTTTACAATGTTGTTTTTTTAGTTTTTGGTATGCAATATTTTATTTTTTACTTTCTGCGTCAATGAATCCAAACCGCCAGATGTGTAGAAGAACTTTTTTTAAGCCCCAATTCCTCATAAACTGATTTAATGCCGACAACATAGTAAGAAACTAAGCGATGGTATTTAAAAGATATTTAATAACGTTATAAAAAGCTTTCTATGTGATTTCCTGGACATGATCTCCTGTTTATGGATATAATGACAATGGTTGTATAAATCGCCAATGAATACATGAAATGATCCTTGCTTTTGAAGTGAATTTTGAACCTACAAGAGACCAAAGTAATTGGACGCTGCACGCCTGGAACCACACACAGTCGAGCACCTAGTGAAATAACAATTTATTAATAAAGGTGCAACAGCTGTTTCACCTTTATTAATAAATTGTTATTTCCACTACGGTGCTCCGACTGTGGTGGTGTGGGGTTCCAGTTCGTGCAGCGGTAAAACCACTTACCTTGTGTCTCTTCAGCTGTTGATCCGGACTAGAGACGGGTCCGGGGCTGTCTTGCCCTGGGACCACCCAGAGACTTGTGAGTCACATGCGGATTAGATTGTGATTTGGTTTTTTAGTGCAACTTGGGATAGACCTGGGAAGAATACTTAGGAACCGTTTTTCGCTGTAGCGAAGGTTTCGGGGGCGGACATGCACCGGACCACTCTCTTGATAAGTACGTGGTATGATACACTTTATACTTAACCAGTGCAGGAGGTATCAATACGGAGTTTGCAAAGGGGGTGCACACCTGTTCCTTTACTTATTCCTTTTAAAAGAATTTGAACCTACAGCCTTAATACATAACAATGAATGATCTGAGCTGTAAGGACAGCCGGCGTGCACACGATGCCTAAAATTCCTTTTTTTTTGAACATTTCAATGATCAGTGGATGATTACACATCAAGACAATCCGTGGTTCACACTAGGAGTGTATAAAGTGTGTGGTTTGTATTGTATGCACATATTTGCACTCTGGTAAATTATCTAGTAACATAGTAGTTAGGTGCTGAGATCTGATGGGTGATTCTTGAACAGTTTGAATATTCTTGCCCTTTATACAGCATATTACTATAGGTGGGCTATACTAATATAAAAATAAGTTTGACTGTTTGGGTCGGGTAATCTGGTAGAGGGTGTTTTTAATTGTTTTTAAATGTATGGATGGAGGGTAATAATTGACTCAACTGGGTACATATAGGAAGTTGGATCAGGGGGCTAATAACACAACTGAGGGAGGAGAAGGGGAAAGGTGAGCATAGAAGATAAGGAGGCATGTACGACCAAGTATGGAATCAATTGATAATCGAAAATGTATTAATTACAAATGCCAGAAGTCTGGTTGGAAAAACCGGTGAACTAAAACAATAGCTTTAAATGCAAGGTATTGGTATACAGAACTGGGCTAAATTGATTCCCACTACTGGACAGTAAATATTAGACATGACAGAGTTAATAAGAAAGCAGAGGAGTAATGTATGGTATGTAAAACAGGATTGACGCAAAATCTAAAGATTGGAATAGATGAGGACATACCGATATGGCATAAACACTATGTTAGAAGCTTTGTACAGGACGCAGAAGGTGGGTAAATTACTGTTGGGGTATGTCGTATAAAGCCACCAAATGCCGGGGAAGGAGGTTGGAAATGATCCCATATGCAGTTTGGCGAGTCTGCTGGTATTGGGCATGTTTTGGTATGGGGGATTTTAACTACCCTGACCCTAAAATTTCCTATATGGCAACTTTTCTTTCACAGGATGGTAGAATTTCCTTCTAGACGGATGCGTGTTGGATCTAGTGATATCTAATACCTGAGCTCATTTTTGGAGATGAGGAATGGAACTTAGGAATGATGGACCATGATATAGTGTCCATTTAATATAAGGAATAGTGACCATGATATAGTTGTCATTTAATATAGGGACTAGTTGCCATGTTATATGTCATTTGATATTGGGTTGCAAAAAGTGAATCTGAGTTAACAAAACTTTTAACTTTAAGGAAAGCTAATTTTTGTGTTAAAGGAATCACTCCGCTCATAGACTGGGGGAATTGTTCTAGGTAAAGATACTGAGCATGATGTTGATCACTTTTAAATTGATAGTAAACTATTACTTTCTCTAAGATTTTTAGCTTTCAGGGACAGTGTAAAAAAATTATGTCCACCTCCTGGCATGGCTTAATGCTCAGGTAAAAAGGGAAATGTGAAAAAAATCGAAAAAGCGTTTTTAAAACTTTGAATCCAGAAGTGAACAGACAACAGTGCCTTACTAGCAGGGGTACAAGAAGGCTTTAGATAATAGAGTGGCAAGAAGCCATTAACTGTAGCCTATAAACTATGAAAATTAATACGGATTGCCGAATCAAGTAGCAAGTCCAAACCCTAAATATGTTTTTTTAAAGTATATACATGGGCTAAGAACGATGACTAGCGACTGTGCATGTTGAGGATGGCACCATTAATATTTAATTGGGGCTAAGGATTGTTGTAGGGTTTTGCCGATAAAATCGGCCTCAACTCTGCTAAAGCCGTTTTTTACACAGTCGGTTAGCACTGTTGGAGAATTCTGTCCTTAGCAACATGGCGGTTGGTAATAAATGCAGGGGAGACATGAGGATATTCACTGGTCTTCAAGGAGCAATGGTACGGAAACAAATAGAACAAAGTTTAATACCAATACCAATCCCGGGGAGGTCCGATTGTGAACCCCGAATCGGAGGAATTGTTAAGGAATAGAGCTTAATATCTCAGTTAGCGATCTAGAACAACTGTTCATCTATCTTTTCAATTCACTTTGTGTGAGGTCTATGGAAGAGATTCATACTTCTCAGACCTTCAAAAAAGTAATCCTACTGTTTAGGATTACAGTCTGTTACCTGCTCGGCGCTGGTAACTATAGACCTGTAGATCCTACATCAGCTGGTTGGGAGGGTCGGGGAAGGGCTGTTATTTTACGGGATCCAGTAGGCAACAGATTTAGCCTAGCTGACATCGATATTGTCTTGTATAAAAGTGTGGGCATGGTTTCAAGAAGGAGATAGCTATTAGTTCGATTCGATCCTCTAAGTACAAGGCAATCTTGTGCAAGGTCCTGTTTGGATATGTGCGAAGTTGCATTGGGTTGTGGACGAAACATGGAATGGCAACAATAAGAGACATCTGGAAATGGAAGCATTTAGAGAAGGGCAACTAATTAAATAGGTAATGGAGGGCTGTGAAATATTCAGGCAGATTAACAATTAGGCTGTTACATTGGAGAAGCGAAATGGCAGTGATATGATAACCTTATACAAATATATTAATGGGCCATACTGAACTACCTGGTGCATTGTTCACGATAGGTCATATCAGAGGACACGTGGACATCCTTTAAGGTTGGAAGAAAAGCATACTCCACCTTCAGTTAGGAAAGGTTTCTTTACAGTGAGAGCGGGTGAAACTGTGGAACTGTCTTCCAGCAGATGTGGTAATGACAAGTTCATTTGAATAGCTTTAAAAAAGTGCCTGGATAGTTTCTAAACCTAAAATTATATTGAGAATTCTGGTATTTATAAAAGATAGATTGGTTCGAATCCAGGGATACTTTCCCGAATCAGAAGGAATTTTTCCGCCTTTTTTTGCTAGTTTTTATTTTTTGTCCTTCCTCTGTATCCAACCTGTTCGGTAGGTTACAAAAAAATAATAATAATAAACATAAAAAAAAAGAGGTTGAAAAGGTTTGGACTTGATGGACTTGATGTCTTTATTCACCTCAATTACTATTTAACTATGTATAATGTGAAACTTAATCATTTATAATAGGATTTATAATAATTGTTATTTTATATTGGCTAATAGGAGTGTGTCTGGTTCTCCTTTTGTGTTTTGTTACAAACTAGCGCACCTCCCACCCACTGTGGTATATATTACGGACTGTTGCCTCCATTCCAGGTTGTTGTATATTATATTGGCAGACAGCTACTTAGTGGACCACCTTGCAACGTAGAACTTTAGGGACCCCACTGTGTGAGATTGGAGGCCAGACCTCTGACACCCCCTCCCCACCGCCATCAGCTATGTTTAAACAGCTGTCGCTCAAATGCATAAAGATACACATAAGCTGTTTAAAGTCCTGCACCAACCGGCCAAACTTTTAAATAGCTGATCATATATCTTTACTGCATACCAGTAATGATCAGCTGTTTATTTGGTAGCTGTTTTCTACCAAATTATTATTTAGTAGAAATAGTTTTGTACACTCTCACATTGGGCTCAGATGTTTGCCAAGGCTGCTGGACCTCTTTCAATCCCACCATCCCCATTAATGAGTAGAAAAAAAAAGCAATTAAAGGGCATCTAGACTGAATATTTGCTTTCTTTTAAATGCCCCTTACTGTAAATTATAGTTACTCTAACTATAACTGTTCCATTTCTTTACCTGTCCCCTATTTTCTTTAGATTTCCAATCAAGTGCCTAATTAAAATTGGAACTGCAATGGTGGCAGATGTATGTGTAATTACAGTAAGGGAACTCCGCTCTCCCAGTGGGCCTCATAGTTTTACACTGAGCATGCTTGCTCTCACAGAGAGGTCAGAATTTTCATATTAGACAGGATTGGAGAATCCTGAGCCTGAGCTAAACAAGACTGGATTGAAGCATGACTTCCAGAATAAGTACTACTTATATGATTTATTTGTAGATTAAGATTAGACAAAGAATTTTTTACTATAGTTCTTGTTGATTTGTAAAAACAGAAAACGAGCAATTCACTGCTTAACAAACTAACAAATTCTGCTAAGAAGGTCCCGAATGTCCATTCTCCAATATTAGCAGCGGTCCAGCAAGACAAATCACTTTTAGTTGTGTGACTGATTGTGTGTTTTAACCAACAAACCCAATCACCCCTTTGTCTGACAGGACCTACTGAGGTCCAGTTGCAGCCGCCCCAATACACCCGCATATTGGTGGTCAGCCGGATGTTGTATGGTGTGTATCCCAGCCTAACAGAGATAGAAGTCCACTTACAGGTGGACTTTGGAAGAATAAGAGAAATTTAAGAGGTTAGGAAGGAAAAACCAATCTATAATTAGAAGGGAAGCTCTGTAACATAAATGTGAGTGGTGAGTCCAAGTCTCGAACTGAACCATGGTTTGAAGGCGGAACTGTGGGTTTAAAAATTTGCAGATCCGGTTGAAACTTTTGAAACTTCTTAAAAATCATTGTCGAAAAGCCTGAAAATTGGTGTTAAGAGTTGAAAATTCAATTTCGCATTTAAAAAAATTCTCTCTTGTTGAGTCAGATGGAAGTTTAACAATTCCATGGACTGGAAGATGATGAATAAAGATTTTCTCTGAAAGGCTTTCAGGTGTTTACAGTACATTATGTTTAAAATAGGTACACACGTAGGGACTTTTAGTCCTGAACCACGCGTCCGCTACTAGCGATCGCTCAGCTGGGACAAATGATTGTCGACCGAGTGTGCGGCCCCATAGGGAACCCGGAGTATCTGTCGCTTGGGCTAAATCTCAACTAATTTGCATGAAACCTGGTGGATCAAGATCAGAAAGGTGCAGGAACATGGAGGGCTGCAAAAAATGGAAGGAAGTGAAGGAAGTAACGTAAATTAAGTGTTTTTAAACATTGTAAAAACAGAACTCATTAATTTGTATAAACTGTACAAGACGCTTTACGTTTCAGAGGCCATATTCCTGTCCCTTTAAATAAAAATGCAGAAAAAGTCCCTCTTGATTCAGTGGATGATTCCCAACACAAGAGGGTGTTTAAACCACAATAGATCTCACTAAGCTTAGCAGGCTCACTGATTTCCACCAATCCCAATTTTGCACATTGGCATAAATTTACTTTTTCTACATTTTTTACATCCCCCCTTAAATAAGGGCAATTTACCCACTGTTTGTCTTTTTTTTCATTTTAAACAAATTATCTTAAACTTAAATTATATAACGAAAATATTAAAGATGCATTAAAATAAAAAAATTATATTTAAAGAAGTAAAATAGCTTCTAAAGAGCAACAGAAATCTTTAACAATGTTCTTTTAGTTATTTTTTGAAAACATTAAAACTTTTTAAATTAAATCAAATATGAAAATTTCCGTAAGGTATGTACACTGTAATACCAAGTGGTGTCTTACTGGATAGTTTGTATTTTTTTACACACACAGAGAAGGGGGGCGTTAGACTCCCGAAACGTTTCAGCACTTGTTTGAAAGCATTCCTGACTTTGCCTCCCTCTAACCCTATTGATACTGACCTAACTTGGCACGGAACTAGGGGGTGTACCTCACATCCGACCAGCCTGGACTCCACAGCCTGTTTCATTGAAGTATTTTTTCCCCTACAACCCTTCCAGACCTTACCCTTTGTGCTTGAATGTTGCTAGCCTTCTCCCCACAGAAATCATGTTTTTAGCCCTGCCCCTCGATTCGCAAATCTCTAATATTTGGTCAGACTAATGCTGCCATGTGACCACGCGCCTTGTTACGTTGACACAAGCGTGCATCCTGTGAAGTCATCGTACCATCGTATAGGATATATATGTATCGGGTTCACATATACAGTATGTATACGTCACAGGATGCACACTCGCATCACACAGCCACCGTTATTCTTTGACGAGTAAGTCTTGGAGACACCATGAGTGAGGTTTAAATAAAAGTTCTTTGGGACAATTGTCCATCCATATGTACTCAGCCTAACACCATTTTTACAACAAGAACTTTTTATTACATCTCCTGCACATTTATTTAAATACACAACTATCCAGTAAGATATACTAGTTGTTACAGTGGCATACGCTTTTAAGCCAATAACAAGCATACATTTATAGTACGTCATGGCAATTGGCTTTTTATAATATCCTAGCTAAAACTGCCAAGTGAAAATCCTGTCTTGATTGGTCCTATCTTAAATATTTGGAAATATACTATGTTTTGTTGGGATTGTCTCTAATACACTTCAACGAGACTTTTTGTATTAGGTTTATCGATTGTAATATACCTATAAGGTATTTTAAGATTAATAATCTGCTGGACAAATGAAAGAAAGCAGTGATATTTCCCCTCAGAACTTATTACAGCCCCGAAAATCAAATTGAATTGGAATTTTTAAAAATTTGCTAGAATTTTTTGATTTCTCTATAGAATTTTTTTTTGATTTTTCAATTGAATTTTTTCATTTTTTCGATAGAAATGTAATGATTTTCAATAAATTTTTGGAAAAGAAATTTCATTTTCAATTTTATTGATGGAAAAATTTACAGTTCTGAAGACACAATCGTGTTTTATTGCACCACGTGTCAGCTGTTTTGAATACTTTCTGTCATTTCTACTTGGGATTGCCAGGTGGTGGGAACTCATTTTTGTTTCATAATTCATTTATTTAAGATTCCCTAGCTTGTATCTAAACCATTTTCAGTAGCCTTGTCTGGATACACTTATTTAAACTCAATAAGATCCCTTTATAGTCATTTAGCTCCACTTTGCCCCGTGGACAGTGGCCAACGTTTTTGGGGGCTTTCACTGATATCACTGACAAGAGATTAAAATAAAAGAGAAACCCTTGCAACTTCAGATCATTCTAAACACAGGTAAATAATTAAGCTTTAGTTTCCCCAGCTGGATGGAAGTCAACAGAAAAAGCAGAATGTTGGCTCTACCTCTCCTGATCTACTGATTAAGGACCTCACATAGATTAGGGAAAGCAATTTTCACCTTATTCACTCACTGAGCGAATACAATGAAAGGGGCAACGGGTAAATTTTATCTTTCTTTAATCCTCAATACCTAAAAGAAAACCTAGAGAGAACAACTAGTGTAACACAAATATTCTATTTGGTGCGTCATATGGGTTTATATCTTTCACATGGACTCTGTGGTCCAATATGTAATTATAGTAATCTTATGGTTCATATCTATTATATATATCTGTATGGTTCAATATCTATTATAGTAATCTGATGGTTCAATATCTATTAAATGTATCTGTATGGTTCATATCTTTATATTAATCTGTATGGTTCATATCTATTAATGTAATCTGTATGGTTCATATCTATTATATGTAATCTGTATGGTTTCAATACTACTTATATGTAATCTGTATGGTTCAATATCTATTATATATAATCTGTATGGTTCAATATCTATATATGTAATCTGAATGGTTCAATATCTATATTGTAAACTTTGTATGGTTCAATATCTATATATGTTATCTGTATGGTTTCATAATCTATTATTGTATCTGTATGGTTTCAATATCTATTATGTAATCTGTATGGTTCAATATCTATTATATGTAATCTGTATGGTTCAATATCTATTATATATAATCTGTATGGTTCAATATCTATTATATGTAACTGTATGGTTCAATATCTATTATATGTAATCTGTATGGTTCAATATCTATTATATGTCATCTGTATGGTTCAATATCTATAATATGTAATCTGTATGGTTCAATATCTATTATATGTAATCTGAATGGTTCAATATCTATTATTGTAATCTGTTATGGTTCAATATCTATTATATATAATCTGTATGGTTCAATATCTATTATATGTAATCTGTATGGTTCAATATCTATTATATGTAATCTGTATGGTTCAATATCTATTATATGTATCTGATGGTTCAATATCTATTATATGTCATCTGTAATGGTTCAATATCTTAATATGTAATCTGTATGGTTCATATCTTATATGTAATCTGATATGGTTGTCAATATCTATTATATGTAATCTGTATGGTTCAATATCATAATGTATCTGTATGGTTCAATATCTTTATAGTAATCTGTAGGTCCAATATCTATTATATGTAATCTGTATGTTCAATATCTATTATATAATCGTAATGGTTCCATATCTATTATATTTGTTGGTATACTAAGTGTAATCTGTTGTTCAATATCTATTATATGAATCTGTATGGTTCATATCATTATAGGTAATCGTATGGTTCAATATCTATTATATGTAATCTGTATGGTTCAATATCTATTATATTGTAATCTGTGGTTCATATCTATTATATTTAATCTGTATGGTTCAATATCTATTATATGTATCTGTATGGTTTCAATATCTATTATATGTAATCTGTATGGTTTCAATATCTATTATATGTAATCTGTATGGTTCAATATCTATTATATTGATCTGTATGGTTCAATATCTATTATATGTAATCTGTATGGTTCAATATCTATTATATTTAATCTTGTATGGTTCAATATCTATTATATGTAATCTGTAATGGTTCAATATCTATTATATGTAATCTGTATGGTTCAATATCTATATATGTAATCTGATGGTCAATATCTATTATATGTAATCGTATGGTTTCAATATCTATTATATAAATCTGTATGGTTCAATATCTATTATATGTAATCTTGTTATGGTTCAATATCTATTATATGTAAATCTGTATGGTTCAATATCTATTATATGTAATCTGTATGTTCAATATCTATATATGTAATCTGTATGGTTCAATATCTATTATATGTAATCTGTAGGGTCAATACTATTATATGTAATCTGTATGGTTCAATATCTATTATATATAATCTGTATGGTTCAATATTATTATATGAATCTGTATGGTTCAATATCTATTATATTATCTGTATGGTTCAATATCTATTATATGTAATCGTGTATGGTTCAATATCTATTATATGTATCTGTATGGTTCAATATCTTTATATGTAATCTGTATGGTTCAATATCTATTATATGTAATCTGTATGGTTCATATCTTATAATGTAATCTGTATGGTTCAATATCTATTATATGTAATCTGTATGGTTCAATATATTATATGTATCTGTATGGTTCATATCTATATATGTAATCTGTATGGTTTCATATCTTATTATATGTAATCTGTATGTTCAATATCTATTATTGTAATCTGTATGGTTTCAATACTATTATATGTAATCTGTATGGTTCAATATCTATTATATTAATCTGTATGGTTCAATATCTATTATATGAATCTGTATGGTTCAATATTATTATATGTATCTGTATGGTTCAATATCTATTATAATGTATCTGTATGGTTCAATATCTATATATGTAATCTGTATGGTTCAATATCTATTATATGTAATCTGTATGGTTCAATATCTATTAAATGTAATCTGTATGTTCAATATCTATTATATATAATCTGTATGGTTCAATATATATTATATGACATCTGTATGGTTCAATATCTATTATATGTAATCTGTATGGTTCAATATCTATTATATATAATCTGTATGGTTCACTATATATATATAATCTGTATGGTTCAATATCTATTATATGTAATCTGTATGGTTCAATATCTATTATATGTAATCTTGTATGGTTTCAATATCTATTATATGTAATATTATGGTTCAATATCTATTATATGTAATCTGTAGGTTCAATATTATTATATGTAATGGTTTCAATATCTATTAATGTATTGTATGGTTCAATATCTATATAATGTATCTGTATGGTTCAATATCTATTATATGTAATCTGTATGGTTCAATATCTATTATATGTAATCTGTATGGGTTCAATATCTATATATGTAATATGATGGTTCAATATCTATTATATGTAATCTTGTATGGTTCAATATACTATTATATGAAATCTGTATGGTTCAATATCTATTATATGTAATCTGTATGGTTCAATATCATTAATGTAATCTGTAATGGTTCAATATCTATTATATGTAATCTGTATGGTTCATATCTATTATATATAATCTACATGGTTCATATCTATTAATATATAATCTGTATGGTTCAATATCTATTATATGTAATCTGTATGGTTCAATATCTTTATATGTAATCTGTATGGTTCAATATCTATTATATGTAATCTGTATGGTTCAATATCTATTATTTAATCTGTAGTGCAATATCTATTATATGTAATCTGATGGTTCAATATCTATTATATGTAATCTCTGTATAGTTCAATATCTAATTATATGTAATCTGTATGGTTCAATATCTATTATATGTAATCTGTATGGTTCAATATCTATTATATGTAATCTGTATGGTTCAAATTCTATTATATGTAATCTGTTGGTTCAATATCTATTATATGATCTGTATGGTTCAATATCTATTATTATGTAATCTGTATGGTTCAATATCTATTATATGTAATCTGTATGGTCCAATATCTATATATATAATCTGTATGGTTCAATATCTATTATGTCATCTGTATGGTTTCAATATCTTATTATATGTAATCTGTATGGTTCAATATCTATTATTTGTATCTGTATGGTTCAATATCTATTATATTAATCTGTATGGTTCAATATCTATATATATATCTGTATGTTCAATATATATTATATGTATCTGTATGGTTCAATATCTATATATGTATCTTTATGTTTCAATATCTATTCTATGTCATCTGTATGGTTCAATATCTATTATATGTAATCTGTATGTTCATATTCTATTATATTAATCTGTATGGTTCAATATCTATTATATGTAATCTGTATGGTTCAATATCATGAATGTAATCTGTATGGTTCAATATCTATTATATGTAATCTGTTGGTTCATATCTATTTATTGAATCTGTATGGTTCAATATCTATTATATGTACTCTGGTATGGTTCAATATCTATTATATGTAATCTGTATGGTTCACTATCTATTATATCTAATCTGTATGGTTCAATATCTATTATATGTCATCTGTATGGTTCAATATCTATTATATGTAACTGTATGGTTCATATCTATTAATATGTATCTGTATGTCAATATTATTATATATATCTGTATGGTTCAATATCTATTATATTAATCTGTATGGTTCAATATCTATTATATGTCATCTGTATGGTTCAATATCTATTATATGTAATCTGTATGGTTCAATATCTATTATCTGTAAAATCTGTATGGTTCAATATCTATTATATGTATAGTCTGTATTTGTTCAATATCTATATATATCATCTGTATGGTTCAATATCTATTATATGTAATCGTTATGGTTCAATATCTATTATATGTAATCTGTATGGTTCAATATCTATTATATAATCTGTATGGTTTCATATCTATTATATGTCATCTGTATGGTTCAATATCTTTTATATGTAATCTGTATGGTTCAATATCTATTATATGTAATCTGTATGGTTCAATATCTATTATTAATCTGTATGGTTCAATATCTATTAATATATAATCTGTAATGGTTCAATATCTATTATATGTCATCTTATGGTTTTCAATATCTATTATATGTATCTGTATGGTTCAATATCTATTATATGTAATCTGTATGGTTCAATATCTATTATATATAATCTGATGTTTCAATATCATTATATATTAATCTGTATGGTTCAATATCTATTATATGTAATCTGTATGGTTCAATATCTATTAATGTAATCTGTATGTTTCATATCTATTATATATAATCTGTATGGTTCAATATATTATATGAATCTGTATGGTTCAATATCTATTATATGTAATCTGTATGGTTCAATATCTATTATATGTAATCTGTATGGTTCAATATCTATTATATGTAATCTTTATGGTTCAATATCTATTTATATATCTGTATGGTTCAATATCTATTATATGTAATCTGTATGGTTCTATCTATATATTAATCTGTATGGTTCAATATCTATTATATGTAATCTGTATGGTTCAATATCTATTATATGTAATCTGTATGGTTCAATATCTATTATATGTAATCTGTATGGTTCAATATCTATTATATGTAATCTGTATGGTTCAATATCTATTAATGTAATCTGTATGGTTCATATATCTATTATATGTATCTGTATGGTTCATATCTATTAATGTAATCTGTATGGTTCAATATCTATTATATGTATCTGTATGGTTCAATATCTATTATAGTAATCTGTAGGGGTTCAATATCTATAATATATATCTGTATGTTCAATTCTATTATATTAATTGTATGGTTCAATATCTATTATATGTAATCGGTATGGTTCAATATCTATTATATGTAATCTGTATGGTTCAATATCTATTATATGTAATCTGTATGGTTCAATATCTATTATATGTAATCTGTATGGTTCAATATCTATTATATATAATATGTATGGTTCAATATCTATTATATGTAATCTGTATGGTTCAATATCTATTATATGTAATCTGTATGGTTCATATCTATTATATATAATCTGTATGGTTCAATATCTATTATATTATCTGTATGGTTCATATCTATTATATGTAATCTGTATGGTTTTTCAATATCTATTAATATGTATCTGTATGGTTCATTCTATTATATGTCATCTGTATGGTTAAATATCTATTATATGATATCTGTATGGTTCAATATCTATTATATGTAATCTGTATGGTTCAATATCTATTATATGTAATCTGTATGGTTCAATATCTATTATATATAATCTGTATGGTTCAATATCTATTATTTGTAATCTGTATGGTTCAATATCTATTATATTAATCTGTATGGTTCAAATTCTATTATATGTAATCTGTATGGTTCAATATCTATTATATGTATCTGTATGGTTCAATATCTATTATATGTATCTGTATGGTTCAATATCTATTAATGTAATCTGTATGGTTCAATATCTATTATATGTAATCTGTATGGTTCATATCTTTATATGTAATCTGTATGGTTCAATATCTATTATATGTAATCTGTATGGTTCAATATCTATTATATGTAATCTGTATGGTTCAATATCTATTATATGTAATCTGTATGGTTCAATATCTATTATATGTAATCTGTAATGGTTCAATATCTATTATATGTAATCTGTATGGTTCAATATCTATTATTATAATCTGTATGGTTCAATATCTATTATATTAATCTGTATGTGTCATATCTATTATATAATCTGTATGGTTCAATATCTATTATATATATCTTGTATGGTTCAATATCTATATATGTATCTGTATGGTTCAATATCTATTAATATAATCTGTATGGTTCAATATCTATTATATGAAATCTGTATGGTTCAATATCTATTATATAACTGTATCTTCAATATCTATATATTATCTGTATGGTTCAATATCTATTATATATAATCTGTATGGTTCAATATCTATTATATATAATCTGTATGGTTCAATATCTATTATATGTAATCTGTATGGTTCAATATCTATTATATTAATCTGTATGGTTCAATATCTATTATATTAATCTGTATGGTCATATCTATTATATGAATCTGTATGGTTCAATATCTTAATTATACTATAATCTGTATGGTTCAATATCTATTATATGTAATCGTATGGTTCAATACATTATATTAATCTGTTGGATCAATACTATTATATGTAATCTGTATGGTTCAATATCTATTATATGTAATCAGTATGGTTCAATATCTATTATATGACATCTGTATGGTTCAATATCTATTATATATAATCTGTATGGTTCAATATCTATTATATGTAATCTGTATGGTTCAATATCTATTATATATAATCTGTATGGTTCAATATCTATTATTGTATCTGTATGGTTCAATATCTATTATTATATCTGTATGGTTCAATATCTATTATATGTAATCTGTATGGTTCAATATCTATATATATAATCGTATGGTTCAATATCTATTATATATATCTGTATGGTTCATATCTATTATAATCTGTATGGTTCAATATCTATTATATTAATCTGTATGGTTCAATCTATTTATATATCGTATGGTTCATATCTATTATATGTAATCTGTATGGTTCATATCTATTATTATAATCTGTATGGTTCAATATCTATTATATGTACCTGTATGGTTCAATATCTATTATATGTAATCTGTATGGTTCATATCTATTATATGTAATCTGTATGGTTCAATATCTATTATATGTAATCTGTATGGTTCATATCTATTATAGTAACTGTAGGTCAATATCTATTATATTTAATCTGTATGGTTCAATATCTATTATATGTAATCTGTATGGTTCAATATCTATTATATATATATGTTTGTTCAATATCTATATATGTAATCTGTATGGTTCAATATCTATTATATGTAATCTGTATGGTTCATATCTATTATATGTAATCTGTATGGTTCAATATCTATTATATATAATCTGTATGGTTCAATATCTATTATTGTTCTTTATGTTCAATTCTATTATATTGTATCTGTATGGTTCAATATCTATTATATATAATCTGTATGGTTCATATCTATTATATGTAATCTGTATGGTTCAATATCTATTATATTAATTGTATGGTTCAATATCAATTGTAATCTGTATGGTTCAATATCTATTATATGTAATCTGTATGGTTCATATCTATTATATGTAATCTGTATGGTTCAATATCTATTATATGTAATCTGTATGTTCAATATCTATTATATGTAATCTGTATGGTTCAATATCTATTAATGTAATCTGTATGGTTCAATATCTATTATATGTAACCTGTATGGTTCAATATCTATTATATTAATGTATGGTTCAATTCTATATATTAATCTGATGGTTCAATATCTATTATATTTAATCTGTATGGTTCAATATCTATTATATGTAATCTGTATGTTTCATAATATCTATTATTGTAATCTGTATGGTTTCAATATCTATTATATGTAATCTGTATGGTTCAATATCTATTATATATAATCTATGGTTCAATATCTATATATGTAATCTGTATGGTTCAATATCTATTATATATAATCTGTATTGTTCAATACTATTATATATAATTGTATGGTTCAATATCTATTATGTAATCTGTATGGTTCAATTATCTATTATATATAATCTGTATGGTCAATATCTATTAATATAAATCTGTATGGTTCAATATCTATTATATATAATCTGTATGGTTCAATATCTATTTATATAAATCTGTATGGTTCATATCTATTATATGTAATCTTGTATGTTCAATATCTATTTATGAATCTGTATGGTTCAATATCTATTATATTAATCTGTATGGTTCAATTCTATTATATGTAATCTGTATGGTTCAATATCTATATATGTAATCTGTATGGTCAATATCTATTTATGTATCGTATGGTCTATTTTATTATAGTAATCTGTATGGTTCAATATCTATTATATGTAATCTGTATGGTTCAATATCTATTATATGTAATCTGTATGGTTCATATCTATTATATGTAATCTGTATGGTTCAATATCTATTATATGTAATCTGTATGGTTCAATATCTATTATATGTAATCTGTATGGTTCAATATCTATTATATGACATCTGTATGGTTCAATATCATTATATATAATCTGTATGGTTCATATCTTATTATTGTAATCTGTATGGTTCAATATCTATTATAGTAATCTGTATGGTTCAATATCTATTATATGTAATCTGTATGGTTCAATATCTATTATATGTATCTGTATGGTTCAATATCTATTAATGAATCTGTATGGTTCAATATCTATTATATGTAATCTGTATGGTTCAATATCTATTATATGTATCTGTATGTTCAATATCATTATATGTATCTGTATGGTTCATATCTATTATATGTCTGTATGTTCAATATCTATTATATGTAATCTGTTGGTTCAATATCTATTATATGTAATCTGTATGGTTCAATATCTATTTATATGTATCTGTATGGTTTCAATATCTATTATATGATCTATGTATATCTATTTATGTAATCTGTATGTTCAATATCTATTATATATAATTGTATGGTTCAATATCTATATATGTAATCTGTATGGTTCAATATCTATTATATATATCTGTTATGGTTCAATATCTATTATATATAATTGTATGGTTCAATCTATATATGTAATCTGTATGGTTCAATATCTATTATATGTAATCTGTATGGTTCAATATCTATATATGTAAATCTGTATGGTTCAATATCTATTAATAATCTGTATGGTTCAATATCTATTTTATCATCTGTATGGTTCAATATCTATTATATGATCTGTATGGTTTCTATCTATTATATGTAATCTGTATGGTTCAATATCTATTATATGAATCTGTATGGTTCAATATCTATTATTGATCTGTATGGTTCAATATCTATTATATTTAATCTGTTGGTTCAATATCTATTATTATATGTCTTGTATGGTTCAATATCTATTATATGTAATCTGTATGGTTCAATATCTTTATATGATCTGTATGGTTCAATATCTATTATATGTAATCTGTATGGTTCAATATCTATTATATATAATCTGTATGGTTCATATCTATTTATTATGTAATCTGTATGGTTCAATATCTAGTATATGTACATCTGTATGGTTCTATCTAATTATATGTAATCTGTATGGTTCAATATCTATTATATGTAATCTGTATGGTTCAATATCTATATATGAATCTGTATGGTTCAATATCTATTATATTAATCTGTATGGTTCAATATCTATTATATATAATTTGTATGTTCAATATCTATTATATATATCTGTATGGTTCAATTATCTATTATATGTATAATCTGTATGTTCAATATCTATTATATGAATCTGTATGGTTCAATATCTATTAAGCATCTGTATGGTTCATATCTATTATATGATCTGTATGGTTCAATATCTATATATGTAATCTGTATGGTTCAATATCTATAATATGTAATCTGTAGGTTCAATCTATTATTATCTTGTTCATATCTATTATATGAATCTGTATGGTTCAATATCTATTATATGTAATCTGTATGGTTCAATATCTATTATATATAATCTGTATGGTTCAATATCTATTATATGTAATCTGTATGGTTCAATATCTATTATATGTCATCTGTATGGTTCAATATCTATTATATGTAATCTGTATGGTTCAATATCTATTATATGTAATCTGTATGGTTCAATATCTATTATATGATATCTGTATGGTTCAATATCTATTATATATAATCTGTATGGTTTCAATATCTTTATATATAATCTGTATGGTTCAATATCTATTATATATAATCTGTATGGTTCATATCTATTATATGAATCTGTATGGTTCAATATCTATTATATGAATCTGTATGTTCATATCTATTATATGTAATCTGTATGGTTCAATATCTATTATATGTATCTGTATGGTTCAATATCTATTATATGTAATCTGTATGGTTCAATATCTATTATATTAATCTGTATGGTCAATATCTATTATATGTAATCTGTATGGTTCATATCTATTATATGTAATCTGTATGGTTCAATATCTATATATGTAATCTGTATGGTTCAATATCTATTATTTATCTGTATGGTTTCAATATCTATTATATGTAATCTGTATGGTTCAATATCTATTTATGTAATCTGTATGGTTCAATATCTATTATATGAATCTGTATGGTTCAATATCTATATTGTATCTGTATGGTTCAATATCTTATATATAATCTGTATGTTCATATCTATTATATGTAATCTGTATGGTTCAATACTATTATATGTAATCTGTATGGTTCAATATCTATTATATGTAATCTGTATGGTTCAATATCTATATATGTAAATCTGTATGGTTCAATACTACTATATATTATCTGTATGGTTCAAATTTATTATAGTAAATCTGTATGGTTCAATATCTATTATATGAATCTGTATGGTTCAATATCTATTATATGTAATCTGTATGGTTCAATATCTATTATATGAATCTGTATGGTTCAATATCTATATATGACATCTTATGTTCAATTTATTATATATAATCTGTATGGTTCAATATCTATTATATGTAATCTGTATGGTTCAATATCTATTATATGGAATCTGTATGGTTCAATATCTATTATATGTAATCTGTATGGTTCAATATCTATTATATATAATCTGTATGGTTCAATATCTATTAGATGTATCTGTATGTTCAATATCTATTATATGTAATCTGTATGGTTCAATATCTATTATATGTAATCTGTATGGTTCAATACTCATTATATGTAACAGTATGTTTCAATATCTATTATATGTTAATCTGTATGGTTCAATATCTATTATATAAATCTGTATGGTTCAATATCTTATTATATATAATCTGTATGGTTCAATATTCTATTATTATAATCGTATGGTTCAATATCTATTATATGAATCTGTATGGTTCAATTCTATATATGTAATCTGTTGGTTCAATATCTATTATATTAATCTGTATGGTTCAATATCATTATATGTAATCTGTATGGTTCAATATCTATTATATGTAATCTGTATGGTCAATATCTATTATAATGTAATCTGTATGGTTCAATATCTATTATATATATCTGTATGGTTCAATATCTATTATATGTAATCTGTATGGTTCAATACTATTTATTATATCTGTATGGTTCATATCTATTATTGTAATCTGTATGGTTCAATATCTATTATATTAATCTGTATGGTTCAATATCTATTATATATAATCTTTATGGTTCATATCTATTATTGTAATCGTGTATGGTTAAATATCTTTATATGTAATCTGTATGGTTCATATCATTATATATAATCTGTATGGTTTCATATCTATATGTAATCTGTATGGTTCATATCTATATATGTATCTGTATGGTTCAATATCTATTATATGTAATCTGTATGGTTCAATATCTATTAATGTAATCTGTATGGTTCAATATCTATTATATGTAATCTGTATGGTTCAATATCTATTAATATATATCTGTATGGTTCAATATCTATTATATATAACTGTAGGGTTCAATATCTATTATATTTAATCTGTATGGTTCAATATCTATTATATGTACATCTGTATGGTTCAATATCTATTATATGTAATCTGTGTTCAATATCTATTATATTTAATCTGTATGGTTCAATATCTATTATATGTATCTGTATGGTTCAATATCTTATTATATGTAATCTGTATGGTTCAATATCTATATATGTAATCTGTATGGTTCAATATCTATTATATATCTTTATGGTTCAATATCTATTATATGTAATCGTAGGTTTCAATATCTATTATATGAATCTGTATGGTTCAATATCTATATATACATCTGTATGGTTCATATCTATTTATATGTAATCTGTATGGTTCATATCTATTATATGTAATCTGTATGTTCATATCTTTATATGAATCTGTATGGTTTCAATATCTATTAATATGTAATCTGTATGGGTTCAATATCATTATATGTACGTATGGTTCATATCTATTATATGTCATCTTATGGTTTTTATCTATTTATATGTAATCTGTATGGTTCAATATCTATTATATGAATCTGTATGGTTCAATATCTATATATGTATCTGTATGGTTCAATATCTATTATATGTAATCTGTATGGTTCAATATTCTATTATATGTAATCTGTATGGTCAATATCTATTATATGTAATCTGTATGGTTCAATATCTATTATATTAAATCTGTATGGTTCAATATCTATTATATGTAATCTGTATGGTTCATATCTATTTTTTTTTTATGTTTTTTTTATAAAATTTTTGGTTCTATTTTATATTACTCTGTATGGTTCAATATCTAATAGGTAATCTGTATGGTTCAATATCTATTATATGTAATCTGTAATGGTTCAATATCTATTAATGTAATCTGTATGGTTTCAATATCTATTATATTATATCTGTATGGTTCAATATCTATATATGTAATCTGTATGGTTCAATATCTATTATATGTAATCTGTATGGTTTCAATCTCTATTATATCATAATACTGTATTGTTCATATCTATTATATGATCTGTATGGTTTTCATTAAAATCTATATATGTAATCTGTATGGTTCAATATCTATTATTTAATCTGTTATGGTTCAATATCTATTATATTAATCTGTATGGTTCAATATCTATTATATATTAATCTGTATGTTCAATATCTATTATAGTAATCTGTATGGTTCAATATCTATTATTATGTATCTGTATGGTTCAATATCTATTATATTTAATCTGTATGGTTCAATATCTATTATATGCAACTGTATGGTTCAATATCTATTATATGTAATCTGTTGTTCAATATCTATTAATATGTAATCTTTATGGTTCAATATCTATTATATGTAATCTGTAGGTGGTTCCAATTCTATTATATCTAATCTCTGCTGGTTCCATATCTATTATTATATCTGTATGGTTCAATTCTATTATAATTAATCTGTATGTTCAATACTATTATATGTATCTGTATATCTATATGTAATCTGGTTGTCAATATCTATTATATGTAATCTGTATGGTTCAATATCTATTATATGTAATCTGTATGGTTCATATCTATATTGTAATCTGTAATAGTCTTCGAATATCTATTATATGTAATCTGTATGGTTTCAATATCTAATATATAATCGTATAAATCTGTATGGGTTCAATATCTATTAATATGTATGATGTAATCTTAATAGGTTTTCAATTATTACTATGGTTCATATGTAATCTGTATGGTTTCAATATCTATTATATTATCTTTATGGTCAATATCTATATAATGTATTGTATGGTTCAATCTTATATATTATCTGTATGGTTCCAACTATCTATTATATTAATCTGTATGGTTCAATATCTATTATAGTATCTTATGGTTCAATATCTATTATATGTAATCGTATGGTTCAATATCTATTATATGTAATCTGATATGGTTCATATCTATTATATAATCTGTATGGTTCAATATCTATTATATATAATCTGTATGGTTCAATATTATTATATGACATCTGTATGGTTTCAATATCTATTATAGTAATCTGAATGTTCAATATCTATTATATGTAATCTGTATGGTTCAATATCTATTATTGTCATCTGTATGGTAATATCTATTATATGTAATCTGTATGGTCCATATCATTATAGTAATCTGTATGGTTCAATATCTATATATGTAATCTGTATGGTTCAATATTATTATTATATTAATCTGTATGGTTCAATAATCTATTATATGTAATCTGTATGGTTCAATATCTATATATGTAATCTGTATGGTTCATATCTATTATATGTAATCTGTATGGTTCAATATCTATATTTATAATCTGTATGGTTCATATCTATTATATGTCATCCTGTAGTGTTCATATCTTTATATGTAATCTGTAATGGTTCATATCTATTATATGTAATCTGTATGGTTTCAATAATTTATTATATGATCTGTATGGTTCAATATCTATTATATAATCTGTATGGTTCAATATCTATTATATGTAATCTGTATGGTTCAATATCTATTAATATGTAATCTGTATGGTTCAATAATTCTATTATATGTAATCTGTATGGTTCATATATCTATGTATATATAATCTTGTATGGTTCAATATCTATTCATATGAATCTGTATGGTTTCAATATCTATTATATGTAATCTGTATGGTTCATATCTATTATATGTAATCTGTATGGTTCAATATCTATAATATCTGTATGGTTCAATATCATTATATTATCTTAATGGTTCATATCTATTATATATCTGTATGGTTCAATATCTATTATATGTATCTGTATGGTTCAATATTCTATTATATGTAATCGTATGGTTCAATATCTATTAATAATTAATCTGTATGGTTCAATATCTATTATATGTATCTGTTGTTCAATATCTATTATAATGTAATCTGTAATGGTTCAATATCTATTATATGTAATCTGTATGGTTCAATATCTATTATATGTAATCTGTTATGGTTCAATATCTATATATATAATCTGTATGGTTCAATATCTATTATATGTAAATCTGTATGGTTCAATATCTATTATATGTATCTGTATGGTTCAATATCTATTATATAAATCTGTATGGTTCAATTATTATTGATATCAATTGTAGTATCTGTATGGTTCAATATATTATTGTATCTGTATGGTTCATATCTATTATATGTAATCTGTATGGTTCAATATCTTATATATAACTGTATGGTTCAATATCTATTATATGTAATCTGTATGGTTCATATATTATGGTTAACTGTATGGTTTTCAATATCTATTATAATGTAATCTGTAGTTCAATACTATTATATGTAATCTGTTGGTTCAATATCTATTATATGTAATGGTATGTGGTTCAATATCTATTATATGTAATCTGTATGGTTCAATCTATTAAATTATCGTGTATGGTTCAATTCTATTATATTCATCTGTATGGTTCAATATCTATTATATTAATCTGTATGGGTTCATATCTCTTATATGTAATCTGTATGGTTTCAATTATCTTTATATGTATCATGTATGGTTCAATATCTATTATATGTAATCTGTATGGTTCATATCTATTAATATATAATATGTATGGTTCAATATCTATTATATGTAATCTGTATTGTTCAATTCTTAATTATATGTAAATTGTATGATCTGTATGGTTCAATATCTATATTAATGTATGTTCAATTCTATTTCTGTAATCTGTAATGGTTCAATATCTATTATATGTAATGTATGGTTCAATATCTATTTATATGTAATCTGTATGTTTTTCCATATCTATTATATGTAATCTGTATGGTTCAATATTATATAATATGACATCTGTAATGGTTCAATATCTATATATGTAATCTGTAGGTTCAATATCTAGTATATTATAATCTGTATGGTTCAATATCTATTATATGTAATCTGTATGGTTCAATATCTATTATATGTAATCTGTATGGGTTAATATCTAGTATGTTGTAATCTGTATGTTCAATATCTAGTATATGTAATCTGTCATGGTCAATATCTATTATAGGTAATCTGTATGGTTTCAATATCTATTATATGTAATCTGTATGGTTTCAATATCTATTATTTGTAATCTGTAATGGTTCAATTCTATTATATGTAATCTGTATGTTCAATATCTATTATATGTAATCTGTAATGGTTCAATAGCTATTAATGTCTCGTATGGTTCAAATATCTATATATGTAATCGTATGGTTCAATATCTATTACTGTAATCTGTATGGTTCAATATCTATTATAATGAATCTGTATGGTTCAATATCTATTATATGTAATCTGTATGGTTCAATATCTATTTATGTAATCTGTATGGTTCAATATCTATTATAATGTAATCTGTATGGTTCAATATCTATTATATGTAATCTTGTATGGTTCAATACTATTATATGTAATCTGTATGGTTCATATCTATTATAATGTAATCTGTATGGGTTCAATATCTATTATATATACTCTGTATGTTCATATCTTTATATATAATCTGTATGTTCAATATCTATTATATTAATCTGTATGGTTTTCAATATCTATTATATATTAATCTGTTATGGTTCAAATATCGATTCTTGTATCTGTATGTTCAATATCATTATATTACCTTATGGTTTCATATCTATTATGTAATCTGTATGGTTCATATCTATTATATGTAATCTGTATGGTTTCAATATCTATTATAATACTATGGTTCAATACTATTAATTAATCTGTATGGTTCAATATCTATTATAGTATAATCTGTATGGTTCAATATCTATTATATTAATCTTGTATGGTTCAATATCTATTATATGTAATCTGTATGGTTCAATATCTATTATATATGAAACTGTATGGTTCAATATCTATTATATTATATATCTGTATGGTTCAATATCTATTATATAATCTCTGTATGGTTCAATATCTATTATATGTAATCTGTATGGTTCAATATCTATTATATATAATCTGTATGTTCAATATCTATTATATGTAAATCTTTATGGTTCAATATCTATTTATATAATCTGATGGTCAATATCTATTATATAATCTGTATGGTTCATATCTATTATTATAATCTGTATGGTTCAATATCTATTATATATGTAATCTGTATGGTTCAATATCTATTATATTAATCTGTATGGTTCAATATCTATTATATTGTAATCTGTTATGGTTCAATATCTATTATATATATCTGTATGGTTCAATATCTATTATATGTAATCTGTATGGTCAATATCTATTATATATAATCTGTATGGTTCAATATCTATTATATTAATCTGTATGGTTCATATCTATTATATATAATCTGTTGGTTCATATCTATATATATAATCTGTATGGTTCAATATCTATTATATATATCTGTATGGTTCAATACTCTATTATATGTAATCTGTATGGTTCAATATCTATTAATATAATCTGTATGGTTCAATATCTATTATATGTATCTGTATGGTTCATATCTATTCTAATGTAATCTGTGATGGTTCAATATCTATTATATGTAATCTGTATGGGTTCAATATCTATATATGTAATCTGTATGGTTCAATATCTATTATATGTAATCTGTATGGTTCAATATCTATTATATATAATCTGTAGGTTCATATCTATTATATTAATTCTGTGTATGTTAATATCTATTATTATTAATCGTATGGTTCAATATCTATTATATGTAATCTGTATGGTTCAATATCTATTATTATGTAATCTGTATGGTTCAATATCTATTATATGTAATCTGTATGTTCAATATCTATTATATATAATCTGTATGGTTCAATATCTATTTTGTATCTGTATGTCAATATCTATATGTAATCTGTATGGTTCATATCTATTATATATAATCTGTATGGTTCAATATCTATTATATAGTAATCTGTATGGTTCAATATCTATTATAATATGTATGGTTCAATATCTATATAGTATCTTGTATGTTCAATATCTAATTATAGTAATCTGTATGGTTTCAATATCTTATTATATGTATCTGTATGGTTCAATATCTATTATTGTAATCTGTATGGTTCAATATCTATTATATGTAATCTGTATGGTTCAATTACTATTATATTGTAATCTGTATGGTTCAATATCTATTATATGTAATCTGTATGGTTCAATATCTATAATATATAATATGTTGGTTCATATCTATCATATGTATCTGTATGGTTCAATATCTATATATGTAATCTGTATGGTTCAATATCTATTATTGTAATCTGTATGGTTCAATATCTATTATTGTAATCTGTATGGTTCAATATCTATTATATGTATCTGTATGGTTCAATTCTATTATATATAATTGTATGGTTCAATATCTATTATATGTAATCTTGTATGGTTCAATATCTATTATATGTAATCTGTATGGTTCATATCTATTAATATTAATATGTAATGGTTCAATATCTTATATTAATCTGTATGGTTCAATATCTATTATTATAATCTGTATGGTTCAATATCTATTATATATAATCTGTATGGTTCATATCTATTTATATAATCTGTATGGTTCAATATCTATTATATTAATCTGTATGGTTCAATATCTTTATATGAATCTGATGGTTCAATATCTATTATATGAATCTGTATGGTTCAATATCTATTATAATATAATCTGTATGGGTTCAATATCTATTATATGTAATCTGTATGGTTCAATATCTATTATATGGGTAATCTGTATGGTTCAATCTATTATATATAATCTGTATGGTCCAATATCTATTATTTAATCTGTATGTTCAATATCTATTATATGTAATCTGTATGGTTCAATATCTTTATATGTAATCTGTATGGTTTCAATATCTATTATATTAATCTGTATGGTTCAATATCTATTATATGTATCTGTATGGTTCAATATCTATTATATGTAATCTGTATGGTTCAATATCTATTATATGAATCTGTATGGTTCAATATCTATTATATATAATCTGTATGGTTCAATATCTATTATATGTAATCTGTATGGTTCAATATCTATTATATGTAATCTGTATGGTTCAATATCTATTATATATAATCTGTATGGTTCAATATCTATTATATGTAATCTGTATGTTCAATATCTATTATATGTAATCTGTATGGTTCAATATCTATTATATGTCATCTGTATGGTTCAATATCTATTATATGTAATCTGTATGGTTCCAATCTCTTATTATTGTAATCTGTATGGTTCAAATATCTATTATATGAATCTGTATGGTTCATATCGATATATGACATCTGTATGTTCAATATCATTATATGTAATCTGTATGGTTCAATATCTATTATATGTCATCTGTATGGTTCAATATCTATTATATGAATCTGTATGGTTCATATCTATTTATGTAATCTGTATGGTTTCAATATCTATTATATATATGTATGGTTCAATATCTATCATATGTAATCTGTATGGTTCAATATCTATTATATATAATCTGTATGGTTTCACTATCTTATTATTATATATGTATGGTTCAATATCTATATATGTAATCTGTATGGTTCATATCTATATATGTAATCTGTATGGTTCAATATCTATTATATAATCTGTATGGTTCATATCTATTATATAATCTGTTATGTTCAATATCTATTATATAATCTGTATGGTTCAATATCTATTATATGAATCTGTATGGTTCATATCTATTATATGTATCTGTATGGTTCAATATCTATTATATTAATCTGTTGTTCAATATCTATTATATGTAATCTGTTATGGTTCAATATCTATTATATGTAATCTGTATGGTTCAATATCTATTATATGTAATCTGTATGGTTCAATATCTATTATATGTAATCTGTATGGTTCAATATCTATTTTATGACATCTCTATGGTTTAGTATCTATTGTATGTAGTCTGTATGGTTCAATATCTTTATAATATAATCTTGTATGGTTCAATATCTATTATATGTATCTGTATGGTTCAATATCTTTATATGAATCTGTATGGTTCAATATCTATTATATGTAATCTGTATGTTCAATATCTATTATTGTAATCTGTATGGTTCATATCTATTATATGAATCTGTATGGTTCAATATCTATTAATATTAATTCTTAGGTTCATATCGATTATATATAATCTGTATGGTTCAATATCTTATTATATATAATCTGTATGGTTCAATATCTATTATATGTAATCTGTATGGTTCAATATCTATTATATGAATCTGTATGGTTTCAATATCTTTATATAATCTGTATGTTTCAATATCTATTATATGTAATCTGTATGGTTCAATATCTATTATATGTAATCTGTATGGTTCAATATCTATTATATGTAATCTGTATGGTTCAATATCTATTATATGTAATCTGTATGGTTCAATATCTATTATATTGTAATCTGTATGGTTCAATATCTATTATATGTAATCTGTATGTTCATATCTATATTATAATCTGTATGGTTCATATCTATTATATGTAACTTATGGTTCAATATCTATTATATGAATCTGTATGGTTCAATATCTATTATATGTAATCTGTATGGTTCAATATCTATTATATGTAATCTTGTATGTTCATATCTATTATATAAATCTGTATGGTTCAATATCTATTATATATATCTGTATGGTTCAATATCTATTATTATAATATAAATCTGTATGGTTCAATATCTATTTATATAATCTGTATGGTTCAATATCTATTATATGGTAATCTGTTTGTTCAATATCTATTATATGACATCTGTATGGTTCAATATCATATATGTAATCTGTATGGTTCAATTCTATTATAATGTAATCTGTATGGTTCAATATCTATTATATGTAATCTGTATGGTTCAATATCTATTATATGTAATCTGTATGGTTCATATCTATTATTGTAATCTGTATGTTTCAATATCTATTATATGTAATCTGTATGTTCAATATCTATTATATGTATCTGTATGTTCATATCTATTATATTAATCTGTATGGTTCAATATCTATTATGTAATCTGTATGGTTCAATATCTATTAGGTAATCTGTATGGTTCAATATCTATTATATTGTAATTGTTTCAATATCTATTATTTAATCTGTATGGTCAATTCTATTATATATATCTGTATGTGTTCAATATCTATTATATGTAATCTGTATGGTTCAATATCTATATATGTAATCTTATGGTTCATATATATTATATGTAATCTGTAATGGTTCAATATCTATTATATGTAATCTGTATGGTTCAATATCTATTATATTAATCTTTATGGTTCAATATCTATTATATGTAATCTGTATGGTTTCAATATCTATTATATGGAATCTTATGGTTCCATATCTATTATATGTAATCTGTATGGTTCAATATCTATTATATGAACTGTATGGTTCAATATCTATTATATGACATCTGTATGGTTCAATATCTATTATATATAATCTGTATGGTTCAATATCTATTATATGTAATCTGTATGGTTCAATATCTATTATATGTAATCTGTATGGTTCAATATCTATTATATGAATCTTTAATGGTTCACATATCTATGATATATAATCTGTATGGTTCAATATCTATTATAGGTCAATCTGTATGGTTCAATATCTATTATATTAATCTGTATGGTTCAATATCATTATGTATCTGTATGGTTCAATATCTATTATATGTAATCTGTATGGTTCAATACTATTATATGTAATCTGTATGGTTCAATATCTATTATATGACATCTGTATGGTTCAATATCTATTATATATAATCTGTATGGTTCAATATCTATTATATTAATCTGATGGTTCAATATCTATTATATGACATCTGTATGGTTCAATATCTATTATATGTAATCTGTATGGTTCAATATCTATTATATGTAATCTGTATGGTTCAATATCTATTATATGTAATCTGTATGGTTCAATATCTATTATATGTAATCTGTATGGTTCATATCTATTATATGATAATCTGTATGGTTCAATATCTATTTATATATAATCTGTAGTTCAATATCTATTATGTAATCGTTGGTTCAATATCTATTATATGTAATCTGTATGGTTCATATCTATTATATGTTCTGTAGTGGTTCAATACTATTATATAATCTGTATGGTTCAATATCTATTATATATACTCTGTATGGTTCAATATCTATTCTATGTAATCTTTAATGGTTTATAATATCTATTATATGTAATCTGTATGGTTTAATATCTATTATATCTAATCTGTATGGTTCAATATCTATTATATGTAATCTGTATGGTTCAATATCTATTATATGTAATCTGTATGGTTCAATATCTATTATATGTAATCTGTATGGTTCAATATCTATTATATGTAATCTGTATGGTTCAATATCTATTTATTATCTTATGGTTCAATATCTATTATATATAATCTGTATGGTTAATATCTATTATATTAATCTGTAGGTTCAATACTATTATATATATCTGTATGGTTCAATATCTATTATATGAATCTGTATGGTTCACATATCTATTATATGTAAATCTGTTTCAATATCTATTATATTAATCTGTAATGGTTCATATCTATTTTATATCTATTTTGTAATCTGTATGGTTCAATACTATTATAGTAATCTGTATGGTTCAATATCTATTATATGTAATCTGTATGGTTCAATATCTATTATATACATCTGTATGGTTCAATATCTATTATATGAATCTGTATGGTTCAATATCTATTATATGTAATCTGTATGGTTCAATATCTATTATTGTACATCGAATGTTCAATATCTATTATATGTAATCTGTATGGTTTCAATATCTATTATATGTAATCTGTATGGTTCAATTCTATTATATGTACTAATCTGAAATGGTTCAATATCTATTATATGTAATCTGTATGGTTCAATATCTATTATATGTAATCTGTATGGTTCAATATCTATATATAATTATTAGTATTATGTATCTGTATGTTTCAATATCTATTATATGTAATCTGTATGGTTCATATCTATTATATGTAAATCTGTATGTTTCAATATCTATTAATTAATCTTGTATGGTTTCAATATCTATTATATGTAATCTGTAGGTTCATATCTATATGTAATTTGTATGGTTATTCTATTATATGTATCTGTATGGTTCAATATCTATTATTGTAATCTGTATGGTTCAATATCTATTTAGGTAATCTGTATGGTTCATATCTAATATGTAATCTGTATGGTTCATATCTATTATATGACATCTGTATGGTTCATATCTATTATTGTATCTGTATGGTTCATATCTATTATATGATAATCTGTATGGTTCAATATCTATATATGTAATCTGTATGGTTCAATATCTATTATATGTAATCTGTATGGTTCAATATCTATTATATATATCTTTATGGTTCAATATCTATTATATGTATCTGTATGGTTCAATATCTAATATATGTATCTGTATGTTTCAATATCTATTATATGTAATCTGTATGGTTCAATATCTATTATATGTAATCTGTATGGTTTCAATATCTATTATATGTAATCTGTATGGGTTCAATATCTATTATATGAATCTGTATGGTTCAATATCTATTATAGTAATCTGTATGGTTCAATATCTATTATATGTAATCTGTATGGTTCAATATCTATTATATGTAATCTTTTGGTTCAATATCTATTTTGATCTTTATGGTTCAATTCTATATATGTAATCTGTAGGTTCAATATCTATTATATGTAATCTGTATGGTTCAATATCTATTATATGTAATCTGTCATGGTTCAATATCTATTATATGTAATCTGTATGGTTCATATATCTATTATATGTAATCTGTATGTTTCAATATCTATTATATGAATCTGTATGGTCATATCTATTATATCTAATCTGTAGTGTTCAATATCTATTATATGTAACTCTGTATGGTTCAATATCTATTATATGTAATCTGTATGGTTCAATATCTATTATATATGAATCTGTAATGGTTCAATATCTATTATATGTAATCTGTATGGTTTCAATATCTATTATAGTAATCTTTATGGTTCAATATCTATTAATGTACATCTGTATGGTTCAATATCTATTATATGTAATCTGTATGTTTCAATATCTATTATATGTAATCTGTATGGTTCAATATCTATTATATGTAATCTGTATGGTCAATTCTATTATTGTAATCTGAGGTTAATATCTATTATATGTAATCTGTATGGTTCAATATCTATTATATGTATCTGTATGGTTCAATATCTATTATATGTCATCTGTATGGTTCAATATCTATTATATGTAATCTGTATGGTTCAATATCTATTAGATGTAATCTGTATGGTTCAATATTATTATATGTAATCTGTATGGTTCAATATCTATTATATGTAATTCTGTATGGTTCTATATCTATTATATGTAATCTGTAATGGTTCATATCTATTATATGTAATCTATCTGTATGGTTCAATATCTATTATATGTAATCTGTATGGTTCAATATCTATTATAGTAATCTGTATGGTTCAATACTATTATAATGTAATCTGTTGGTTTAATATCTATTATATTAATCTGTAGGTTCAATATCTATTATATGTAATCTGTATGGTTCAATATCTATTTATGTAATCTGTATGGTTCAATATCTTATTATAGTAATCTTGTATGGTTCAATATCTATTATATAATCTGTAGGTTTCAATATCTATTATATTATCTGTATGGTTCAATATCTTATATGTATCTGTATGGTTCAAATCTATTATATGTAATCTGTATGGTTCTATCTATATATGAATCTGTATGGTTCAATATCTATTATATGTAATCTGTATGGTTCAATATCTAATTATATGTAATCGTATGGTTCAATATCTATTATATACATCTGTTAGGTTCAATTAATCTATTATATGTAATCTGTATGGTTCAATATCTATTATATGTCATCTGTATGGTTCAATATCTATTATATGTAATCTGTATGGTTCAATATCTATTATATGTAATCTGTATGGTTCAATATTATTTGTAATCTGTATGGTTCAATATCTATTATATTAATCTGTATGGTTCAATGATCTATTTAATGTAATCTGTATGTTCAATATCTATTATATTAATCTGTATGGTTCAATATCATTATATGTAATCTGTATGGTTCAATATCTATTATATGTAATCTTTATGGTTCAATATCTATTATATGTAATCTGTATGGTTCAATATCATTATATGTAATCTGTATGGTCATATCATAATATGTATCTGTATGGTTCAATATCTATTATATATGTAATCTGTATGGTTCAATATCTATATATGTAATCTGTATGGTTCAATATCTATTATATGTAATCTTCTTAGTTTCAATATCTATGAATATGTCTGTATGGTTCAATATCTATTATATGTAATCTGTATGGTTCAATATCTATTATATGTAATCTGTATGGTTCAATATCTATTATATGTAATCTGTATGTTCAATATCTATATATGTATCTGTATGGTTCATATCTATTATATGTATCTGTATGGTTCAATTATCTATTATGTGTAATCTGTATGGTTCAATATCTATTATATGTAATCTGTATGGTTCAATATCTATATATTTAATCTGTATGGTTCATATCCTATTATATGTAATCTGTATGGTTCAATATCTATATATGTTATCTGTATGGTTTCAATATCTATTATATGTAATCTGTATGGTTCAATATCTCTTATAAATCTGTATGGTTCAATATCTATTAATTTAATCTGTATGGTTTCAATATCATATATTAATCTGTATGGTTCAATATCTATTATATGTAATCTGTATGGTTCAATATCTATTATATGTAATCTGTATGGTTCTACAATATCTATTATATGTAATCTGTATGGTTCATATCTATTATTGTAATCTGTATGGTTCAATATCTATTATGTAATCTGTATGGTTCATATCTATTATATGTATCTGTATGGTTCAATATCTATTATATTTAATCTGTATGGTTCAATATCTATTATATGTAATCTGTATGGTTCAATATCTATTTATATGTAATCTGTATGGTTCAATATCTATATATGTAATCTGTAGGTTCAATATCTATTATATGTAATCTGTATGGTTCAATATCTATTATATATAATTCTGTATGGTTTCATTATCATTATATACTCTGTTGGTTCAATATCTATTATATGTAATCTGTATGGTTCAATATCTATTATATAGTATCTGTATGGTTCAATATCTATTATATATAATCTGTATGGTTCCATATCATTATATGTAATCTGTATGGTTTCAATATCTATTATATGTATCTGTATGGTTCAATATCTATTATATATAATCTGTATGTTCATATCTATATATATATCTGTGGTTCAATATCTATTATATGTAATCGTGTATGTTCAATATCTATTTATATACTGTATGGTTCAATATCTATTATATTAATCTGTATGGTCCAATATCTATTATATGTCATCTGTATGGTTCAATATTATTTATGTAATCTTATGGTTCAATATCTATTATATTAATCTGTATGGTTCATATCATTATATATGTACTGGTTCAATATCTATTATATGTAATCTGATGGTTCAATATCTATTAATGTAATCTGTATGGTTCAATATCTATATATGTAATCTGTATGGTTCAATATCTATTATATGTAATCTGTATGGTTTCAATATCTATTATAGTAATCTGTATGGTTCATATCTATTATATGTAATCTGTATGGTTTCAATATCTATTATAATTAATCTTATGTGTAATATTCTTATATAATCTGTATGGTTCAATATCTATATATTAATCTGTAGGTTCAATATCTATTATATGTAATCTGTAGGTTCAATATCTATTATATGTAATCTGTAAGGTTCATATCTATTATAATATCTGTATGGTTCATATCTATTATATTAATCTGTAGTTTCAATCTCTTTATTGTAATCTGTATGGTTCAATATCTATTATATACTCTGTAATGGTTCAATATCTATTATATGTATCTGTATGGTTCAATATCTATTATATATAATCTGTATGGTTCAATATCTATTTATATGACTCTGTATGGTTCAATATCTATTATATGTAATCTGTATGGTTCAATATCTATAATATTACTCTGTATGGTTCATATCTATTATTGTAATCTGTATGGTTCAATATCTATTATATGTAATCTGTATGGTTCATTATCTATTATATGTAATCTGTATGGTTCAATTCTATTATATGTAATCTGTATGGTTAATATCTATTTCTGTAATCGTTGGTTCATTATCTATTATATGTAATCTGTATGGTTCATATCTATTATATGTAATCTGTATGTTTCAATATCATTATTATTGTATGGTTCAATATCTATTATATGTAATCTGTATGGTTCAATATCTATTATATGTAATCTGTATGGTTCAATTTATCTATTATATGTATCTGTATGGTTCAAT
This sequence comes from Hymenochirus boettgeri, assembly GCA_019447015.1. Classification (NCBI taxonomy): domain Eukaryota; kingdom Metazoa; phylum Chordata; class Amphibia; order Anura; family Pipidae; genus Hymenochirus; species Hymenochirus boettgeri. The sequence continues at coordinate 88,521,612 of CM033475.1, read as the reverse complement.
ACTATTATAATGTAATCTGTATGGTTCATATCTATTATATGTAATCTGTATGGTTCTATATCTATTATAATGTCATCTGTATGGTTCAATATCTATTATGTAATCTGTATGGTTCAATACCTATTATATTAATCTGTATGGTTCAATATCTATTATATTAATCTGTAGGTTCAATATCTATTATATGATCTGTATGGTTTCAATATCTATTATATGTAATCTGTATGGTTCAATATCTTTATATTTAATCTGTATGGTTCAATATCTATTATTAAATCTGTATGGTTCCAATATCTATTATAGGATATCTGTAATGGTTCAATATCTATTATATTAATCTGTATGTTTACTATATGTCTTATGGTCAATATCTTATATACTGTATGGTTCAATATCTATTATATGTAATCTGTATGGTTCAATATCTATTATATGTAATCTGTATAGTCCAATATCTATTATAAGACATCTGTATGGTTCAATATCTATTATATGTAATCTGTATGGTTCAATATCTATTATATGTAATTTGTATGGTTCAATATCTATTATATGTAATCTGTATGGTTCAATATCTATTATTATGTAATCTGTATGGTTCAATATCTATTATATGTAATCTGTATGTTCCAATATCTATTATATGTAACTGTATGGTTCAATATCTATTATATGTAATCTGTATGGTTCAATATCTATTATATGTAATCTGTATGGTTCAATACTATTATTAACTGTATGTTCATATCTCTTATTGTAATCTGAATGTTCAATATCTATTATATGTAATCTGTATGGTTCATATCTATTATATGTAATCTGTAATGGTTCAATATCTATTATGTATCTGTATGTTCAATATCTATTATATGTAATCTGTATGGTTCAATATCTATTATATGTAATCTGTATGGTTCATATCTATTATATGTAATCTGTATGGTTCATATCTATTATATGTCATCTGTATGGTTCACTATCTATTATATGTAATTCTTTATGTTTCAATATCTATTATATTAATCTGTATGGTTCAATCTATCTATTTATAGTAATCTGTAGGTTCAATATCTATTATATGTAATCTGTATGGTTCAATATCTATTATATGTATCTGTATGTTCAATATCTATTATGTAATCTGTATGGTTCAATATCTATTATATGTAATCTGTATGGTTCAATATCTATTATATGTATCTGTATGGTTCATATTATTATATGTAATCTGTATGGTTAATATCTATTATATGTAATCTGTATGGTTCAATATCTATTATATGTAATCTGTTGGTTCAATATCTATTATATGAATCTGTATGGTTCAATATCTATTAAATGTAATCTGTATGTTTTCAATATCTATCTATTGTAATCTGTATGGTTCAATAATCTATTATATGTAACTGTATGTTCTATCTATTTTGTATCTGTATGGTTCAATATCTATTATATGTAATCTGTATGGTTCTATATCTATTATGTATCTGTATGGTTCAATATCTATTATATATGTCATCTGTAATGTGTTCAATATCTATTATATGTAATCTGTATGGTTCAAATCTACTATATTGTAATCTGTATGGTTCAATATCTATTATATGTAATCTGTATGGTTCAATATCTATTATATGTAATCTGTATGGTTCATATCTCATAATATGTAATCTGTATGGTTCAATATCTATTAGAATGTATCTGTATGGTTCAATATCTATTATATATAATCTTTATGGTTCAATATCTATTATATGTAATCTGTATGGTTCAATATCTATTATAATGTCATCTGTATGTTCAATATCTTTATATATATATCTGTATGTTCAACTATTATATATAATCTGTCATGGTTCAATATCTATTATATGGAATCTGTATGGTTCAATATCTATTATATGTATCTGTATGTTCAATATCTATTATATATAATCTGTATGGTTCAATATCTATTATATATAATCTGTATGGTTCAATATCTATTATATATAATCTGTATGTTCAATATCTAATTATATTAATCTGTATGGTTCAATATCTATTATATGTAATCTGTATGGTCCAATATCTATTATGTATCTGTATGGTTCATATCTATTATATGTAATCTGTATGGTTCAATATCTATTATATGTATCGTATGGTTCATATCATTATATGTAATCTGTATGTTTCAATATCTATTATATGTAATCTGTATGGTTCAATTCTATTATAGTAATCTGTATGGTTCAATATCTTTATGTAATCTGTATGGTTCAATATCTATTATATATAATCTGTAAGGTTCAATATCTATTATATGATATCTGTATGGTTCAATATCTATTATATGTAATCTGTATGGTTCAATATCTATTATATGTAATCTGTATGGTTCAATATCTATTATATGTAATCTGTAAGGTTCATATCTATTATATGATATCTGTATGGTTCAATATCTATTATATGTAATCTGTATGGTTCATATCTATTATATGAATCTGTAATGGTTCATTCTATATATGAATCTGTATGGTTCATATCTATAATATGTAATCTTAAATGGTTCAATCTATATATGTAATCTGTATGGTTCAATATCTATTATATACTGTATCAATATCATACATCTGTATGGTTCAATATCTATTATATGTATCTGTATGTTCATACTATATTGTAATCTGTAATGGTTCAATTCTTTATATTAATCTGTATGGTTCAATATCTATTATATGTATCTGTATGGTTCAATATCTATTATATGTAATCTGTATGGTTCATTCATTATATGTAATCTGTATGGTTAATATCTATATATGAATCTGTATGGTTCAATATCTATTATATGTAATCTGTATGGTTCAATATTCTATTATATGTAATCTGTATGGTTCAATATCTATTATATGTAATCTGTATGGTTCATATCTATTATTATCTGTATGTTCAATATCTATTATATGTAATCTGTATGGTCAATATCTATATAGTAATCTGTAGGTCATATCTATTATATATCTGTATGGTTTCAAATCTATTATATGTAATCTGTATGTTTCAATACTATTATATGTAATCTGTAGGTTCAATATCTATTATATGTCAATCTGTATGGTTCAATATCTATTATATGTAATCTGTATGGTTCATTTATACTATTATATGTAATCTGTATGGTTTTCCATATCTATTATAATGTAATCTGTATGGTTCAATATCTATTATATGTAATCTGTATGGTTCAAATATCTATTATATGTCAATCTCTGTATGGTTCAATATCTATTATATGTAATCTGTATGGTTCATATCTATTAATGTATCTTTTATGGTTCAATATCTATATATATGTTATCTGTATGTTCAATATCTATTATATAATCTGTATGTTCAATATCGTATTATATGTAATCTGTATGGTTCAATATCTATTATATGTAATCTGTATGGTTCAATTCTATTATATGCTCTGTTATTTTCAATTCTATTAATTATATATCTGTATGGTTTCAATTCTATTATATTAATCTGTATGGTTCAATATTCTATTATTGTCATCTGTAGGTTCATATCATTATATGTAATCTGTATGGTTTTCAATATCTATTATATATAATCTGGTATGGTTCAATATCTATTATATGTAATCTGTATGGTTCAATATCTATTATATGTAATCTGTATGGTTCAATATCTATTATATGTCATCTGTATGGTTCAATATCTATTATATGTAATCTGTATGGTTCAATATCTATTATATGTAATCTGTATGGTTCAATATCTATTATATGTAATCTGTATGGTTCATATCTATTATATGTAATCATGTATGGTTCAATATCTATTATATGTAATCTGTATGGTTCAATATCTATTATATATAATCTGTATGGTTCATATCTATTATATGGTATCTGTATGTTCAATATCTATTATAATGTAATCTGTATGGTTCAATATCTATTTATATAATATCTTATGGTTCAATATCTATTATATATAATCTGTATGTTCAATATCTATTATAATGTAATTCTGTATGGTTCAATATCTATTATATGTCTATCTGTATGGTTTTCATATCTATTATATATAACTTGTATGTTCAATATCTATTATATTAATCTGTATGGTTCAATATCTATTATATAATTCTGTATGTTGCAATATCTATTATATATTAATCTGTGAATGGGTTCAATATCTATTATATAATCTGTAATGGTTCAATATCTATTATATGTCATCTTATGGTTCAATATCTATTATATGTATACTGTATGTTCAATATCTATTATATGTATCTGTATGGTTCAATATCTATGATATATGTAATCTGTATGGTTCAATATCTCAGTATTCATCTGTATGGTTCATATCTATATATGTAATCTGTATGGTTCATTCTATTATATGTAATCTGTATGGTTCAATCGATCTATTATATGTAATCTTATGGTTCCAATATCTATTATATGTATCTGTATGGTTCAATATCTATTATATTAAGCTGTTGTGTTCAATATCTATATATGTAATCTGTATGGTTCATATCTATTATATGTAATCTGTATGTTCAATATCTATTATATGTATCTGTATGGTTCAATATCTATATAATGTATCTGTATGGTTCAATATCTATTATATTCATCTGTGGTTCAATATCTATATTGTAATCTGTAGTTCAATATTATTATATGTTCTGTATGGTTCAATATCTATTATATTAATCTGTATGGTTCTCATATAGCTATTATATGTAATCTCGTATGGATTCAATATCTATTATATGTTACATCTGTATGGTTCAATATCATTATATTAATCTGTATGGTTCAATATTATCTGTTATTATCTATACGTACATGTCTGTATGGTTCAATATCTATTATATGTAATCTGTATGGTTCAATATCTATTATATGACATCTCTATGGTTTAGTATCTATTGTATGTAATCTGTATGGTTCAATATCTATTATATGTCATCTGTTGTGTATCAATCTATATGGTAATCTGTATGGTCAATCTCTATATATGTCTTTCGTTGCATATCTATTATAGTAATCCGGTTGTATTAATATCTTTATTGTAATCTGTATGGTTCATATCTATTATATGTAATCTGTATGGTTCATATCATTATATGTAATCTGTATTGTTCAATATCTATATATGTATTGTGGTCAATATCTATATATGTAATCTGTAGGGTTCAATATCTATTATATGGTACTGTATGGTTCAATATCTATTATATTAATCTGTATGGTTCAATATCTATTATATGTATCTGTATTGTTCAATATCATTATATGTATCGTAGTCAATATGTATATGTAATCTGTATGGTTCAATATCTATTATTGTAATCTGTATGGTTCAATATCTATGTATATGTATCTGTATGGTTCAATTCTATAGTATCTTATGGTTCAATATATATTTATATGTAATCTGTATGGTTTTCAATATCTATTAGTTTAATCTGTGGTTCAATCTATTATTGATCTGTATGTTCATATCTATTATATGTAAGCTGTATGGTTCAATATCTTTATAGACATCTGTATGTTCAATATCTATATCTGTAAGCTGTATTTCATATCTATTATATGTAATCTGTATGGTTTCAATATCTATTATATGTAATCTGTATGGTTCATATCTATTATATGTCATCTGTATGGTTCAATATATATTATAGGTAATCTTTATGGTTCAATATCTATTATATGTATCTGTTGGTTCAATATATATTATATGTAATCTGTAGTTTCAAATATCTATTATATGTAATCGTAATGGTTCAATATCTATTATTTGTAATCTGTTGGTTCAATATCTATTATATGTAATCTGTATGGTCCAATATCTATTACTATGTCATCTGTATGGTTCATATCTTTATATGTACTCTGTATGGTTTAATATCTATATATTGTCAATCTGGTATGGTTCAATATCTTGTATATGTAATCTGTTTTATCTAGATTTAATCTTATGATATCTATTATATGTAATCTGTATGGTTCAATATCTATTATATGTTTAATCTGTATGTTCATATCTATATATTAATGTAGTCAATTCTATATAAGTATCTGGGTTCAATATCTATATATGTAATCTGTATGGTTCAATTAAAAAATCTAGTTATATGTAATCTGTATGGTTCAATATCTATTACTTAATCTTAGATGGTTCAATCTATGTAACGTTATGGCATATCTAATCTGTAATTTTATACTGTTAGTAATGTAATTGATGTCTATATATAGTATTCTGTATGGTTTCAATATCTATTATATGTCAATCTGTATGGTTCAATATCTATTATCTATGTCATTTAAACTGTATGGTTCAATATCTATGATATGTATCTGTATGTTTTATATTATTATACTGAATGTAATATCTTGTAATCTGTATGGTTCAATATCTATTATTGAAGCTGTATGGTTCCATATCTATTATATTTTTGTATGTTTCAATATCTATTATATATAATCTTCTTGGTTCAATATCTATTACTATGTACTCTGTATGGTTTCAAATCTGATCTGAGTAATTAATCTGATATGGTATTTCTATATGTATTGCTGTATGCATATGCTATTATGTGAAGCTTTATGTGTCAATACTATTAATATGTAATCGTATGGGTTCAATATCTAGTTATATTCATCTGTGTGTGTGATTAAAATCCTTATATGTCATCTGTATGTCCAAGATCTATTAATATGTCATCTGTATGGTCAATCTCTATTAGTAATTTGTATGGTTAATATCTATGTTTGAGTGTAATCGGTATGGCCAATATCCTATTATATATAATCTGTATGGTTCATATCTTATTATATGTAATCTGTATGGTTAATAATCTATTTTAATTGTAATCTGTATGGTCCAATATCTATTATAGTAATCCTGTGATGGTTCAATACTATTAAGTGTAATCTGTATGGTTTAAAATATCTATTATATGTAATCTGTATGGTTCAATTTCTATTATGTCATCTGTATGGTTCAATATACTATTATATGTATCTGATGGTTCACTATTTATTATTGTAGCGTATGGTTCAATATTCTATTTAGTTAATTTGTTGTTTCAATAATCTATTATCTGTAATCTGTATGGTTTACATAAATTAACTATCTTATATTAATATGCGTATGGTTCAATATTATATTATTGTAATCTGTATTGTCACTATCTATTTAATGTATGTTCAATGCTATTATAGTATCTGTATGGTTCAATATCTATTATATGTATCTGTATGTTCTAATACATTTATTTAATCTGTCAATGTGTTCAATAGCTATTATATGTATTTATGATTCTTAATGTAATCGTATGGTTCAATTCTATTATATATAATCTGTCTGGTTCAATATCTATTAATATGTGAAATCTTGTAGGTTCATCTTATTATATATAGTATGTTTCAAATTCTAGTTTTTAAATCTGTAATGTTCAATATCATTATAGTACGTACATCTGTATGGTTCAATATCTATTATTATTAATCTGTAGTGGTTCACTTCTATTATATATAATTCTGTATGTATATCCTATTATCATAATTGATGGCATATCTGTTAATTATCTGAGTTTCAATATCTATTATAGGTAACTTTATGGTTGCAATATCTATTATCTGTAATCTGTTGTTCAAATCTATTATCATTGTAATCTGTAATGGTTTATATCTAATTATATGTAATTGTATGGTTCAATATCTATTATATGTAACTGATACATATCATAAGTATGTATGGTCATATCTATTTCATTGTAATCTGTATGGTCCAATATCTATTATAAGATCTGTATGGTTCAATACTATTATAGTAATTTGGGTATGTTTCAATATCTATTATATGTAATCCGTTGTCATTCTATATCGTATGGTTCATATCATTATATGTAAGTCTGTATAGGTTCAATATCTATTATAAGAGATCGTATGTTCTACATTTGTAATCTTGGTTCAATATCTATTATATTAATTGTATGGTTCAATATCTATTATATAACATCCGCTATGGTTTCAATATCTATTATATTATTTGGGTCTATCTATTGTAATCTTGGTTCAATATCTATTATATGTAGATCTTATGTTCAATATCTATTTATTGTATTCTGTATGGTTTCATATCTATTATATGTAATGTAGGTAGTTCAATATCTTTATATGACATCCTATGGTTCAATTCTTTATATTTAATCCTGTATGTTTCAATCTCTTTATATGTATCTGTATGGTTCAATTCTATTATATGTAATCTTTATGGTTCAATATCTATTATAATGTAATCGTATGGTTCAATAATCTACTTATAGCATCGTAGGGTTCAATAGACTATTATATGGTAATCGATGGTTCAGATATCTATTATATGTAATCTGTATAGTTCATATCTATTAATCTCTGTATGGTTCAATACTATTATTGTACTTTATGTCATACTTTTATGTATCTTGGTTTCAATATCTATTATATGTTACATCTGTTATGTTCAATATCTATTATATGTATCTGGTATAGGTTCAATATCTATTCATTTTGATCATCTGTTGTTCAATCTCTATTATATATTGATGGTCAGATCTTTAGTAATTGTATGGTTTCCATACTCTATATATTTCTGTAATGGTTCAATTATCTATTATATGATCTGTAGTTTCAATCTATTATATTGTAATTGTATGGGCTAATCTCTATTTATGTTACATGCTGTATAGGGTCAATATCTATTTATGCTTATCTGTATGGTTCAAAGTATCTTTATATTGTAATTTGTATGTTCAATATCTATTATGAGTAATTGTATGGTTACATATCTATTATATGTACATCTGTATGGTTCAATATCTATTTATATTTGTGGAATCTGTATGGTTTCAATATCTATTATATGTAATGCTGTATGGTTTACAATATCTATTTAAATGAATCTGTATGGTTCAATATCTATTATATGTAAGCTGGTAGGTTCAATATCTATTATATGTATCTGTATGGTTCAATATCTATTATATATAATCTTATGGTTCAATATCTATTTAATGTATCTGTATGTTCAATATCCTACTTATATGTAATCTGTATGGTTCATATCTATTATATGTTGTTGGGTTCAAAATCTATGAATTATATGTGGTCACATATCTATTTATGTCTCTGTATGGTTCAATATCTATATTATATGTATCTGTATGGTTAATATCTATATATTACATCGTATGGTTCAATATCTATTATATATAATCTGTATGGTTCAATCATCTATTATGGTAATCTGTAGGTTCAATATCTATTATATGTAATCTGATTGGTTCAATTACTCTTATATGTCATCTGTTGCTGGGTGTTCCAATATCTATTAATTATATATCGTTGGTTCAATATCTATTAATAGTCATCTTCTGGTTCAATATCTATTATATGTAATCTTCATGTTAATATCTATTCTATTTAATTGTATGGTTCAAATATCTATTATATTAACTGTATGTTCAATATCTATTATATGTAATCTGTATGGTTCAATACTTTATATATATCTTTGGTTCAATATCTATTATATGTAATCTGTATGGTTCAATATCTATTTAGTGAATCTGTATGTTCAATATCTATTTAGATCGTATGTTACTCTTTAAGTATGAAAAAAAAAAAAAAAAAAAAAAAAAAAAAAAAAACAAAAAAAATGGTTTCAATATCTATTATATGTACTCGTAGGTTCAATATCTATTATAATGTACTCTGTATGGTCAATATCTTATTAATATGGAATCGTATGGTTCAATATCTATTCTATGGACTCGTATGGTTCACATATCTTATTATATGTAATCCTTCATTGGCATATCTATTATATGTAACTTGTATGGTCAATATCTATTATATGGAATGCTGTATGGTTCAATATCTATTATATTTAATCTGTATGGTGCATATCTCTTATATGTATCTGTATGGTTCAATATTATTATATGGAAATCTGTATGGTCAATATCTATTAGATGTAATCTGTATGGTTCAAATATCTATTATATTAATCTGTAATGTCAATATCTATATATGTAATCGTATTGTCAATATCTATTATATGACATCTGTATGGTTCAATATCTATTATAGGTAACTGTTATGGTTCAATATCATTATATGGAATCTGTATGGTCAATAAATCTATGATAGGTAATCTGTAAGGTTCATATCTATTATATGTAATCGTAATGGTTCATATCTTATTATAATGAATCGGATGGTTCACATAGCTGTATATGTAATCTGTATGGGTCAATCTCTATTATATGAATCTGTAGGTTCAATATCTATTATATGACATCTGTATGGTTCAATATCTAATTATATGTATCTGTATGGTTTCACTATCTTATTATATGGAATCTGTATGGTTCAATATCTATCTATTGAATCTGTTATGGTTCAATATCTATATATGTAATCTGTATGTTCAATATCTTTATAGTATCTGTATGGTTCATATCTATTTATATGGAATCTTTATGGTTCAATTATTATAGTAATCTGTATTTTCCATATCTTATTATATGGAATCTTATGGTTCAATATCTATTTATATGAACATCTGTATGTTCAATTCGTATTATATGTAATCTTGTATGGTTCAATATCTAATTATATGGAATCTGTATGGTTTCATATCTATTATATGTAATCTGTTGGTTCAATTCTATTATATGATCTGTTGGTTCAATATCTATTATATGGAATCTGTATGGTTTCAAATATCTATTATATGTATCTGTATGTTTCAATATCTATTATATGTATCTGTATGGTCAATATCTATTATATGGAATCTTGTATGGTTCCAATATCTATTATATGTAATCTGTATGGTTCAATATCTATTAATGACATCTGTAATGGTTCATATCTATTATAATTACTCTGTATGGTTTCAATATCTATTACTGTATCTGTATGGTTTTTCAATACATGAATATGTAGCTCTGTATGGTTTCAATATCTATATAATTTTAATCTGTATGGTTCAATATCTATAATAGGTAATCTGTATGGTTCAATTCTATTATATGATATCTGTATGGTTTCAATATCTATTATATTAATCTGTATGGTTTCAATATCATATAATTAATCTGTTGTTCAATATCTATAATATGTAATCTGTATGGTTCAATAGCTATTTATATGTAATCTGTATGGTTCATATCTATGTTATGTAATCTGTATGTTCCAATAATCTATTAATGACATCTTATGGTTTCAATATCTATTTAGTAATCTGTATGGTTCAATATCTAAATTGTAATCTGTATGGTTCAATATCTATTATATGTATCTGTATGGTTTCAATATCTATTATATGTAATCTGTATGGTTCAATACTATTAATATGTAATCTGTATGGTTTCATCTCTATTATATGTAATCTTTATTGTTCAATATCTATTTTGACATCTGTATGGTTCAATATCTAATTAATGTTAATCTGTATTGTTCAATATCTATTATAATGTAATCTGTCATGTTCAATATCTAATGTATGTAATCTGTATGGTTCATATCTATATATGTCATCTGTATGGTTCAATCTCTATTATATGTAATTTGTAGGTTCATATCTTATTATATGTAATCTTGTATGGTTTCAATATCTATCTATGTAATCTGTATGGTTTCAACTATCTATTATTTGTAATCTGTAATGGTTCATTCTATTTTATATGAATCTGCCATGGATCAATATCATTATAAAGCTGTATGGTTCAATACTATTAGATAAATCGGTTGGGGCAAGAGCTAGTATATGTAGTAGCTGGATGGTTCAAGATCTAGAAGGGTTCGGGATGGGGCAGGCCCGCTCAGTTCAGGAAAATCCTAGTCTCTCTCGGATGGTGGAGTGGGGCAGGTGGGGCGGTGTGGTAGTGGTGTGTTCGGAATGGCTACTTATGGTGATAGTGGGGTGGTATCTGTTGGGGGCCGGTTCGCTTTCGGTTGTGAGGGACAAGGTGTAATGGTGCTGTGGTAGATAGGGGACCCTCTGTTCTGGTCTGGATGGTCCTCTGTTTGATTTTGTATCAGAGCTTGTGACTGAGAGTGCGCCAAAGAATCGGACCGCACATCACCTTCATAGAGCACTCGGAGTGTAGAAAATAGAGACAGAGGCATATCTCTTAGCAGAGATAACTGTATACACATCATAGGATAGGCTCTTGCAAAAGGGATGTTAAATCTTGAATGACGAGTCCTTAGTAAACTACCAAGATATAATCCAATTAAAGATCCCTAGAAGAAGAGGGCGATGACTGTATGGCGCATCTAGATGAAAAGAGAGAGGGGAAGCTAATATAAAATCTATGGCAAGGAAGTAACTAAGAATTGAAATCATATATAGTCAGGAATGGGTGGGGGAAATGCGTTAGGGAGACGGAGAGTACGTTCAGGGTAAAGAGAGAATTCGAGGGGTGGGAAGATTTGACTCTGAAAGAAGAGAGAGAAGTGTCGGTGACACTGGATAGGTGAAAAGGGGAAGAATCTGAGAGGAGAGGGTAGGGGAGTGTGGAGGGTGGATTGTGGAGGGAAAGAGAGAAGGAGGAAAGAGGAGAAAGAGAGAGGAAGGAAGAGAGAAGAGCGAGAGAGAATTCGTTAGGGCAGAGAGGGAGACAGCGGGGGCAAGAGCGAGGAGAGAGAAGCGGAGGCAGGCGAGGAGAGAAGCGGAGGCAAGACGAGATAAGTTCTAGGGGCAAGAGCAGTAAGATTCACGGAGGGGCAGAGCCGAGGAGATAAGCGAGGGGGCAAAAGAGAAGGAGGAATCGGGAGGGGAAAATGGAGAGGAGGGGAGGAATGTGTGAGGGGGGGGGAAAGAGAGAGGAGGTAGTCTGGGGTAGGGGGGGGTGGTCTGTAAGTAGGGAGAGTAAGTAGGGAGGGAGAGATAAGAGGAGAGAGAGAGGAAAAAGACAAGGGAAAAAAGGAGAAAGAGTATCGATCTCACTATTTGAGAGGGAGGGTCATGGGCGATGGGTAGGAGATGGATGGCGTGTCAGGTCGGAGTGGAGGGTAGAGGTTGGAGGGTGGTGAAAGGATGCAGTCAGAGGAGGTAAAACTGAGGGAAGAGTACAGTTGTGTTGTGAGGGGGGGGAAAAAGGAAAAGAGGGGATGGTGAGACGTGGGTAGGGTAGGGGGGGGGGGCCCTGTGAGCGAGAAGAGGGGAAGCAGGAGGGGGGGGGCCGAGCGAAGAGTGGTTACGAGCGGGTGACTAACTTCGTCTGTGGTGGTTGCAAGAGCGAGGAGAGGAACGGGAGGGGGGACGCCGCGAGGTACGAGAGAGGAACGGGAGGGGGGCAAGAGCGAGGATCTTGAGAGCGGAGGGGGGGCAAGAGCGAGGAGAGGGAAGCTGAGGGGGGCAAGAGCTAGGAGAAGGCAGGGGAGGGGGCAAGAGCGAGGATATATAATCGGAGGGGGCAAGCGCGATGGATATGGCAGCGGGAGGGGGCAGAGCGATGAGCGGGGAGCGGGAGGGGTCAATGAGGAGTAGATGGGGGCAGCGGGAGGGGCAAGATCCGAGAAGAGGGGAAGCGGGAGGGGTCAAGAGCGAGGAGAGGAGAGCGGATGGGGGGCAAGAGCAGGAGAGGGGTTGGTAGCGGTTGTGGGTAGTAGTAGTCTCTCACGCTGAGGTTGGCCTGTTCTGTGTGGTATGCTTACTAGGTGCGATGGTTCCTGGGGGGTTCACTGGTACGAGGGGTGCGGGGGTCGGGTGGGTGGTGTAGGTGCGTGGTAGTGAAGGGTGGTCACTGGTGGCAGAGGGGGGCGGGGGGAGGGCGGAGGGGTGGTTGTGAGGGCGGTGTTGGGGGGTGGCGGAATGGTGGTTCGAGAGCGAGTGATGTCGTGGGGAATGTGGGTATGCGTCGGGAGTTGGTCAAGAGCGAGTTATGGAAGCTGGGAGGGGGGCAAGAGCTAGTAGGGAAGCGGATGGGGCAGAGCGAGGAGAGGGAAGCGGGAGGGGTGTGTGGGGGTGCTGTCGTTAGAGGCTAGGTAGATGGCAGCGGGGGGGGAGGCAAAAGTCGAGGATGAGGGAAGCGGGAGGGGGCAGAGCGAGATAAGGGTGCTCATGGACGTGTGAGCGGATGGGTAGGTTCTCAACCGTGGTTCGGAGGTGTCTGCTGGTTGTCGCTGGGGGGCTGTGGCTGGGGCAGATCTATGATTAGGGAAGGCGTATGGGTTGGCAATAGCTAGGAATAGGGTGCGGTCTTGGCGTGTGCTTTGTGGGGGGGGCAGAGCGAGGAGAGGAAGGGGGGGGAGGGGCAAGGCAGAGCGTGGGTGGGGGAGGGGGAGCGGGGGGGGCAAGAGCGAGGGATGGAAGCGGGAGGGGTCAAATGGGTGCTATGAGATGGGAAGCGGGAAAATGGGGCAAGAAGATTAGATGGAACGGATGGCGGGCAAGAGTATGAGATGGAAGGTCGGGAGGGGTTGGGTCAAGTCGATCGGGATAGTAGGAGAGGGGGGGAGGGATCGTCTGGTATGGGGGGGGTTCACAGATCTAGGAGATGGAACGTATGGGTCTAAAAACAGGTGAGCGGGGGGGTCGGGAGAGGGTGGTAGAGGGGCGAGGCTGGGTGTGCAGAGAGCGAGGAGAGGCATCGTGTGGGTGGTAGGCAAATCTATGATATGGAGAGTGGTCTGAGGGGGGGGCCAATAGGCTAGGAGAAGGGTCCAGCGTCGGACGGTTCAATAGCGAGGAGAGGGAATCGTATGGGTTGAATATCTTTAGGGTAATCGTATGGGGGGCAAGAGCGATTATATGTGGGGTGTTCTGAGGGGGCTGTAGGGTGAGGGCGCGAGACTAGGTTCGTGAGGGGGTGGGGGGGGGGCGGGGAGAGGTTAATGGTGGTGGTTAGGGGTGGGGTGGCCAGAATATGCTCTAGGATGGGAGTAATCGGGATGGTGCAAGGGGGTATCTATGTAGAGGTGTCTCGTGTAGGGGGTCGGCGCGTATCGGGGGGGGGGGGGGGAAAAAGAATGCAGAGCTCATGTGGTAAAAAGAGAGAAGGCTGTGTGCGATGTACTGGAGTTCAATCATGCTAGGATGGGGGGGTCGAGTCGGGAGGTCGGATGTAGAGTAGGGTGGTAAGGGGTGGCTGGTGGAGTTGTGCAATAGCGAGTAATTAGCGGGAAGGGTTGCAAGAGAGATATAGGAGAAGCGGGAGGGGTACGCGTAGCTCGTGATCGGGGGCTACTGTGGATGGGTGTGCAACTACGGTAGGGTAGAGTGAGGCTGGATGCAGTGGTGGTGCAATAGGGATCGGTATGGCGGAAAGCGGAGGGGGCAGACTAGGATGTGGAAGCTGGACGTGGTGTGCCAGAGCTAGGTATAGGCTGGGTAAGTGCGTGGAGGGTGCAAGAAGAGTAAGATTAATCTGTTAGGCGGCAATATGGCGAGAGAGGGTGAATCGTGGATGGGCAAGGTGCGTAGATCGTGTGTGAGTGCGTGTAGGGGTGGGGGGGGCAGATTGGGGACGATGGCGTGCTGTGTAGCGGGATGGGCAAGAGCTATGGAGTGAAGCGGGGATGGGGCAAGAATTGAATAGGGAAGCGGGAGGGTGGTGGGTGCAAGAGCATGAGAGGGTAAGCGGACGGTAGGGGGGGAATTAGAGGATAGGAAGCTGGATGGGTCAGATCGAGGGATAAGCGGGAGGGTTCAAATAGCGAGTATAGGTAATCGGGAGGGGCAATAGCTATTAGCGGGAAGCGCTAAGGGGGCAATCCGGGAGAGTTCATGCGTAGGGGGCAAGAGCTATGAGAGGGAAGCTGGTAGGGGGAAGAAGCTAGTAGAATGAAGCTGTAGGGGGTCAAGGAGCGAGGAAGCGGGATGGGGCAAGAGCGAGGAGGGGAAGCGGTAGGGGCAAGAGCTATATAGGGAAGCTGGTGGTTCAAGAGCTAGGATGAGGGTAGCGGGAGGGGGCAAGAGTAGGAGATGTGAAATGGGGCGGTAAGGGGGCAGTAGCGAGGCGAGGGAAGCGGGAGGGTTCAATTCTAATTATATTAATCTGTATGGGATCAAAGTCTATTATATGGAATCTGATGGTTCCATATCTAGTATATGTAATCTGGAATTGTTGCAATATCTATTATATTTAATACTGGTATGGGTCAATATCTATTATTGTTTCTGTATGGTTTCAATATCTATTATATGAATGGTATGGTTCCATATCTATTATATGTAATCGTATGGTTCAATATCTATTATATGTAATCTGTTATGGATCAATATCTATTATATGTAATCTGTATGGGTCAATATCTATTATAGTATCTGTATGGTTCAATATCTATTATATTTATCTGTATGGTTCAGTACTATTATATGTAATCTGTATGGTTCCATATCATTATATTTTAATCTGTATGGTTCAATATATATTATATGTCTTCTGTATGGTCAATATCTATTTATATGTATCTTATGGTTCAAATACTTTATGGTTATGATAAATCTGTCATGGTTCAATATTATTTAATATTTAATCTGTATGGTTCAATATCTATTATATGTAATCTTATGTTCAATATATATTATATGTCTTCTGTATGTTTCAATTTATCTATTATATGTAATCTGTATGGTTCCCCTATCTATTAGAGTAACTGTAATGGTTCAATATCTATTATATGTAAATCTGTAGGTTCAATATCTATTTATGTAATCTGTATGGTGTCAATATCTGTTGCGTGTAATCGTGGATGGTCCATATCTATTATTGTCATCTGTATGTTCAATTCATTATATGTAATTTGTATGGTCAATATCTATTATATGTAATCTGTATGGTCAATGCTATTATATGTAATCTGTATGGTCAATTTTTTTTTTATCTATTATATTCATCTTAGGGTTCAATATCCTATTATATGTAATCTGTATATGTTCAATATCTATTAATGGAATCTGTATGGTTTCAATATCGATTATATGTAATCGTATGGTTCAATATCTATTATATGTAATCTGTATGGTTCAATATATTATTATATGGTCCTTCTGTATGGTTCAATATCGATTATATGTAATCTGTATTGGTTTCATATCTATTAATATGTAAATCTGTAATGGTTCAATTCATTATATTGTAATCTGTCAATGGGTTTCGCATGGATGGGCTAGGGGGTGGTGCGGGGGGGTCGGTGTAATCTGTATGGTTCAATATCTATTTATATGTAATCTGTATGGTCCATATCTATTTATGTCATCTTTATGGTTCAATTCTATATATGTAATTTGTATGGTTCAATATCTATTATATGTACTCTGTATGGTTCAATATCTATTATATGTAATCTGTATGGTCCAATATCTAGTGATAGTCATCTGTATGGTTCAATATCTATTATATGTATCTTGTATGGTTCAATTATCTATTATATGGAATCTGTATGGTTCATATCTATTATGTAAATTGTCATGGTTCAATATCATTATATGTAATCTGTAATGGTCAATTCTATTATATGTATTGTATGGTTCAATATCTTTATATGTAATCTTATGGTTCAATATCTAGTATAGAATCTGTTGGTTTCCAATAATCTATTATATGTAATCTGTATGGTTCAATATCTATTATATGTAATCTGTATGGTTCAATCTCTATTATATATATCTGATGGTTGCAGAAAGAGCATAGCTGAGTTGGCAGTAGTGAAGTATGTATGTGGGGTTGTGTTTGTTTCAAGATAATACTCAATTAAAAAATATCATATATAAATCTTATGGTTTGTCAATAGGTGGGGGCAGTAATAGGAATGTAACTGTATGTAATCACTCATACTACCATAACACAAATGTCAAATACTTGATGGGGTTCATAGCTATTATATGTAATCTGTAATAGGTTTCAAGGAGAAAATCTATTATAGTATAAGCATCAATAATGGTTCCATATCTATTATATGTAATCTGTATGGTTCCATATCTATTATATGTAATCTGTATGGTTCAATATCTATTTTATGACATCTCTATGGTTTAGTATCTATTGTATTAGTCTGTATGGGTCGTTATCTACTATATGTAGCTCTATCGTTCAATATCTATTATATGTAATCTGTATGGTTCAATTCC